>OY978217.1:17390107-18073641 GCA_963854785.1 Vaccinium vitis-idaea | reverse complement strand
CATGGTGGTGGAGCCTACCTTGCAATATTTGACAAATCAATTGCACCTGCTCCTGCTGGTGCTTTTAGAGCAACTCCAACACTACCTCTCCTCTCTAAAATGAGGAGTGGAAGTGACATATTGAGGGGAGATTTTGTAATTTATGTCCTCTTTTCCTCAAAAAATTGTACTGTTTGGAGGGACCCATCCACCTTTTTGTCACATCCACTCCCTAAAAAAAAATTCGGCTCTCTAAAATGTTTCTATTTAGAGAGCCGAATTTTTTTTTAGGGAGTGGATGTGACAAAAAGGTGGATGGGTTCTTCCAAACAGTACAACTTTTTGAGAAAAAGAGGACATAAATTACAAAATTTCTCCTCAATATGTCACTTCCACTCTTCATTTTAGAGAGGAGAGGTAGTGTTGGAGTTGCTCTAAGGAGAAGTCCATCCACATGGTAGGGTCAAGGGTGTATCAAGAATATAGTAGTCGTACTGTAGTAGATGAGAGCAATTATTACGTGGAGTAATTTTTCAGTAGATCTTGTACTATAGTAGATGAGAGTAATTATTACGTGGAGTAAGTTTTCTGTAGATCAAGACATGGTGGTTGAGAGTACTAGATCTCGTACTATAGTAGATGAGAGTAATTATTACGTGGAGTAATTATTATCATCAGAATTTGAAATTCAACCAAATAATGGGTATGTCTAAAGAAATGATTCTTGTTTTCCTGATTGGTCTGATAGGGTGCTCGCTTTTTTCTTTTAAGCTCCCTCGTTAGGGAACGTGGCAGACTCATAAATTCTATGGGATTGGAACGAGAAATCGGAGTACTCTAGGAAACTAACTTAAACATTACAGAAAATTTACGTGAGGGGTTTAGAAAATAGAATTAAGAATTTAGGGGTTTTTCCTAAAATTAAACATATAAGTAACTTGAGTTGGGTTAAGAGTGGTAGGGACCACTCCTCTTAGCCAATGATAGTGAGGGTTTTGTTCACCCTCTTTTGGTGAGGGTGAACAAATTTTTTTCCATTTCCCGGGTCGCATCACCGAGGTCTTGCTCTTTCCTATATGCGACTAAACAGCCTTCTAGGTGGACATGAAGCTTCCTAATAACTACTAACTCATGTAGATTTTAGGTTTTGTATTTATGCTGATTGTACGACAATACCCTTCTTCATCCAATGAATTGGATTTCTGCATTTTCTATCTATTTTGTGTTTGCATTATAGGTTTCAAATTCCCTCTGCCCCTTTTTAATTGTTGGATTGTCCCTTGATAAGTGTGTTCTGAAACGTTGATGGTTAAAAGTTTAATTTGTACAATTATATAGTTTTGCTCTTTTGAAAAATTAATAGGCAAATAGTTATAATGGGTAAAAGTGGAGGATGATTTTAGAGAGTGGTGGTAAAAATTGATGTAAAATGTGAAAAGTAGAGGTAAAAGTTCAATGTGAAATGAATAATGATGATGTTTCTTTAATAAGTTGGATTTACGAAGCAATACACTTAAAAAATAACGAAGGACGTACAGGTTATGCAATGATTTTCTTCATTTGTGATTGAATGGTGGGGTTAAATTATGCCCGTAGAACAATTTTACATTTTGTAATACTTTTTTACACTTTTATATAATTTTCAACACATGTAGTCATTACATTTTTTCAAACCTTAAGGGTAATTCAGTGGGCTGATTTTAACATTTTTCTCATTAGAAAACACAAAACAGGGACGGAAAGATAAGAGATGATTCTTGATGTAATTCTACTACAACGACAAATGACTTTTCCAAGTCTTGGCTTGTTTTATAGAGTACAAGGAATATAGCCATGAGTCTCATGATCAAAACTCACATTGGTATATCGCAATGGATTTGATGGAACCAACACGGAAAGACTCTTCTCACATTGTTTCCAAGTCTTTTTCGCTTTATGGAGTCTCTCTTTAAGGGAAGACTCGTACGTGTCACCTTGCTAACTCATTGTTACTTCTTATTTTGATCTCCACGTATATATATAAATAATGTATTAGTCAATATGCTTATGTACCACCCTGAGATATCAACAAAAATAAATTATTGCTTTTTTTTTTTTTTTGAGAAATAGGAAGAAAATATTATTAAATAAAAAACTACCAGCCAAAAAATCGGATGCACACAAACGCTGACCCTAAAATCACCGGCCACAAAACTACCTAAAGAAATTATTGTTACTTCGTAAAAGTTATGTTCTAACAAATTGCAAACCTTTTCAAATGAGAAAACGCCTCGATTATCATTGTGATGAAAAACTTTGTTTGGCTAAAAAATTCATGCTTTACATGTCATAGGGGTGTTTCCAGTAACTGTTTAATCAAAGCACATTTTGGATCAGAGACAAAAGTTTAACTTGTATAGTCAAGGACGGAGCCATTATTGCAATTCGGATGTGGTAGTCAAAAATCAATATTCTCATTACCTTTATTCCACAAAGATAGTCTATCATAAAACGACGTACAATTTTATGATAAAAAAATCAATTAGTTCTTTAATGTTGTGTCAATAAATGTAAGAAATTATCCACGGAAGTGCTTATTTTTGTATCTGAAAATTATAGGTTTTGTGACAGTAGATTATTCTTTATGGCAAAGGGAGTAATTTCAAAGAAAGGTACATAAGTGTTCTAAGATTAATTATTTCTAATGCCCGAAAGAATACACATTCTCATAGATTATTATCCATCAACATAGTTAACATTCAAAAGTTATAGACTTGCATCCATTAGTCACTCATTAATATGTTTAGTACCAAAAATAATACAAGCATTTTAAAGAATAACATTGCTCTTACAACAGAAAAAGTAGTTTTCTTTTTTCTGGACCCGAGGGTGGAACATGCCACTTCCCCCCTCTTGAGCTGCGTCTCTATAGGACTATAAATTTGGAAATCTAGTATAAGCGGAAGAATATTTTTATTTGACTTTTGAATTATAAATTAAGTTGCAATAAAACTAAGAAACATTTGCAGTAAAAGCTGAAAATGACCTTCGAAATAATTGAGAGCCCAAAAGTGTTAGAAAACCTATAAAATTACTTTGGAAATTTTAAACCAACACACAAATGACCAATCATGAAAGGGAAAAAAAAAAGAAGAAGAAAAGAAATAGGGCGTGTGATGTGGTTGCACCCTTATTTATCAAAAATAATATGTGCAAGGAATCACGCAAGGAAGGCACTACGGGGCCTAGTCTGGATCCCAAACGACTGATCTGAGCCGCTCAAAAATTAAAAAAATACATTTCGAGTGGGCTTGCGAGAAACCAACTCCATCCGATATGTGTGGATGTTTGATCTAAACTTTTATTTTTGAATGGCTCGGATGGAAAAAGAAAAAATGAAAGTTTGGATCGAGCATCTAAACATATCGGATGGAGCTGGTTTTTAGCGGACCCACTCGAAAAGTGTTTCTAAAATTCTTGAGCGGCTCAGATTAGTGGTTCGGGATCCATACTGGGCCTTGCAGGGCCTTCCCTGCGTGATTCCCTGCAAATCTTTTCCTTGCATATAGCATTTCTGTTCTTTATCATGTGTGTTTCATTAAAAGCCAAGCAAGTCGCACGAAATGACAAGGTCACTTCAAAGGTTAAATATTTTCGATTGTGTTGCAATAATTTTAGGAGGCACACACAATTTTATGATAGAGTGGATTTGGTTTGTACATTCAATTTCCCTTAAATTTCCAAGTAATTTGTGAATTCCATCTCAGCTTTGAACACACTCCTTTGAAAACCAACCCTGGTCCTTCAAAATGGTTAACATTTTTCAGTTTCAAAAGCAAGTCCATTTTTCAAATCTCAAATTAATTAAACTGGTTGGAGTTTTTCTAAGTGTCGCTTCTCCATAATCTAGTATTCTAATTCTCCAGTCATCTATAGCAAGACAAATACAGTGAGCAATTAAACAAAAATACTTCTATGATGAAGTATACTATGTGAGCTTCTAGCCCTCTAGGTTAGATTGAATATGATGAAAAAGTAAAAGACCTAATGGTTGAGGCGCTGTATTTGCAAGTAATATATGAGTTTGAGTCTTAGAGTTGTATTTGCTGCTTCATCCATCTTATAGCTCTTAATTAAATTGCAAAAACAAAACAAAGCAAAGGACAATTAACCAGCGAAGCAAAACTTTACATACACCATTGAATGGCTTGACTCTCTTAGAAACTCCAAAAAAGCAATTCTAGCTGAGTTTATTCTATTGCTTGCAAATAGTATTAGCATAAGGCTACAACAATAGACGATTACGGTCTTCTATCACAACATTCACAAACAAAAGACAATGCATTTGACTCAATCGGATTCAGAAATGATCTCTAACATACTGCTAAAAGGTCTTTCCCCCATCTTTCCCCTTGTAGTCGACTGATTGGTGGTAGAAAAGGGATTCGGGGGCATGGCCAAAGTTTCTCCGTCTCCCTCAAGCATTTGAACCACTGTTTTCATTGAGGGCCGGTCTCCTGGGTACCACTGGATGCACCAAAGTCCTACAATTGTTAGCTTCTTAATAATCTTGGCATCTCCCCCTTCCTCAACTTCATTGTCATTTGATTCTTCACAATTTAAACGATTATAAATCCATTGGGGAAAGTAAACTTCCTCGCTATTGTCTGCTTTACGAACATCAATATTCTTCTTCCTCCCTCGAACCATTTCAAGCAACAACATTCCAAAACTATAAACATCTGACTTGTGTGACACGTTGCCGAAGTTCCTGGAGAACACCTCTGGTGCAATATAACCCACGGTTCCCCTAGCAGCTGTCATGGATACAACACTTTGTTCTTTTGAGCACAACTTGGCTAGCCCAAAATCAGAGACTTTTGGAATGAAATTTTTGTCTAACAAGATGTTATGAGGCTTAATATCAAAATGAAGGATTCTATGATCACACCCTTGGTGAAGATATTCAATTCCTTTGGCTATGCCTAGAGCAATGTCTTGGAGCTTCTCCCAACCAAGTGAAGCTTTTTTATGATCAGATGATATGAACTTGTCTAGAGAATCATTTGGCAAGTACTCGTAGACAAGAGCTTTTTTATACCCATCAGCACAGTATCCGACCAAGCGAACCACATTGACGTGGTGGATCGTACCTATCGTTCCCACTTCGTTGATGAAGTCATCGCCATTTCCTGTGAAATTGTTGAGGATCTTGGCTGCAATAGGAACATCAATGGAAAGCTCTCCCTTGTAAACGGTTCCATAACCTCCTTGGCCTAGTTTGTCTTTGAAATTTTGAGTAATTTTCTTTATCTCGGCATACGTGTACCTTGTAGGCTTGAGAGCTCTGTAATTCTCCAAAAACCTTTCAACCTTTACTTGATCCTCTTTCTTTAAATAGCTTGATCTACAGGCAAAATATGTAGCTATGACAAGCACAACAAGAAGAAAAATGCCAGGTGGGACCAAATCTGCAAGTTTAAACAAACAAATTATTAAGGTAATGTAGAGAAAAAAGATGGGAGGGAAAAAAAAAACAGACAATCACCCGTAACAAGTGGGCTTTTCGTTCCACCATGTTTGCTTTTCGTTTCATCTGCATAAGATCATATAAATACACCATTCAATTAATCATACATGGGTATTCATTATAAGATGAAACAACTTTAATTTTTCCATGAAGTTGCTGAGATCCAAGCTCTGTCAGTCGATACTTGCAGAGGCGAATACAATGGCACAAGCATTACCTAGTCTAGTCCCTATCGCAAGAAAGATAATCCACCAGTAACAAGCGGGCTTTTCATTTCCCGGCCAGTATAAAATCATATTCAAAGCCACGAGTCAATTAATCAAACATGGGAATTCCTCCCAACCGGCAACTACTGTAAGTCGTGTATTCAACCGATTACTTAGGTACGTAGTTAAATACTCTCTCCGTCCGGATTTGTTGGTTCATTTTGGGGATTTCAACTTTTTTTCCATTACATTTTGAGTTTATTAATTTCCTATTTTATCCTTAATCCCTCCATTTAATACTCCCTCCATTTCAATTTGATAGTCCACTACGAAACTACGTGTAATTTTCAAACTAAAAAATAATGTAGTTGCTAAAATTATTTTTTTATCAATATGTATCTTGTTTGATAGATCTCATTAAAAACTTTAATAAGGTGCAAAAAAAATTCAAAAATGTGAACACATTATTTTTAAAAAAAAATAGTTTTTGTGTTGTTATTTTAATGTTTAGAAAAGGGGCAAAAAAGTAAAATTTGAATACTTTATGCTTTGACTTTTGAAAATGGACAAACATTTTAAGATTTGAAAAAATATGTTTGTGGACTAACAAATCCGGACGGAGGGAGTACAATATTTTCATTTCAAAGCTAAAAATCTTTAAATAAGTATCAAAACTCAAGGTGAAGAATTTTATTTTGAGCTTTTCAATTAATTGAAAAAGCAAATAAAATGAAAATGCGAGGAAAAGTGACGTAAATATTCTTTGTTTTTCGTCTGAAGGATGAGATGATGAGAAGTACCTGTTGGTGGCTTAGGGATGTCATAGCATTCGGTTTCATGCTTCTTCCTGTTATTGGCACTGCTCAGTCTGCAATACTTGCCCATGTATTCACATTCCCGACAATCTGGTTCATTCCACCAGGCGTGATGGTCATCACGAAGGTTTCCTATAGATATACATGGAACTGATGGAATGGTATACATCTTTGTGCAATTGAAAAGGTATCGCCTGATATAATCTGATTTCATCAAGTAGAGATTGTGACCTGGACGGCTAAGGCATGGGAGTAGTGCATATTTGTCGTTATAATAATAAAGATCTGGTAAGGAGGAGGGACAACTGAAGACGTAGTATTCACAGAGAATGTTATCACTCTCGTAGTTATAATAAGTGAATTGTAGGAAGGGAGAGGTGTTGAATATTAAGCTTAGGTTATTTTGATGTAGAAGACAACTGGAGAACTCGTATGTTATGTACTGAGAAAAGTAATTGATGTCTAGAAAATGGGATATCAACCAGGGTTTTGTTGGTAGGAGAGCAGGTTAGAGCATAGCCAGGCCTATAGCCACAACGCTCTGGTTGATGATCCTTTAGCCAGAACGGGAACCGGATTTCTGGGCCCTCGTCTCCGCACCTTGCGGGCATGCACTCATCATCCTGATCGCCAACGTGATCCTGTGCTCCAGCTCCAAACCCTGCCGGCATCAAGTAGAAGAATAAGAGAAAGACAGAGATCCACATTTTGTTCTTCGTTGTTGACGATGGACTGATGTGGAGTTCATTCATAGCTTTATCCTCTCTAATTCAAAGGACCCTCTAATATCTTCTTTGTCAGCTGTGAAGCTGTTTGTACTACTCCTTCCGTCTCAAATTACACGTCTCAGGAAATATGTAATGATTGAAGCAAATTTAAATGGAGAGACATAACTTTCCTACTTTGCCCTTGTATTCTATCATTTCAACACAATAATGACAACTTCTAAAGAACAGTTTTGTAAAATTAAAAACTTTTGTTACTTCTTAAAGAGGCTAGCATTTTTTGGGACATTCGAAAAAGAAAAGAAGAATCACCAATTTGGGCTAGAGAGAGTAGTATTTACAAATAAAATTAATTTTACAAAACAAATAAAAAAGAACTGGTATGATTTTGATGCAATTATGCAAAGCAATTGCTAGGCTTTTTTTTTTTTTTGGTTTTGTTTTGTTTTGTCTATCTTACATTTTTTAGTATATGCTACGTATTTATTTGTTTAATTATGCTAAATTATTAAGTGTGGTGGATAGGGCTAAGCAAGGTCCGGAATCCGATCCTAATCCGCGAGTCATGATTTTTTGAAAGTGAAATACATGTCCGGACCAAAAGTCCTAAGATCTAGTTCCAATCCAATACGTGTGTCACGGTTGTGGTTTTAGGTACGGATTGCATTCCATAAGGAAATAAGCAACCAACAGAGACTGCACAACAGAAACCCTGCGTCCGACCCATTCCCGATTCACCGGATTTTCTGTGCAGATCTAATTGTGAATTTTTTTTTAAATAACATACTCAAGTGTTGTGATTGAGAGGTGTGCGAGTTGAATACCCTGTAGACTAACCCGTGATAAATGGTCAATTGAAGCCATGTTAATCCGCAACATTCATTATCCCCTCTCTCTCTCTCTCTCTCTCTCTCTCTCTCTCTCTGATTTCTCGCTCTTTCACCTTCCTATGGCAAGCAGAACGCTTCTCCTCAAAACCCTTATCAGTCTTCTTGTTCTTGTTGTTGCCCTGTTTTTGGGAGATTCCGATGCTAAAACAAGTCCCAACTGTGTCTCCTCTTGTGGAAATATCCCTAACATCAGCCATCCATTTCGAGTGAAAGGAAACCCCGAAAACTGCGGAAAAAATGAATACGAACTGGAATGCGAGCACAGTCGTCTTCTACTTAACTTATTTTCCTCTGGAAAATACTATGTCCAGGCAATCAACTACAACAACTATACAATCCGACTAGTCGATGTTGGTTTACAGCAGGGAAATTGCTCCTCCCTCCCTCTTTATTCCTTATCGGATCTCAACTTCAGTAATTATGACCCAAAACCATATTCTTTACTGAGCTCAGAGTACGACGAAATCTATGGTACTTATGATCCAATCCCATGGAATATGGCTGTAGCACTATGGGTAGATTGTGAAAATCCAGTAAAGAAATATCCATCCTTCACGGACAGTAAAACTAGTGCGTCTAGTTGTATTGGAAAAGCTGCTGCTTCTTCTTCACTCTCCTCGGGGGAAAACAGAAACTATTCGTACTTTTTGTTCGGGAACTTAAGCCTTTCAGATGTGCCGGATCAGTGCAAAATAGATGACATAGTTGTGACAACGTTGCGGTTGCCACCTGGTGAAATTGAAACAAACATCTCCTTCTCGGATTTCCACAGCAGATTGGAGTTTGGGTTTGAGCTTTCCTTTCTCTGTGAAAAATGCCAAGGACAAGGCTATTGCATCGTTGACTCTTATTACAGCACTGTCACTTGCTTGAAGTTCTGCTACCGGAGCGAGTTGAGAAACGACTCAAAGAGGTCCTTTCGATGTGCGTAAGATTTCATTTTCGATCCCTCAATTGTGAACTCTTCTATACCCTTTCATTGTACTTTCGGTGACATGCCATAAGATTTTGGATTTGAAATAATCATATCACGATTAACAAAATAAAACTACCTGTATAATAAATTTTGAGATGCTTTCGGTTTGCGAACGATTACTCATTCACTCAAAAACTGCAGGTCGCGTGGAGATCTTTCTCTGGAGTAAGTGTTCTCTGTCTCTTCTGTTTTCTACCGTCTTTTGGTGAATAGTGTGGTAATGAAATGTTTCCTTTTTGTAAGAGTGGTACTGAAATGTTGCTACAACCAGATAGCCACGAGTATCCGTGAAACTCTACTAGATTACTTTGGTCCTCAAGTGCTATTGTTACTCCCACCCTCCCAAAATGTTTGTCGGCTCCGCAATGAGAACTTACAGGATAGTTCCAAAAAGGGTAAAATATGTACTTGCCTCTTAAACTATTAAATTTTTTTTTACTTCCCCCTTAAACTACTAATTGAACACGCTTGTCCCTTTAACTATCCAAACCTTACTTAATTCATCCGATTCCTAACTTCCATCCATTTGTTGGATGGAAAAGTGCTGACTGAGGGTAATAGAGTCTTTTACCTATCATTCTTTCCCTTCTCCTCTCAATCTGTTCTCTGGAACTTGAAAAAAATAAAATAAAATAAAAAAACAGAGCACAAACCTAAATCATCCAAACGAAATAGGCAAGAAAATCCCCAAAGAGCTCTCGATGCCGCCCCTCAATCTGAATCGGAAAAAAGACCCAATGGAACCCCTGAAATCTACAACAGCGACAACCCCCTAAACATTGTCATCATCTCCTCCACGTAGCCTCCAGAACTTCATCTCCTCACCTGTGCGATATCGCTGCCATCGAAAGCCCCAAGAGCAGCCCCGCTGAAACCCCTCAAAACTTCAAATCGGATATCCCCTCCGCTGCGATAACCTGAACCACCTCCTCCACGATAACTCCTCAAAACCGCACCACCACCGCTGCCCAAATCGGCACAGTCGGACCCCAAACCCTCAATTATTTTCTTCTTTTTTTTTCCCGTTTTCTATCTATTGTTTTAGGGTTTGGGAGTAAATGTCCACACTACCCTCTTTTTCACGCCAAAATCGTAGAGGAAGGGTTGGGTGTTAACTTTTCCATCCAACGAATGGATGAAAGTTGGGAATTGGATGAATTAAGTAAGGTTTGGATAGTTAAAGGGCAAGTGTGTTCAATTGATAGTTTAAGGAGAAAGTAAAAAAAAAAATTGATAGTTTAAGGGGCAAGTACATATTTTACCCTTCGAAAAATTTCAAACAAATTGTATCAATGAGTTTTTTCAATCATGAAAATACAGCTCTAGGTCCATCTTCTTCTCTTTCACTTAACATGAAAAACACATTTTTTCTGGATTAAGAGTTTGACGTCCAAGTTCCTTTAATCTTAATGAATCTCAATCGTCCGAATTTATGGTAAGACTTGTAAAAATGCGACTTAGATTGACTTGTAACTTCGTTAATTCCGTGGAACTACCTTGGTGAGTTGACTAAACTGTTGCATGTTTATTGCAGATTATGTCACTCCTGGGTACAAATTTCCGGGGCTCATAATCACAGGTAAGATCTATCAGCCTTTGTTCTTTAGTAATTATTTTCACGATCCCGTTGGGTTGGGCTGGGATGCTGGAAAGGGAATGGACAAAGAGTAGGAATCAGGAATAAATTGAGGGATTATATTTTCTTCATATATCTGCGATTCCACACGAAATGCTTGTGGAAATGTGCAACACTGTTTCAAAGGTGTCCAATCTCATTTGTTGCGATTCAAAAGTACAAAATGGCCATAATAGATCAAAGAAAAAACCGAACCATAATTCTAGGACATTGGTGATAATGGCAAAGACCTGGAAGTTCTTCTTATATTGACAATTTTTTTATTCTTTTTAGTTTTGTATTTGGTCATATTTACTTTTCCCTGAGCAGGATCGATCCTTGGAGCAAGAACTTCATGTGGGATGTTATGCCTATTAGCATTTTTAATCTATAAGTTCAGGAGAAGACATTTGTCAATGTTCGATACCATTGAAGGTTTCCTACAAAGTCAGAACAACCTAATGCCGATTAGGTACTCATATTGGCAAATAAAGAAGATGAGCCGAGGTTTCAAGGACAAGTTGGGGGAAGGAGGCTATGGTTCTGTTTACAAAGGAAAGCTTCAAAGTGGTTATGTCGCGGCGATAAAGATTTTAAAGAAGCCGAAATCCAATGGCCAAGAATTCATCAATGAAGTTGCTACCATTGGAAGGATTCATCATGTCAATGTGGTCCGACTAATTGGATTCTGTGCTACGAGATCTAAACGTGCTCTAGTTTACGAATTCATGCCTAATGGCTCTCTTGACAAATACTTATTTTCTGAAGAACGAAACGTCTCCTTGAGTTTCAAGCAAATGTACGACATTTCTATTGGAGTGGCGCGTGGAATTGAATATTTGCATCGGGGTTGTGATATGCAAATTCTACATTTTGACATCAAGCCTCACAACATTCTTTTAGACGAGAATTTCAATCCAAAAGTTTCAGACTTTGGACTTGCAAAACTATATCCAACAGATGATAGCATGGTGTCTCTTACTGCGGCAAGAGGAACAATGGGTTACATGGCTCCCGAGTTGTTCTACAAAAACATTGGACGCATTTCATACAAAGCTGATGTTTATAGCTACGGGATGTTGCTGATGGAAATGGCAGGAAGGAGGAGGAACTTGAACGCATACACCGATCACACAAGCCAAATTTACTTCCCTTCGTGGATTTATGACCAATTCAAAGAAGGAAAGGAAATCGAAATGGGAGAAGCCACGGACGCGGAGAGGCAGATGGTGAGGAAGATGGTCATAACAGCGTTATGGTGCATCCAAATGAGACCTAACGATCGTCCTTCGATGAACAAAGTTGTAGAGATACTTGAAGGAACTGTTGAAGGTCTTGAAATGCCTCCCAAGCCTTTCTTGATTCCTCAAGAGATGTCAGTTGAAGATCAGTGAATCATCTTATACCCATTCTAGCAGCTTCAGTGATACAGTTTTCTACTTTGGTGTATTTTCAAAGACGAAAGGTCATGATATCCTCTAAAAATTAAGAATATTAGAATAAGTATTGATACTAATTATCACAGGAAAAACCTGTTAGGTTTGGTGCTATTTATCCCTCCTCAATGCACGATTTAATAAATTTGAAAACTGTGTTTCAAAGAGAAAGTTTAAATGCGAGGAAAAGTTTGAAAAGTTTTTTTCTTTTCCTCTAAGTGGAACACCAATAGAGGGAGAGAAAATTAGTGGCAATGGATCTTTGTGAGATCTTCTAATTGTAATAAAAATAGAAAAGGAACTTTTCGTTTGTCACATGTGCTTAGTATATAAAACAGACAGTGTATTTAGCTTTTGAATCCATCTTGGATTCCTAACATTTGTATCAAAATATGAGGTGTTGAAGCTCAGAACTTCGCTTCAACATTTATTAAATACCATCGCTTCAACATTTATTAAATACCACAATGGAAATGGAGAGGATATACCGCTTGTCGGTTTGATAATTGACATCCTTAAGGCCCTTGAGGCTCAGATCATTTTTCTCCAGTTCATTTTTCAGAATGCATTTGATGGCCTCTATGAATCCTCAAGTCCCTTATGCGTACAATTTCATAAACCAAGACGTAGCTGATGCTAACATTGGAAGTGGATCTGGAGACTCAAGATTCCTCAAAAACTTAAGGGTTTTGTGTGGCTCCTATTACATGACAGGCTTCCCAGAAACCAACTTAGAGGTCACAGATATATTAATACCCACTAGCTCCCACCTGTAGACACCCCGATTTTGACCCTTGAAACATAGCAAGCATTCCCGATGATGAAATAGACCAATTGTTCATACCTTGAGGCTAAGAACAAGGCTTGAACTCACCAAACCACCCTAAACCATTCTAAACCCTCCTAGAACAACCTTAAACCAACCAAAATGACCAAAATACCCTTCAAACCATCCAAAATCCTCTTCAAAACAAAGCCAAGCCTACACCATCTTCTAGTACATTCAAAACCCTCTTTATTGATATATAATACGTCTCAATCCATTTTGAAATGAGGGAAATGTGCATCTTTTACCAAAATGACTTGTTTTCCCGACCTTCTGAGGGTAAAATGGTCATAAACTTGGATGTAAAAATTATCTTGGGTTCAAACCACTTGGGTTAGAAAGTAGACTCGAAAAGCTTTCCAACGCTTCAAACCACGCACAAAACAGAGTTCGGTAGCACCCGGAGCAGCCCTGTGAAGTTTGGTCTGCAGGCCATTTGAGCGCTCAAACCACACTTTGAGAGCTCGAACCACACATTGAGCGCTCAAACCCCTCTTTGAGCGCTCAAACCTTGTGCGCACTAGAAACTTTTCAAGGCATCTTTCAGCTGATTTTCTAGCTAATCTATGGGCTCCCCCTGGTTTCTCAGCTTCGTTTTCACGTCCAAAATCCCTCCAACTCTCCAATTTGAATTCAAATTCAAAATCCCAATTTCCCTCTCACTCTCTCTCTATATAAATGATAGGCGCGTGAAATCCATGTATTTAAGCGCCTAAGTAGGGTAGAGTTAGCGCGTTAGTTGTGCGTTTAATCCTCATTTTCCGTTTAATGCGTGCACGTGGTTGGATTTGGTGTTTATGCTTAATTTGCAGGAAATTGAGGTGTTTTGGCGCTAATAGGAGTTGTTGGAAGGGCATGCACGAGGATCGAGAGTGAGCAAGGCTAAGGAAACTAAGTGTTGAAGTTGAGTTCGCGTGGAAATGGTCGTAACCCATCGCGAGCGCTATAGGAATTTGATGGAGCGCTCAAAAGTGGCACAAAAGGGGAGCGAAAGTGAACAGAAGGTCCACGAGCGCTACACCAAAAGTGGTGTAGCGCTACCAAGAGGATAGAGGTCAACGGTCAAGAAGGGATCTAAGGGGCTCGGTAGCGCTACACCTATTCCTAGGTAGCGCTACCGAGAGCTTATCTCGGCTATGGAACGGTAGCGTTTGGATTCGCGTGGAGTTAATTTCGTGTTATTCCGGATTCTAATTGGAACTAGCGGGATTGGATATAAATACTTGTTTTAGAACTCGAATTAGGGTTCCACACATTGAAAAAAACTTAGGTTTCATCTTTCAGAACTTTGGCTGCTAATTTCAATTTTCATTCAACACTCAAGTTTAATTAAGATCTTCAGATTTCCAGCTGTTGGATTGGTGTTCTCGTGTGATATTCAAGTTCGTTGTCTTCTTGCAATTAGCGGTATTGTTTTTCTATTCTTATTTTCATTCTCCGAGCATGTCTAGATCTAGGTTCAATATAGTTTCTGCAGTTATTAAAGCCATGAGCTAGTAGTCGTATAGAGTGCGGCTGCGGGGCAAAGGCGCTTCGCAGCTAGACTAATCGATGTTCTACCTCGGGACCGAATTAACTTGATTTTTGAGCAATTTTAGGAAACAAAAATTCTTCTAACAAACAAAACCCAGGCATCGCCAGAATTCGAATGCGCACGGAATCTGGTGACAGGTGGTGTGCATTTGTTAGGGATCCTTTTTCTTATTCTAAAATCAGTAAAATGAATAATTGTGGCCCGAGTAAACGTTGGTTAGGCTAGTCGTGGACGCTGGGTTCCCTCGGCTGTACTCTCCCTTTTAATCCTTATTCAGTTAAATTAGTTCAGTAACTTAGTTAATTAACCTCATCGAACAAGGGGTGGCTACCTAAGAGCCGGGTTAAACTAAAATTTCACACTTTTGAGTCAAACACCGTTTGTCGTCTCTGTGGTTCGACTCCGGTACTTCCGGATATTGTGCTACACTGGTCGAGAGTCCTACGCTTGGGACACGTCTTTATTTTTAGTCACCCGGTCGGTCAAGCAATAAACCACCTTCCACCCATTATTTAAGGACTCTTTTGGCTGATTATCTCTTCCTCACGCCTCTCTCTCTCTCTTCCATTTTCATCGTCTTCAACCTCCAAAACACCTCAAAAACTTCTTTTAAAGGCCAAAATCTTATGGGTCTTTGAAGAAATCACTCCTCTCTTAGCCTACTGCTCATAAATCATCTTCAAACCCATATACACATCTCAATCAGCCCTTGTTCTTCACTGATCATCCCATTTTAAGCACTCAAATACTCTAAAATCCCATTTTTAAAGCCTACAACACATGGGTCTTTGAGAAACCAACTACAACAGCCCTTCTCTCACTCTAATAAGTCATTTGTAGCCCATACATTCCATCAATTTCATCCAAATCAGCTCCAACCAACAAAATCCACTTCATCCAAGCCAAAGTCACCATTCTAGCGCCAAATACACCCCCATACACCAAAATAACCACTCAATCAGCCATACACTCACACTCCTCTGTCCAAAATATCTCACCTCAAGCCTATGACCCGAGCCACTAGTCAATGATCCATCAAAACTCCAAGTTCAAGCCTTGATCATAACCAAAAAGGTAGAAAATCATGCAAATAGCTACGGGTTGGTCAATCTGAGGGAGACCAGTGAGTTCATGGAGGTTCTATATACCTTCTATGAGCTTACAAGGTCCAAGAAATGAAGAAAAATAACTTTTGAAAATATCAAGCCAAAAGGGTTTGAGCGCTCAAACTCTATTCTGTTTTGCACTTGTTTCTTGTATATTTCAGTTCAATATACTGCTATATGTTCATTACAGTGTGTGTGTGTTGTTGTTTGGGTAAGCCAACCTGATCCTCTCGCCCTCTCACTCTAATCATGCTTATGCATGACCCAATACTTATTTCCCACTTGTGTGGACACCTCAAGTTTATTTTATCCATGTTCATGAAGTTTCAAGCACGGATGCATCATCATACATCATTTTGAACTTGTTCATGGTCCAAATGAGGGCAGAATGGTACAAAATCACTCAAATCCAGTAGATGGTTTGAACGCTCAATGTTCCCCTTTCAGTGCTCAAACTGCCTTCTGGTCTATCAAGAACTTCTATCATCCAAGTTTATCCACTATACTTTGAGTGTTCTGGAATGCTTTTCAACATTGTGACTTCAATAGTTCTATACTGTTAACTTCAGTTGGTCCATTGATAAGTTTCAGTATGTGTTATTGTGGTCCTATCATGTTGTTTACTCATCAAAGTCCATATTTCAAGCAGTTCACAGTATGTGGAACATGTTTTCATTGAATCAGAAATATCATGAGCATATGTGAGTGAGAGGACTTTGAGCGCTCAAACCATGCATTGAGCGCTCAAACTCCTGTCAGGGGGATCAGATTGGTATTTGCTTTCTGTTTGTTGGATGTGTCACTTCTAGTCATTTTGCTTCTGTTAATCATGTACTAACACTGTCTCTCTTTGTTTGTAGTATTACGTGTTCTTTGACGTGTTTATCATTGTTATGTTGCTCCCATCCCCCATTCCCCGTACTTGCTCATGGTTGAATTGCATACATTTCATATGATCCCACAAAAGTCAAGTAGCGACCGGTCTTCAAACTGGGAGAGGGGAGTGCCGTAAAACCCTTCCCCTCTCGTAACTGAGCTCCCGAACCTAAGATAGTATGGTGATGACGGGCCAGTAATCCTTATCCATTGAATGAGGCACGAGTCAATCGAGTTCGGTTCCTCGGGGACAATCCGCTAAAACTCGGGTGGCCACTCCGAATCGATCCTCCGGAGGGGCATCCACACCACCCAAGTGTGATTCCAGTTCTGAGGATTTGAAACCCCTCTTCTAGGATTGTATTCTGGCCAAGGAACTATGGGCTTGTTTTCCTATTGACCACTTGAGAAGGGATACTCTTGAATGCTCCGCCCAAGATTGGATCTCTTACAATCTAAAATCAAAGAAGAAATCTGGTAGGCATTGATGTTCCTCGGAACTTGCTATTATTCAGCAAGTTCGGAAAGATCAGAACCAATTTTTTTTTTAACAATATGGAAAGGGACACTTGTACAAGTTTCAGAAACATCATTGCCTCGTTGAGGTACTTATCTAATATGTCGGATTCCAATGTGATGATGGGAGGTGATGGCTATGGAAGAGGGAGAAACTAAAACGTGATTGGAGTGATGAGACAGAGTGCAGAGGGCTGATGGAGTGTGTAACCCAGATGTGGGTGTGAGTAGGGGTATATATAGATGGATTTTAGAGACAGAAGATGGGTTTAAGATTCAAATGGAGGGTTAGGGGTCATCTAGGGGCCATTAGAGGATATTAAGGGATAGATTTAGAAGGATTCGAAGGTTGAAGGGTTGTTATTTGTAGAAGAATCTCATGATTTTGTGTCGTTAGAGATGTTCTGCAAAAATCTGCTGTGCGCAGAGGGTTTGAGCACTCGAAGTGGGATTTGAGCACTCAAGGGGGCTTGTGGGGGGATTTTGGTTTTTGGTGGTTTGATAATTTCCAAGTACTTTTCAAGCTTCCAAGGTATTTTTTTTGGTCCAAATTCATCATTGGGATTGCTAAGGACTTTCATGGGCTCAAATTGGGGTATCTATAGATGTCCTTTTATAGGAATACATAAAAGAAACTAGAGAATAAACCACAAGTCCCCAGAGGACTTTACATATTCCAATGTGATAAGAACTACTAATACCATGTATCTAATTATAGATACATGCATCCCCAATATCTAACAAAATTATGGATTACATATTCCAACACCCCTCCTTAATTCATCATTTTCTCAACTTTTGCCTTTGCTATGATTTTTGCAACGTGGTCCTTGTTTTGATTTTGATGTCTTCTTGCATGTTGGCCATTACCTTGTTGCAAACCTCTTCTTTGCTCTTGCTCTTGTTGGAACTTGTTGTTCCTTCATTCTGAGATGTTGAGTTTGGACTGAAATCCTTGTTCTACTAGCAAAGTTGGCTGAGTAGAAGACCTATTAATTCTTTGCTCGTGTGCTTGGAGGCTTTTTGAATTTTGGAAACAACATTTGTTGCGCCCTTCTTGTGCGGGGGATTGGCCCCCAAGCTGCAACATTGCCTGCGCCCTTTTTGTGCGGGAGATTGCCTCGCTTTGTGGATGTCACTGGATAACCCAATTTTGATTTTTGGAGAAGTGCGCGAAATGGCTTGCCATTTTAGCTTTTCTTGTTTTGTTTTGCAAAACTTTGTAGCTATTAGCTACATTAATTTTTATTTTATTTTTCTCCAAACTTTTAGTAAAGGATCATGGGAACATATTTTTTCAAAAAACAACCTTTTAAAAAACAATTGGATCGGACAAAAATATTTGTAGAGTTGAGCACAAAAAACTAGGGGGTAGGAAATGTACACATTTGACTACTCCCAGATAATGAATGCAACCCGCTCTGATACCATGTTGGTTTTTTTGAGACAGCGAGGCAAATAATAAAAGATAGAAAAGAAGTTTTAAAAAACAATTGGATCGGACAAAAATATTTGTAGAGTTGAGCACAAAAAACTAGGGGGTAGGAAATGTACACATTTGACTACTCCCAGATAATGAATGCAACCCGCTCTGATACCATGTTGGTTTTTTTGAGACAGCGGAGGCAAATAATAAAAGATAGAAAAGAAGTTTTTTTTTTTTTTTTGTATAGAAGATGAATAAGATTGATTGATTGATTCAGAGGCGGCTCAACACTATAGATAGGGTGGTCACTTGAACACCCTAAAAAATATTGTTTCAAAATTCGTGTAATGTGTTTAAGATTTATTAAAGTATAGCCTTTCTTGAACACCGAATTGAAAAATATGTGAACATTATACCCATAAAAGTTTGAACCGCCAACCCAAAAAATTTGAACACCTAACCCAAAATATCAACACACACATCAATCAAATGTAACTAACCCAATTAAAGCCTTTAGATAGCTCATAGTTGGTCAATTGAACACCCTAAAGTCTTTTATTTTTTGCATTTCATGTTGTAATTTTCACAGGTTTGTTGAAATACTTATTCCTCTACTATGAACACCCCTCAGTACAGATAATTCACAATTGAATACCTAATATATTAGGTTAAAATAAGGTACACTCTTAATGACAAAAACTAGAAAAAGAAAGAGGAAAAATATCTACTGATATATCATGCTCTAACATTTCTCATATCAATAATCAACTCTAATCTAAAAAACAAGAGCATATATCGAAAAGGATCCATGCGAACCTATTTGCCACACAGTTTCCTATAATAAATATTAGTATACTAGAGTATTTATGCGTCGGTTTAACTTTACTTGGCAAAATACACAATTCGTCGAAAACATGCAATTGTGACATCTTATATTTTTTTGTAATATTTGATTTTTTTTTTGTATAATTGTTAAAAATTTCTGGAGCTTCCACTGGAGTGATTACTTGATTCTTACAAACCATAACATGTGATGTCTTTTTATAGGACTACATAGAAGAATCTAGATAATGAATGATAAGTCCCTAGCGGACTTTACATATTCCAATGTGATAAGAACTACTAATATACCATGCATTTAACTATAGATACATGCATCCCAAATATCTAAGAATATTATAGATTACCTGTTCCAACAAGAGCAAGAGCAAATAAGAAGTTCGCAACAAGGCAATGGCCAACATACAAGAAGACATCAAAATCAAAACAAGGATCCCATTACAAAAATCACAGCAAAGGCAAAAATTGAGAAAATTTTGAACGGCATTTGATGATGGAACTCATGGAACTTACTTTACATACTCTTGGTTTGTTGGTCAATGATATTAATAAGATTGAAGCCGACATATTCGCTAGCCTAACACGTTTGTTCTTTTGATATTCCAAGAATTGTTTGTTCTCAAAGTAAACAATTACTACTCCTATGTTTTACCCAGTTAAGCATGCTGTGCTTATTTCATCATGACCTGACCACCGTTGAACCTCTGCTTATTACTTGTGACCCACTTCAACTTCAGCCAATATGAAGTTCTTGAAATTGTCAGTTTAAACAGTTGCCAAATGTTTCTTTCTGTCACCAGTTATGACCCAAAAAATAAATTTAATTAGCTGAAACAAGTTTGGGTATTTGGAAGCCGATATGGTGCTATTGAGATTTGCATATACTTATTTTTCGTGTGTGTGGTACCATAGGCTTCTAGCGATCATTGATTAGGTGCTCTCTATTCGTCTCCCTCTCTCTCATCATCGTGCTTGCTCTTTGTCCCATTTCTATTTCTCACCCTCACTATTGCTTTACAATTTCTGTCAAATAATTTGCATAGAGGGTTGATTTTAAGTATAATCACCATTCAAGTAATTGTTTATGTTATTTTAGTTATGTATGATTTGGTTTGTGATTTGGATAGATTTTGTATGATTGATTCGGTCCTTTAGTTTTTCTTTCAACATGAGATGATTCCCATTCTTCTAGAGTTTGTATGCATTTTAGAGATTTGCTTGGATGCAGAGATTGTACATCGGAATTGCAATGAATTCATGAGAGAAAGCAGGGGGCCTCTTTTGCAACAGGCCATATAATACAGTGATTATTTGATAGTTGGATGACTAATGTTCAAAAGGAAATTATGTTACATTTAATTTGTCGAATTTGTAATTTTGTAAATTTTTTTGAACAGAGAGCGAGAAGGTAATTCTACTTAAGTCACTCGACGAGGGTGTTGGAAGTCTAATCTGCTTGAGGTTCTTCCCATGTGTGCGTACCCAATTCGTTGGGGAGTATCTTCAGAGTTCGCCACATCACATGCCAATATACATTGAATGACCCATATCCATTTAAAATGCTAAGCTTTGTAAGTGGTGAGTCATCTAACAGTATATTAGGGTTCAACTCTTTTTCTGTTTATCCAATGTGGGACTCAATCTTTCACACATGTTTCTAACAGAGAGAATTTCTAACTAGTGAGGGGTTAGAAGACCATTTTAAACACACACAAGCTCAAACTTCCCTATGGGAATCTAGCCCTGACACAGACCATGTCTAGCCTGCTCAACTTGGTAATTCCGCAAATTTGAGATCAATTACGACTCATAGTGCATCCAGTTGATGCCCAGGTCAAGTTTTGGAAACCACCACAAGAATAAAAATAATGAAATGCTCCAAGAGCACTGGGCCCTTCCTCACCACCCCTGTGTGTGGGATCCACCGTTAAGTACGTTCTTACAATAATACGTGGTGGAAAAGGTTCATGGATTAAAGGATTCGGTGGCATTGGATCAATCCTAGAGGCTGAGTAATGGGCTTTATAGGATGGTCTCAAACTTGCATGGGACTTTCATATTCGGGAACTAGAAGTTGAGACGGATTCCTTTAGCAACAGTATTACTAGTAATTGGAATTTCTATTGCACTGGTTCAACAGGGGATCAATTAATCATGTGCTCCTACTAGTGTTTCTTTTCATTTGTAAGGCGATAATCAAGGGATCTTGCACTCTAATTTCTTTGTTATATATGTTCCTGTTTGCCCCCAAAAAATTGAAGGCAAATTCTAGAAACAACCACGCCCCGTTTGGCGACCGGAGATGATTTTGGGTGGATTTGTAATGAGGGTGGATTTGAAGGTAGATTTGTAATGATGGTGGATTTGTAATGAGGGTGGCCCCACCTCATAAGAAGGGTGAATTTGTTAGTGAGCTGTTTGGATGGTATTTTGAGAAAGGGGATTTGGAAGGTGAATAAGAGGACAAATGACTAAATTGCCCCAAATTTATTAGTATTTTAATTGATAACATGGTTTAATTTCATTATAATTAAAAATAAATACATAATACTTAGAATAAATAAAAATAATTACATAAATATATTAAAAATAATAATTATGAAAAAAAATTTAAAAAATCTGAAAGTGAACTTTTATAAAATTAAAAGACAATTTAAATTTGTATTATAAATCTAGGGGGTAATAAGTAGTAAATATGGGGTAAATGTGTAGTATTAAAAATTAGGAGGTCTTAAATGTATTATATACGTATATATATAAACTCAACAGTCATCTTCCTCCCCATTTTCGATAAGAACAAAGCAATAACAGTTGCTCCGGCGACGGGTGTTGTTGCTCCGGCAACGGCTTTGGGCAGACCTCACGTCTCCTCCGGCAAGCCACCACCACCTCCACCTCCACCTACCCCATCGTTGCTCCGGCGATGGTTTCGCCCCTCCCAGGCCAGCAAAATTTCTGGATCTAAACCCATGGTTGCTCCGACGTGGTAATTTCTTCTGTTTTAGTATTTTTTTTTGTTCAAAATCCTCCAAATCACCCGGATTTGGAGGGGTAAAATGGGTAGAAAAATCCCATATCCACCCTTGTTAGCCAACGACAGGGTCAGGGCTGTCATTGACAAATCCGGGTGAAGCCGGATTTGCACTCCAAACAGTGAAAATAGTCCGGGTGGAGTTGGGGACGAAAATTTTGTGCCAAACACCGGCAGGTGGTGGGCCCTAGATTACAAATCCGGGGCGGTGGCAAATCCGGGTGCTAACTGTAACGCCCCGATTTTCGGACACATTAATTAAAACAAGAGATCTAGAAAAATTCATTTAATAATAGGGTTTTCTTAATAAGCAGCGGAATAACATAAATAGAAAAGTACTAAGTTTGATACAATAAGAAACAGTACTTGTCGGAAAGTTAAATTACATTTGTCCAACACAAAAGTAAGGCGATTACAGATCCTTCTACAGTTCTAGGTTTAGGTCTCACTCCCCATAAGATCTCTGATTGGCAGCAGGGTCTTGATACTTGTTGCAATGTCCTCCTCTTCCCTCTTCGATACCTGGCATGAAACGCCAGGGCACACAGCACCGTGAGTTTTGACACTCAGTAGCTAACTTCTACCCTCTAACCCTTACATTACAAATCATCAACAGTTCATATTTCAACAGTTCATATCACAGAGTGCATATATAAGTAACAAGCGTCTGGTTTCCTTATCTTCTTTTTAACTTAAAAGTTCTCATAGATTATAAACCTTAGAACGTCCATCCAATTCAAAACTGATATACACAATTCCCAGTGGACTTTTCGGCTGGCGAGGCTCTGGTTCCGCTGACCCAATAATTGGGACTTTTCGGTTAACCAGACTTTGGCTCCGCTGACCACGACTTAATTCTTGGTGGACTTTTCGGCTGGCGAGGCTCTGGTTCCGCTGACTCGATAATTGGGACCTTTTGGTTGACCAGGCTTTGGCTCCGCTGACCACGACTTAATGCCTGGTGGACTTTTCGGTTGGCGAGGCTCTGGTTCCGCTGATCCGATAATTGGGACCTTTCGGTTGACCAAGCTTTGGCTCCGCTGACCAGACATGCTCCTTACTTTTTGGATTCCTTTACCTTAAAAACGTCTATGTGAACTACTACGTAAGTATGAACCCGGGAACCTATTTGTCCAATCTAACAATTTAATAATTTACCACCTCGAGTTTACATCAAGTAAATAGAGAATAAAATGAAACTTCAATCAATAACATTCAAATAATTCACATATCACAAAATTTATCCAATACCCAGCCTAATGGAATTTACTCCAAGTTTATCAATTAAATCAACAGAGTACATCAAAACAAACATCAATATTATTAACTTTAATTATGACAACAAAACAAATCATAATGAACATGAATAATCAGTCAAACAACATAACCATACACATCATCACTTGTTAAACAAATCAACTTTAACCATCTTTAGGCCTTACGACCATAATCGGTTTGGTGGGTTTGTCGACCCATTTTCATATTTTGGTATCATTTCATTCGGGCTCATTGCAAGCCCTAATATCAAATCTAAGGCTACTAAATATACTTAGGGCTAATGGATAAGAGGTTTCTACCTTTGATCCGGACGAAAAGCTCGGTGGTGGAATAATTTGACAGCGAGAGTTATAGTACCGAACTGAGACTTTGGGTACTGATATCCCACCCGAAACTCATCCGTTTCGGAAGATTCTTGTGTCTAAAACGAATTTCTCGGAATGTTCTACAACTTTGATGAAGAGGTATAGGCTTAAAACCAACTCTAACTATGAGAAATATGGTGATTTATATTGGGTCGCTGAACTGCCTGGAAAAGGAAATCCGAGAATTTTGCTGAACTTTGGATGGCTATAACTCACTCAAAACTCAACCGATTTGGGTGATTCTTGTGTCGAAATCGAAGAGCTTCAGACCCTCTACGATGTTGGTGAAGAAATGTAAACTCGAAAATTATTGGAAAAAGGAGAAAAATGAAGATTTACAGAAGAGCAGAGAGCTGTCTGGAAAATGTACCCGAGATTTTTACTGAACTTTGGATGGCTATAACTCACTCAAAACTCAACCGATTTGGATGATTCTTGTGTCGAAATCGAAGTTCTAGATGCCCTCTACAACTTCTATGAAGAAACCTAATCCTAAAAACGACTGTAACTATGAGCAAAGTGGCTGTAAAAATGGGTACGTGATATGGACGAAAATGAAAATGGGTAGGTGTCTTCTTCCTTCTTCTTTTCTTCTTTTGCCAGGTAGAACTCCTCACTCACTCACACTCTCTCTCACTAAATTAATGGGGAAGGAGAATGGGCAATTGGGGGGGTTTTATTGGAGGAGGTGGTGTGTTGGAGGAAGGATGGAGTGTATGGGTGTATAAGAACATGTGGGGTGATGATGGGATGATATGGGGAAGTGATGGGGGTGGTTGAGGGAAGAGGAGAAGGTGAGGGGATCTGATTTTTCAGATTGGGGGATGGAGTGGAGGTTTGTAGATAGTTGGTAGAAGTTTGAATGAGTGGGGAGGAAGGAGAGGGTAGTAGGTAGACATATACATATATGTGTATATGTATGCAAGTGTGTGTCTATATATAAGGTGGTGACAAGTATGGGGAACACAGTATGGTGTGGCATGAGATGCGACGTGATACAATGCAATACAATTTACTCCGAGCGGTGTTCAAACTGTCTGGGCTTCGGTCTCAGAAAAATACCAAAATATTTGTACCGACATAGAAAATCGTAGGCAACGTCACCGTGTGCTCAGAATCATTTGAAAAAATCTCAAAAGTTGGGTACGCATTACAATGCTCGCGCCAAATGATTGTATCGGATTGATTCGGGTCCCACAACCGTAGTAGTTGTGCTAGTACCGTCCGTGTAGCTAAAAAGCATCAAAATGTAACTAGGAATAAATAATCATATTTGAGAAATAAAATAAGTCATAATAATTATTGTAAAAATATAACTTATTTCCAAAATAATAATAATAATAATATAAAATTGACCGAAAATTCGGGCCATTACACTAACGACGTTGCCAAACAGGGCGCCAAAGTGTTGTCCATAGTGTACTTTATCACTGCTTTGTTGAGCAAGTGTCGGTGCTGAATCATGATTTGAGTAGTGGAGCAAATTGCCCAAATTATTCACAGCTGACTTTTATTGACCCTTCTTGTTCATTCTCCAAAGAAAATAGGGAAACAGTGCGCTATGTAAGCTAGAGTTCCTCAAATCTGCTATGCTCACATACGACTATTGGGGAGAAATTTCCTCACAAAGAGAAATGATAGAGGCACTAATTAATGTACCAACTAATGCACTAAATGTACATGTGTCATTATTTTAGTGGATTAGTGCATCTATGTATCACATGATGCATTGATATGATAATGACATGTGTACTTTTAGTGTAATAGTTTGTAAATAATTTAGTGTCTCTAGCATTCCTCTTTTTTTTTTTAGCTGACTCCTTCCTTTGTAAACTCTTTATGGATGACAATGGTTTGGTTTTGTCCGGATTTTGTGAAAACCATTCGCAAAACCTAAGTTATTACTTGCACCCCAATTAACACTACAACAAAATGATAAACCGTGACGAAATTCTGGTGACGAAATTAATTTTTGTCTCCTATATGACTATTTTGAGAGGAAAAATATAATTCTTCTCTAATATGTTCCCTCCACACCTTTTTGGTGGCGAAAATATTTTTTTCGTCACTAATATGTTCCCTCCACATCTTTTTGGTGACGAAAATATTTTTTTCCTCACTAATATGTTCCCTCCACATCCTCCCCAGGAGAGCAAACCAATAGAAGACAAAAATATTCCTAAAAAATGAGAAGACTTTGGCCTAGGAAATTTTTTATTAAAAAAAAAAATTATTTGTAAAGTATAAACTCGATTAAAAAATTTATTAAAAGGCTTTTGTTAAAAAAGAAAATTTTTTGTGTTAAAAAATTAAAAAAATTATTAAAGTAGTGATATTAGTAGGTGTTCGTATAAGTATAAAATTTATAAAAGAAATGATATTAGTAGGGGTTTGTATAAGAATAATCCGGTTTTTATAGTATAAATATTAAAAAGGTGCCTAAATGGCACAAGTGGTGGCCTAGCTCAGCTGGTTCGCGTGCGTGCGTGCACAAGCGAGGTCTCTGGTTCGATTCCCAGGAGGAGTCAATTTTCAGCTGCCACGCGGGTGCCACACAGGCGCCAGGCGGATGACACGACAGTGCCACGTGGGTGACACGTAGGCGACACACGGGCGCCAGGCGGATGACACGACAACGCCACGCGGGTGACACGTAGGCGCCACGCGGTAACACGTCAGTAGTTTCCTTTATCAATTTCTGTCACGGTTAGTGACGAAAATTTTTGTCACCTTCATCAATTTCAGGTTAGTGACAAAAAAATTTGTCACCTAAGTAGTTTCCTTCATCAATTTCTAGTCACGGTTAGTGACGAAACTAGTGAGTGGGTGACAAATAATTTGAAAATTGGTGATGAAAAATTTCTTCACCAAAATTTAGTATAGGTGACGAAACAATAATTTCGTCACCAGGTGACTTTCGGAGACAACCTATAGGTGGCAAAACTATTTTTCGTCACCAAGACTATCAGAGACAAAAAACCATGCATTTCATGACGATTTCATTCATCTCCAAAGACCTAATTTCTTGTAGTGTAATACTTAACTTATAGATACCCAGTTACCCAAAGATATGAGTTTTGTGTACCAAAACCAAAGGCCATTCGGGTTTCAGTTTTAATCCGAACTTCATTATTATACCCATGAATTAATGATAATTTTATTCATGATCGTTTACTGACAGAGAAAAAGAAGAAGAGGTGGTAAAATTCACAAAAAAAAAGGTTCTATCTTAATTAAGCCGTGATCATTTCCATTGAACATAATTAAGCAAAATATATACAGTATTTAACTTTTTCAAGTCACCCCAGTAATAATCACTCATAATACTACTTAAAACGAAACCAAACAAAGCAACACGATTTCTAAAAAGATAAATTATAACGTTGGGTCATGGGTGTACATATGTGTGCATCGCTTTATTTTATAGACGGTATTGGTAATTAAGAAGTTATACGATGTTACTATATAAGTACAATTGAAGTCAGGTTGGGATATCTTTCTCACGGGTCCAGCTATGGTATACACCCCTTTTTTAAGACTATTATATGCACCCCTTTTTTGACCGTTGAATGCTAATTATTCTATCTTAACCCTCCAAAATTTTGAGACATAATATTGGCTACCAGTAGAACCGGTCATCCAAAAACCTCTCCCTCGATTCTCTCTCCACGATTTGTATCTCGGTTGTTTCTTCCTCTCATCCAATATCATCTCTGTAAACCCTATAAGCAGTTCTGTTCCCCTCTACCTCCCTGCACTTCTGATGGTTGTAGATTTTTCCCCCTTCTCAATTAATCTTGGAATGGAAGGGAGTTTCGAAGTGTTTCCCGCTTCTGTGCTTTTCTCTCGGCGACGATAGAACTCTGTGCTTTCCGAAAATCACTGGTAAGGCAACTCTGCTGTTACTTCTGTTCCAATTGCTAAAAGAGTTACCCTTAACTGGTTCAGACTACTGTTATTTGATCCTTGTTATGTTTGGCTTTCTGTCCCTCTCTCTCTCTCTTTCTCGTCTGTTATGAGTATGAACACCCACATGTTCAGTCTGTATTTCAGCCATGTGTTCCTTTTTAAATCCGATTTCATTCTTGCATTTTATGTGTTCGATAAAATGTGTGAGAGAGAGAGGCATCAATACTTGCATTTTACGTGTGGAAAAGAGGCATCAAGTTCCTTTTCCAACAAAAAAAAAAGGCATCAGAATTCCCAAATTTCGAGTTGGTTGCATCAAAATACTTCTATCAATTTTCATTTCAGTGGGGGTTTGCCTTGAGGTCGAAAAGAACTTTCTCTTTAATTGACAACTTAACCTATCATGGTGTGAGGATATACAATCTTAATGTTTGGTGGCAGCCAGCATAGCAAATTGAGCTACACCGTCCCCTTTCCCTCTAAGGAGCTTAGATATAAAAAGAAAAAGAAAGACATTCTACTACTTTTTCTCAAAAAAAGTCTTATGAACACAACTTTAGAACACAGTTGTGTTCGGAGGAGATATAGGTGCATCCGGATTTGTGTTCCTATCATTGCTATTTTTTTCTCATTGTGTCATGGTAAATAGGTTATTTTTGAACTTTCGGTGCTGGGTTTGGAGCCATTCAACTGCTGATTTTGGGGGTTTAGAATTGCTGAACTTACCATAGCAACGGTTGGATAACTTAATGTTAGTTGAATTGGGTGCTACATGGTTGTGGGAGTTGCAAGTATTTGTCTTTGCTTTGATGACGTGGATAGATGGACCATAGGATACTATAGAGCAGCATGAGCTTCTTTTGTCATTTAACTTTTATCATTGGACAATGCTATCCCAACCAATTAAAAATGCCGTGTGATATTCCTTAAAAATTAACCGTGGCCAAGGTAGCAAGAGATGCAATGCCAAAGTAACTGAGACAATTGCAAACACTTAATATGTACTTAATTTGTAGATTGAAATAGAAATTGAGTATGACTTAGCTACTTCCCTATAACCATAATATTTGCAGATTTTAATGAACTTTTGCTCACTACAAGATACATGGCTTTTAATGGCATCATCTGATAGATTTCTTTTAGGAATTTTATGATAGAAAAGCAAACATAACGTTCTGTGATAAGAACAGGAGGAAACTCTCGCACTTAAAAAATTATAGCGTTCAAAGTCTTCAATAGCATTCCACCAAATTATAGGCATCTTACCCTTCGCGCCCTCCCTTTGTTGAAAATTCCAATTCGTTCCGCCAAAGTTATAGGTGCGTTAAAATTTCTCAATCATTAACGAGGTCCGATAAGTGTGCTTAAACTTCTTCTGTTTTATTGATCCATAGCCACTATAGAAGGTACCTTGATATATTTTGTATCCATGTTAGAACCCTATTTATGATTATGATCTTTTGATTTTAGTATAGTTATTTTGATCTCTATTGTTATTAATACTAGTTCTTGCCTTCTCTCTCTCTCTCTCTCTCTCTCTCTCTGTGGGGCTGTTTTAAATCTGTTCTTTTGTGCTTGGCGCTAATTCTTCCTTTATGTGTCATCTTTTTATGTAACATCCCAATGGATAACTTTGACACCTCCAGACATCTCCCGGCCCGAAGGGGGGCAGTTTTTTTCATTTTCTTGAAAGGTTATATTGAGATAGGGAACATGTACAATCTGATGTATTGATAGTTGATAGTAACCCTTTTTTTTAATTCCAGGATAGTGAACCAGATATAATTGATGGTGTGAGTGCTGAAGCAGGACATGTAATAAGAACGACTATTGGTGGTCGAAATGGTCAACCAGCGAATGCCTTTGTTATATGTCAAACTCTATACCTACCAGGCATGTAATAATTTTCTGCATGATAGTTGTATTTGAGTTCATTTTCCTACACCAAAGCCCAAACTTTGGATGTGGCAGTCAACACATGCTAACAGATTTGGGCTGTGACTGTTGCACCGTTTTGTGTCGGAATCAAAAAAGTTTAATATTGAGGTTAGGATGTCTTCACTCTTGTATATTGCACATCAATGGCATGCCCAGGTGGGTCACCATAGAAATTGACTTGAGTGCAGTTTGGCCAGACTTGCTCAATCGGTATTGTGTTCTGTCATTATCTATTAAAAGTGTTTTAGGACATCCATGCATACGGACCGCTATTCAGTTTAATTAGCTATGCCTTTTTGGATTAGGTATCTGTGCTCTAGGCTGAATGGCTGATGATTTACTTTCTCAGCAGTTTGAGTTTATTCGTATTCCTGTGTAATTCCAGTCAATATTAATAATAGTCAATATGCAGATTCTTTTTCTTTGAAATTACAGAGTAAAAGTATTATCTTGGCATGCTAATGTGAGCATCTTAAGTTTCATCGTAATTTGGCTTTCCACCAAAGGCTATGCCACTCATTTATGTCCATGGGATCCATGGGAGAAGTTTAGATAGGTTTTAAAGCTTCCTTTCTGCATCAAATAATGCTTGCATGTGCAGACCTTTGTTTTTTCCTCAGTGTTTTATCAGACTTGGGATGCCAATGTCAAATAATCTGCAGAAGAATTAACATATTTCCGCTCTTTCTTAGATGTAATTGATATGTTATATGAAGGTTAGAAGATGATTTACATTTCTGAGGCTATCGGCTCTTTTTGGGTGGAGATATGCAGAGCTCTTGTTTACATCCACAATTGTATTGGTCTTTGTCACCGTGATATCAAGCCCCAGAATTTGCTTGTAAGTCCTAATATTGTGTCTATGGGAAATTCTAATGCTCCCACTAATAGGTAATTGTCGCGGCCTTTGTGTGAACTCTGGGTCGTCGCTCGCACAGACCAAATAGGAAGCACAGGTAAATGGTGTTTGGGCTCTTAATCATATATAGTAGAACTTTGTTACATGGACTCTTCAATTCTACCATACACTAGATAGTAGATACAGCCAGGTCTTTCATCAAGGGATGTGTACATAACCAAATCCACATTGATGCATATTTGTGAATTCTAAGATTAAGAAATCCTCATACCCGAGTCCAAGTAACACCGAGTTAAGCTGTAATGCTAATTATAGGACGTTGTCTTGGTTCGTGCTTGGTGTTCTGCTTTTGTCTCCAATAGATATATTCTCAGTGCATTAATACGAAGCTGGACAGAAGAAGAAAACTTTCGAGTACTACACAGAAAAGGTAAATAGACTATTTAGTGCTTTCGATTGCACAACCTATGATTATCATGACTGGTAAGATTTCATTGCTGACTGTTAAGATCTGATTGCTGCGACGGTCTCTAGGCTGCAGACAAGGAGGAGGCTAAGTCTGGGTTGATAAGGTCAGAGGGAGATTTGTTCCTAAAGGGAGCTCAAGCATGCTTATTTAACTGGGGTGGGCGGAGAATGCGTGTTCCATCCTAATGAATTTTATCCGGCATGGACCATGGAAACTGCTTCCGATTCTCTGAAAACTGTTCTCCAAGTCTTTTCCGGTTGGCAATCATTAGCAAGGCCACAAGAGCAAGGAGCGGTTGCTTAGAATGCCGAAAATAAACTTCTTGGGATATCCCACTGTATCCTGACTATAAGCGTATCTCTGTGCTTATAACGGTATTGTGGACTTCGAAAATGCTGGGCAGACAAAATGCGCCTCTCCTAGGCAATTGTGTTTGTGTTTTTTTGTCTTGCTCTCTAACTGTATTGTCTATCTCGGTTGTTTTTTTATTCTTTTGTTTTTGTAACAGAAAGAAAACACTGGAAACTTATTCTTGTTATTAATTTTGGAGATATCATCGTCCTTGATGATGGCGCAAATATACGCTTATAAAACCAATACAGGGTGTTGAAAATATAGGATTAGTAATATTTTAATTTACCCAGATGAAATTCGTGGCCCATTGAAGCTTTGCCTAGGATCTAACCCCATTTTCGGTCACAGCCTCCAGACAAATCGAGCACGAAACCAACGAGGCTTTTCCTCGTCTAGAATATTGGAAACTTTCAAATCCATTTCCAGAAACCCATTTTCATGCAATTTTTGTGGTACTCACCTAGTGAGTAATCAACCCCCATAACCTTGAGGAGTAAATCAGAACTAGATTTGGGAAAAAGGAAACTAATCTAGATTAAAGGTTCACCAGATTTCAGGTTCGCCGGATTTGGGGTCGGTCTGTGTGGGGAGGCGAGTCGACTCATGGTTGTCGAGATCGAGAGAGAGAGAGAGAGAGAGAGATTAGGTGTGAGTAACTTATTGGATAGAGAGTACAATCTAATCTCAGCCATCAATTTGAATGGCTGAGATGGAGTGTTATTTTTTGTGTCAAAATTTGTCCCTTGACCGGCCCCGAAAAATAGACTTAGTATTGCGGCCGACTTATACAGAACTTGATGCCAAAATTCATGGTTCTTATCTAGTGATATGCTTTGCAAATCAAAGCTCATGGATATTCTAGCCTGAGAATTTTGTGGATAAACGTATCAGCAGCACCACATTGCTTTTAAACCAGCAATTGTTTTTGAGAACTATAGCACCAATTTCGTTATGATTTTTCCTGAAAAAAGCCTACTGTAAAGTTCTGGTAATTGAGTGTGAACACAAAACAAAAAGTAAACCACAGACCTCTAGTCGAACTCGGAAGAGAGAGCTTGCTAACCATTATCCATCAAACTTGAATCAAAACCCTTGCATATATCAGTTATCTAACCAAAAACCTTACCACCGCACCCATAAAAGATTCGAAACTTCAAAGTCTGCTTCTTAAAAAAAATAGAACTCATCAATAATCCACCAAACTTATGATGAGAGACGCAACAAAACTAAATAGTTCACGCTTGAAACAAGATGTATGGATGCCCGACAACAGAAATCTACTCTGCAATAGCTCAACCCTACACTTTAATAGCATACTTCCTCATGGGATAATACATCTCCTTCTTCTCTCAGTCTTCAGGGACAACTGAAAAAACAAAGTGAAAAGGAAAAATTTAGTGTGAACACTCTGCATCCGGAAACACATGAAAATCTGCTGTTATATCTTGCACAAAACCAATAAATATCCAAATTTTACAGCCTGCTCAAAGATATCTTTTCCCTTGTGTTTTAAAATTGTAACCCCTCAGTCCCAATTGTTCGTCCATATTTTGGGAATAAAAAATTATTAAGAAAACACAATCATAGCACCGATCTCACTTCCATTCACTTCATAATTACTAGGGAAATTAGCATAGAATAGCGCTCGGACCTTGCAAATGGACAAACAATTGGACATATTAGAGTGAAAATTCAGACAAGCAAATCAGGATGGAGAGCACATTGAAAAAAAAGACATGGATAAGGCATTTCTATTTAATACTGGCATGCATAATCTAAGAGCAAAAGAGCTTAAAATTTTACCTGATGCTTGGTGAGACGCCTACAGATGGCCCTGGTTTTCTTGGGACACAGATCAAGTGCAAGTACTTCTTGTTCTTGTAGACTTCCCTCAGAGCAGCCTTCTGTTTCTGTGAAATCGCCGTCAACACCTAGGCAATTGACAACCGCACAACTTTTCTGCATTCATGAAGAATCGAACACATACTTAGACAACTTACCTCTACTAACACCTAAAGATATTTATCCAAAAAACAAAAAAGAATCAAAACAGAGAGGCCCTACGATTGACCAACTATGCACAGAACCAACTAATGGTTTCTCTACTTTTTTACGGTTTTTCCAAATGAAACGACTTGACTTCATTGTGATTTATGCACAAGAACAGAACAAAGAAAATCATCATTGGGATTAACAAAAAAATGGCAGCCATCAGCACGAGCAATTATTTAGTGCTCTGTGATGGTGCTCTGGGGGCCTAAATGGCAGCCATCAAACGGCATTCAAACGGAGTTACAAAGTCAGTTAAACCGAGTTATATACAACAACAAATAACCAGCACGAACCAAACTGGGCAGCAAGCTACCAAACTGGGTCCTGGACAGCAAGCTACCAAAACTTATATCAATACGGAAACATCCACTAGCAGAAACTAGAATGACTCCAACTGTCCCTATGAATTTGACCAAACTGGGCAGCAAGCTACCAATTACTGATAACAATACGGTATGCTACAGATCATGAAAACAACACCCTTCACCTCGGTGCAAGTAGCAGCAAGTAGCCACAAAGGAGGCAAACTGGACAGCATATTCAATCCCTGACATGTCACCGTAATACTCAATAACAGCATGAGTCAATCTTAACATGCTCTGAAGGCACAGCAGATGCAACAAAATATTTCCTGAAAACAACTCAACACAGCCAAGGACAACACATCTGGCAAACAACAAGGATAATCTGGAACGTAAAATGAAATCCCAGAAATTCTAGAGGAAAGTGCAGCATATGAACAGCACCAGTCAGTAGAGAATGAATAGCAGCATATGAGTAGCAGCAATCAGCAAAGAGCAATCCTAATTATTTTATGGCTCACCTGCAACTCCTTAGGATCCTCACAGCTTCGCAACTCTCTCTATGGGCCCAATCTCCCTCAACTAAGCCTCACAAAACTCCCCCACTACATATTACCTCCCCTCATGAAAGAACTCTGGGGTTCAAGCTCACAACTCACTGGGAATGCACACAATATGGTAGTTTCGCACAACTCAAGTATGATTTCCAGGTAGGATCATTGCATGCCCCTTAAGGCATATCACAGATAGTAAGAGTTAAGCAAGAATAAGATACCTTACCAACCTATTATAGGTAATAGCTCTGGTCTGAAATGAGAAATCAGAGATGCCTCTGGTTGAGTACCCTCCTCTGAGTCTGAACCTGCAAGTAAAGACTTGCACAAAGCAACCCCTTCCTGAGTTGGAACCTGCTAGTAATGTACCTGCTCAAAAAAACTTGAAACAGTGCAGAAAATGCTTGCATCAGTTCACAATTCAAGAGAGAGAAGTATTGCCATAAAGAATTATCCAATAAGATTCCACTTAGCTAACAGCCATTGGTATTGTGGCTCTCACTTTAAGTCACCATCATCCTTGTGCATATTCCTTACTAAATTTAGGTGATATGGCTCTTTCAAGTATTTGGCTCTTTTATGTGCCCTGCTAAGATTTGGCTCTTTCACAAACTGCTATATCATCATGCTGTCTCCAAACTTACTGTACCCCCCCTACCAAATGCTGTCTCAGACCTCTATCAAACCAGTTGGCAGCTGAAACCATCTTTGCATTCTAGTGACACATAGGTAAATAGCCACTAATTTGTCACTACATTTTTTTCCTTTCCCCAAACAAAGTATCCAACAAACAAAGCACGAATTGGATCTAGCATAACCAAAAGCAAGAAAAAGGAATAAGCTGCAGCATACGAAAAAAGGAATAAGTTACTGCATAAATAAACTGCATATTCTCTCCAATCGCATCCAAGAAGCAACACCAAAACAATATTAACATCCATATGGCCTCAAAAACTGCTATAACTAAACTAACATGTTATGGCCTCGAAAAAGGAATAAACTGCTATAACCAAACTAACTTGTTATGGCCTCAAAAACAAATCAACTTGTACTACTAAACTACCTATGAACACTAATTGACAAAAGATCTGCAACTCTAAATGAGAGTTTATACACTACTAGAAAGAATTCTGGGTCATTGACGAAGGAAATTGTTCACCATCTTCACATTGTTCTCCGCCTTATCCATTATAAAACGAGCTAGCCAATGTATCCATCAGCAACCTGTTCATGGAAAAATGTACGACCAGAACACAACCAACTTCGCTATTCATCCCCAAGAATGGAAAATTAAACTTAAAAACACGATAACATCAAAGAAATTGAACTGCGAGAGAGGAACCACCATTACACAGGATTCAATTAAAAATCACCAAATTTTTCTCTCAAAACAAAACTTCTCTAACCCGGAACTCAATTTGAATTTTAGGAGAAATAGTAGGAAATATGTTACTACCTTAATTCGATCTTGCTTTTGAGCAAGGCAGTTGTGTTGGTGGCAACGGAGGCCAGCAAAAGCATTGGCCGTTGAGCGAGGCAGTCGTGTTGGGTCAATGGTGGTGCTCATTGTAAAGCAGCGATGGACGGATCAGATGATATGCGAGAGAGATTGAGGATTGAAGAGGGAATAGGGAAATGAATCATAGTGAGTTACAGACCGTCACCGTGGGTGAAAGAGAGGGTGGGTGGCAGTTGTTGAAACGTGGGATTGAGTTTAGCAGTAGTGGCCATTGGGTTTGCTGAAACGTGGGATTGAGCAGCAAAACTTGGGTGGTCAAGAGCAATCTTGGCCATTCATTTAAGTTATTCTCAATCCAAGGGTCCAAAATATACGAAATTCAACCATTGAGCTCCCTTATTATATAGATTTTTGAGTTCGGGGGGATGAAAGATTTAGAAAACAACACAATATTACGGAAAAGGAAGACTTCAATTTGTGCATGGAAAATCAAAAATTGTTTTCCCAAACAATTAGAAGATTATTGTAGGAGAGGATAAAAATGGCTAAACTAATAAAACAACTTACCATCAGATGCATCTTCTATAACATTGGGTTTGGCACCTATAATTCTCCCATATCCAATTTTCATTGGGTTTGGCACCTATAATTCTCCTTATATTATTTCAATTATCTTCTGTTACCTAATTTTTGTTCCATCTTCTTGCACACCACTATAATGGACCAGAAACTTCCCTTATTCTCATCCATTAACACCAACAAAGATACGTAGGGTGTAATGAAGACAATCGTAAGGAGTATCACTGAAGCATTTTATCAAACACGTAAAAGGCAATTCCACTGGCAACTGGAAAAGCTTAATACTTACTACTTCAGTAACTTTCTTTGTCTAATAAATTGCAGGGGAATTTCATACAATCACAGTCATAATAGTAGAATGTAGGTTGGAATGAAAACATACTTTGAACAGCTTTCATAATCGGCGACAGTCTTTCACCCACGAAGTCCCAAATTTCTGAGGTATCACGTTTGCAAAACAGAAAAAATTATACAACTATCGTTACCAGTTTTGGAGGTACCGCAAGACGAAGATTTCCGAAGCAAGAAGGTGTGAAGAGGTTTCGGTTGCTTCATTAGAATTCTGCGAGTGAGATACAAAGAGATGGAGGGGCGGTTACGTAGTTTTGTTGAAAGCAGTCGTGGGAAGCAGTTGTGAAGTTACAGGACATGTATTGGGCGGCAAAAGTTTATCCGCTTTAAGACAATCCGAGCCATTCAATTACTCCCCTTGCCAAGTCTCATCCCTTAAATTACTTCTCTTGCAAATTTGTGCCCTTGATTCAGATCCAATGGTTCAAAATATAGGGAACTCAAAAGCTGAGCTCCCTTATTATATAGATGTACGGCTATAGAAACACAAACCGCAAAGAGAGAGAGAGAGAGTGTTAGGATCTAGTTTTGGGGGGAGAGAGTTAGGGATTTGGGGGTATGATTTTGGGTTTGGGGGGAATTTCTAGCGGGAGAAAAAATTCATCCCATTTTAGACAGAAAAATAGAGTGCGTGATTGTGTGTGTGCAGTGCATTGCATTAACATTTATGGAAAATCCTCGTAAAGTTACGATACATCACTCGATGGCCTTTCGAGTTTTTTTTAGAAAATCGGAACCGTCTATCTTTTTTCTAGGAGGGATTATCTCATTCGTGTAAAAAATTAAGTAAATTAATTATCTCTACATGCTCGATTGGAGTTAACAAATTTTTTCCTACTAATGATTCCCACGCCCCGAATCTCCCGATGAAGGGGCTTTTAAAATCATATTGACCCAAAATTTGGTGAGACGTATTAAAACACCGAGAGAAACAAAATGATAGGTGTGGATCGTCATAATTGTGTTGCGATCGTGTGGCTAACGTACATTAAACTATAGCACAAGGCGGAGTGTTTACTTACGGTTTCAAAACTTGAATCGTACTCCACGCGGAATTGCAAGGAAAAGTGCTCATTTAAGTCTTGTTGTTTGATATATAATTAACGATCGGAAAGGAATGGAAATAAGCCCTTAGACATAGCTAACTCTAAAGACCGTTGGATGGATGAGTAAACCCACTCATTTTGAAAGTCTTAATCACATTATGATTTAAATACTTTGCATCTACTTTGTGTTTAAATACTTTGCATCTACTTTGTGTTTAAATACTTTGCATCTTCTTTGTGTTTAAATACTTTGCATCTACTTTGTGTTTGCAATTGCTAACTTAGTCACTCATAATGACCGATGACTTTTACAAGTCTTTGCTGCTTTTAGAGTCCAATTAACCAATATATGCCCATGAGTGATCAAAAGAGTTTTTTGAACGAACCAAGCTTGCATTGTTTATTGTAGGGCAGCCCTTTCTTCTTCGTGTTAATTGGTTGCCTATTAATTAATCAAAGCCTCTCTCTCATTAGAAGACTTGACTTAAGGGAACTTGTTTGTCCAACAAAATCCGAGGCAGCGGTAATTTTCCGCTTTGTTGTTTTTTGACTAGACTAACGTCAAGCATTGAATCTAGGTAATTAGGTAAAGATCCATTCCATAGCGTCTAATCTCATCATTTTTCGCTTTGTTGTTCTCTGACAAGAGAATCGTTTTCATAACATTTTTCGGTGTCTCGTAACTTTTATACAAAGAAAACAAAAACTCGTAAATTTTTTATTCATAAGAGATAATCAATTCGTTACATTTTTAGAGGTGCATATAATACACAGTACACACCCAATAAAAGCGTGTATTGTAACATTTCCCCGTCTTTATGTTAATGTCACGTTTGGTCTAGTCCTTAGTGTTAAATTTTTATCCTTTCGAACTCCGTCTTTAATGTCAGTTTTTGTTTACCCCTCCCCTTATAGTGTTACCCTGAAACCATATCATTGCTCCTATCTACGTACCACATCGATCTATCTGCAATTCGACATGTAAAACCACTTCAAAGTTTTCTGAGATCAAATTGCCAAGTGAGAAGAACCATTGAAATTCAAAAAACTAAATCGGAAAGTCTAATACTCTCCATGCATTGGAAATGATTTAGGCTTCTCGACCTCTCAAAGTCATGATATTTCTCCGTAAAACAAAAATAAAAATAAAAAATTCTTGGCAAAAAGCTATTTCCTCCGTCCCAAAATATTAGTCCCTCTTGAAAAGTCAAAGAAAAAATTGTTTAGATTTTTAATTCTAACCCTCGTGACAGTATTGAAAAAATTTACTCCCTCCATCCCATTATTGTTGTTCACTTTTACTATTCACGACACCTCAAAAAATTGTTCATATGTCAAATATATAATGTTAAGAAGTTTCCTGTGAGGCTCCCTCACAAAAAAAGTGTGGGAAAACAATTGTGGGCCGTTGGATCCTATGCCCTTCACGCGATCCAACGGCTCACAACTGTTTTACCACACTTTTTTTTTTTAGAGTGGTTTTCAAAAAAACACATTTTGTGTGCATAAATCAGGGTCCTTCAATCTTGATAACACGGTTGATATTGCATAGGCCCCGATGGCAATCCCGTAAATACATCGCACTTTCAAGGGCTTAGCTCCAACCCATCCAAATCGTGGTGATGACTGGGGATCAGAGCCGTGGGAGTACTCCCGAAAGCAATTCCCTCAATCCCCTTCACAAACCGACCTCTCTCTCTGTCTCTCTATCTCCACCCGACGCTACAAATTTCTCACATTCGGAAATCTCTGTGGTTTTCTAGGGTTTTCGCTCGAACCCATCTACTCACTATTTCTAGAGTTCTATGTGCCCTAATTTCCCGTTCAGAAAATGGCTGGAAATAACCGAATCTCTGACGACGAAGGTAAAAAAAAACCAGACTTCTCCTCTCTATCTCTCTCTACGAAAATGGGGTTTTCTGTGACATTCGCTATGAAATCTGTGTTGAAATAACTTTTTCGTTTGCTAATTTTTTGCAGATGAACTGGTTTAGGATCGTCTTGGTTGTAACATCAAGGTTTGGTATTTGGATTTCGTTTCTGGGCTATTACGACAAACCAGAGAAGGAAGAGGCAACTTTTGTATCTGTGGTTTTGCGATTCGATCATTGGTGCTGATTAGGTGGTCATAATACAGGAGGCAACAGTTATTGCGGTCGTCTGAGTTCCCTGAGGAAGCAATAGAAGTTATTCCGACCACTTCCTCTCTCAATCTCCTTCCTTCACCAGTTAGGGCTTCAATCTGGTGCCGTGAAAGAAACTTCCAGTGTTATCTTCTATCACGTTGTTTTCCCTTTTGGATTTAGGGGTGGTTGTGATGCAAGCATTTTTTTCGATTCTGAAAGATTGACTTGGGGTAGCTTCAGTCCAGTATTAAGATAATGAGTCATGCAATGAGTCTATGGGAGAGGGTAGTTCAGCATGGCTTAAGAGCTAGGATAACGACATCAAAGAAGGACTTTTCAGTTTTGCTGAGTTGATCTACGAAAGAAGCATGAATACTTACTGAAGAGACTATTAGAAAAGGTATATGGTGAAGTATAAATCTTATGTCCCATGACACCGTGTTTTTTCAGATCTAATATATTGTATGTGAAAGAAAAACGAATAACAAGAAGATATATTTGTGTGTAAAGAACTTATATGAGTGGATTGTTACTACAATAAGCTCAGTTTGCAGGAGACCCAAATGAATTCTAAACTTGCTCTAGGAATACACCAAGGGTTAACCTTTTGTCCCATCTGTTGAGCATGGTGTACTATTTTTTTTGGAGGAAAGCATTGATATGAAAGGATTCGAGACAAAAACTAATGATGAGACCTAATCCCATAACATCCCTACTGTTTTCATAGATACGGAAAATCTGGGTATACAATCTATTGATTGGAAAACCAATTAGAGATTGATTGAGTTGGTAGTTCTTTGGGAATTGGATCATCTCAAGTCCCGGACGATACTATTCAGTATATTATGAGCCTCTTTCGGATCCAGTCCAATGATCTGAACTTTTCATTGTTAGAGATTGTTGCAAACATGAATCAAGCTAAAAATCACTTTACTCAAATGTCAGTTGATATGATTTTGGAACATACTCACTCCGTCTGGATTTGTTAGTCCATTTTGGAGTCCGGATGGAGAGAGTACTTATCTTGCGACAAATGAGTTTTAATTTCAAAAAAGTTGTGCGCACACACGTCTGTGTATGTATATTGCACGGACGGTGCATCTTGACCGTCAAAATTCGGATCGTTGATTTGTTGGAACGAATGATAAAGATTGTGTACGCGTACGTCGGTAAGCATAGCCGGACTGTCCTAAGATAAACATATTTTTAAATAACTTTAACCATTATTTGATCAACATGATTTTTGATTTGATTAATATTCTCAACGAGTTCTAAAAATAAACGATTTTGCTTAATGAATTAGATCAAGAAATGGTCCCAAAATTTTGCTTAGCATGTCCTCAACCAAAAACGGGAATATCCCATTCTCCAGTTAGTTTTGGTTCCATTATTCCGAGAAACACGCTATTACCAAATCGAAGGGTCTCATGCTGAACGGTTTAATTTTTTCCTTTGTTCATGAACTTTTTTCCTTATTGAGGTACAAGCTTTCCGGTTTAGATTTGTTCTTAAAATTAACATCCTCTTCACTTTATTAGTGTTGGCTGATTTTTTGTTTTTGTTTTGTAGTAAACCAAAGGAGATCAACTGAGGGAGTACCCCAAAGTAAGTTTGATTTCATTAGTTCAACTATTTCATTTTTCGGCTGAAGCGTGCATGGTCGTATTTTGGATGTATTGGGTTCAACTATTTCACTTAGTATTTTGTTTCAAGAAGTCTGGAAGTTTCTTCTGCTAATTTGATATATTTGTTTTTGTCTATAGATGATGGGAGTAACGAGGCCAACTACAACTCAAAATTGTTATAGCAGCAGTAACAATGAAAGCACCCCGATGATGTGCGTGAAGCAAACTATAAAGGGAAGGGAAAACTCAGCAAGCGGGAGAGGTTCGTCAATCCTTTATAGCATAAAAAAGTGTTTCTGATACATTAGGATGGGATGTATTTTGTTCAACTATTAGTTTTCTAATTGATACATGATAGGGCAACCTGTTCAGATCACTATAGCTGACCACACATTAGCGCAAAGAACTTGGTGTTCACAAGTTGACTTACTTTAGATTTATGAAGTGATTTCCTGTTTTTTGTTGGCTCATGTCATTCTCTTTAAGTTGAGGGCTGACCACGCATTAGCACAAAGAACTTGGTGTTCACAAGTTCACTTTAGATTTATGATGTGATTTGCTGTTTTTTGTTGGCTCATGCGGTTCTCTTTAAGTCGAGAGCTAGATATATATGCTGTGACTGTGAGTAATTATGAACTATCGACGTTGCTTGGTAAATCCTTTTCTACTGGATTGTGCTGAAATTTTTGGCAGTGTTTGGTAGGTTTGAGTGATAGACATGGTTACAACTACGAGGCTGAAAACTCAGACATGTCCAGATTTTAGCATAGAAAAAAATGTTAAGTTTGCTGGAGCATGTTATCGCTCTTTTTTTGGGATCTATTCGGTTTATTGGATTTGTGATCTTAGGCAATTAGAGCATGTTATCGCTCTTTTTTTGGCATCTATTTGGTTTATTGTATTGTGGAATGCTCCCTTACCATTATATATTTACGGCCCATAGCTTCAGCAGCACATTGTTTGCCCCAATATTGTTAAGTTTGCTGTCATGTTAATTGCAGATTTTTTGTTTATTTTAAGTTCCTTTTGCATATTTATTTTTCCTTTGACTTCTATTCGCTTGGTCCTTGCAGTAATATGCTTATAATGCAATGTTTCCCTTTTGACTTTGTTAAACTTCCTTGATTATTGAGCAGGTCTCTTTTACACGTTGTTTCAAGTCAATTCCTCCAGAACCATGGAACTGAAATGTGTATTTGTTTCCTCTCTGGTGTTTAGGAGTGGGAGTTAGATATCTGATTCTTTTCCAACTAAGGTTAGTTCTTTCACTGTTGAACAGCAAATTGAATTCTATTCTAATTTTACTGCTTTCGGAAGTCTGTTATCTAAAGTAACAAAGAGGAAATTGTACAAAGAAGCCTATTGTAAAAGTGGTATACCACTGGCATTGGGTTCGAAAGAGTAAATTATCCTTCACACATCCTTGCTATATAGGTTTCTATTATGAACAAACTTCTGTGAGTAAAACTACCCCCATTGGAGCTCTAATGCAGTATGTTGAAGCAATATTCCTTCTGTTTTTGCAAATAGGCTTTAGCAATCTAGGCCTTGGCAGCCTCAATCTCAATGTACATTACAACCTTTATCTTTGATGCACATTGAAGCCTCTATTATTTTTGAAGCTTAGGCCAAGTATCTATATATCTGTGTAACAAATGAGGGAAGAGTTTTTGAATTATACACTCACAAACTAAGGTGGTGTTTGATAAAACTGAAAACTGAAAGCTGAAAGCTGAAAATTAAGTACTGAAAACTGAATGCTGAATTTTTTAAGATGAAAAGCTGTTTGATAAAACAAATTAAGCACTGAATTAAAAAATAACATTTTTTTTTTGTTTTAATTGTCTCTTAATTTTATTAATGGTCATCATGTATTTGTGGTAGTGGTGGAGTGGTGATTGGGAGGTGGTGAGGGTGGTGGCGAGGTGGCGGTGGCAATGGAGTAATGGTGGTGGTGGAATGATGGTGAGTTGTGGTGGCAGTAGAGTCATAGTGGTGCAATGTTGGTGGTGTAGTGGTGGTAGTGTGATGGTTATGGCGTGGTAGTGATGGTGGTGGGCTGGGTGAAATGCTAGTGGTGGTGGTGAAGTGATGGCGGTGGCATGACAATAGTAGTGGTGGTATATGGGTAACGATGAAAGTGGTGGTGGCGGTGTGGCAGTGGTAGTAGTTGTGGTGGTAGCAGCATGGCGGCGGTGCAATGGTGGTGGTTGTGGTGGTAGCGGCATGGTGGTGGCGGTGGTGCAATGGTGGTGGTTGTGGTGGTTGTGGTTGTGGTTGTGGTGGTGGTGGTGGTGGTGGTGGAGGTTGTGGTAGTGGTGGTGGTGGTGGTGGTGGTGGTGGTGACAGCGGCGGCGGAGGTGTGATGGTTGACTGTAAGTACATAGGAATTCAGCCAGAAATAAGTAGCTCAAAGCTACTTAATTTTTATCAATTTTTTAGCCTACATTTTAAGTGGCACTTAATCTGTTAAGTAACATAAAATGTGGTTATCAAACCTACTTAATGACTTATTACTTAATTGATTCAGTTGTAAGTGCTGAATCTGTGTTATCAAACAAGACCTAACTTTTGGAGGGTTTAAAGGGAGGTAATCTTGGTTGATTCATCTCAGAATCATTCAATCTGCAACTTAATTGGGAAAGAGATTCCGTAGTAATTGTTTTTCTAATTGTTGTTGCTGTTGGTTGCTCATGGTGGGAGGATTGACTAAATAAGAACATAGGGGTTTACAAAATCACACTATCATTAAATGCATCGGCAAGGTAGTATATAAAATGGATAGATTGGATATGATTGGACAGAAGAAGCTTCATTGTTGGAATGTATTTTTCCGTTCTGATAGTTGATTTGTTTTCTCCATGTGTGTGTGGAAGGTTGACGAATAGCTTTCAAAGCTTGCTTTCGAATATATTGCATACAAATTATAGGTTAGGTGTAAGTTTTGGTTATGAATATGGTACCTTGAACTTAGTGTCTTGCTTATTGTTGAAGAATCTCACCACACATTGATATAAGAGTTACCAAATCTAATGTATGCAATATAGATTGGGGACATGACACAAATAAAGAAACTTCCCATGATCATACTAGAAGATCAGTTGCACATGGGATTTTGGTTTCTGAAAGAATAGGAGAAAACTAGAAAAGATGAATTTTTTTTTTTTGGGAATGGGATTTTTACTGGGTAGCCATTCTTTTTCTTTTTTCTCTTGCCATAAGACATCGGTTTGGTATATGTCAGAGTTTAAAACCCGTGCAATATAGTGCACTATTCTGTCTTTTTCTTTTTTATGGTACTAAGCGGAGTATTTTGCATTATGTACTTTTCCTTATGATTTATGTAGCTTATAGGACCAGTGGTACTGCCATTCTTAAAGTCGTGTTGATGCTGCTATACTTTGAACTTACTTTGTTAGGGCATCTCTAGTGCACTACCTAAAATCACTACCTAAAGTGCCCTAACTAGTTAGCTAAGAAAAACCTCAAAAAATGGTCTCTAGTGCACAAAAGTTGGCTCCCTAAAATCCTAGGTGGCACCCCTCACTACCTAAAGTGCCCTAAGTGACTACCTAAATTTGGGGAGGGACTTAAGGAGGGAGAAAGAGGAGAGATAGAGAGAAAGAGGAGAGAGAAAGTTGTTGGCATTTATAACATCAAATCTGCCATTATTTTTTTGGTTATAGAGGCCCACTTAAATGGGTCCCACATACACTTTAGGGAGCATTTTTAGGGAGCCCCATTAAAGTGAATTTCTTTTTAGCTAGCTAACTAAGTTCTTAGCAAACAAAATAGGGTCCCACATGTGCTTAGGTGTACACTTTAGAGAGCATTTTTTAGGTAGTGCACTAGAGATGGCCTTAGGTTATAGCTTCATTGGCAGGTCGGAGTTTCACTGGCATACGTGAGAAAGTAGTTGGCTTAGCTCATAGTTTTTAAACATTTTGACTGCAGCATTCTCTTAAGCAGCTATTGGGCCTCCACTTAATTCAAAAATCATGGACAACATCACAGTTTTTGGTTATGTTCTATTCCTTTTATACTCATCTCTCATAGTTTGAGTACATGCATTTTCAATTTACTAAAATCTTCATTTTTCACGTTTAACAGGTGGATAAAGACTTGGAACAAACTGTAATATGAGTTTCCTTGGCTCTTCTATTGTTATTCTTATCTGAAACTGTTTTTTAGACTTGGAACAAACTGTAATATTGTAACTGATCAAATTTCTTTAGAGGTTGAACATCTCGGAAAGAGAAATGACGGTGATGTGAATTCTTAGCTGAATTCTTCGTTTCTAAATTGGATGATGGTAGTCATAATATTCGCTGGGGGATGGGTATTGTTTTAATTGTTAAGGTCGTTATTTGATTACTATATTCAGATTCTTTTTCATGTTACATTGTTTTTCTTCAAGTTGTGATCCCCTGTGGTAATGGTTTGGGTTGTATTGAGGTAAGTCTTTTCGATGGCACTTAAAATTGCTCACTTAAAAGCTGATTATTTGACGTTTTAAGCATTGCCTTCTGTAGTTGATTGCATATGGTGGACCAACTTGAAATTGAGTGCTTTGGATGCTCCAAATACTAATCCAGCAGTTGCTGCCTTTGGTGGAGTGCTTGGACATGACAGAGGAGCATGGATTTTAAGATTTTTTAGGAAGCTAGATGCTGAACTCCCGCAAGTCAGTACATCCTGGGACGAGGTCAAGTAGAGACAGAGTTGGGTTAGCTAGAGGTGGTGAATCTGATCAAATAAAATCCAGGAGGTCTAAGGGCATCAAAGTGAGTGAGGTTTTGGCAAATATAGGAGTGGAACGGAAAGACCCAATGTTGTGCTTTGAAACCCTCCCAACTGTGGTTTTCCAATAACACATCTCTCCTTGCCACTACAGGCTATTTTGGAAAAGTGGGAAGACTCAAATTTGCTGAAACTCTTTCCACAATAAGTTTTGTGCATTCCATTTTGTTTGTACAGTTTTGGATAGTTTGTTCCTGAATCGTCTTTTTTATTTTCTTTTCGAAGCAAGATGACAATAGCATTGGATTGACACGAAAGGAGAAAGATTTTTTTATCAAGTCAATAGCATTTTGCTATTTTCTCGACCTTTTAAGCCTTTCACCATCACAACTTTCACAAGTACATCTACAGAGTCAATAGCATTTTGCTATTTTCTCGACCTTTTAAGCCTTTCACCATCACAACTTTCACAAGTACATCTACAGATCTACTGATGGATTGTTTAGTGTGTTCAATTGGACGACAATGAGTGATAAGAACGGGGAAACATGGGGGTTGAATGGGAAAGGGGAAACATGGGGTGTTGAATGGGAAACGTTGTTTGATCCAAATTAAAAAAAAGAAAAAGAAAAAAAAAGGAAAGGTTGAGTATGTCACCTATAATGCCAACCTTTTTAGCCTTTAAACATGGTTTCCTATTTTTTAAGTTGGCTACTCTTCTATTTTTAACATTTAAGGCTTAGTTGATTTAATAGATTTTGTGTTTTAAGTCGAGTTCATTGTTGGGTGTGGTCAAAAGTTTATTCTTAACTTGCACAATAGTACTGAGTTATTTAATGTGATAAATAGTACTCCCTCCGTCACTTTTTAAGTGTTTAACTTTCCATTTTGGGCTGTCCCTAAATAAGTGTGTGGTTTGAAAAGTTAATGGGTAAAAGTTTGTACAATTATCATTTTGCCCTTTTGAAAAGTAAGTGGGTAAAGAGTTAATGGGTAAAAGTGAAGGACAATTTTGGAAAGTAGATATAAAAGTTAATGTGAAAAGTGTAAAGTGAAGGAAAAAGTTGATGTGAAAGGTGTAATGATGATGTTTTTTTAATAAGTTGGATTTACGAAGTAACACATTTAAAAAGGGACAGAGGGAGTAGTAAATATCAAATCGACAATTTATTAAGTTGAGGTCAAATTACGTCGCCCGTGCCTATAGAATAAATATTTAATAAACAAGGGCGCCCTAGTATATATATATATTCAAGATGGATCTTGTTTGATAGTTCTCGATGTATTCCATGAAACAACGTTTTGAAATTTACAAGAAACATTAGAGATTAAAAGATATAAGGAATTGAAAAATGACAAGCATGATGAAAAATAAACAAGAAGTTTGAGACAGAGGGAGTAAAAGTTAGAATCAAAGGATAATAAGGGAAATTTGAACGAACTTTTTGAGGAGATATAAAGGTACTCTTAAAAAGTTGAAAATCTCAAAAGGAACAAGCAAAATGAGACGGAGCAAGTATTACTGTTAGAATTGTTAAATGAGCTGAACTCTTAATTAACCTCCTTTCTCTTGGCCAATCTACTCAGTTCGGTACCAATAATTTTAGTTAATATCCATGTATAGATAAGCTTATATGGTACATTGCGCTCTTCATTTAAAAGTGGATTTGGTTTACATTTTCAGTTTCCCGCAAATTTACAAGAAATGTATTAATTTCATCTCAATTTCGAGTACGCTCCTTTGCAAACCATCCTTTGCTCTTTCGAAATAGGTAACATTTTCAGTTTTCAAAAGCAATTCCAGCTTCAAATTACGAAATTAAAGACCTAATTTCGTGAGTGCCGCTTGCACGGCAGTCACACTGACCAACTCAACGCAAACCTTTTTACGACAATGTACAGTGTACAATGTGTGAGCTTCTATGATGAAAATGTGAAAAACCTTCTTCTTTTTTCTTTTTTTTTTAAAGACCTAATGGTTCAGATACTTTATTTGCAAGTAATATATGAGTTCGAGTCTTAGAACTGTAAATTGTAGTTTCATCCTTCTTATTTACATTAATATGAAAAGTCAAAACAGAAAAATTTACCAATAAATTAACTGACACAAAACTATGCATACACCATTTAATGGCTTGACTCTCATAGAAACTACAAAAAAGCAATCTCGAGTTTATTCTATCGCTCCTAAATGAGCCTTATTACAATCGGTAATTATATGGGTACAGAACCCATTGCACAGAAAATGCACAGATCGAGCTCGGGGACCCACTTGGGGTCCCACACGAACAATTCGAGCCGTTCATTCATCTTAAAATTAAATTCCGAAGAGCCCCGTGAAAATTCAGCTCAATTGCACGTCTTTAAGTGCTTGATCTAAGAGCCCCCGTTTCAGCCAAAAGGCCCTTCGAAATTTAATTTTAAGATGAATGAACGGCTCGGATTGTTCGTGTGGGACCCAAAAGTGAGTCCCCGAGCTTGATCTGTGCATTTTTTGTTTTGGCTTAAACGGGGGCTCTTAGATCAAGCACTTAAAGACGTCCGATTAAGCTGAATTTTCACGGGGCCCTTTGGAATTTAATTTTAAGATGAATGAACGGCTCGGATTGTTCGTGTGGGACCCAAAAGCGGGTCCCCGAGCTCGATTTGTGCATTTTTCTGTGCAATGGGTTTTGTACCCATAGTCTGGTCCTATTACAATACATGAAAAGAAAACAGGAAAATGAATATGAAGATGCATCTAACGGATGAAAATCGCCCGGGAGTGACATAGAAACTACAAAAAAGCAATCTCGAGTTTATTCTATCGCTTGTAAATGAGCCTTATTACAATACATGAAAAGAAAACAAGAAAATGAACATGAAAAGGCATCTAACGGATGAGATTCGCCCGAGACACTCCCGGGCAAATCTCATCCGTTAGATGCCTTTTCATGTTCATTTTCTTGTTTTCTTTTCATGTTTCAAACTCTTTCTCCTCGTAAATAGCTTTGCAATAAGCATACAATAGTACATGATTACGGACTTCTATCATGAGACTCACAAACTCCATCCAATTAAACAGCATTTCTCTCAATTGGATTCAGAAATGATCTCTAACATACTACTAAAAGGCCTTTCCCCCATCTTTCCCCTTGTAGTTGACTGATTGGTGGTAGAAAAGGGATTCGGGGGCATGGCCAAAGTCTCTCCATCTCCCCCAAGCATTTGAACCACAGCTTTCATTGAGGGTCGGCCTCCTGGGTACCACTGGATGCACCAAAGTCCTACAATTGTTAGCTTATTAACAATCTTGGCATCTCTCCCATCCTCAACCTCATTGTTGTTTAATTCGTCGTGATTTAAACGATTATACATCCATTCAGGAAAGTAAACTTCATCGTTATTGTCTTCTTTACAAACATCAATACTGTTCTTCCTCCCTCCAACCATTTCAAGCAACAACATTCCAAAACTATAAACATCTGACTTATGTGACACATTGCCGAAGTTCCTGGAGAACACCTTTGGTGCAATATACCCCACGGTTCCCCTAGTAGCTGTCATGGATACAATACTTTGGTCTTTTGAGCACAACTTGGCTAGCCCAAAATCAGAGACATTTGGAATGAAATTTTTGTCTAACCAGATGATATGAGGCTTAATATCAAAATGAAGGATTCATTGATCACACCCTCGGTGAAGATATTCAATTCCTTCGGCTATGCCTAGAGCAATGTCTTGGAGCTTCTCCCAGCCAAGTTAAGCTTTTTTATGATCAGATGATATGAACTTGTCTAGAGAATCAGTTGGCAAGTACTCATAGACAAGAGCTTTTTAATACCCAGCAGCACAGTATCCGACCAAGCAAACCACATTGACGTGGTGGATCAAACCTATCGTTCCCACTTCGTTGATGATCATGTCATCCCCATTTCCTGCGAAATTGTTGAGGATCTTGGCTGCAATAGGAGCATCATTGGAAAGCTCTCCCTTGTAAACTGTTCCATAACCTCCTTGGCCTAGTTTGTCTTTGAAATTATGAGTAATTTTCTTTATCTCAGCATACGCGTACCTTGTAGGCTTGAGACTCTGTAATTCTGTAAAAATCTTTCAACCTTTACTTGATCCCCTTTCTTTAAATTGGTTGATCTGTGGGGAAAATATGTAGCTATGACAAGCACAGCAAGAAGAAAAATACCATGTGGGACCAAACCTGCAAGTTTAAACAACCAAATTATTAAGGGAATGCAGAGAAAAAAGATGGGAGAAAAAAGAAAGACAATCACCTGTAACAAGTGGGCTTTTCGTTTCACCTGTATAAAATAACATAGATAACACCAGTCAATTATCATACATGGTCATTCATAAATTTAATCAAAGCATCTTTATTTTTTGCATGAAGTTGCCAAGACCCAAGCTCTTTCATGTCAATAATTGCAGATGTTGGTACTACGGCACAAACGTACTCCTTCCCACACAGGAACTCATATTCAATTCGTGGGGAGGTTGATATTCCCGAACAGCTTTAGCATCAGCTAAAGGTCTTTAACTTATGTCTTACAAACAAAAAATCTTTAAACAAGCATCTAAAAACCAAATTGAAGAAGTTTATTGTGGGCATTTTAGCAATTGAAATGGCAAATAAAATGAAAATGTGAGGAAAAGTGACGTAAATATTGTTCCTTTTCTTCTGATGGATGAGATGATGAGAAGTACCTCTTGGTTTCTTAGGGATGTCAAAGCACTCAGTTTTATGTGCATAGTAAATATTGTTCCTTTTATTGCTGTTATTGGAACTACTCAGTCTGCAATACTTGCCTATCTCTTTACATTTCCTACAATCTTCTGGTTCGGCCCACTGGGCCGTATGGCCATCAGAAAGGTGTCGTGGTATATACACATGGAACTGATGGAATGGTATACATCTTCGTGCAATTCTAAAGGTTGGGTGTGATAGAAACCAATTTAATCAAGTAGACCTGCATATTTGTCAGCATCATGTGGATCTGCTAAGGAGGAGGGATCGAGTACAGGGACAATTGAAGATGTTGTATTCACATCTGTAGTCCCAGAATGGTAGGAACGGAGAGGTGTTCAATATTAAGCTTAGATTTTGATGTGGAAAACAACTGGAGAACTCGTATGTTATGTACCCCAAACGGTAATTGATGTCTCTGACCACTCCCTTGACATAAAATGGGATATCAACCAGCGTTTCTTTGTTGTTGGTAGGAGAGCAGGTTAGAGCAAAGCCAGGCCCATAGCCACAACGGTCTGGTTGATGATCCTTTAACCAGAATGGGAACCGGATTTCAGGGCCCCCGTGTCCGCACCTCGCGGGCATGCACTCATCATCCTGATCGCGAATATGATCGTGTGCTCCAGTTCCGGACCCTGCGGGCAACAAGGAGAAGAACAAGAGCAAGACAGAGATCACCATTTTGTTCTTCGTTGTCGACGATGGACTGTTGTTGAGTTCCTTCATAGCTTTATCTTCTCTAACTCAAAGGACCCATGTGTCAACTGCCAAGGCGTTTGTCAATTAATGTACTAGTACTGGTGCATGCCCATGCTTGTGTCTGAAGGCATGACTTGAGCAATCGACGCACGTGCCTCTTTATGGTCCTTCGAATTTCAAAGAGAGGGAAGGAGAGGAGATAGTGAGGGATAATGTGGTTTGAATTTCAAAAAGGGAAAAAAAAGATAACGTGGTCAGAAATTTTGGGTGTCATAGGCCGGTGGAGAAAAATGACAAAGAGAGGGACTGAGTTTGCAGAGAGAGCGATAAAATGCGATATGATGACTAGGACAAAAACCGCTCTGTATTGTATTATAAATTACCAATATTAAAATTTTTAGCTACTGCCGTTTTGGGCCTAAAACAATTCTACAAAAAATCAAAGAAGAACTGCTATGATTTTGATGCAAAGCAAATGTTAGTTTTTTTTTTTTGTCTTACTTTTCTTGGTATATGCTACATATTTATTTGGTTAATTATGTGGTGCATACAATGGAAATATATGTACTCATAGTTTGGGACATTAATAGTGCTCATATTTTTGGTACATGTCATATTGTCACCTATATATCTATAAAATGATTCGTTCGGAACGGTTCCGAGTACGCGAGTTACGATTTTTACAAAATGCAATTCGTGTTTGAACCAAAAATTCAACGGCCTGGTTCTGATTCAATTCGTGAGTCACGAATCGGTTACAGTTTTATCCATGGATTGCATTATTTAAGGAAATAAGCAACCAACAAGCCAAAAAAAAAATGAAGTAGAGCAAGGAAAAATTCAGTTTCTGCATTCAAATTCAAGATTCAAGTGCATTGCATAAACTATTACAAATTCAAAGTTCAAAGTGCATTCCACGTTCAACGTTCAAGGGCATTCCAAATTCAACGTTTCAACTGCATTACATAAACTATTATTTAAAGAGACATAGTATACACACCATATCAGATTAAGGTAATATATGGGCCTGGCTTTGCTCTAACCTGCTCTCCTACCAACAACAAAGAAACAAATTAAGGTAAAATGCTAAAATAGTTAAAAATATTTTTAATAGTGGGAAAATTTATTTATATAAACACATATTTTTAATTTATATACAAGGGGTGCACATAATTTATTTATATAAACACATAATTTTTAATTTATTTCGAGCTGAGCTTTAGAATTTTCAAGTTCGTTCATTAAGTTTTTAAACAAACTCGGGCCGAGCTCGAACTCAATGAAAATTTGATGAGCCGAGGTCGAGCAAAGCAGGCTGAGATTTGAGTCGAACTCGAACTCGAACCTGTTCACAAGCCTTAACAAGTCCAGAATATTTGATATTTATTCTCTCATACAAGTCTAAATGTCACGCCCTGCTTTTTAACAAATCAAATATCATAAATATCCACGTGGCACAAGTCAAAAGTTAACAACTCTCCATTGGAAAGTCTAAGTCCAAGTTCCTTCACATATATACTTGATCCAAGTAAGCAATTCTCTAGGAGGCACTACATCGTACCCGGATGCATGAATACCCAAAATACAAGTTTAGAGTTATTACATAAGTCCAAATTGTCAGAAGATTGAATAACCAAAAGTTACATTGTCATTTATCAATATACAAAACTTGAGATGGAAAAAATATCTCCATGCATGCATAAGCTTCACATAATGCATCACTCCACAAGCATCCGATCTCATGCTCCATGCCGTGTACCTGGGAAAGATAGGGTGAGCTCACTAGCTCGTAGGGAAAACCATACTACAACCGCCAGGCATATAAATATGATGAGTGCACATGATGCGGTTTGCCAAGATAAGAGATGCTCAAAGGAACACAACGGAAGCTAAAACAAGGGATACGTGTCCAAGAAGTGCCCACGTGTCCAAAGTGATATCAAGTGTCCAAAAAGATTTCAAGGTGTCCCAGAGTACCCATTAGTTCATCAAGTTTGTCAAAATCATCAACAAGCATCACACGTGTCCAAAACCGAGTCCAAGTATCCATTGTTACCAAAATACCATATGTACCTCAAAACATTTTCATTTCCCAGTATTCAACACCACCTAAGTTTTCATCTTTGTTTCACAGAAACTACCCAAGTTACTCACGCAAGTTTAAAACCAAGTCCACAAGTCGAGTTTAGACAAAACACCATAGATAGTTCAAATTCTCATTTCACGTTTCTTTCATTGAAGAAAACCATCATTTTCATTAAAACGAGGGATTTAATCCCTCTGCCGGGTTCCATAGGCCCCGCGTGCCTCTGCCGAGTACTGTAGGCCTCGCGTGCCTCTGTCGGGTTCCATAGACCTCGCATGCCTCTGACGGGTTCCTTAGGAGCTTGTCTCCGTGCGTTTTGGCCAATCTGAGGGCCCTCGTATCCATAGAACTTTTTCTCCTATCCATGGGAGCCTCTGACGCCCTATCCATAGGACATTTCTCCTATCCATAGGAGCCTTTATTGTTTTAAAGGGTGGCCAATCTGATCCCAGTCCTATCCATAGGACCTGATCTCCTATCCATAGGATCCCTTTTATTCATGAAAATGTGTTTGGACCTTATTTCACCTATCTAGTCTTGTTTATTTAAAGTTATTGGTTGTATAACGTTACTCGGAAGGGTCATGAAGACTACCTTTGACACTCGGGTTGAAATTTCCTTATTGGTACGTTCGGGTAATACGAAACACTACGTTGGCGCGAGATTATCACATGAAACTAAGGCGATGGGACATGTGGATATTGAAATGATATTAATGAGCAGTAAATGAAGTACGAATGTGGTATTGATGACACGGCACCCGAAAGGGTATGCCCGGAGTGACACGGGGCCCGAAAGGGTATGCCCGGAGTGACACGGGGCCTTTATGGCATGCCTGGAGTGGCACGGGGCCTATATGGCATGCCCAGAAAATGATCTAATGTTTGGAAAGCAATGAGATGGATATGGATATTGTGTGAAACATATGAGACGTGTTGTGTGTGCGTCAGGCACTAGTTGGGCACGAATGACGGGAGTAAATTAAATCTAATCGATTACGTGCTTTCTTTCAAGTCCTTTGACTATTCGAACTCCATTTTAACACTTGTTACATGACTTATGCTATCTTGTCAATCACCCACGTATATTTCATTTCATTTAGAATTGTTAGAAATTTCTCTACTGGGCTAGTGAGCTCAACCTTACCAATCTCAGGTACACCCCCAAGGAGCATGATATGGAGTGCTTGGAGTGCATGCATGCATTGTTTGAAAGCCAATGGAGGAGTTATATTATCATCTTAGAATTTGTACTTTGTTAAGATGATTTTGTCACTTAATTAAATTTATCGTTTTTGACATTGGGGTTGTAATAACTATACATCTCTCTTTTCTCATTTTGGTGTACGGGTACTCATCGACCTTTGTATATTCTGATGTAAACTTTGACTACCTATTTGGATTTTGGCGTGGCACGAGGACTGGTTGACCGTCCATGTGGATTATCTTCATGAATTATCCTTTTAAATTTTGAGGGCGTGACAGAGAAAGTCTCATCTTTTCTCCTTCTCTTCTCTCTTTTGTGAACTTGATGTTCTTGATGATTTGAGCTTGCTCTTCTCACCTTTCTTCAATCTAGAGTCTTCCTCTCCATGGATCCACTCTAGATTGATTTTAGTTTTCAAAAACTTTCATAAAAATCAAATCTTTTTCATACATCATGTTGTGTTGCCTTGTTTCTACGTGAGCCGGTTGGACCGGTGCCGAGTTGACTCGGAGATCAAGACGGGTGTGCTTGTGGAGTCCATGGAATCAAAGAGGAGTACGGGGTACTACATCAAAAATTGGAGCTAGGTGTCACAAGGGGCTTGTTGGGTAATTCCTAGTCTTGTTAATTCTTGTAAACCTTTTGATTTATGGAATGCATGAGTATGACTAGGTCATGGTTTTATGCTTAGGGTGTTTAGACCCTAAGTAGTTTCCACGTATATCGTGTGTTTTGTCTCATTAGTTTAATTACTCTATATCGAACTTGTTGAGTTCTTTGATTTGCCATGGTGAATGATTAAATTGGTTGAAATCGAAGTGGTTTATTTTTAAAGTGGTCGTCCTATTCACCCCCCCTCTAGGACTTGTAGTGTTTTGCATAATTTCAATTGGTATCAGAGCCTGTGTGCTCTTTGTTGGTTTGACTGCCTGAGTTGATCCTGTTTGCACTATGGATAGGGGTGTTCCTATGGAGGGTGGTTCGTATGCTCGACCCCCTACTTCGATGGTAGTGACTATTCGCTTTGGAAATTCAAAATGAAAAATCACTTGATTGCCACTACAACAACTTACACCATTGCCGAGTAAAAATCCCTACTAAATAGATTTTCTCGCCAATGTCTATACCATTACCGAGCAAAAATATTTTGGTGGCCAATAATGGTCCTTATAGCCGACCAAGTTAATTTGTTCGGGGAAAGTAAGCTTTTGCCGAGTAAATTGGGTGTTGGCTGGGGAAAAAAAAGGCGCGCATGTCTTTTTTTGGTAGGAAACTAACTGCCGACTAAAGATTTACTCGGCAATTGGTAGGAGCTCAACTGCCGACTAAATATTTTCCCGGTAATTGGTATGAGCTCAATTGCCGACTAGTGGTTTGCTCGGGAGAAAGAAAGGCGCGTAAGTCCTCATTTGTGCTTTTTCTGGAAAATGTTAGGCGGGAATTTTGGAATTTCCCGACTAAATGTTTGGTTGGCAAACCAAACATACATGAGCCAAGTATTCCTTACATACATGATCCAACCAATTACCATATACATTTTTTTTTGTATTTTAGCAATTATTATAGTGATCACACCCGTTGATTTTTTTATTTTTGTTGATGAAAAATCAATCGTCTAATTTTTCTTCTCGATCGAGTTTAAAAAACTCGTCAATCAGGACCGAATTGTGTTTTTTTAAAGGCACTTTCGTCCGATTAAATGCATACCGATACGCGGTCTTCTTGATTTTTTGTTCAACTAATTGTTTATGTAATATGTAAAAAGTAGACGGTTCTGATTGCCAAAAAAAATCTTAGGTGGAGCTTGGGTTGTCCACTATACGATTTTAAGGCCTCCTGGATGCATTAAATGCGATTCGATCACACGATCGCCGAAATCTGATAATCTCCAATTTTGGTGACACTGATACAATCAGCGGGACGTGAAATTGTAACGCTTCATATCGACTATTGTAAATACTGACTGGGTGATGAGCTTTAAAATCTATACATTGAATGTAGTTGATATCAAACTAAGTCTTGCACTGTAGTTGAATGTATAGTAGCCACATGACCATGATACAATTAAGATGATCGGGTCCGTTGATTTTGTTGTTCTCCTTAGTTAAATCATCGTTGTAAATTTTTGGCTTATTTGGGTGTAAAAAGGTAATTGATCGGGACGCAATTTCATTAAGTAAATGAATTCTTATGTCCGATCAAGTGTGTAAAATGTAAAAGATCGATGATTCTGATGATCGAGTCCGTTGATTTTGTTGTTCTCATTAGTTAAATAATTGTCGTAATTTTTTGGCTGAATCAGTTGTAAAAAGGTCATTGACCGGGAAACAAATTCATTAAGTAAACTAGTTATTACGTCTAATCAAGTGTGTAGCAAGACCCGAGTAACTTTATTCTCGGCATGAATGATCTAATATAAAATGTAAAAAATTGATGATTCTGATAGCAAAAAATGGCTCAAGTACATGATAAGAATTCAATCTCTCGGGATGAATTAAAGAACGCATTCTCATCAGTAGTTTTTTAGTACACCAATTTTTTTTTTCTTTTTTTCTTTTTAAAAAAAAAAAAGAAGTTTCTTAGTTGTGCGGACTGAAAGCGGTGAAGGTGGGCTGTTGAATTTTGCGGGAATTCTAAATTTTTGGGAAATTTTTTGGCGGAAGTTCCCAAAAAGTGACTGAAACATTCCCAAATCCAACCCAGTACGTATTCTCTCTCTCTCTCAAACCATTGCCAAGACATTCCAGTACTCCCTCTCTCTCTCTCTCTCTCTCTCTCTCTCTCTCTCTATGCCAAATCCAACCCATTCTCAAATCAATCTCCATAAACAACATATTACGGGGGTTTCAAGCAAATCCCAACAGAGAAGATGAAGCACAAATTAGGGAATCAAGCAACAGATTACGGGGGTTTCTAATTTACTCATCACAAATCAAGCCGAAGGAATCCCCAATTCTGTCTCTCTCTCTCTCTCTCTCGATCGAACAGGTCGTTTCCCTCTCTCTCTCTCTCTCTGACGCACACACACACATGCACACATCTACAACGCGTTCATAAGCACGGTATTTTGTTTTTCCCCTTTTCAGCAGGTCTCTGATTTCAACATATTTGGGAAAGTTGTGAAGCTCGTTGATTTTACCTCGTTTGAGTCTGCTCTCAACGCCATCTCCGAAGGTGATTTTTATGCTCGTTCTCTGTTTCTTGGCCTTGTGGTTTTTCGATAATGCATGGGTATATTTCTGGGTTCTATAGATCATCGTGTTGGAAGAATAAAGTTAGTAGACAGCCTTCTCTTACATGTAGGAGCATAGTACAATAATATACCCTAAGAAACGAGCATTACTACTGGAGTATATTATTTGTAAAATGAAAGAAACACTTTACAAAAGGGCAATGAATACGTGTAGATTAATTGTTTGTTGTATGATGGGTTGACTTACTTTTTATTGTTTAGTTTTCTTCCAAACCTGGAAGTGTTATCATTGTTTATCCTCTTATGGGGTGTGTCTAATTTTTTTAGTTTATGTTCTTCGAAAATGGGAATGATTGTTGGGAAATAAACTAATGCTTTTCAAACCAAGTCTGATTGTGGTCCCCCTTTGGAATTAGAACCCTTTGGAAGCCACGACACTTTGTACCGAGACCCGACACTTAACCACTCAACTACACAAAGTTTTCACTATTATTACTTGTTGTTTTTGGGTTTATTGCCGGTAATAGTTATCTTTGTCGGCGGTTTCATGTTACCTCCGTTAAATAGTCACCTACACCAATAGTTTCATTACCGCCGGTTATAGTGTTTTTTTTTTTTTTGCGGTTGGTTGTTAATGCCAGTAATAGCACCCTTTACCGGTATTTTTTGCTATTGCCGGTAAAAAAACCTCCATAAAGGCCATATTTGGTGTAGAGGCGTAGTGGTAGGGACAACCCAAGACGGAACCAAAAGAGGCACAATAGGTTATTGTACCCTGCAACGGGCACCGTCCCGAGTCTTGAAACCTGATTCAAATCGTAGGGTTCGTAGAGAAGAACATGCTAGTAACAATCAAGTTCATCGGACTTAGATGATCCGGTGACGAAAGCATATTTTTACAGAGCTATTACCAATATTAGAAAAGTCAAGCTCGGAAAATTGATATGTTCAATATATAGTTTATCAATATCCGATCGACTCTTGATTTCTGCGAGATCTTTCTATGCATTCAACTCTATAAAGTGAACTCTTCATATAATATTTTAGGGCAGGGACAGCACCCATTCCACGAGCACAACAGCCCACTGTAATTTCTGTATGTCAAGACATTAGCAGGCCCAAGGTCCCCCAAAGATAATCAGCACGGGCCTAACCAGGATTTATATTTAGTGTAGTTACATGATTATACTAAATACTCATGCTGTTTGCCTTGTAACTAAGAAAAGGTGGTTCACTATTACTATTTTTTTATTTTTATGGTTGTTAGGCGAGTGATAATACCAACTCTGTTGTGAAATAAAATGGGTAGGTGGACTCAATAAAATGGAATTGGGCATTATAGGGATCATTTTTCATCAGTGGAGGATTGATCCGAGGTAGGAATTTGGGTAGTTTGAATGTGAGTAAACTGATCTCTTCAAGAGTTTAGCTGATCACTAAACCGACCTATTTCAGAAAACCCACCAAGCCTTGTGCTTCAGTCATTTGAATTCGGGTAGATGACTTAATGTTTGCCAGACCAGTTTGTCAAGGGGCTAGATGTTACATTCCAGTACAATCTGATGGGAAAAAAATGTTGCACTGATTGAGATTACCTCAGGCATTATACTGGTGGCTATTTGAGTCCTTGAGATCACGTTTCCATTCCCACTCAAGGTTATGGGCATCCAAATACAGCTTTATCTGTATTGTTCTCGCCCTTCTTTACTATCCATCCCTCCTTTTTTTCGTATAGACCCAACCCCCTTTATTGTCTACTTTCTCTATATTTATCTTTTATGCCCTTCAAATAGTTAACAAAGGATACTAATAATGTAGTGAAATTTGAAAGACTCTAGTAATCTAGTAAAATTTTATTAACAAAGGACACTAGTTATCTTGTGAAATTTCAAGGACTCTTGTAATCTAGTGAAATTTGGTAATGTAGTGAAATTCGAAGGTCTCTTGTAATGTAGTGAAATTTGGTTAACAAAGGACACCAGCTAGTATCTAGTGAAATTTTAAGGACTTCAGTAATCTAGTAAATTTGAAGATCTAGTGAAATTTGAAGGACTCTCGTAATACAGGTGTAGTTTGGTTTATATGATTCTTTTGTTGAAGTGCAGTTGTTTTTTTCCACGAGAATTTTTTTTCCTTTTTTTCTCAAAAAAGAAAAAGAGAAAGATGACTGGGGCAGTACACGTGTTGTATATAAGATAGATGGTTCTCTGGAAGAGGATTTTTGGTTGAACACAACTCTTATTGTATTTCTTGAGACTTGAACTCTCCGGTAAGCATTTTTTTTTTTTTTCTGAAGTAAGAAGCATTCAATAACTTTGTCGTGCCAAAAGGCATTAGAACTTAGAAACAAGAACAGCTCATATCAGTTAGAGATAGTTCCTATCTCCTGAAAATCTGAATTGGGCCTGAAAACAATGTTTATGTAGCTAATTGCCTGAAAACACACATTGTACATGCATTACATTCCAATGTTTGACCACTCACTGTAGAAACTTGTAGTGCCATGTCCCACCCACCCATTCAAGGCCTTTGGCCACCAGTGGATGCGTTTCAGCTTCTTTTTAGCCGCATGTGCATTGCATGTTTTGGTCAAATAGCGAGCTTTTGGGATATATGGCGGAATTGGGTCTGAATTTTGTGTTCCGTTCCCTGCTGGATGTTATGCAGCCACCAGGTAATAGAAGCATCAATGCCAAAAGTAGTACACTTCTTAAATAATAGTATTACTTATTAGTTGCTTATGAAAAGGTGACTTCAGGTATTCACTAATCACCAAGATTCAGGCTTTAGAAGATTTGGAGTTGCCAAGATCTACAGTTGACTTATTGCTGACGAGTTGTGTTCTCTTAACAGTTATAGAAAACATGGGATGTTCTGTAACATAGGAAAGCCCTTTGGGCTGCATTAGATGGGGACTCGGAATTACCATCTGAGCTTTCAATTGAGACTTTCAACTCTAATATAGTTTTTCCATTTTCCTGACATGTCTAGTTCATTTGAAGCCAACTATTTGGGTTCAGATTTTGTAACGACCACACAATTAGGCCTCTTGATAGGGAACTTGTTAGTTTTGGTTTCTCCTACTGAGATTCTGCATTAAGAGGAAAAATGAGTAGAAGTTTCTGTTGCTTCCTCCTTGTTCGGTTCGAAGTAAGATATACTTTCCAAAGGCGGATTCACTTTGGAATCCACCAGGAGATTGAGGTTTATGCTTCTAATGGATGGCTAATGATTTTCAACAGATCTTTTTTGATGTTATGATTTTTGACAGATTGAGCTTTATGCTTCAAATATTTGATGTAATGATTTTCGATAGATCTTTTTCATTTGATCTTCTTCCCATACTTGTTCTAATTTTGTTTGAACTACTACCTAGCATCATAAACTGAAAAATTAGAGATGACGATTGCATTTTGTGGATTGTCTTACTGTTGGGCACTTGACTTTTGTCTTGCGCTTGACTCGCTTCACAAGGGATTTTTGCTTTGAGCTTGTTGAGGGGTATGGCCGTTGTTTGTGAATTGTTCAAGCTCAACTCGAAAAAGGCTCCTTCAAGCTGCTTGGTTGGCTGGAAAAAATGGAGTTATATAATTGTGTAGGAGTTGGCAGGATATGGTATTTTTGTGTCCCTAAGTATTGACCCATTATGGGTGTCTTATGCTATGATTTCCATTCTTATTTTCTATTCATTCCTTAGCTTGCTAGATTTATCTCTCTGCTACTGCTGTGGTTAAACATCTGTTGCTTTTGGTGTTCTGCTATAATTTTTTTTGCTAGAATAATTAACTAAATGCTATAATTCTTGTGTCCCTTTTAAGAGAACGGTAGCGCTAATGGTGGATTGTTCTTTTTCTATATACAGGTTGACGACACTTTCGTGGAGTATCTTGCTGTTCATCTTTTTGTTATGGACCATGAAGATCAAAGTTGGATTCTACGTGCTCTAATGTCTGGCTATCCATTTGCATTCTAGGGGGTTTTGGATACGTTTTGTTTATATTACGTATGGAGCAACCATGTGTCCATGTTTGGATAGTATTTTTAATTTGCACTCTGGGAATTTGTTTAATATTTGATGGACATAGATATTTATGACAATATGCCTAGTAATTTCAATCTCTTATATTTGTAGTAGGTTGGTAACTATGGATTGAATGAATGTTGATAATAGCATGGGAATGAAAATGTGGGATATTTGTAGTAGTTTCTAGGATTCCAGGATTTTTACATAACCTTTACCTACTAACTTATAATCTTTTACTCGGCAAACATATGCACCAGTTGATACCGAGTTAGTCGGTAACGGAGCACAACAATCACCGAGCAAATTTTAGTTGGCAATGGGGCACAACAATCACCGAGCAAACTTTAGTCGGCAGTGGGGCACACTAAGTCACTGAGCAAACTTTTAGTAGGTAATGGGGCACACAAATCACCGAGTAAACTTTAGTCGGTGAAGGGGTACACAAATTACCGAGTAAACTTTAGTCGGTAAATGTCTACACTTTTACCGAGTAAAGTATAATTGCCGACTAAACTCTTGTCGATGAATCTTTGCCGGCAAAAACACTCCTTTTACCGAGCAAAGCATTTTTAAGTCGGCAAATACATTCAGCGAAGGTCATTCGTCGACTAATGTGCCGACTAAATTATTTACTCGGCATTGGTTTGCAGCGACTAAAAAACCACTTTTGCCGAGTAAATGTTTAGTCGGCATTGGTGAAATCTGTTGTAGTGTGCCCTAGGTGTTAGAGTTTGGAGGTCTGTGCTTTATGGTTATGAGGAACCCAAGATTGAGGATCCTAGCACTAAAGAGGTTAGGAAGAAAATTGAATCGGAGTGGAGTCTGGCGGATATCGAGAGTTGCGAGATGAACTCGCGTGCATTGAATGCTATTTACAATGCTTTGTCTAAATCCGAAGTCAAACGCATTTCCTCTTGTGTCATGGCAAAAGAGGCTTGGGAAATTCTTCGTACCTCTCATGAGGGTATTGAAACGGTGAGGGTCTCTTAACTTCAAATGTGCACCACTAAATTTGAGGAACTTAAAATGCTTGATGAAGAGACTTTTGATAGCTTCATAACTAGGCTCACCGAGATCATTAACACATTTCATAGCCTAGGTGAACCTCTTTCAAATCTCAAAGTGTGTCGTAAGATCCTTAGGTCCATACCCTCTAGGTTCTTGACCAAAGTGACTTCCATAGAAGAACGGTCGGATGTTGATGACATAACTTTTGTTGAGTTGGTTGGTAAACTTCAAATCTTTGAACTTAACCACTTGTTGGACTTCAAACCTTCGAAGTCCGTATCCAAGAGTGGTAGAGATATTGCTTTTAGAATCGATAATGAGGAAAACATTGAGGCTAGCGACACCGATGAGAGTCTTGATGACGAGGAATTGACTTTGCTCATTAAAAATTACTCCCTCCGTCCCAATTTCTTGGTCCCTTTTGGGGAAGTGGGTTTTTAAGGAGTGTGAAAACTTTGTATTAACTTTTCTATTTTGCCCCTAAATCCAGTCAATATTACTGTGACAAAATTTGTGAGGCTAATTTATTATATGAAAGTCAAAATATATTCAATATGGATCTTGTTTGATAGATATCAATTAGTTTTATTATACAAAATTTTCAAAATCATAAAAACCGTTATAAAATAAAAGATAATAGACTAGCCAATTAAGATGAGAAAAGTACTTTTTAAGGGTAAAATTGGAAAGTGACCCAGTTTTGATGGATGTTTTTAGAAGTGGGACAAATATTTTGGGACATCCCAAAATGGAAAGAAGGACCAAGAAATTGGGACGGAGGGAGTATAAGAGATTTGCGACACTTCGGAAACCTAGAGACCTAGGTGAGAGTCCCAAGCTTTCGAGTGGCTTTGGAACTAGTGGTAAGAAACGTTTGTTTTACAAGGGTAAAACTTCACAAGGTATCCAATGTCGTGAGTGCCACAGTTTTGGGCACATTCAATCCGAGTGTGCTAATACTCTTAAAAGAAATTTAAGAAGGGTTTTAAAGTGTCATATGTAGATGATAGCGACAATGAGGGTAGTGAGTGTGGGGCATATGAGCTTAGTGAGGGAAATTCTAACGTCAATGTGTTGGTTTCTACCATAGATCATCCTACCTCTCCTAAGTCTCCATCCAAATCTTCCTCTTCTAGTGTTGGGAGTGTTGTGAGCAAGATGTCTAGTGCCAAAGTTAAGTTAGCTCTTGAGGTTGAACAAAAAGAAGAAGTTTGTGAGTTTGAGAACATTCAAGAGGCCTATAATCAATTGTTCCTTGATCTTGAGAAGCTAGCCAAGAGTAAGTTGAGCTTAGAGTCAACCCTTAAAATTGTGGAGAAAGAGAAAATTTCTCTTAGGGAGGATCTTGTTGCTATCTCTCGTGAGTTAGAAGAGCTTAAGGCTTATAATGGCAAATTAACTGATAAGTTTGCCGCCATTGAAAAAGAGAGGATTGAGGGTTTGAAAGAGATTGAGAAAGCTAAGTCTAGGATTAGTGAGCTTGAGAGAGATCTTGGTGAGGTTAGTGAAGCCATTAAGAGGAATGAGTGTGGGGCTACACGTTTAGCCGAAATTGGAGTGGGTAAAATCTTGTTACCCTACTATTTAGGCATAGCACGTGCCTAAGATATGCACCACGAGAGGACAAGTGGCTCGGCTCCACATAGGGAGATCTTAGGTCCCTGTGCCGAGCAGGTTTGGCCATGAATAAGGCCAGAATAATAAGAATAAATTAATATACCAGGATGAGCCAGCTCGGCATAGGTCATAAGGGGATACCCCTGATACGGCCGAGCTGGGAAAGCTACGAATAAAGCTTAAGTAGCACTCTGGAATACATAACTCCGCTCGGTGTAACGAGTGGAGCTATGTATGGGTTAGTCCGAGCTACGTGGAAGCGCGGCACCGCCACGTATAAGGCGGTGAGACATTCCAGATTAATCTAAAGGAAGTTCCTTATGGGATGAGGAGCAATCCCGTGAAAAATGGGATAGATATGGGAATCCTAATACGATTAGGAGTATACCCCATATGGGAAGGAATTCTATATGGAAAGAAAAGACCCCTGCTAGACGAGATCTAGCAGGATATGGAGACACAACCGTAATAGGAAAGTCCTATTAGGAAAAGGATTCCTAAAGAGAATAGGAAACAAGGGCACGAGATGCCTAATATGAAGGACATCCACACCTATAAATACAAGGCAATAACCATGCCAAAAGGTACGCTGTGAAACCTATTTTCATACGCATTGTGATTTGAGCATTCGAAGTACGAGATACTAACTTAGGCATTGGAGGGCCTTTGCCAACAAGAGGCAAAGGTGCTCTAACCCTTTCTCTGTTTTGCAGATTTAGGGTTGACCCAAGGAAGCACGTGATCCAGGGTTACGTGGATTTATCCCCGTACAATTGGCGCCGTCTGTGGGAAACGCTGACGAAAAAGCTTGATCCCTTCCAATAGAGATCAACAATGGTGCTTTCAGAGCCTCTTCTGTGCACTCCACGACGAAAGGATGTAGAAGATGATGGGACCACGCTTGTGTATACTACGAGAAAGAACACAAGGGTGGACAAAACTCCCCTGATTCTAAGGGCACCACAGAAAAAGCCAGCAACAAAGAAGTTCGACACAGGGAACATCCCTGAGATTCCAAAATTCAGGGATACACGCCTAATACGTCATGGTTCTCCAAGGGAAAGACACTCAAAGACACCACTAAGAGGTGGGGAGGCCTCCACCCGACGTGAGCGGGGAAGGAGCCCCCCCAAGGAGGGATGGTCACAGGCACACAAGGAATCGCGAGAGGGAAGATAGCCTTGACAGAAAGGAGCAAGAGGCAGAGGAACTGGCCCGTGAAGTCACTCGACGGGAACGAGAGATTCAGGACCTGAAAAAGCAGCTTCAAGAGAAGGAAAAGGACCTACGCTCGTGGACGAGATCCGTGCACCATGAGCAAGAAAAGAAAAGTCGTCATCACGACAACGTCTCCACTGACCGAGCAGCCTCTCCACGAAAAAGGAGAGATAGGAGCGTTTTTGTTGAGAAAAAAGAAAGAAGGAAGCACGCTAGGGACAGATATGAGAGATCTAGCTCCAACGAGCATATTCCTGAGCAGTATGCGAGAAGGAGGGACGCTGGCCGAGCTGAAGGAGGTCCTAAAACTGCACGAGAAGCAGCTAAAGAGGCTCTAGGCCAGATTTCCAAGTCACCACTGGCTCATTGGATTTGCGCGGAGAAGACGCCGAGCAGGGTAAAGCACTCAGCGTTCATTCCTTACGAAACTAGCACGGACCCTGTGGCCCATATCCAACACTACCAGCAAGCCATGTTTATGCATGAGCAAGATGATGCATTACTATGCAAAATGTTCCCATCCAGCCTAGGGAAAGTGGCCCTGAGTTGGTACCATAAGCTCCCAGAAGGATCAATCTTATGCTGGACTCAACTGGCCGAGGAGTTCACTGCTCGGTTCCTCACAAGCCGAGCAGCTCCAAAAACCTTTGACGCGTTGACCTCTATGAGACAGAGGGATGATGAGACCCTGCGTCAGTACTCAAAGCGCTACTGGGAAACTTTCAACGAAATCGAAAATTGTAGTGACGAGTACGCTCTGGCAACGTTCAAAACAAGTCTGCCCGTGCATAGTAAGCTACGAGAATCGCTTACCATGCACCAAGTCAAGACTGTGGCCAAATTGATGGAGAGAATATAGGAGCATGCACGGGTAGAAGATGATATCCTGCAGGCTGGAGGAAAGATCGTAGCTGGACAACCTCAGCTCCCAGAGAAGAGGACAATGGAGTCAAAGGTATACAAGAAGAACTTCACAACAGGAAGGAAGGATTATGCACAGCAGAGGAAGGACAAGGCTGATCCAGACCCCAAGTCATATTTCAGTGTTATGGCAACTTCCAATATACCCATCTACAAAATGCTGTACAGAATCAAGAATGAGCAATGGTTCAGGAGACCCCCAAAGATGACTGGGAACCCGGAAAAGAGAAGGGCTACCAATCAGCACTGCAGCTATCATAGGGATTGGGGGCACATGACTGAGGATTGTGTGGAATACAAGAAGTTCCTGGACGAAAAGGTGGCGGAGGGCCATCTAAAGGAATTCTTGGCAGATAGCAAGAACGATGCCGAGCTGATAGAAGAGATGGACTACGAGAAAGGTCCAAAGGGAACGATCCATATGATACATGGATTGGTTGCCCCATACACGAATAATGAAATAAGGCATATCCAGAGGGTCAACGGACAAACAAAGCAGGTTATGAAGCTCGGCATGAAGAGGCCGAGGGCGGAGGGGGTCATGGAGACCCCAATCACCTTCACTGATGATGACCTGGATGGGGTATCAACACCCCATAACGACGCATTGGTGATCACCCTACGAATAGGGGAATATGACGTGGAGAAAATTCTTGTTGATCAAGGGGCAAGCACGGAAATCATGTACTACGACACCTTCAAAAGAATGGAACTCCCAACGAGCTCGCTGCAGAAGTGTCTCGTCCCCCTAGTTGGCTTCAGTGCACAGACAGTATGGCCTATGGGAAAGGTCACACTACCTGTCCGAGCAGGGTCAGTGGTACTGAAAACGGATTTCCTTGTGGTGGACATCCCTTCCTCCTATAACGTGATTATAGGAAGAACTTGGATGCACAAAATGAAGGCGGTTTCCTCAACTTACCACCAGAAGATCAAGTACCCCGGAGCAGATGTAATAGAATGCATCAAAGGTAGCCAAAAGGTGGCCGATCAGTGCTTCGCCATGGTCTTGAAGAAATCCCCAAGGGCCGAGCTGGTACAAACAGTTGAAGTGCCAGATCAACCAACCCTGGAGGACGTCGGTGGCGACCCTACCAAGAAGATGGTGGAGGGGTTGAAGAAGATACAGGTTCAGGAGGATGATGCAGAAAAATATTTCCTGATCGGCGAGACCCTCTCCGAGCTGGAGGAAAGAGATTTGGTCACCTTTCTTAAAGACCACATCGATGTGTTTGCTTGGACCCCCCAGGAGATGCCTAGAATAGATCCTGAAGTGATCTGCCACCACTTGAACGTGGATCCTCAACACTAGCCAGTTGTACAGAAGGCAAGGAGGTCGGCCCCACAGCATGCGGATGCTGTAATTGAGGAGGTAGAACAGCTACTAGAAGCAGATGCCATACGTGAAGTGAACTATCCAGATTGGTTGGCCAACACTGTGGTGGTCAAGAAAAAGAATGGAAAGTGGAGGGTATGTGTAGACTTTACAAGCCTCAACAAAGCATGTCCCAAAGATAGCTTCCCGCTTCCCAGAATTGATCAACTTCTAGATGCCACATCAGGCTATGAGAGGATGAGCTTCCTTGACGCATATCGAGGATACCATCAAATAGCTATGAACAAGCCCGATCAGGAAAAAACGTCATTCATCTCCCCGAGAGGGCTCTACTGCTACAAAGTCATGGTTTGGGCTGAGGAACGCTGGAGCAACCTACCAAAGGCTGGTTACTAAAATGTTCAAGGAACAGCTCGGCAAAACCATGGAAGTCTACATCGACGACATGGTGGTAAAAAGCAGAATAAAGCTTGATCACCTCGCCGACCTAAAGGTAACTTTCAACATTCTAAGAGAATACAAGCTGAAGTTAAAGGCTTCCAAATGTGCCTTCGGGATCAGCTCGGGGAAGTTTCTTGGGCACTTAGTGACTAAGAGGGGGATTGAAGCCAACCCAGATCAGATCACGGCTCTACAGGGCCTCCAAAGCCCAAAGACCACGAAGGAGGTCCAAAGGCTAACATGGATGACAGCAGCTCTTAATCGCTTCATCAGCAAATCATCAGCGATGCAGACCTTTCTTTCAACTTCTGAAGAAGAGAGAAGGATATGAGTGGGGAGCCGAGCAGGAACAGGCTTTCCAGGAGTTAAAAATTTACTTGTCATCACCTCCTTTGCTCTCTACTCCAGAAGCTGGGGAGCGGTTGATATTATATTTAGCAGTATCTGATCATGCGGTCAGCTCGGTTCTCCTACGAATAAAGGGGACAGAGCAGGCTCCAATTTATTTTGTGAGCAAGACATTGTTAGATGCTGAGACACGTTACCTACCACTAGAGAAGTTGGTATACGCTCTCGTTATCGCATCAAGAATATTGCCCCATTATTTCTTGCAGCACCCCATCACTGTGTTCACTGAGCATCCATTAAGGGCTTTGCTTAGGAAGGCAGACTTCTCCGGAAGGATCTCGAAGTGGTCTATAGAGCTGAGCCAATTTGACCTTGATTATCAGCCCAGAACGGCAATCAAAGGGCAAATTTTGGCTGATTTTGTAGCAGAGTTCACCCCAATAGTGGCTCCACCACCACCAGCTCTCCATGAGAAGGAGCAAGTCAACAATCCCGAGCAGCCAACGAGAATGGCCAAACTAGATCCAGACGAGTGGAGGCTCTACGTTGATGGATCAGCTTGCAACAAAGGATCCGGAGCAGGGGTGGTACTTTTCTCTCCAGAAGGATTGGTTTTGGAGCAAGCACTACGACTCGGATTTAGTGCCACTAACAATGTGGCAGAGTATGAAGCCCTGATCGTTGGACTAAGAAGTGCCCTGGAACTCAAGGTAAAAAAGTTGAGAATATTTTGTGACTCACAGTTAGTGGTTAACCAACTTTCAGGGGAATACGCTACGAAAAGCGAGAAGATGGCCGCGTACTCAGAAGCGGCCAAAGATCTACTTGACAGACTTGATGAGGTACACATCCAGCAGATCAGCTCGGGCCAGAATGCATATGCAGATTCGCTGGCTTGCTTGGGATCAGCTGTCAGGACGGAGTATCGCCGCACGGTGGCGGTGGATTACCTGAGCGAACCAAGCATTGGCCGATCTGTTGAGATCGTGATGGAAACAGTGTTTGGGCCGAGCTGGATGGACCCAATAGTGGCATACCTACGAGATGGGACATTGCCAGAAGATAAGAGGGAAGCACACAAAATCAAGACCAAGTCAGTACGCTTTTGGCTCTCTCCAGAAGGTAAGCTTTACAGAAAATCCTTTCTTGGTCCATATTTGTTATGTGTACACCCAGCCCTAGTTCAGAAATTCCTCCATGAAATCCATGCTGGAACTTGTGGAGGACACACTGGTGGAAGATCCATAGCCCACCTAGCAATATCCCAGGGATATTGGTGGCCTTACATGCAGGAAGATGCAAAAGCTTTTGTCAAGACTTGTGAGAAATGCCAGAGGTTCTCGCCTCTAATCCGAGCACTAGCTGAGGATCTGCTACCATTGACTAGCCCATGGCCGTTTGCCCAATGGGGATTGGACATCGTGGGACCTCTCCCTATGGCAACAGGGAAACGAAAGTTCCTACTCATTGGCACTGACTACTTCACCAAGTGGATAGAGGGGGAAGCTCTTGCCAAAATCACAGAAGCTATGGTGGAGAAATTTGTGTGGAATAAGATAATCACAAGGTTTGGAGTACCCTACTCCATTATCTCAGACAACGGGTCCCAGTTCGGCAAAAAGTTCAAAGCCTTCTGTGCCCAGTACGGCATCAGAAACTATTATTCCACCCCAGCTTACCCACATAGCAATGGCCAAGCAGAGGCCTCGAACAAGACTATCTTGAAAAGTCTCAAGAAAAGGTTGGAAAAGAAAAAGGGAAAATGGCCCGATGAGCTCCCAGCCGTGCTCTGGGCATACAGGACCACCCCACGGTGATCTACGGGAGAGACGCCGTACTCCCTTGCTTACGGGACAGAGGCAGTAATTCCCTTGGAAATCGGTTTGCCGACCATTCGCACCTCTCTTATGGAGTCAGGGGGCAACGATAAGGCCCTTGCCGAGCAGCTCGATCTCGCTGAGGAGAAGAGGGAGCGTGCACTTATCACCTTGGCAGCATATCAGGAACAGCTACGAAGGAGCTACAACAAGAAGGTGCAACCAAGAGAGTTCAAAATTGGAGATTTAGTCCTAAGGAAAGTCTTGGCCAACACCAAAGTGTCTTCAGATGGGAAGCTTGGATTGAACTGGGAGGGCCCATACAAGATTGTGGGGATTGCTGGCATTGGGGCCTACCGTTTGGCCGACCTGGATGGAGACCCAGTTCCACGGCCATGGAATGTCCAAAACCTTAGAAAATTCTTTCAGTAACATGTTTTACGTGATTACGAATACAATCACATCTCTTTTAGTGAATACGAATAAATTCACATTTGTTTTTCACGTCTAGTTGGGATTACGAGTAGAATCACCAACATCAGTTATTTAGATTTTTCTTTATTGATATTTCTAGCATTAATGGAATTTTATCTTTTTTTATCATGATTTTGATTAATATGAACCACAATTTTACCTAAAAAATTTGGATTCCTATAGGGGAGCAAAGAGTATGTAGATTTGCAACGAAAAATCTCTAAGTATGAAGAAACTTAGGCTTGCAACGAATATTGCAGCAACAAAATCTCTAAGTATGAAAAAACTTAGTCCTGCAACGAATATTGCACATCGCAGTAGATATTGCATTCTAAGTATGAAGAAACTTAGCTCTGTAAATTAGCAAGTACGAAGAAACTTAGCTTCATAAAACGAATATTGCAAAGAATCCCAAAGTATGAATAAACTTGGATTCGCAACGAATATTGCAACACCAAAAATTCTAAGTGTGAAGAAACTTAGGATTGCAACGAACAATGCACAAATTGCAATGCAAATTCTAAGTATGAAGAAACTTAGGATTACAACGAGTAAAACAACAGTAACAATCCCAAGTATGAAGCAACATGGGTCTGCAAAGCATACTGCAGTAGTTCCTAAATACTTAGGCTTTGAGAGGCTCAGGTACAAAGGTACTCGAAAAACTCGGCATAAAAACAAACTCGAGCACGGGCAAAGGTTGGTGAAACAAACAAAGTACGAAAATACTTAAGTAAAAATGCAGGCATCAACAAACAGAGGTATTAAAAGTATTCAAAAGGCCACATCCGGCCGAGCACAGACCACGCAGGGTCAAGGGTGGAATTGAAAATTAAGAAATGCAGTAAGAAAGGCATTTAAGCCTCTTCACTGAGCCTTGGGGCATCAGTGGCAGGAGTGGGATCAGAATTGTTACCACCTTCATCTGGGATAGTACAGTCAACCAGGGTATCATCAGTCTGAATCTGTTCGGGGAGAAGCTCGGTCTGATTCACAAGGTCAGGCTGGGCCTGGGCATCTGGGTGGACTTGAGCAGCAGCCATCTCGTTCGGTAGCTCCATGTTAACCCAGTGAGGAGAAGATTCATCAACACCGAGCTTCTCGAGGCAGCGCCGCCAAGCCGCTCCCCAGATGGCATCCTGAACGGCCGGCATTTGGGCCTTGTAGTTCTCTGTAACTTCCAGCACGGCTCGATCGTACTCCGTCTCCGCCTTGGCCTCCGCTGCAGTCAGTTGATCACTCAGGCCGTGCTCCACCTCCTCCGACCTCTTCCTCAGGTCAGCAATCTCCCCCTTCAGCGCCTCCACCTCGGTTCGGGCTTCCTTTAGAGATTGAGAATACTGAGCATTCTCTTTCTCGGCTTTCTCCGCCCTCTTCTGCTCCTTCTTCAGTTCTTTTTCGGCCTCTTTGGCTCTCTCAAACCCAGTGGCAGCCTTTTGCATGATCTGCGATTAATAGGGGGAACGGCTCAATATGGTAAAGATGGAAAACAATTTCAATAGACAAAGTAAAGGACTGTGTTCAAAATTTATACCTTGGCGCTAGACTGGAAAATTGATTTCATGAGCACTTCGTAGGAGCTGTTTTTTTCCCGCTCCATGTCGTTGGGGAGGAGGGCAGCCCTGGAGACACCATAGGCAACCTCCGTAGAAGAAATCTTGTCAAGGGCTGAGAGAGGAGTGCCGTCTGGTCGAACCAGAGCAGGAGCCCAAAGTTGGACCAGAGGTGGGGATTCAGTCAGCTGCTGCCTGGAGCTCTGCTCACCAGTTCTCCTCCTCTGCGGGGAAGGCTGCGGATCCTGAGGACTCTCAGCGGGCCTCTTGTCCCTCTGTCGATCGGTAAGGAAGGTCGTTGCTGGAGGAGGGGGAGTGACATTGCCAGCAGCTGGTGGAGCACGGGAGGCTCCACCAAGGTTTAACGTGTCCAGCAGATTGATCGGCTGGCGTGGCATTTCTTCTCGATTCGGTGAAGGAGAGTAGCCCGACGAGTAGTCTGAATCTGCTAGTCGGGCGGATTGCTCGGCGGTTTCGCGGATGAGTGAGCGATAGTCAACCCCACCTGCTCCCTCTTCGTCCTCTTCTTCTTCTTCTTCTTCTACCACTGTTGCTCTGCCGGATGTGCTCGGCTCAAGGTCAGTTCGGATGATAATGGGGATGGCTGTGGGGATCTCTGGGACGTGAGCGAAGGTGATCTGTTGAAGCTCGGGGACGTCGGGATCCTCTCCTATCTCGGCCGCGTCTGGATCGACCGGTCCTTAGTTCTCCAGGTGGACGTGTGGCAGTCAGTGGAGCAGTGGGCGGCCAAGGATGTCTGGTTCTGGGCTCGCCTGTCTTTCTGACGTTACCCCAATATGAGGGGGTATAGCCCAAGAGCACGTGGGCAGCACGGCCGAGCCCAACTGGCGTAGGCACAAAACCGTCGAAATACAATGCCCAAGCGATTTCCTCACGGTGGAGATTCCCGTGGATCAAACGCCCACCGTGATTAAGATTATCCGCTGCAAAAATAACATAGTGAGAGAACTGTTAGTAATGGTACTGAGCAGGAAAATAGGCAAGGAAAAGGAATAACATGAGGATTGAAAGTACTGACGTAATCTGCCAGGAGTGGTGGGGCAGGCGAACCCGATGGTCCTCCCCTCGGCATCTCTGGGCTCCCAGTTGCCCGTGACTACGAGGTAGTCATCCGCCTCTCCCTTTGAGGAGTTGGGTAGGTCGGTGATAAGCTTCTGGTTGGGATCCCTGGCCTTGAAGTAAAAGTTATTATCAATTGTAGGGACTACGCTATAGAGGTAGTGCAAGTCCCACCAATCGAGGTGGAAGCCGAGCAGCCTATTGAGGTCTACCGTGCCCATAATGACCCTAACGAAATTGGGGCAAAGCTGCATTGGGTTCAATTTACACCTAAAGCAGACCTCACGGAAAAAGGGGTGTAAGGGGAACCTAAGGCCACCTTCGACGATGAAAATCAGGGGAATATGAATGCTGTTTTCATCTTGACCCTCTTCCTCCAAGTCTTCAGATCGATTTAGCCGGAATTGAACGTCGGCGGGAATTCCATACTTCCTACGGAATGCTATCACTTTATCTGGGGTATTTAGGAGAGCCCTATGTCTACCCATTTTTACTAAGGATTTTAGGGTTTCATAGTTGAAACCCAGGGGAGGAGATGAACAGACAACGAAGAAGATGAAACGCGAAATGGAAATGGAGATCTGGAAGGGCCACTTACGTGAGAGAGATGGACCTAATGGAATGTTCTCCGACGTGAACGGAGGGAGATTTTTTGACGTGAACCGGAGAAAAGGGTGTGGATGCAGGAAGCTTGGGGCAGCAACAATGGCGAAACAAGATTCTCTTCTCTTTCTTCTCCGCTTCTTACAAGAACAAAGTAAAAGGGAGATAGAGGAGTTTTGGGGTTTAGAAAGGTTTTGGGGGGAAGAGTAATAATTATCCCGCCCGAAACCCCATAAAAGTGGGGTATGACGTACGTGAAACGTCAGGGGAATCGTCCTTTGGGCTTATCCGAGCCACCAAAGGGTCACTTCGCATTTAATGCGAAAGCAACGCTGCCACCCACGTGGAGGGGAGGCGTGCAGAAGATGCATCAGGAGCCGTTGAAACTCTGCGCACTACTGACGAGTGACAGTAGCAGCAGAGCTGGGGAGCAATTGGAGTGGGTAAAATCTTGTTACCCTACTATTTAGGCATCGCACGTGCCTAAGATATGCACCACGAGAGGACAAGTGGCTCGGCTCCACATAGGGAGATCTTAGGTCCCTGTGCTGAGCAGGTTTGGCCATGAATAAGGCCAGAATAATAAGAGTAAATTAATATACCGGGATGAGCCAGCTCGGCATAGGTCATAAGGGGATACCCCTGATACGGCCGAGCTGGGAAAGCTACGAATAAAGCTTAAGTAGCACTCTGGAATACATAACTCCGCTCGGTGTAACGAGTGGAGCTATGTACGGGTTAGTCCGAGCTACGTGGAAGCGCGACACCGCCACGTATAAGGCGGTGAGACATTCCAGATTAATCTAAAGGAAGTTCCTTATGGGATGAGGAGCAATCCCGTGAAAAATGGGATAGATATGGGAATCCTAATACGATTAGGAGTATACCCCATATGGGAAGGAATTCTATATGGAAAGAAAAGACCCCTGCTAAACGAGATCTAGCAGGATATGGAGACACAACCCTAATAGGAAATTCCTATTAGGAAAAGGATTCCTAAAGAGAATAGGAAACAAGGGCACGAGAGGCCTAATTTGAAGGACATCCACACCTATAAATACAAGGCAATAACCATGCCAAAAGGTACGCTGTGAAACCTATTTTCATACGCATTGTGATTTGAGCATTCGAAGTACGAGATACTAACTTAGGCATTGGAGGGCCTTTGCCAACAAGAGGCAAAGGTGCTCTAACCCTTTCTCTGTTTTGCAGATTTAGGGTTGACCCAAGGAAGCACGTGATCCAGGGTTACGTGGATTTATCCCCGTACAGAAATGACTAGGTCTTTTAGAGACAAGAGTGGTCTAGGCTTTATAGATCCTCCTTCACTTCAATCGAAGTCTAGTGAAGATTCTAGTAAGAAGATCTCTTTTGTGAGTGCCGGGACTACTTCTAGTCCTTCCTCTAGAATGCCCATTCCCGTGGTGTTGGAATCCTCTAAGAAGAAAACTCCTACGTGTCATCTTTGTGGTGTGGAGGGTCATGTTCGACCTCATTGCAATCGGATGTTTGTGAGTGCTAAGTCTAAGGTTGGTGATTCTTTCTCTAGCAAGACCAAGCCAATAGGGGGTGAGTCTCCTAAGAAGAAAGTCTTGACTTGTCATCATTGTGGGGTTGAAGGACACATTCGTCCTTTTTGTTATCGGTTGAAAAGAGAAATAGTCAAGAGGGGTCTTGGTCAACCTAATGTTGGAAGACCTCGTGGTGCTACTCCTTCGCCACCTAAGTCTCAAAATGATGAATTTCTCACCAAGTTGTCTTTTCTTGCTACTCAATCGTCATACATTGTTGAAGAGATAAACAAGTTGTCTTTGCATGCTAAGAATTGGAATAATGCTTCTTATGTTCAAAACAAATCGAATCATTCTTGGAAGAAAGTTGATCATGCTTCACATGTCTCACAACCTCCAAATACTCTTAGGGAGTTGGGGGGTTCTTCTTCTCTTCATTGAGTTTAGTTGGTTGCATGTCACTCTTGTGTGCTTCATGTCATGTTTGAGTCTAGAGTGGTCATGTGTTTTTTGTTTAGTGTTTGCATTGATTTTCATTTTGTCTTTTGTTTTCATTAGTTAAATGCATTTATGGTCATGTTTTGGTCTTTTTGTTTGTGTGCTTGCTTGTCGAATGCTTGTGTACTTGTCATGTGGATACTCCTTTCATCATGCATGAGAATAAGTTTGATGCACTTGTTGGTTAGGCATTGAGATTTGAGCATAACCATTGGGATCATTGAAGTATGCATGCATGATGATATCATGTTATGGTCATTGTCTCGGATGAATCTCATGCTCTCCTCTATTTGCACACTCTTTTGGGGCTTGATCGTTATGGTGTTTAAGGGTACTCATTCGTATCTTGGTTAGACTCTACTTGATTGGATTTTCGATTGACCAAATACTTGAGTTCACCTTTTGATGCTTTCCCCCATTGATTTTTCTCAAGAGCTACCGTCTAGGGATTAGTGTGAAAGCTTCCTGGGTGCATAAAAGAGTGAGATCCTTGTCCAAAAGAAATCATGCTTGTTGTAAAGAATCCAAAGTCCAAAAGAAATCATGCTTGTTGAAAAGAATTCAAAAAAAAAAAGAAAAAAAAAAGGAAGAATACTCATTGTGTAGCTTTTATTGATCTCGCACCTAGGCGAATGGCTACCTATTCATTGCACCATCCTAGATTTGTGTGTACCTCTTGGGTCATGGAAATCAAAATGGGGTTTGTGCGTGAAGTCTTTAGGTCCAAGTGCCTTATGGTTTGACTTCACTTGTCTATCTTGTGTGAGTTTCTCTCGGGATTTGGGTGAGTGTCCCTTGGCATTTTTTAGGATCTTGCATCATCTTATAAGAGGTCACCCACTCACTTTGTTAGTAGAGAGCATGAAATTCTCTTGTTGATCACTTGAACTCGTGATATTGTCATGTCTTGCATTGCTCTTGCTATCTTGGTTGTGTTTGAAAATCATGTCTCAAAGCAAGTTTGTTCATCTTCTTCTTATTCATGTTGAATAGATGTACATTTTAGTTTCGAAGTGCTTGAATTTTTTGTGCCATTGTGTGTGCTCTTGGATGCATGCATGAGTGTGATGTCATTAGAATGCATCTTGGCAGAGGGAGTCACATTTGTGTTTTCGTTTGCTAATCACTTCATTATTTGTGTCTTCATTCAAGGGGGAGAATTGACTTTGATGTTTTAAAATTTGATCGCAAGTTGCCTCATTGTATGTGCCTGAATTCATGAGTGTAGTGCATTGGTGAGGGGATTTTTAAAATTGTGTGAGGCATTGTCTTAGGGGGAGTTCTTGTATTTTTCATATTTTCCTATTTTGCATCCTGGCATCATTTTTGGTGGTTGACATTCATGAGAAAATCGCATTTGCTTAGGTAAAGTTAGGATTTCGGGCATTAGCATTTTTGGTGAGGGGGAGTTTTAGAATTTGTAGGAGTGCATCTCATGAGGAAGAGTCTCTCACTTTTCATATTTTTCTGGTCCTTAAAAGGTTGTGGGAAAATGTTCTGAAATTTGTTTGGAGAGTGTTCTTAAGTGGTTGTGTCCTTGCCTCAGAATTTTTTTTTGAGTTTGTGTTTGTCATGATAGTAGGTCCTTTACAAATTTGTGAAAGAATTTGGTCTTGACCTGTTGTGCAAAAATTTCGTGTGATTTTGTGTCAAGATTCAGAGAGCTAGTGTTTACATAGCGTTTACACGCGTCTGTGGTTGGTTTTCACGAGCTAGTCACGTGCCTTTTTAATATTTCATCCGTCATGTGCACTCAACCACGTGGCATCGTCTACTTTACCCTTGGTTTAATCTCCACCGTCCATCATTAGGGCTTTCCTCTGTCTCCTTCATTCACCACCGATCCATTCTCTCTCTACCCACCTTTCTAAGCTGCAGCGATTACCCTCTTACTCACCGAGATCTACTGATCTAGGGTTTCATCTCTTCACTCGTAAAACCCTCTCAACCTCTCGATCTCACCATGGGTTATTCGTTTTTTGATCACGCAATTTGCTTCAATTAAAGGTGTTACATCCAGTTGCGGATTTAATTGAAAGTTTCTTGTTTCTGGGTTTTCTTGATCGACCGAGTTAGGGTTTCACCTGTCAAGGTTTCTCTAGTTGTCTTGATCGACCGAAGTTGGGGTTTCGGTTTACTCAGTGTCTGAGTGTACATAATTCCAAGATCGCGACAAGGTTTGCACTTCGAAAATAGGGCTTGAGGATTTCGGTTCGGTGACTTTGAGATCTTTTGGGCTTGAGGATAAGGGTTTACACCTTCAGTCGATTTCACTGCTCAGTCGATTTACAGCTTTCTCGAACTGAAAGTTAGAGTTTCAATCATTTTCGGTCATGGTGATTTGGGTTTCTGGTCTACGATTCAAAGAGGTTTTTGGTCTGCTGGGCTTCATCGTTTTTGGGAGCTTCTCAGGGTACTCGTGTGAGGCAATTTTGGTGGTCTCCAGTCTTGGAGATTTTGAGCCTGACAAATTGATAGGCGCGTGGAAAGCATGCTTTTGAGCGCCTAAGTAGGGTAATTTAGCATGTTAGACGTGCGGTTTAAGTCTCATTTTCCATTTAATGCGTGCACATGGTTGGATTTTGTGTTTGTGCTTAAGTGCAGGAATTTGAGGTGTTTTTGGCGCCAACGGGAGTTGTTGGGAGGCATGCACGTGGACCGGGAGTGAGGATGAAGTGGATTTCGCGTAGAAGTGATCGTAACCCGTCGGGAGCGCTACCCTATTTCTCTGGAGCGCTCAAATTGGGCACAAAAGGGCTTAGAAATGAACAGAAGGATTAGGAGCGCTACATCAAAAGTGGTGTAGCGCTACCGAATGGCAAGTGGTCAACGGTCAACGGGAGGAGCAAGAGGTCAACGCGCGACCTTAACAGGGCGGGAGCGCTACCCCTATTTTAGGGTAGCGCTACCGAGCGGCTATGATTGCCACTGCGCGGGCGGAGAATATTTTGGGATTTTCGTCGTTTTTCATTAGGATTACTAAGTTTAGTATAAATACTCTTGTTAAAACCCAGATTAGGGTTCCACGTTTTATTTTCTAGTTTTTTTACTCTTCGAAGTTTCGGCTACAGTTTTCTTTCAGCGTTCTGCATTCAAGTTTGTTCCAGATTTTCAGAGTTTCAGCTCTTGGATTGGTGTTTCGTATTGATAGTCAAGTTTGATTTCTCCTTGCAATTTACGATATCGTTTTCTATTCTTATATTTTAATTTGCAATCATGTTTAGATCTAGGGTTATTATAATTTCTGTTACTTCAAGCATCATGAGCGAGTAGTCGTATAGGGTGTGGCTGCGGGCGAAGGCGCTGCGCACTAGACTAATCGATGTTTCACCTCGGGGCCGAATTAACTTGATTTTCGAGCAGTTTTAGGAAACGGAAACTCATCTAACAAACAAAACCCAGGCATCGCCGGAATTCGAATGCACACGGAATCTGGTGACAGGTGGTGCGCATTTGTTAGGGATCTTTTTCTTATTCCAAAACCAGTAAAAAGAGTAATTGTGGCCCGAGTAAACATTGGTTAGGCTAGTCGCGGACGCTGGGTTCCCACGGCTGTACTCTCCTTTTTAAATCCGTTTTTAGTTAATTTAGTCTGGTAATTTAGTTAGTAAATTAATCTCATTGAACAAGGGGTGGCTACCTAAGAGCCAAGATAAACTATGAACCCGTCATCTTTGAGTCCTGCACACGTTCGTCCGTCTCTGTGGATTCGACTCCGGTACTTCCGGATATTATGCTACACCGGTCGAGAGTCCTACGCTTGGGAAATCTAGGGTTATCTCAGGCTTAAGCTAGTGCCGTAGGTATCTCCTTCTATCCTTCATTTATGCGATATTATTTGTGGTACACGATGTTCAAATGTGATTGTATCACTGGGGTGTGCATATTGAGACTCTGATATCCTATAAGTTTTCAATTGTGAGCTGTTCAGATATTTGTTATCTACTTGTTGCTTGGGATTTTCTTACATATGTGTTGGGATTGCTCTGTTTATGGCTTTCGTAGCACATGGTTGTGGTTGCTCATGGGTTTAGCTTAAAGATCTTCTTTAACTACATAGCATTATGTTTTTGGCCAAAGTTTGGAGTCCTCTGGGGTGGTTTCCGAGTTTGTGTCCATTGGCATTCTTACTCATTTGGACTTCTCGTTGGGCTTCTTCCCTTTGTTGTTTCTGTGACAAAAAGGGGGAGATGTTATTGGTCTGTTTGATTGGTCTATTTGTGTGCCCGTTGGTGTTGGTATTGGCCGTGGTTAGGGCTTTGACTTGTTGGGACATATGCTTTGCTTTTGTTGCCCATGCTTGGAGCTCTTAATTCTATAGATCTTGCTAGTATGATGTCTATGCTTTTCTCTTGACAACATCTCTAGTTTGTCATTGCTACTATTGCTTGTGTTTTATCTGCAGCAAGTGCCCATGTTTGGGTAAACATGTTGGAGTTGATTGATCCATGATAGTTTATGCCCATGTTTGGGGGAAATATGGCTTTGATTTGTGTAGCCTGCTGCGCTTTCATTGTATCTATTGTTATCATTTGGATGTCATGGCATATCTCTTGTGTTGAAGTATCCTTGCAGGTTATTGGCTTTCTCTTGGGAATTTGGTTTTCTAATTGGCTCAAGTTTTAGGAAAGTTCTTGAGTTAGTTAGTTGTTGTTTCCTTGTAATGTTTCCTGTTGTGAAAGGTTTTGTCCTGGAAAAGCCAAAGGGGGAGATTGTTAGTTTTGTTGGCATTTTCCGGGTTATGTCAAGCCTTTCAAAGTCTGTAATTTTGTTATTGGGTTTTGGGAGTTAGAGTGCTTAGGGTTGAGTCTAGATGCTCCATTCAAGAATCTCAAGCATCATGATCAAGCCAATGTCAAGACAAGTGTTTCGAAGCTCAATCCGTTGAGGTATATCCATGCATATCATTTTTGCATTTAGGCCATCCAAAATAACCTGTTTTAATGTGCATAATGTTGACTTATTAGTTCCTTGTTTGGGATTTGTTATCCCATGATTTTGGCAATAGGATTTAGCTTTGAACTTATTGCGTCTGCACGCGTCTACACGCGTCTGTAGGTCTGTGGCTTTAACTGTTGAGATTGTGCCAAGTGTCTAAATCCTAATGGTGCGTCTGCGCGCGTCTACACGAATATGGCAGACTCTTTAAGTGGCAACATGTTTTGTTTTAAGTGGCTCTCTTCTTGTGCACGAAAATGTGAGCTATAAAAGGCATTTTTCACTCATTTTCACATACCCACTTGAGAGAAAATCAGCCCTTTTTAGAGAGAGAAAGTCTCATCTCTTCTCCTTCTCTTTTCTCTTTTGTGAACTTGATGTTCTTGATGATTTGAGCTTGCTCTTCTCACCTTTTTTCAATCTAGAGTCTTCCTCTCCATGGATCCACTCTAGATTGATTTTAGTTTTCAAAAACTTTCATAAAAATAAAATCTTTTTCATACATCATGTTGTGTTGCCTTGTTTCTACATGAGCCGGTTGGACCGGTGTCGAGTTGACTCGGAGATCAAGACGGGTGTGCTTGTGGAGTCCATGGAATCAAAGAGGAGTACGGGGTACTACATCAAGAATTGGAGCTAGGTGTCATAAGGGGCTTGTTGGGTAATTCCTAGTCTTGTTAATTCTTGTAAACCTTTTGATTTATGGAATGCATGAGTAGGACTAGGCCGTGGTTTTATGCTTAGGGTGTTTAGACCCTAAGTAGTTTCCACGTATATCGTGTGTTTTGTCTCATTAGTTTAATTACTCTATATCGAACTTGTTGAGTTGTTTGATTTGCCATGGTGAATGATTAAATTGGTTGAAATCGAAGTGGTTTATTTTTAAAGTGGTCGTCCTATTCACCCCCTCTAGGACTTGTAGTGCTTTGCATAATTTCAGAATTCACAGACAATAGGGAAGAAATGTCAAATTATATGCATAAAAATACAAATTTTTAGTGCTTTTTTCAAATTCAAGGGTTTCACTTGAACCCCTGAAACCCATTGGAGCCGCCCCTGAGAGTATTTGAGGTCACACAATCCTTCATATATTATGAATATTGTTCCGACACCCAAGATTTGGTAAGTAAACATATCACGATTAACGAAACAAAACTACTTGTATAACAAATTTCGAGATGCTTTCTGTTTGCGAACGTAACTCAATTCCCTAAAAAACTGCAGGTCGCTTGGAGATCTTTTACTGGGGTAAGTGCTCTCTGTCTCGTCTGTTTTCTACCCTCTTTTAGAGCACACTGCACATTGTGTCGGGTGGTTTTGAAATGTTGCTATAAACTGATACCCACAATTATTTTGCAACTATAATAGATGTAAGGACCCGTATGAAAAATCACTTTTTAGAAAAAGTTTCGTTTTGGCCGATAAAAAGTCCCGGTAATTGTTCATTGGATTTTTCTAATAACAATGGTATAATTGGAAGTTATTTTGAGTAAGGCAAAGTTATTTTTCGCCCATTTTCTTCGGAGAAAAATATGCTGTTTTTCGGTTTTGTACTAAAAGTGGGGGGATGAGATTTTGATGTGATTAGAATTTCAAAATTTTGGAAATGCCATTGTTCTCAAATGGGGGGTACTTCCTTATTTTCATAAATAAATTAAAGTAAAGAAAACTCAAGATTAGTTTTCTTTACTTAAGTTTGGTTTTTGAAAATAAGTATTGTGCTGGAACATGCCTTGCTGGCACAGTGTGTAAGGACCCGTGTTTTTAATTATTTTTCTGAAAATAAAGTTGGGGAAATGTGAGGAATTGATTAAAATGTTTGAGTGAGGGAATGTTGAGTGTAGATAGTTAGTTAGGGCTTTAATGCATTACACAAGCCAATATAGGGACCAATGGTGTATTTTTTTTTAAACTCTATATGTGTGGTGTGAGAGAGGAGAGAGACAAACACATCCCTCCCCCCTTCTTTGGCCGGCCTCCCTCTCTCTCTCTAACCCTCCATAGCTTCTCATCTTCTCCCTCAAATTCTCCCAAAATCTCCCCAATCCAACCCAATCCTTGCACAAATCCTTCAATCTTTGATCATTGGAGCTTGAGTTCTTTTTGTCTTGGCTTTGGGAAAGCTCAATTTGGTGATTTCTAGAGTTGGATAGCTAGGGTTTGAAGCCATCTTTGATCTAGAGCTTGTCTTCACTTGAGGTAGGGAAATATCTAACTATTTTAAGTGCAAATATTGTGTGTGTGTGTATATAGACTCTTGATTGATCTTGAACTTGTGTCTTGTGTGTTTCATGGAGAAATTCTTGTTTCTTTCCCAAATTGAGCTATTATGTGCTATCCCTTGGTCCATACATGATTCTTTACTCAATTTGATTGTTACTTGGTCCTAATCTTGCACCAATTCCATGTATTGGTTTGAAAATTTAAGGAACCCACTTGGAACCCCATTTTTCATCAAAGTCTTTGAGTAAATGATTGATTTTTTGTTGATTGATATTTCCTTGATCAAATTGAGTGTTAAATTGTCATTCTCCATCCAATTCCATTGATTTTTGCCTTTGGAATCATCCAATTTGGAGTTATGTAGCAAAATCCCCAAAAATCTCATTTTTTGCACTTTTTCGGCATGCTCTCTAGAAAACCCGCCCGGGCGGGATTTTTGGCCGCCTGGGCGGTTTTGACAGCTTCATGGCCGGTTTTGTTTATGTTGTTTTGGCCCACCCCCATGCACTTGTTTGGTCCTTAAACATGTTTTTCACTTATATTTGGACATTTTCTACCTTATCAACACTTTGGTACCCATTGATATTGAGGGGTGAATGACGACACTTGTTTTGCGATTAAAGATGAGTTTCGTGAGGACACGGTTCATACATTGGTGTTTTGAGCGCACTAGGGACGAGTGGAGAGTCTGGGACACTTTGGAAAGGATTGAGGGACATGTGAGTCTTATGGAACATCAAGTTGGGATTACGTATTGATAAGTGATAATGTGATTATGAAATGATTGGCACGGGACCCGAAAAGGGTATGCCCGGAATGGCACGGGGCCTGAAAAGGGTATGCCCGGAATGGCACGGGGCCTATATGGCATGCCCGGAAAATAATGAAATGATCAAGAGGAATGAGATACATATGGTAAACGTGTAGGATACTTGTGGTGTGTCGGGTACAAGTCGAGCTTGAGTTGAGCACGAGAGATGGTAGTAGATGGAATCTAATAGCCTATGTGTTGTTTTCAAGTTCTTTAGCTTTAAAACTCTCCCAACTCTTGTTTCATGGTTTATGTTCTTCGTCTATCACCCATGTACACTTCTTTTCACTTAGAATTTTTAGACATTTCTCTACTGGGCTAGTGTAGCTCAACCTATAATTTTTCAGGTACCCATCACGGAGCATGATATGGAGTGCGTGGAGTGCATGCATACATTGTTTTGAAAGCTACTCGGAGGAGTTACATTGTCATCTTTGAACTCATACTTTTGACAAGATGTTTTATTTTTGTAACTTAAATGAGTTTCACTATTTTGACATTGGGATGTAACAACACTTATAAACCTATGTACTGTATCTGGGATTCGGGTACCCATGGACATTTGAATGCTTCAATGTTGACTTATACTATTGTACTTGGACTATGACGTGGCCCGCAGATTTGTTGACCGCCCCTGTGGATTTTCTTAATGAATTATCTTTTAATATTTCGAGGGCGTGACAATAGATTACTTTGGTCCTCCATTATAATTGTTAGAAAAATCTCTCCCTCTATAATGTTTGTCCGTCCGGCAAAGATGACTTAAAAGATCATACAATTTTTTCCAAAAAAAATTTAAGATATTTCAAACAAATTAGTAGGTATCAATGAGTTCTTTCAATCATGATAATACAGCTCTAGTTCCATCTTCTTCTCTCACTTAACAGGAAAAATACCTTTTTTTCCCGGTTAAGACTTTGACGTCCAATTATTTCCACATTCAAATTGTTACCCGATATCCTAAGTGCCTTTAATCTTAATGACGCCAAGAACCTCCCTATTTTACAAATGTTCCTACAAAAGAAAGGGACAAATTTCCCTCTTGGCAGCAAGTTTGGTCTCGTTGCAATTCTAATGGCTCTATCTTCTAACTCCTTAGATCGTTCGAATTTATGATAAGACTAGTAGATGCGTCTTAGATTGACTTATAACTTTGTTAATGCCATGGAACTACCTTGCTGAGTTGACTGAACCACGGACCATTTTTATTGCAGATTATGTCACTCCAGGGTTCAAAGTTCTTGGGCTCAAAATCACAGGTAATATCTACCAGCGTTCATTCTTTGTTAAGCTTTTTCATGATCCCATTGGGTTGGGCTGGGAAGGGAAGGGATAAGGAGTCGGAATCAGGAATAAATGGAGAGATTATAATTTCTTGATTTATCTGAGATTGCACAGGAAATGCTTGTGGAAATGTGATGCACTGTTTTGAAGGCATCCAATCTCATTTGATGCAATTCAAAAGTACATTATGGCCATTATAAATCAAAGAAAAAAATGAACCATAATTCTAGGCGTTGGTGATAATGGCCAAGACCTGGAGTTTTCTTATATTGACCCTTTTTTTTTTTTTATATTTAGTCATATTTACCTTTCCTTGAGCAGGATCGATCCTTGGAGCAAGAACTTCATTGGGGATGTTACGCCTATTGGCCTTTTTAATCTATAAGTTTATGAGAAGACATTTATCAATGTTTGATACGGTTGAAGATTTCCTTCAAAGTCAAAACAACCTGATGCCGATTAGGTACTCGTACTGGCAAATAAAGAAGATGAGTAGAGGTGTCAAGGACAAGTTTGGGGAAGGAGGCTATGGTTTTGTATACAAAGGAAAGCTCCAAAGTGGTTATGTTGCAGCAATAAAGATTTTAGGAAAGTCCAAATCCAATGGCCAAGAATTCATCAATGAAGTTGCTACCATCGGAAGAATACATCATGTCAATGTGGTCTGACTAATTGGATTTTGTGCTACTAGATCTACATTTTGTGCATTCTGAATCTCTTTTGGATGATGAAGCTTGGCTTTCAATCACAATGTAGGTTATGCTAATTTTTCAGTGCCAGCAGATGGGTATCAGGCATTCTTTCCTTAATTTTGCACCGTTCCACGAATCAAGCACTAGTCGAAATTGTTTTTTTTTTTTTTGTTTTTATCATGATTACTGAAAGATATGGTGGATATACAATTTTTACCATGATCATGAAACTTTGGTCATCTATTTTTTTTTTCTTACCATGATTATTGAAAGATGTTGTGGATCAAACTTTGGTGCCTTGGTGGCCTTTTTTTTTTATTTTTTACCATGATGGAAATAAGTAAACGGCAAAGAAAATAGTAGAGTTTTAAAGTCAAACAATCAATGTGATCCACCACCCAAAAATTATGGTAAAAAATAAATTACATGTCAGTAAACATGGTAAATTAAAAAATAAATGGGTTAATTTGACTTACATATCTCATCCAATATTCATGGTAAAAATAAACAGCAAATATGGTTAAATTTAGTTCTTCAAAAGTTGATACATCACTAAGAAAAGATGGTAAAAATAAGTAAACGCCAAAAAACATAGTAGAGTTTTAAAGTCAAACAATCAATGTGATCCACCACCCAAAAATTATGGTAAAAAATAAATTACATGCCAATAAACATGGTAGATTAAAAAATAAATGGATTAATTTGACTTACATATCTCATCCAATAATCATGGTAAAAATAAACAGCAAATATGGTTAAATTTAGTTCTTCAAAAGTTTACCATGATTATCAATGGAAGTTTTGATGGTAAATTAAAAAAAAAGAATTTTGCGTTAGTTTCATGAAAAAGATAACAAAGATTATTAATTTTTTTATCCGAGATAACAAAGATTTGAACTTCTTCCCTTTTCATTTTTAAATAATCAACCAAATCCCACCTAATTAGGAAAACTATATCCCACCTAATTAGGCAACAATATATGCATAATTCAAATTTATCACTAAATAAGGGTAGATAAGGTATTTTACAATTGAAAAGGATGAAAACATAACTTCGTAAAACAAGGGGGATGAAAATCTAAATAGTGTCCAAAAAACGGATGATTATTTAATTACGTCATCTTTTTTTGTTTTTTTGCTTTTTTGGTTATGATTAACCTTTCCTTTTTTATTTTTTCTTTTTCATGTGTCCTCCACTCCGGCACAACCATATACTGTATGATGCAACTACCCTGCCCATATTGCTGATGAATAGTCATAATATTGTACGGTGCTTACTGCTTAGCAATTAATTCTACCAACGTACCACGACGTCCATTGAAATCTGTAATTCACATCAATGTATTTTTATGTCGATCCATGGGCACAAACTAAATTGGCAACAAAGCTAGTCCAAGTGAATTACAAATCCTGCCAAAATGGTAAAGGACAAGGAGAAGGAGGACAAGAGTAGTAGCTGTAAATAAGGGACACCGCACAAACCAACTGAATAAAAGTAGTGAACGATCAAAAGACTAAGTGAACCATCAAAAAAAGGTTAAGAATATGGTAATGGTAGCTTGAGATTCATGATTTATATGCAACCTAAGAAAACAACATACTCCCACAATTAAGTGACTTGGCAGCAAAGGATATCCAATTTACATTCAAAATCACAGTACGTATCACAATCTTGTCTGGCTAATACTTCTTCCTGCTTTCTCAACTCTGTTCTACTCTCCACGGATTTGACTCCTAAGCAAAATGAGGCTCTCATTGTAACTCTGCACATGACACCGGCTTGAAAACGTACTGGAACCGATGTCAATTCCAAGTTCCGTAAACGCTTGACCGACCGGGTGACTAAAAATAAGACAAATAAAGACGCGACCCAAGCGTAGGACTCTCGACCAGTGTAGCACAATAAATCCGGAAGTACCGGAGTCGAACCACAGAGACGACTGAAGTGCTTGACTCAAAGTGTGGAGTCCAGTTTGAACTGGCTCTTAGGTAGCCACCCTTTGATTTTATGAGATTTATTAACTAATTACTAAGCTAATTTAGTTGAATGCAAATTAATAAAGAGAGCACAGCTGAGGGAACCCAGCGTCCACGCCTATCCTAACCGATATTTACTCGGGCCACAATTAGTCCTTTCACTGATTTTAGAATACGAGAAAGGCTTCCTAACAAATGCGCACCACCTGTCACCAGATTCCGTGCGCATTCGAATTCCGGTAATGCCTGGGTTTGTTTGTTAGAAAAATCTCTAGTTCCCAAAATTGCTTGAAAGTTGAATTAATTCGGCCCCGAGGTGAAATATTGATTAGCCTAGACGTAGGCGCCTTCGCCCCGCAGCCGCACTCGTAACGACTACTCACTCATGATTATAAGGATTGCAGAAATCAAATTAAACCTAAAACTAAACATGCTTAACGAATGAAATATAAGAACAATGAAGAACGATACCGTAAATTGCAAAGGAAAACTGAACTCGATTATCAATCCGCAAAACAATCTGAACACTGGAATTCTGGAAATAAAACTGACAACGGAACGCTGAACGACGAATTCTAGATCCGTAGCCGAAAACTTGTAAAGCAAAAACCTAAGGAAAATTCGTGGAACCCTAATCTGGGTTTAAACAAAGGTATTTATACTAATCTAGTAATCCTAAGGAAAAACAAACGAAAATCGGAAACAATCCACGCGAATAGACCGAACGACAGCGTTTAGTGTGCCCGTTAACCATTCGGTAGCGCTACATGTATTTCTTGGTAGCGCTACCGCCTTGCTTATCGCGTGCGTTGACCGGTTGCTCCTTGCTTTGACCGTTGACCATCAGCAAACCGGTAGCGCTACACCACTTTTGGTGTAGCGCTCAAGAACCTTCTGTTCATTTTTTTGAGCTTTTTGTGTCAATCTTGAGCGCTCCAGCAAAATAGGGTAGCGCTCCCGACGGGTTTTGAACACCTCCATGCAAAATCCGCCCGCTTCTAACTCTTGATCGACGTGCATGTCCTCCCAATGTCTCAAAATCGCACCCACCACCTTAGAATACCTGCAAATTACGCTCAAGACACAAAAACACCACGCGCACATATCAAATGGAAAACAAAGCTCAAAACGCACGTCTAACATGCCAAACCACCCTACTTAGGCGCTCAAAAGCAAGCTTCCCACGCGCCTATCAGTAAAGTATTCAATCGTAGGGTCATAAGAAAGAAGCTGCCTAGTACTTATTTCTATCAAGAGTTCACCACTCTTTCTAAACCAAACCTGTAACATCCCGACTTTTTCCTTAAAAATATATATATTGTTTTAATAAAAATAATTAATTCTTCCATTTTCCGTTTTTTTTTCCATACTTCTTTCTAATAAAAAATAAGATTATTATGAGTACTATATTTATTTTTGGTGTTCTAAAAAAATAAATAAATAAATCACACAACTTATATTTTGTTTTTATAAATATGGTTGAGTTGAATTGAGCATGGTTACACGGGCGTATATATAATGGACCGCTTATTTTTAGTATAGGGTCGACTATCATTTTGGTGTCGGTTAGACTTCTGTTTGGAATTATAAGTTGGGCCTAATTTAGGGAAGTGGGAGAGTGGGCTTATTGCATATAAGTTAGAGAGGCCTTTTAGTTTTTATATATATTGAGAACTAGGGTTATTTTATTTTCCCAGCCAAGAGAGAGATAGAGAGAAAGCGCAGCCGCCATAAGGACGAGAGTGGGAGAGAGCCGTAATTGTTCAACAGCCGTAGAGTTTTTAAGACTGTTTTCCGATTGATCACTGGGTTAGTATTTTTCTATTCTTAAACATTGTTTTCCTGCTATACATTGATTTCTAGAAAGTAGCTTTTACAAAGAGTATAGGGTTCATATTTGGTTCATGGGTCGAGAAAGGCCAACAGGTGGAGTAATCAATTTTCCCTTTGCATATTTAGTGGACGTAGTGTGCGTGTGTGGAGGAATTGGAGTGTTTAATTATTTTAAACAAGTTTATGGTATTCTAACATGAGGCTAATCGTGGGGATTAGTTTAGGGGGCTCATAGTAGTATTAACTGTTATAGTTATAGTGTTACGTAAGTAAATAGTCTGTCATTATATTGATTTCAGTATATGGATTCCTTTTATTCAGACTAGTGCAAGGTATTCGAGCATTATATTTTGGAGTCTATCATTTCGATCGAGGTGAGTGGTTAAGCATGTGATCCTTTCAATTGGAATCCTCTTGAGCCTATCAATTCTTGACAATCCTTTATTTTGTTATGATTCTATGAATATTAATCTTGCTCGTTGAACTCGACTTATTTGACGATTGACGTACCCTTTGTCATACAAGGTTTATTGGTTATATTTCTGATTGATTGATTGCTCTTATTTTGCTTACTGTATAATCATTGAATTCGTTATATTATTGAGATTCTGCAACGGCACGGGGAATATCCCTGCTGGTCACTTCTGTTTGCTGTTGTTCTTATGTGATTGGCACCATGTATTATATTTGTGAAAGTCCAAGGAAAAGACCCGGGCGCCATCCTGTGGTGACTTTGGCCACTAGGGAAAAGACTTGTGAAATACCCTGTGACTCTAAAGCTCAACGGATAGGGAAAAGACTTGTGAAATACCCTGTGACCCTATTGTGGATTGGCTTAGGGAAAAGACTCAGGCGCCATCCTGAGGTGACTCTCAGTACGGTGTTGGATCCAACGGGCTAAGCCTTGAGAAAATAATTGGCATTTGGCAATGGCTATTATTATTATGGTTCCCACATAATTTGGTTGAGATTCCTATTTATTGTTGTTCGTTGTTTTGGTATTCTTGGACAGGTTGATTGGTATAAATGCTTATTTTTGTGATTCGCTGCTTGTTTTTGTTATTCGTTAATCGGACATTCATCTCCTTGATACCACTTGCTGAGCCACCAACCTTTGTTAGTTGAAACAATTTCCTTGCAGCCTCAATTGTCTTTTGTTTAAACGTATGCCACATTGTAGTTTTTTACCCTTAGCATGCTTAACTACTCATTGAGCTGTGAGCTGACAGATTTATTCCACATTCTTTTCAGGTTAGTTCGTGAAGCATCATATTGGACTCTGAGACAGTGTCAGGACCCACCGTTTGGACCTCTAGGGCATTCACATTATTATTATTATTATTATTTAGTTAAGTTAACAGCTTCCGCACTTTTGTTTATTTGGCATTTTTGTAATAAATTTGGAGTTGGAGGATATTGGATATTGTGCTCACTTTGATACGAAAAATTAATGGTTTGGTTCACGCTTTTTTGCTTTAATTACATATGCAATTTTTCTTATTTGTTTTGGGTTGTTAAAATATATATATTTTTATTTAGGCTTCGTGTTCCAGGAATTGTCTCCTAGTTCACGACCGGTCATGTTCCCCAATTTGGGGCGTGACAAAACCATCCTCTGCATTACCTGATCAACCTCCATAACTAGGTGTGCAGTCCAAGACTCAGCCACACCATATTCCCCAGTACCCACACACGCCATTTTTCCTGAGCATTATTTGCTATGTCTTCAATCAATGCAAGATCCCTGAGAAAAACAACAGGATGGATACTAAGGAGAAGACTCAAATCAGATCCTACATCATAAAGTACCACTATTGGTCTAAACAAGTCATCCCCGAAATTGAACAACAGCACCAAATGGCGACCACTCTCTTATCAGTCGCAGACCAATGCACAACTCCATTCAAGTAAGCCTGTGGTGCCTTTTTCCGAATAGAATAACACTCAAGACCACCCAAAATGGCTAATGTCTTTCCAAGTGCCCGAGCTCAATCTATGAATGTCAGTCTCGGGTTTTTTTACTAGACTCGAGATATACAATCCTCACCACCTTGTAGTCGTTTGATTTGTGATCAAACCCAAACCCCATCACGTCCTCAAACTTCCCATGTGTGAAAACAGTTATCCTGGGTTTTGGTAGGGTCACAGATTTCATTATCGAAGGGTTCCACAGAATCGTGTTGTATGCATAACTAAACTGATCACCAGTGATACAAACCAATCCATTACAGGAACCAATTATCATATACAAATCACTGACAGTGCAATTTCCTTATTGACGAGCTTCTCCGTACAATTTTTATGGTTTTGGGAAAACACCCCACACTCCTACTACTACTTTTGTAGCATTTCCCATATGTAGATAAATCTCTCATTCACCAAGTTACTAGGTTTCCTGGAACCTTTGCAACGATTTGCAAACATGATTAGTGGCACCTATATCTACACACCAGGTAGTGGTAGATAACACCGCTAAACATGATTCAACCACTAGTGACATTTTATTGAGATAAATTGAATAACCTTCTTCTAGTGTCCTTTCTTCTTATAGTGAAAATATTTTCCCTTAGACTTTTTCCCGTCGCCTTAAGGCCCATGAACTGCCTAAGGAACTATGCCTTGTTGTTAAACCTTTTCCTGCTTTTTGTTGCCTTTCAACTTAGAAATAGAAACCTCTTCAGCACATGCACAGTTTTCTATTTATTAACCAAAAGACCCTCAGCTAATTTAAAGCACTTTCAACAATTCTATCAAAATAATAATGCATTTTTTTAATATTGTGATTCAGGCAGAACTGCTAAAAAGACTTACCCAACAACTGGAGCACAATATCAATCTGGGTTTTCCATTGGTTTTAGCTCCAAGGATCTCCAGTTCATACAAAAGACCTATTATCTTCAGAACATGATCCCTTACTAGGGTTCCTTCAACTATGGTTATATCCCACCACTCCCACATTGCAACCTTCCTAGTTGCACAATTCTGCTCTTCAAATATTCATTTTAGGTTATGCATCATGTTGATGTTGCAATACATTCGACATAGAAGCTAGAATGTAACACCGCACCATCTCATTAGTCATAATCCAATCCTTTTAGCATCGAATTTCAGGTTTTGTTGCATTTTCAGTGGGTTTGGAAAAGCACACCTTAGAGACCACAAATTTGGTCCCCTAAGCAATCAACAAAATATCCAAATCCTTTTCTACTCAATATAATTAAGTCCAGCAAATTTATTTTTTTTAGAATGATAGCAAGTGGATTGAAAGAACTCATTTTTTAATATGAGAATCACATAACAACAATTATAAAGGGCAATTAAAAACTTTTTGTGTTTCTATTAAAATGTTTCCCTCGACTAGTTTATTAAAAGAAAAACATTAACAAACATACACACCGTGAAGAGTATACCGCAATGGGTAAGTCCACTACTCTTCATCATTCGTGTAGATAGGCACAAACTTTTTAATTTTACTATTTAGATACTAAACTATATCCAATAAAATTAAATGGCTAATTTGCTTCGATCCTATGAATAAAAGCAATGAATCAGATGGAGGGAATACTTGTTATTATAGCTAAGTGTATACCATTACCTAACCTCAAGATCCACTATTCCGTAATGAACTACCCCAGATGGAGGAGGAGTCCACACAACAATTATCTTGGAGATATCATCTAAGGAAGTCAGTATCGATGATGCCATAGCTAATTTTGTAAGATGCGAAGTAAGGTACTAAAATCAACACAAAAAATTTAATTATATCAGCCACATACTAGTGTGTAGACCATGGGATTTATACAAAATAAACTCCCTCTCCTTAATTATTTAAAAAAAAATTGTGAGGGCTATCAAAATTAACATATTTGCAGAACCCGCGATCTAGGTCAAAAGCTAATTACTACCATGTTGTCCAATTATGGTAAACTATCACACATACAAACAATATGAATCCCAACTATTATGAACCAAAGATACAATCCTTGAGTAATTATAAGGAATCCTTATAATCTTGAAATCCTTAAGCAATCAAGAATCTTTCAAGTCTTGAAATTCTTAAGCTATAGGGAATCCTTCCAAAATTGAAATCCTTGAGTTATACTTGTATAGAAGACTTAGATTGTTTGAATCAATCAAGAGTATTTTGAACTTTTCTCCCTCATCCAACCTCCGATTGAACTGATTCAAATTGGGTTGGACTCGAAATTCAATTATCTACAAATTTTTATGAAGAACAAAATTTTCAATTCCGACGTTTACAGGATCAAAACAGCCTTGCAATCTGACCCTAAAAATCTGAAAAAATTCTCCTGCAAGCCAAACATTCTTTTTTCTTGACAAAGCTTATCTCTTTGGCCAGTTCCAGCTCCTCTCTCACCGGACATCACAGGATCGTCCTCCCCTCCGTTTCCGTTTCCGTTTTGTTTTCCTTTTGTTCGAAAAAGCATTTCGAAGGAAGGTGTTGGCTTCGCGTCATTGCTCCGGCGTTTTCCATCACACATCCATCATTTTGATCGGCATCGATCCCACCTATGCGGGATAGTTTATGCCTTCTATTGCGTTCTTCTGTCTCGGCAACTTGTTACGCTTTAACCAATCTGTTCCCCCGGTGCTTGCTGCTCCCTTGACCTCTACAACTTCCGACTAGGACAATGCAACCATTTGAGATGCATGATTGATGAAAGGCATGTCGAGGATTAGATCTTTTCAATTGGGTTGGAAGAAGTTTGATTTGGTGGTGAATGGTGAAAGTTCAGCCCCATTGGTTACATTGGTGGAGTGTGATGGATATTTGCATCGGTCTGTGACCTTGAGAGGTTTTGAAGTGGAATGGATGGGTAAGAAGCTACGTGAGGCATCGTTCACAAACGGGGGGAAATCTTTTTCTGGGTAGCCTGAGAAGTAAGGGAAGATGGATTAGGATTTTTCGGATCAAGAACAACAGAGGTCGATTTATTAAAATTGAAGTTCGACAGTAAAAAATTAGTAGGTTGTTCGCATTCCTGAGGCCGAGGGTCAAGGGAAGGGGTGGCGTCAATTGTAGGAAATTATGGTTGAGACGGTTGTGGACGGTTGACCTCCCACGCGCCGGTTTGATTTGAAAATAGAGTCGCCACCTGGGTTTTTGGAAAATGGTTTGGGACCCGAGAAACCAATTTGAAAGTGATTGAGAAAATGACTTAGAAAGCAATTTGAAAACCAGAGATTCGTTTTGGATTCGGGAGCCAGGTTACGAACGGGGAAGGGTTTTAATGCACCTCGTTCGCCCGATTAAAAATCGGTCTTTACTAAACATTTGTGGGATTTATAGAAAACATTTTATTGCTGAACATTAACAAATAACATTTAAATCAAGCAAAGCAGACGATAATAATAATAAATAAAAAAAAACAAGTAACTAGTATGTAATTTTACAGTAAACATGCGAAAATCCAGAATTTAAACTGTTCATGCAAGGCACTGTTCAAAATCTTGGATTTTACCAGAAAAGTGTGTCGTGCGGCACACTGGGTGTACCGTGCTGCACTGTTCATCAATCCAACGGTCAAATTTTTAAAAGAGTACCTTACAGCACTCCGAGAGTACCGTGCGGCACTGTTGGCTGCACAACAGTTTGAAACTTTGGTTTTCGAAAAGAATGAAATGAAGGTACATACAAGGCATGAAACATGGTTAAAAACAGACTATTTTGAATAGGAAAACAGTGTGTTCAAGTATGGAATGTTCCTCCTCATTGAATCGCTCCGTACGAGGCGATATTTTCACCGTACGACGCGACCGGGAGGTATGAAATTGAATTGGTTTTAATGTGACTGGGGCATACCAAGCATGGAGATGATATTAGAGATCATTCCATACTTGGTACCCCTCCCCTCAGGGTACCAAACTTAAGAAATTTGGCGAAACGGGTTTATACCTCGGTTTTGAAACTCTCGGATTGAACTTATTCCTTGAACTTCCGAATGTTGTCTGAGCTTTCTTTGGACTTCAATTTCACTTTGGTGTAGTGACAAGGAAGATTGAGGGCTTGGGTTTTGGCAAGCTTAGAGTAGTTACCTCACGGCTTTGGAACCGAAAACAGGGGGTTGGATTTCTGGATTGAGATTTGCCTTGGAGGGGATTGGGTTGATTTTCTGGAGATTAGAAGTGGTAATGAAGATGATTAGCAGCAGAGAGGGTGTTTAAGAGTGAAGTTTCTATGGTATTCTCACCAATTTTTCGATCTCAAAAATCCCTCTTTTCTCATCCGAAACCGGTCGGGATTTATAGGGATTGAACGAACTTGGCTCCCAAGTTTACTTATGCCCCACACAAAGAAATGATGGCTAGGAGGTAGCTTGAAGTTCTGCACGAAACCATGATGAACAGGGGAACGATTGTCAACAATTTGAGCTATTGGGAACTCTGCAAAAGCTGTGTGACAAGTGACAGTGCCGTACGGCACATAAACTGTGTCGTGCGGCACACTTACTGTGCCGTGTGGCACATCTGACCGCCAAAATTCAAAAGAGTGCTGCACGTGACTCTGGTTCTGCCGTGCGTGAGAGATGAGTACCGTGCGGTACTGTTGACTGAGTTGACTTGGAGAATTTCAATCCGAGAGTTCTTCCGGGCATTTCCTTTCATCATCGGGGATTAAGATGTACGTGAACGTCTCATTTTGGGGTGTCTACAGTTGCCCCTCTTTGACGAGACTTACAATCATTGGGTGACGGAAGTCACGTCAAAGATAGAAGACACCCCTTGATGTGGACATCTTCGTACGAAAACAAGTAAAAGCTAATGCATGAGGTCGCGCTCGTAAGAGCTGCCTACGTACCCCATTGTAGGGATCAGACTAGCGTAGTTCATCGGGGCCAAATGCATGAGGGTTTACAGAAAACACACCTTTGATTGGGTAGTGGGGTTTGTCACTCTGTTTTTCAACGAGGGAAAAACGAATGATGTGCCTTTGATGTTGAAAACCTCTTGTTAATGCCGGTGAGGACTTACGAAACCAATCTTGTGCAAAGATAATCGTTTGTTGATGCCGTAGGGGACTCATAGAACCAAAAAAAAAACTGTTTGTTAATGCCGGAGAGGACTTACGAAACCTTTCAGTGCTGAGAAAATCGTTGTTAATGCCGGAGAGGACTTACGAAACCATTTGACGTTTGAGAAAACCTTTGTTAATGCCGGAGAGGACTTTCGAAATCATTCTGAGTGCTTGAATACTGTTTGTTAATGCCGGAGAGGACTTACGAAACCATTCTGAGTGCTTGAATATTGTTCGTTAATGCCGGAGAGGACTTACGAAACCATTCTGAGTGCTTGAATACTGTTCGTTAATGCCGGAGAGGGCTTACGAAACCATTCTGAGTGCTTGAATACTGTTCGTTAATGCCGGAGAGGACTTACGAAACCATTCTGAGTGCTTGAATACTGTTTGTTAATGCCGGAGAGGGATTACGAAACCATTCTGAGTGCTTGAATACTGTTTGTTAATGCCAGAGAGGGCTTACGAAACCATTCTGAGTGCTTGAATATTGTTCGTTAATGCCAGAGAGGGCTTACGAAACCATTCTGAGTGCTTGAATACTGTTCGTTAATGCCGGAGAGGGCTTACGAAACCATTCTGAGTGCTTGAATACTGTTCGTTAATGCCGGAGAGGACTTACGAAACCATTATGAGTGCTTGAATACTGTTCGTTAATGCCGGAGGGGACTTATGAAACCATTCTGAGTGCTTGAATACTGTTTGTTAATGCCGAAGAGGACTTACGAAACCATTCTGAGTGCTTGATATGATGGAATGGAATCATTGAGTGAGGTCTTTGTGTAAGATTGATTGGAAAAATTGACTTCAGTGTCAGAATTGTGCCGTGCAATATCAAACCTGTACCGTACGGTTGAGTGTGAGCATCGTGCGGCAAAATCTGAGAGGGGTGTGCCGTGCGGTACCCAATGTACGCCGTGCGGCAGGGTGGCTGTGCCGTACGGCACAAGCAGTTTTTATAACCGCCCGAAATCTTTTGGTTTTCTCCCTCATTTCTTTCATTCAAACTTCTCGGTTGGTCATTCTGAGAGAGCAAGAGTTCGACGACTATCACCTCTTCCATTCTTCTTCTTCTTCTAACTTTCCCCAAATCTCTTTAATCTTTCGGCACAAACACACCTAAAACGAAACTTTCTCTTTCTGAGATACACTTGCTATGGCCGATTCCGTAGAGGAACCAAACGGTTCCAACATGTCCGCTGCCGGTTCGTCATCGTCGGAGTTCGAGGAGGGTAGCACTGCGTCAGACGAGGCTAGGAGCGACTCTTCCATGGGTATCCCGAGCGATATTGACCCGGTTGCAAATCCCTCTTCCGAAATATCTCGAGCGGTGCCGATTGGAGCAGAAACGACATCATCCATGCCGGAAACAGTGCCGACGGGGCTCGGTGAGGCTTATACTGGCAAAACCTCGATTCCGGTTGAGGTACGGGAGACCACAGGTTCTGGTGGCGCTACAGTGACTGGTAGTGGTGATTTCGATGAAGACTTGAGTATCGCACGGCACACTGACAGTGTCGTGCCTGATGTTGAGAGTGCCGTGGGGATGGATCCTAGTGCCGTACGATCCATTGATGGTGTCGTGGCTATGGATAGGAGTACTGCGGGTGGTGACGATATTGTTGGTGATGACCAGAGTTCTGCACAGCATATTGAGAGTACCGTGCATGATACTGCGGGTGGTGATCAGAGCGCTGGGGCTAGCCACGGAGGTCCGGAGGCTATGGAGATTGATCCTTCAAGTACGGGTGCTTCACCGTCTGATATTGCGATGAGTCTTAGTGGGATTGATGTTGTTGTAGAGAGAGCCCGTGCTCAGGAGAGTGAGTCTCAGACTGAGGGCATTCCGAGGGACGTTCTGGAGGCTACTCTTGTGACTGAGATTCCCGTAGGTGGTGAGGATGTTGCGACTGATATACCAGTGATTCGGGGAGGTCCCGGTGATAGAGATGTTCTGGTGGAGGATGTGGTTGGATGGAGTAGTACTGAGAGTGATGAGACACCATTGGTGAGGCGTATCGCTCCAGGTCCGGCTGTTGTGATTGGTACTGTTAGAGCGCCAGAGGAGAGTGCTGAGAGGGAGACAGAGGTTTCAGAGCCTCCGTTGTTTACGCCTGCAGTTGGTTCTTCCCGTAGGTCTGGTTTGACTTTGGCAGACACTTTGGAGGGAGCGAGAGATGAGGATATAGCAGCGACTTTACAGGAGTTCCCTCGGTTTGAGAATGTCCTGGTTCAGGAGGGCATGGCATCCATTGTCAGGGATGTTGAGCAAGAGGAGAGGGAGAGAGAGGCTGAGGTAGCTGCCGAGGAGGTGCGTGTGACCATTGTCCGGGAGGTTGAGTTGGCATTGGAGCACAGAGTTCCTTTTACGCCTGCCACTTACGTGCCACGGGTTCACTTCTTTGTCCCTCAGGGATGCGATACATATACCCCCTTGCTACCTGCGTACCTGGATACGAGTGTGATTCGTGACCGCTCGACCCACATTGCTTACAGAAATCCATTGGTATGTATTTTGTTTATTCTTTACTGTCTGTACCTGTTTGCTGTACATTCCTGTTGATAATATTGATAAAGATTGTGCCATGCCTTTGTTAACAGACTCAGAGAACCATGGGCGGTTATGGAGGTTCTGCGAGTTCTCTGGCATATTACCACGCGTTGCCATCACGTGTGAGGGCTTTGGTTGATGCCTCTGGGTTCACCATTTTTATTCGACTCTTGACAGTGACTAGGACAGATCGCAAGCTGATACGAGCCCTGGTGGAGAGGTGGTGGGATACCACCAACACTTTCCACTTCAGATTCGGGGAGATGACCATCACTCCTCTTGACTTTGCTGCGATCACTGGTCTGAGAGTTGGAGGTGAGCCCATCCCGTTTGACTCGGAGTTGTACTTGGACACTGTTGCCGTAGAGCACTACCTGGGGAGGAGGCCTGGAGGCATTGAGCCAGGGGTGAGATATACCATCTTGGTGGGTTTCTGGGACCACGAGCCGGAGTCAGAGGAGGAGGCTAGGCAGATGGCGAGGGCTTACTTGCTATACCTCTTTGGTGCCTCCTTGTTTCCGAACAGGCAAGGCATGGTGCACTTGGGCTGGTTGCCAGCACTGGAGAGCTTGGAGACTGCTGGGAGATTTGACTGGGGTGGTGCTGGCTTGTGCACCGTGTACTGCTTCCTGGGCTGCGTTTGCCGCGGGGTAGGCACGAGCCTTGGCGGCTACTGGAGAGTACTGGAGGTAAAACTTTGCTTGCATTCCTCTTCTGAAATTATGACAGTGCTTTATCCATATTCCTTGACTTGATTGCTTTCTGAACATGCAGGTGTGGGCTTATGAAGTGTTGGGAGTATTTGCTCCGGCCAATTCGCATAGTAATGAGGACGTGCTCCCACGTGCCGAGAAGTGGGGATTGGAGTACACAGGGGCTGGTGATCATAAGGGAGATTTGAGGAGCTTCAGACTTTTTCTTGATTCTACCACGGGATATAGAGTAAGCCTTTTTGAGATCAATCTTTTCATGTTCTCTTGTCTTCTTTTCTGAAAATGACAAACCCTTTTTCTCTTGCAGAATGTCTGGCATAGGTCGCGTAGAGATTACCTGGTCAGGAGCAGGGAGTGGACACGGAGCCGAGTGTTGCTGGAGTGCCCGTACGGTTGGCGATGGTACTTGGGCGACAGAGTGTCTCGTCAATCTCTCGGGATTGACCACTTTAGAGTGCCTTCGCCCCTTCCTCCACTTGTTCAGAGGACTGAGGAGTATACCCGAGCTGAGATAGAGAGATATACAGTGCCGACAGAGGTGGTCTTCAGTCCTTCGATAGACTACGAGGGCTACTTGAGTACCCACTTGGCATATGACTTGGACATGGAGAACCGCTTGAGAGCTGCCCCTGCTTTACCTGAGTTGAGGAGAGAGATTGAGGTGGTGACTGTTGATGGAGCGCTTGGAGTGGTGACGGTGCCTCTCATTACTCTCGCAGTTACTCTTGCCACGACAGAGGTGACTTCTGATTACTATGCTTGCTTCAATTACCTTTCTATGTCAATATCCCATGCGTTGCTGATGCTTCTTTGTATTTCAGATTCCTGCTGAATGGGCAGCGGCGTCGTACCAGCTGGTGCAGGACTTGTAGGCCATGGTTCGTCAGTTTGTGATGGGCATGGCCCCAGAGGTACGCCCGCGAGCTGAGCCAGGAGTTGTACTTGGTCGTGGGCAGAGAGCTACCAGAGAGAGGACACCGGCTCGCGATTCCAGGGAGGCTGGCAGAGGCACAAGCCGAGGTGCTGGAGAGACTAGCAAAGGTAGAGAGACCAGCCGTGGTACTCGTAGGAGGAGAGAGAGTACCAGTAGTGAGAGAGGAGCTAGCCGGAGGGCTACCCCTAGTGGTGGAGCTGCTGAGGTATATATTAGACTTGCCTTTCCTTCCTGTTGCTTGTGCATGCTTTTCATTGTACTTTGACAGACTTCGTTGCTTGTGCAGGGAGCGTCAAGTTCTCGGAGTGCTAGGCGTTCTACGCCTCGAGCTACTTCAGTGACTCCAGCTTCTGGCCGAGTCCTTCGTTTTGCTGCAGTTCAGGAGAGACGGAGAGAGAGTACACCACAGAGAGAGGAGTCTGCGGAGAGCAGTAGTACTGAGAGTCATCCTGCTACGCCAGAGGAGTATAGACATCGGGGACATGTTCCACCGAAGCGTCCTCGTACCTGAGATAGTTAGTAGTAGCATTTTATTAAGTGGGGCATGCGTGCCTCGTTTTGATTTGGGCGCCTGTTTAGCCCTCCTGTATAGACGGCCTGCGAGCTGTAGTAGTTGACTTAGCATTGGGCCTGTTTGCCCCTGGATATGGTTACACTCATGATGTGGATGTTTTGATTTTGATTTTATAAAAACTTGCACCTTGTCATGCTTTTCTACTCACATTGACACTGAATTTGAAAAATCAAAGTTTGCACGCGAGTATTTAGTTAAAACAGCTGAATTGAGACTAACAAACTTGTATATGGAAAGCTTGACTCGTATTCGTGGTTGTGACTCACAGGACTCAATGAAATAAAGGGACTAGCCTTTGTATAATGCATGGGCCAATGACAATAGAACAATGTTTGTTGTGTGCATGTGCCGACATTGTTGTTGACAAATGTATGGAATGACTTCTGTATATGACATGATGCAAATGAATTGACTAGGCTCGCGAGATGACAATATCATGAAGCATAGCTTGCCGATATTTCCATTCTTGATGTACAAGTCTCTGAGGCACTTGATCATAGAAATTTGGTTGGGGTCGTCAACCAATCCTTCCACTAGGTCGTATGCGCGCGTCACGGCTTGTACACACAGGTTATGTGCCCAAAAGAAGCATGGAATGAGCCTCGGATGCTCAAAACTCAATCTTGCTGGAATTTGGCCAACTGTGCCGTGCGGCACTCTTAGTGTGCCCTTGTGGCACTGGCCTAACAGTGCCAAAAATTTAGCAACTTGCAGCCGATTTCTGGTCCTTCCTTTTGGCCTTCCATCACTCCAATGCACGTCCTAGGTGTTGGGAAACGAATCCCAGAACCCAGTAATTACGCGTACAGATTAAACAACAAAAATAAACACAAACCCTACAAGGCGGAATTAGGGTTTACCTCTCATCCGTAGACACGAACGCTGGTTGACTTGTTTATTTTAGAACTTGACAGACCTAATTACTGTATGCAACAAACTTTGCTCGACAGTACCTCATGATCTTCTGTCATATTCCCTTATATCTCGATCATGTAGCCAAGTGTGGACTTCTACATGATCTCTTTGTTCTCTCTCATTCAGCCTCTATTCTAATCTTCTGAATGACTGTTGTGTGACCTTAGAGAACATAACGATATATTTATAGGGCTAAAGCAGGGACCTGAGGAGAAATAAATCTGGGCTCCTTGTGTAAATAAGAAAACCTAATCCCACCCAGATTCTATTCTTATTTCACAAATTATAATTCACCACTAAAGAATTATAATTGCACTCCCATCTTTATCTCGATTATATTTCGAGCTCCATGTTATTAAATACTTATTAATCTCCCCACGTTAAGATTACAGATACCCGTTGATTAAATGTCGATTACTAACAATCTCCCACTAATCAACATCTTATAAAACACCTTGAGACTAACCACTTAACTTATTCGATATGTCGGATACAAATATCCACCTGCAGGGTTTGACATAACCGAAACTTATAAGTTTACTCAAGGGGGTATCATCAATCTCTAACGAGACGTGGATTCTATCAATAATTAATATCCATATATTTCATGCATATAATGTCGTGACCCAACTCACCAAGACTATTGACCGTGAAAAAAGATCTCACTTTATAATGAATCAAAGTCAACAACGTTAAATGTATATATGTATTAATTATATCCGGATTAAGAGCATAAGTATTCTTAATAACTATAAGGTTCTAATTGTCTTAAAATGTCAATACTAAGACAATTACCTTAAAGCGGTCATGTTCAATACACACAAAATGTACTAGCACAATGAGTCAGAACTAGAACCGTTCCCTGTAGTCAAGACAAACCTACTAAAACATTGTACTACAATCCTACTGATGGTGTGTCAAATTCCATCTAAGATTGTGAACCAAAACTTATATTCCACAAGAACCGATGAACCAATCTTCTGTGTGTAAGCCGTACTCTACACACTGGATCATTTACTATGTAGAATAAAAGACACATGCACAACATACAATTATATCATGCAAACATTGCCCATAATAGATTCTCATCAAAAAAGGGATAAAACTGATTAATAATTAACTAATTAAATATTAATCCATTACATAAAAGCATGGCTTTTAGTATAAGTTTCTGACAATCTCCCACTTAGACTCAAAACCATGCTGCCACGCATCTCACTTCCATTCCCTTTACGTGACTATCAAAATCTTGGCATGTAAGGCATTCGTAAAAGGATCTGCTAGGTTGTTTGCCGATGCAATCTTGGTCACAGCTACATCACCTTTTTATACGATCGCTCGAATCAGGTGATACTTACACTCGATGTGTTTTCCCTTCTTATGTATCTTTGGCTCCTTCGAGTTAGCAACTGCACTACTATTGTCACAATAGATTGAGATTGCTGACTGTATCGAAAGTACCACTTCTAGATCCATCAAGAAGTTCTTGAGCCAAACAGCTTCTTGGCTAATTCAAAAACTGCCACATACTCGGCCTCCATGGTGGAATCTACAATACACGATCACTAGATACTCCACCAACTCATGGCTCTACCTCCTAGGGAAAACACATATCTCGATGTCGACTATCAGGAACTCTTATATAACATAAAGTCTTAATCTGCGTACCCACAAGGCACTAGACTGTCTGACTGGTACACCAACATATAATCCTTAGTTCTTTTCAGATACTTGAGTATACATTTTATATCAGTCCAATCTTCTTGTCCAGGGTTAGACTGAAATCTGCTAACCATGCCGACAGCAAAGCAAATATCAAGTCTAGTTCACAGCATAGCATACATGAGGCTTCATATTGCTGAAGCATTAGGAACTCCCTTCATTTTCTCCATCTCATCAGATGTCATAAGACACTGATCCTTGGATAGATTGACTCTGTGTCTGAAAGGAAGCAATCCTTTCATGGAATCCGGCATGCTAAAACGGGTAAGGATCGCATCGATATAGGAAGCTTGAGAAGCCTAACATCCTTTGCTTGATCTCGCAAAAATTTAATCCCAAGGATGTGACCGGCTACTCTTAAATCCTTCATATTGAACTGGCTGGATAACCACAACTATACCAAAGATAACACTCCGACATCGTTTCCGATGAACAAGATATCATCCACATATAGCAATACAAACACCACCACATTTCCATTGCGCTTCTTGTACACACACGACTTATCCAGACATTGATCAAAACCAAAAGATTTGATTACTTGATCAAAACGGATGTTCCAAGACCTAGATGCCTGCTTAAGTCCACAAATAGACTTCTTAAGACTGCACAACATGTGCTCTTGATCTTTTGCCAAAGTTTTGCATCTTTATCTTGTAGTGCCTCTTTGTAGTTTCAGGGTTTGACCTGTTGTTCTTCAGGGATCATATCATAAGACTCTCCCAACAACGTATACCGATTGGGTAAAACAATAACCCTCCCACTACAACAAGGTACTGGTGTGTTAACAACAATTTCATGTGATGTAACCTCTTGTACTATAGGTATTGAAGAAGTCTGTGCCGGTCTATTTTCTCTCAATTCTTCTAGAACAATCTTACTACTGGGCTTGTGATCTATGACATAGCCTTCCTCTAAGTATCAAGCATTGGTGCTAACAATGACCTTATGATCCTTAGGACTATAAAATAGAGCAACTTTCGTTCCTCTAGGGTACCCCACCAAAACAAACAAACATTTGTTCTTGATTCCAATTTATCTGCTTTCCCTGTCAGCACATGTGCTGGACTACCCCAATTCTAACATGCCATAGACTAGTTTTCCTCCCAGTCCATAGTTCTTTGGGTGCAGTTGGTACTAGCTTAAATGGTACCAAGTTAAGAATGTACACTATTGTTTCTAGTGCATGTCCCCAAAACGAATTAGTAAATTTGAATAACTCATCACTGATCTCACCATATTCATAAGAGACCTTTCCTTCTTTCTGCTACACCATTATGTTGTGGCATACCTAGCGCAGACAACTGGGATGTAATCCCTTCTGCTGCCACTAGTTCCTAAATTCCTCCAAGAGGTATTCGCCACCACGATGGGATCGCAGTGTCTTGATACATTTATCCAGACGGTTTCCCGTTTCCGGTCTATGCTCCTTGACTTTCTCAAAGCATTCGGACTTACGGTGTATCAAATAAATGTAACCATGTCTTGAGTAATCATCAATAAAAATATTGAAATACTTAAAACCACCTCTATCCCGGATGTTCATAGGTACACACAGATCAAAGTGAACCATTTACAACGTTTCATTGGCTCTCCCTTTTCCTGGAAAAGGGCATCTTGGTCATTTTACCTTCCAGACAGAATTCACAGACCGGAAGTGCCTCAACTTCTAATGAACCCAAAGATCCATTTCTAACCAGTCTAGAAATTCTATTTAGATTAATATGACCTAGGCGTAAGTGCCAAAGATACGTTTGGTTCAACTTATAAGGTTCCTTTCTCTTATATGGCAATCTATTAGTGTTATTCAATTCATGTAGTTGCATCGTAGGAACGATATGATTAATTACGTAGAGATTGTCATCTAATGAACCAGAGCAGATAAAATGTTTATTTAACTTAATAACCACAGAGTTATTAAAAATAAACCAAATATCCATTTTCAACCAAATTAGAAACCGAAACTAAGTTTCTCCTAATTCAATGATCATAAAGACAATCTCTCGAAATTAAACGCCTACTGCAACTGCTGCTACTTTTGTAGCACTTCCCATATGTAGATAAATCTCTTCATCTTAGCCAGGTTTCCTGGAACCTTTGCAATAAATTGCAAACATGATTAGTGGCACCCGTATCTACACACCAGGTACTGGTAGATAACACCGCTAAACATGATTCAACTACTAGTGAAAAAAATTTCCTTGATTATTCAATTTATTGAGATAATTCGGATAACCTTCTTCTAGTGTCCTTTCTGCTTATAGTGAAAACACTTGCCGTTAGGCTTTTCCACTCTACCTCTAAACTCATAAATTGTCTGAGGAACTGTGGCTTGTTGTTGAACCTTTTTCCTACTTCTTGTTGCCTTCGGCTAAGAAGTAGAAACCTCTTCAACTACACTCACAGTTGTCTATTTATTAACCAAAAGACCCTTGGCTTATTTAACTCTCTTTCAGCAGTTTCGTCAAATACTAAAGCATTTTGTTCATATTGTAATTCAAGCGAAACTGCTGAAAAAACTTGGTAAGCAATTGGAGCACAATATCAACCTGGGTTTCCCCATTGATTTTAGCTCCTGGGATTTCTAGTTCATTCAGAAGACCTATTATCTTCAGAACATAATCCCCTTAGTAGGGTTCCTTCACCAATGGTTAATTCCCCAAATCCCACCTTGCAACTTGCATAGCCGCACCCCAAACCTTTATTATAGGTTATGCATCATGTCATAGGCAGTTTCTAAAAAACTGATGTTGATGTTGCAATACATTCGACATAGAAGCTAAAATGTAACACCGCTCCATCTCGTCAGTTGTAACCCAATCCTTATATACCGGATTTCAGGTTCTGTTGCAATTTCAGTGGGTTTGATAGAGCACACCTCAGAGAACACAAATTTGGTCCCTAAGCAGTCGACACAATATCCAGATCCTTTTCTAGTCAATATAATTAAGACCAGTGAATTTGTTTGACAGTGTCATCAAGTGGATTGAAAGAGACCATTTTTTTTGAATCTGAGAATCACATAACAACAATTATGAAGGGCAAAACTTTTTGTATTTCTATTAAATTGGTTCCCTTAACCAGTCTATTAAAAGAAAAACATTAGCAACCCTACACACCGTGAAGAGTATGCCTCGATGGGTAGGTCCACTACTCTTCATCATTCGTGTAGATAGGCACAACCTTTTAATTTTACTATCAAGGCACTAAACCATGCCCAATAAAATTAAATAGCTAATTTACTTCAGTCCTATAAATAAAAGCAGTGACTCAGATGGAGAGGATACTTGTTATTTATACCTAAGTGTATACCATTACCTAACCTCAAAATCCATTGTTCCGTAATGAACTACCCCAGATGGAGGAGCAATCCATACAACAATTATCTTGGAGTTATCCTCTAAGGAAGTAAGTACTGATGATGCCATAATTAATTTCGTCCAATAGGGAGGAAGGTACTAAAACCAACACAGAAAACTTAATTATATCATCTACATACTAGTAATGAAGACCATGGGATTTATACAAAATAAACTCCCTCTCCCACTTAGTAATTTAAAAAATTTGTGAGGGTTATCAAAATTAACATGTTTGCAAAAACCGTGATCTAGGTCAAAAGCCAAATATAACCATGTTGTCCAAATATGGTAAACTATCACACATGCAAAAAAGATGAATATACAAATATTCATAAAAAAGAAACATAAATAATATGTATCCCAACTATTATGGTCAAAGATGCAATCCTTGAGCAATAAGGAATCCTTCCAGTCTTGAAATCCTTAAGCAGTCAGGAATCCTTCGAGTCTTGAAATCCTTAAGCAGTAAGGAATCCTTTCCAAACTTGAAATCCTTGAGCAATACATATGTTGAAGACTTAGATACTTTGAATCAATCAAGGAAACCAAAATCCAACCATACTTAGGCAAGAAAGATCGGATCTGAAATTTTTCCCTAGTAAACTGCACAGCCTTCATTATTTTGGACTTTTTTCCCTCATCCAAACTTCGATTGGACTGATTCCAATTGGGTTGGATTCGAAATTCAATTATCTACAACTTCTGTGAGGAACAGAATTTCCAATTTCGATGTTTACTGGGTCAAAACAGCCTTGCAATCTGACCCTAAAAATCTGAAAAAATTCTGCTGCGAGCAAAACATTCTTTTTTCTTGACAAAACTTATCTTCTTGTCAAAAAAGATTGTTTTCTCCGCATCGTATGCCCCATTACAGAATCTGTAATCTTACAACAGATCTATATATCTAAAACGATACAACTGAAGAAACAAAGATTACATCAAAAACTAATACCTCCCACATACTACTATTACAGAATACAAAACTAAATTTGTAATAAAAAAACAGTAATAGTAATCACGCATAAAACAATTACAAAGCGTGGGATCCAATAACACAATAAAAAACATGTGTGACCATAATAGTGGGATAATCGATTATGCAAAACAGACGTTAGAACAAACTAGAACTCTGCAAAACAACGGTTAGCACAGTTCTATATCTATGTTCTACGGACAACATGGCTTGTTTAATTCATACGCATGATTACAGCCTGCTCTGATACCAATGTTGGGAAATGAATCCCAGAACCCAGTAATTACGCGTACAGATTAAACAACAAAAATAAACACAAACCCTACAAGGCGGAATTAGGGTTTACCTCTCATCCGTAGACACGAACGCTGGTTGACTTGTTTATTTTAGAACTTGACAGACCTAATTACTGTATGCAACAAACTTTGCTCGACAGTACCTCATGATCTTCTGCCATATTCCCTTATATCTCGATCATGTAGCCAAGTGTGGACTTCTACATGATCTCTTTGTTCTCTCTCATTCAGCCTCTATTCTAATCTTCTGAATGACTGTTGTGTGACCTTAGAGAACATAACGATATATTTATAGGGCTAAAGCAGGGACCTGAGGAGAAATAAATCTGGGCTCCTTGTGTAAATAAGAAAACCTAATCACACCCAGATTCTATTCTTATTTCACAAATTATAATTCACACCACTAAAGAATTATAATTGCACTCCCATCTTTATCTCGATTATATTTCGAGCTCCATGTTATTAAATACTTATTAATCTCCCCACGTTAAGATTACAGATACCCGTTGATTAAATGTCGATTACTAACACTAGGGTCTTGAAAGGCCATTGTGAGGCATCCTTTGAGAGGCTTTGCCAATTTTAGCATGATTCCTTGCGGTTTTCGAGTCGGCACGTTTTTCGAGACGGCCGTTTTTTGGAACTTCAAACTTTGTATTGTTCTTTATGCATGGTAGCTATAAAAAGCTGTTCATTTCCCTCTTCATTCATACTCCAAATTCATAGACTTCTTCTCTGTTTATCTCCTCACAATGGCAGTGAGTTCCTCAGCTCTAATGCGCCTTTGGCTTCATGATCTTGATGGCTTGGATTGGCTCCACTTTCGGGGTCACAGGCTGACTTCCCTTCGTTACATTCGAGATGTGTCCATACGTCCGGAGTTGTTGCGAGCCGCAACACAATTCTGGGACCCTGAGGTGCATGTTTTTCGCTTCGGCCTTCACGAGTTATGCCCCACCGTGGAAGAATTCTTTGCATACCTCGGAGGTTTTGATTTGGTGGAGCCTGGAGTGGGTAAAATCTGATTACCCTACTATTAGGCATAGCACGTGCCTATGGCGATCACCACGAGAGGGTGAATAGCTCGGCACCACATAGGGAGTCCGTGGGCCCTGTGCCGAGCTGATCCCGGACCATGAATAAGGTCAGGATAATTAAGTAATTTAATATATCAGGATGCACTAGCTCGGCATAAGACATAAAGGGATACCCCTGGTACGGCCGAGCTAAGTGAGCTACGTGTATAGCTCAAATAGCATTCTGGAATACATAAATCAGCTCGGTGCGACGAGCTGAGTTATGTACGGGTTATTCCGAGCTATGTGGAAGCACGGCACCGCCAAGAGTAAGGCGGTGAGACATTCCAGAATATTCTACAGCGGCACCTTATGAGATAAGGGGCAATCCCGCAAAATAAGGGACTGATATGGGAAGTCCTAATGAGATAAGGAGTATACCTCATATAGGAAAGAATCCTATATGGAAAAGAAAACCCCTGCTAGACGAGATCTAGCAGGACATGGAGACTTGTCCCTAATAGGAAAGTCCTATTAGGAAAAGGTTTCCAAAGAGAATAAGAAACAGGGGCACGAGATGCCTAATATGAAGAATGTTTACACCTATAAATACAAAGCAATAACCATGACAAAAGGTACGCTGTGAAACCTATTTTCATACGCATTGTGTTTTGAGCTCTCAAGTACGTGATACTAACTTAGGCATCGGAGGGCCTTTGCCAACGAGAGGCAAAGGTGCTCTAACCCTTTTTCTGTCTTGCAGATCTAGGGTTGATTCAAGGAAGCACGTGATCCAGGGTTACGCGGATTTATCCCCGTACAATTGGCGCCGTCTGTGGGAAAGTTGACAGAAAAGCTTGATCCCTTCCAACAGAGATCAACAATGGTGCTTTCAGAACCTCTTCTGTGCACCCCACAGAGGAAGGATGTCGAAGACGATGGCGGAACCACCCTTGTTTACACTACGAGAAAAAGTGCAAAGGTGGACGAAACTCCTGCAGTTCTAAAAGCACCACAAAAGAAGCCTGCCACCAGAAGGTTTAGCATAGGGCATATCCCTGAAATTCCAAAGTTTAGGGATACGCGCCTGATAAACCATGATTCCCCAAGATCAAACGAGCGACGGAAACGCTCAAAAACACCACCAAGAGGTGGGGAGGCCTCAACCCAACGTGAACGGAGGAGGAGCCCACCAAGGAGGGATGATCACAGGCGAACAAGAAATCGAGAAAGAGAGGATAGCCTCGACAGAAAGGAATAAGAAGCAGAAGAATTGGCCCGCGAAGTCACTCGACGAGAACGAGAAATTCAGGACCTGAAGAAGCAACTCCAAGAGAAGGAAAAAGATTTACGCTCACGGACGAGATCCGTGCAGTATGAGAAACAAGAAAAGGGTCGTCACCACGACAACGTTTCCACTGACCGAGCTGCCTCTCCACGAAAAAGGAGAGACAGGAGTATTTCTGTGGAAAGAAGGGAAAAGAGGAAGCATGCTAGGGACAGATACGAGAGATCTGGATCCAATGAGCACATTCCCGAGCAGAATGCGAGAAGGAAGGATACTGACCGAGCTGGTCAAGGCCCTAGAACTGCACGAGAAGCAGCTAAAGAGGCCCTAGGCCAGATCTCCAAATCACCATTGGCCCACTGGATCCGCGCGGAGAAGACGCCGAGCAGGGTGAAGCACTCAGCGTTCATCCCATACGAAACCAGCACGGATCCTGTGGCCCACATTCAGCATTACCAACAGGCCATGTTCATGCACGAGCAAGATGATGCACTACTATGCAAAATGTTCCCGTCCAGCCTAGGGAAAGTGGCATTGAGTTGGTACCATAAGCTCCCAGAGGGTTCCATCCTGTGTTGGACTCAGCTGGCCGAGGAGTTCACTGCTCGGTTTCTTACAAGCCGAGCGGCTCCAAAAACCTTTGATGCGTTAACCTCTATGAGACAGAGGGATGATGAGACTCTGCGACAATACTCAAAGCGTTACTGGGAAACTTTCAACGAGATTGAAAATTGTAGTGAAGAGTATGCCCTGGCTACGTTCAAAACAAGTTTGCCCGTGCATAGTAAGCTACGAGAATCGCTTACCATGCACCCAGTTAAGACTGTGGCCAAACTGATGGAGAGAATTCAGGAACATGCACGGGTAGAAGATGATATCCTGCAGGCTGGAGGGAAGATCGTGGCAGGACAACCTCAGCTCCCAGAAAAGAGGACCGTGGAGTCAAAGGTATACAAGAAGGACTTCACAACGGGAAGAAAGGATTACGCCCAGCAGAGGAAGGACAAAGCTGATCCAGATCCCAAGTCATATTTCAGCGTTATGGCAACTTTCAACATCCCCATCTATAAGATGTTGTACAGAATCAAGAACGAACAGTGGTTCAGACGGCCCCCAAAGATGACTGGGAACCCGGAAAAAAGGAGAGCTACTAATCAGCATTGCAGCTATCACAGAGACTGGGGACACATGACCGAGGATTGTGTGGAGTATAAGAAGTTCTTGGACGAGAAGGTGGCGGAAGGCCATCTCAAGGAATTCTTGGCTGACAGCAAGAATGATGCCGAGCTAATAGAAGAAATGGACTACGAGAAAGGTCCAAAAGGGACAATCCATATGATACATGGATTGGTGGCCCCATACACGAACAATGAGATAAGACACATCCAAAGGGTCAACGGGCAGGCAAAGCACATCATGAAGCTCGGCATGAAGAGGCCGAGGGCGGAAGGAGTCGAAGAAACACCGGTCACCTTCACTGATGATGACCTGGATGGGGTATCAGTACCCCATAATGACGCGTTGGTAATTACCCTACGAATAGGGGATTACGACGTAGAGAAAATCCTTGTGGATCAGGGGGCCAGCACGGAGATCATGTATTACCACACCTTCAAAAAGATGGAACTCCCACCGAGCTCGTTGCAGAAATGCTAAGTTCCACTAGTCGGCTTCAGTGCGCAAACGGTGTGGCCTATGGGAAAGGTCACACTACCTGTCCGAGCAGGATCAGTAGTACTGAAGACTGACTTCCTTGTGGTAGACATCCCTTCCTCCTATAACGTGATTATAGGGAGGACGTGGATGCACAAAATGAGGGCGGTCTCTTCAACCTACCACCAGAAGATCAAGTACCCCGGAGCAGATGGAATAGAATGCATCAAAGGTAACCAAAAAATGGCCGACCAATGCTTCACCATGGTCCTGGGAAAATCCCCAAAGGCCGAGCTGGTGCAAGCAGTGGAAGTTCAAGACCAACCAACTTTGGAGGACGTCGGAGGTGATCCCACCAAGAAGATGGTGGAAGGGCTAAAGAAAATACAGATTCAAGAGGACGATGCAGAAAGGTATTTCCTGATTGGCGAGACCCTCTCCGAGCTAGAGGAAAGAAATCTGGTCAATTTTCTTAGGGATCACGTTGATGTGTTTGCTTGGACCCCCCAGGAAATGCCTGGGATAGATCCTGAAGTCATTTGCCACCACTTGAACGTGGACCCTCAGCACAAACCAGTTGTGCAGAAGGCAAGGAGGTCGGCCCCACAGCACGCAGACGCTGTAATTGAGGAAGTAGAGCGGCTACTAGAAGCGGATGCCATACGAGAGGTGAGCTATCCAGATTGGTTGGCCAACACAGTTGTAGTAAAAAAGAAGAATGGGAAGTGGAGGGTCTGTGTGGATTTCACCAGTCTCAACAAAGCATGCCCCAAAGATAGCTTCCCACTTCCCAGAATTGATCAACTTGTGGATGCTACGCTAGGCTATGAGAGGATGAGCTTTCTTGACGCATATCGAGGATACCATCAAATAGCTATGTACGAGCCCGATCAAGAGAAGACGTCCTTCATCTCCCCCAGAGGGCTCTACTGTTACAAGGTTATGCCATTTGGGCTAAGGAATGCTGGAGCAACCTATCAGAGGCTGGTTACTAAGATGTTCAAGGAACAGCTCGGCAAGACTATGGAGGTCTACATCGACGATATGGTGGTCAAAAGCAAGTTGAGGCCTGATCACCTCGCCGATCTAAAGGTAACCTTCAACATTCTAAGAGAATACAAGCTTAAGTTAAACGCTTCCAAATGTGCCTTTGGGGTTAGTTCGGGGAAGTTTCTTGGGCACCTAGTGACAAAAAGGGGGATTGAAGCCAACCCAGATCAAATAGCGGCCCTCCAAGGCCTTCAAAGCCCAAAGACCACAAAGGAGGTCCAAAGGCTAACAGGGATGGCAGCAGCTCTGAACCGCTTCATCAGTAAGTCCTCAGACCGCTGCAGACCTTTCTTTCAACTTCTGAAGAAGAGAGAAGGCTACGAGTGGGGAGCCGATCAGGAACAGGCTTTCCAGGAGTTAAAAAGTTACTTATCATCACCACCTTTGCTCTCAACTCCAGAAGTTGGGGAGCGGTTGATACTATACTTAGCAGTATCTGATCATGCGGTCAGCTCGGTCCTCCTACGAATAAAGGAAACAGAGCAGGCCCCAGTCTATTTCGTGAGCAAAACATTGTTAGATGCTGAGACGCGTTACCTACCACTGGAGAAGTTGGTATACGCTCTCGTTGTTGCGTCAAGGAAATTGCCTCACTATTTTTTACAGCACCCCATCACTGTGTTCACCGAATACCCACTAAGGGCCTTGCTCAGGAAGGCAGATTTCTCTGGTAGAATCTCCAAGTGGTCGATAGAATTAAGTCAGTTCGACCTCGATTATCAGCCCAGAACAGCAATCAAGGGGCAGGTTTTGGCTGACTTTGTAGCCGAGTTTACCCCAACGGTGGCTCCACCTCCACCAGCCCTCCACGAGAAGGAGCAAAAAGAGCAGCCAACAAGGATGGCCAATCTAGACCCAGAGGAATGGAGGCTCTACGTTGATGGGTCAGCTTGCAACAAAGGATCTGGAGCAGGAGTGGTATTGTTCTCTCCAGAAGGTTTGGTACTAGAACAAGCACTAAGGCTGGGATTTAGTGCTACAAACAATGTAGCAGAATATGAAGCTTTGCTCGCTGGATTGAGGAGCGCCCTGGAGCTCAAGGTAACAAAATTACGGGTATTTTGTGACTCACAATTAGTTGTTAATCAGCTTTCAGGGGAATATGCTACGAAGAGCGAGAAGATGGCTGCATACTCAGAAGCGGCCAAGGATTTGCTAGACAAGTTTGGCAAGATCCACATCCAGCAGATCAGCTCAGGTCAGAATGCACATGCAGACTCGCTGGCTTGTTTGGGGTCAGCAGTAAAGACGGAGTATCGCCGCACAGTGACAGTGGATTATTTGGGCGAACCAAGCATTGGCCGAGCAGTAGAACTCGTAATGGAAACAGAGCTTGGGCCGAGCTGGATGGATCCAATAGTGGCATACCTACGAGATGGGACCTTGCCAGAAGATAAGAGGGAAGCACACAAAATCAAAACCAAGTCTGTACGTTTTTGGCTCTCTCCAGAAGGTAAGCTTTATAGAAAGTCTTTCCTTGGTCCATATTTGTTGTGTGTACACCCAGTCCTTGTTCAGAAATTCCTCCACGAGATCCATGCTGGAACTTGTGGGGGACACACCGGTGGCATATCCATAGCCCACCGAGCAATATCCCAGGGATATTGGTGGCCTTACATGCAGGAGGATGCAAAGGTTTTCGTTAAGACTTGTGAAAAGTGCCAGAGGTTTTCTCCCCTCATCCGAGCTCCAGCGGAGGACCTATTGCCTCTAACCAGTCCATGGCCATTTGCCCAATGGGGATTGGATATCGTGGGTCCTCTCCCTATGGCAACAGGGAAACGAAAGTTCCTACTTATTGGCACTGATTACTTCACCAAATGGATCGAGGGGGAAGCTCTTGCTAAAATCACAGAAGCTATGGTAGAGAAATTTGTGTGGAATAAGATAATCACAAGATTTGGAGTGCCCTACTCTATTATCTCCGATAACGGGTCACAGTTTGGCAAGAAGTTCAAGGCTTTCTGTGCCCAGTACGGCATCAGGAACTATTACTCCACCCCAGCTTACCCACAGAGCAACGGGCAAGCAGAGGCTTCAAACAAGACCATCCTAAAAAGTCTCAAAAAAAGGTTGGAGAATAAGAAGGGCAAATGGCCCGATGAGCTTCCAGCCGTGCTTTGGGTGTACAGGACTACTCCACGGCGATCTACGGGAGAGACGCCGTACTCCCTTGCTTATGGAACAGAGGCAGTGATTCCATTGGAGGTGGGCTTGCCGACCATTCGCACTGCACTTATGGAGTCAGGGGGCAACGATAGAGCCCTGGCCGAGCAGCTCGATCTCGCTGAGGAAAAAAGAGAGCGGGCACTCATTACCTTAGCAGCATACCAGGACCAGCTACGAAGAAGCTACAACAAAAAGGTACAACCAAGAGAGTTCAAAGTGGGCGACCTAGTCCTACGGAAAGTCTTGGCTAACACCAAAATATCCTCTGATGGAAAGCTCGGGCCGAACTGGGAAGGCCCATACAAGATTGTGGGAATCGCTGGAATTGGGGCCTATCGTTTGGTTGACCTGGATGGAGATCCTATACCACGGCCGTGGAATGTCCAGAACCTGAGAAAGTTCTACCAGTGATTTATGTGGTTACGAGTACAATCACATCTTTTTTTTTTTAAGAAGTGAATACGAATAAATTCACATTTGTTTTGGCACCTTGTTGGGATTACGAATAAAATCACCAACAGTTATTTAGATTTTTGTCTTTATTAGTAAAAATTTCATTTTTCCCCTACTATGATGTTGTTTAAATATGAACCCAAGTTGCTTCCAATCTGGATTCCTATTGGGGAGCAGATAGTGTGTATACGCAACAAACATTGCAGCAACAAATTTACAAGTATGAAAGCACTTAGATTTGCAAACGTATATTGCAAAATTGCAACGAATATTGCGACGACAAAATTGCAACGAATATTGCGACGACAAAATCCTAAGTATGAAGAAACTTAGTGATATGTGCAACGGATATTGCAAGAAACTCTAAGTACAAAAACACTTAGATTTGCAACGAACATTGCAATAACTTTCTGAGCACGAAAAGCTTAGATCTGCAACGAATACTGCAATGATTTCTAAGTACGAATAAACTTAGATATACAAATTCCAACGAATATTGGTAAATATCTAAGTATGAAAGCACTTAGGTCAGGGAAAGTTCAAACGACACTTGAACACCTAGCATGCAGAAAAAAGTGTAGCACGAAGAAGCTTACAAATACTGCATAAAGAAAACTCGATAACGATACGCTTGAAAACGCTTGCAGAAATACGAGTGCATAACAAGTACGAAAATACTTAAAGGTACCAGCATCAGATATAAAAAATGCCACATCCGGCCGAGCCAAGACCGCGCAGGGTCAAAGGTTGGAATATAAGTAAAGCAAAAAACAAGTCTAGCAGCAGGCATCAAGCCTCTTCACCGTGCTGACCAGCATCGATGGCAGGATTGGGGTCAGGGTTGTCGCCCCTAAGGCCTTCAGCAACATCCCCAAAAATAGTAAGGTCAGTGACGGTTTCATCTGTCGGAATCAGCTCGGTATTGGGCTCAGGTTGAGCTTCTGAGTTGGGTTGAGCTCCAGCATCAGGATTAGCTCGGGGGGAAGATGCCTCACTAGGGAGTTCCATATCAGTCCAGTAAGGGGAGGACGGATCCACCCCGAGCTTGGTAAGGCACCTTTGCCAAGCCGCGCTCCAGACAGCATCCTGCACTGCAGGCATCTGTAGACACCCCAATTTTGAACCCGAGATACGCTCGTGCATCTCCGATGATGAAACGGATCAATCACGATTACCTGGAACTGGTGAAAATGATTTGAGTTTGACCAAAACCAACCAAACACTACCCAAACAATCAAAATGTGCCAAACCAACCCAAGCACTGCCAAATCAAGCCAAGACAGCAATCTGCCATCCATAGCTTTGAGCGCTCAAGCCCATGGCTTTGAGCGCTCAAACCTCTGAGGAGCACCTTGAGCGCTCAAGTCTACGGCTTTGAGCGCTCAACTCCCGTCCAGTCAGCAACTTGCAGAGTATCTCATCATGAGATTTCCTGCATGGGAGCATCTGTGGTTGATCTTATACGATCCCTATACGTATAATACACCCCACTAAGTCCTAAAATACGCCTAAAATGCTCCCAAATACATAAACCCACTTCTCTCTCTCTCCTTTCTTCCCTCCCACTCACTCTATAAAACCACCCATTGCCCCCTGGTTTGAGAGGAGATTTTTGGCTATTCCTCATCTTTGTTTTCCACCAGAAAACCACTCCTCACTCTCTCTCTCTACAAAAACTATTCCTTCACAATCAAAATCACCAACAATACCATTGATCAAACCCAGAAATTCGTCCCTTGATCATCGACTAACCACCTGCATTGTGCAATTCGTCCAGAATACAAGCCAAAAACATCCACAATCAACCTCTCAAAGCCTAGAATCAAGCTCAAATCACAAACCTCTTCCAAAAGGTAGTAAAAAATGTGATGAACTCACTGTTTTGATCCTTCTGAGGAAGGCTAGTGAGTTTAAGCAAGTTCTCTATACTTGCATTGAACTCACAAAGGCCTGAAAGTTGCTTAGAAACCTCTTTCAAATCTGCAGTTAGAACAGGTTTGAGCGCTCAAGCCTCTGGCCTTGAGCGCTCAAGCCCAGTTCTGAACAGGCCTCTGTTTTGCTAACTTCTGAGCTTTCTTTTGGTTTTGATCATTGTCTGAAAGTTAATTGTGTTCATGTAGCTTTCAAAACAGTTTATTTCCACACCAAAATTACATGCATGAATGTAAATTAACCATTTCATAGTGATTAAACATCAAAAACTTCAAATTTCTCATATTTGATTGCAAAACAGTGGCTGTCTGTCCTTTGAAACTTTATTTTATGCCTTTGGTGGTCCTGAGGAAGTAGTAAAATCAGTTTAAAGGTTAAACAGTGGAAAGTCATGTTATGGCTTGAGCCCTCAAGGTCAGATCCTTGAGCGCTCAAACTGTTCTTGGCCATATTTGCAATTTTCCAGCAATTTGGGTGATGGCTTATGGTTTAATTCTTTGTTGGTGTATATAAATTGTCAGTGTAGTGTTTGTGATCTGAATCCCTCTCTCTTGCAAAACTGGTTTGAGCGCTCAATCCATGAGCCTTGAGCGCTCAAACTGGTTCTAAAGCAAGTTTGTTTTAAGCATTTTCTGGTGATTTCTAAAGAGAGGTGATGCTTGTGTGATGTTTCTGTGGTGGATTTAAGCCTTAAAGCAGCATCAAATATTAAAAACCAGCAAGGAAAATGTTCGGGTGGAATGAGGGTTGAGCGCTCAAGTCATCACCCTTGAGCGCTCAATCCCCATTCTGGAATCCAGTTTGCAAATAGTTTGATAAGTCTTGTGTTTATAATTTCTTGAGTTATTGTACGATTTCTGTTGTAATTTATTTCTGTGAACATTTGTAGTTTCACGTTCATCATCCATGTAGATCGCGCGCACAAGCATCCACAGTAAAATCGCATCTCTTGCATATTTTGTTATTATGTGATTCCCGTCCCCGATTCCTATTTATGTGAATAAATCAAATTTTAAACATTTCCAAAATCCCACAAAATATCAAGTAGAGACCGGTTCACGGACCGGGCGAGAGGGGTGCCGTAAAACCCTTCCCCTCTCGTAACCAAGCCCCCGAATCCGAGAAATCTTTGGTTCCGTCAGGACTAGTGAAATCTTTTTCAATGGGCAACGAGTCATATTTTTATCGGTTTCTCGGGTTCGGACCTCAAATCCTGGTGGCGACTCTAACAAATCACAATCTTTTTCGCACAATCTCGGTGGGCCGTCCACAGCATCTGTGCTCTATAGTTGTCGGTGATTACGACAACAGCACGATCGTATTCAGCTTCCGCCTTGGCTTCTGCAGTTGCAAGTTGCTGACGAAGTTCGTGCTCAACCTCAGCAGCCTTCCTTTTGAGTTCTGCATTTTCTCCTTTCAAACCCTCCACCTCCACCCGAGCTTCCTTCAACGATTGGGCATGCTGGGCGCTCTCCCGTTCAGCTTTATCGGCCCTCTTCTGCTCTCTCTTAAGGTCTTTCTCAACCTCTTTTGCTTGGTCAAAACCGGCGGCGGCTTTCTGCATGATCTGTAGAAGGAGGAGTCAGCTTTAAACAAACAAAAACGCAACAGAGCAATTATTAAAGTTTTGTACCTTGGCACTCGATTGAAAGATCGACTTCATAAGAGTGTCATAGGAACTACTCTTCTCTCTCTCCATGTCAAGTGGGAGAAGAGCGGCTCTGGACACACCGAACGCCACCTCGGTGGAGGAGATCTTATCAATCATATTCAGGGGAGTGCCGTCAGGACGGGCCAAGAGAGGCTCCCATGGCTGCACCAATGGAGGAGAGTCAGTAAGGCGTTGGCTTGGGCCCGAGCTTGCTGTCCTTCTCCTCTGCGGGGGAGGCTGATCGTCATGGGTACTCTCTGATGGCCTCTTGTCCCTCTGTTGCTCAGATAGAGACGCGTCAGATGCCTCAAGGGGGTTGATAACTCGAACAGCCGGAGGGGCATGAGAAGCCCGCCCACCAAGGTTCAACTCACCGAGCAGGTTGATTGGCTCAAGCGGCATCTCTCTATCAGGGGAGGGAGAATAACCGGACGAATCGTCTGAGTCTGCAAGAAGAGCAGCCTGCTCAGACAAGGATTGGATGATTGAGCGGTGATCCAACACTCCTTCTTCTGTTTCTTCTTCTTCTGTTGCCCCCCTGCCAGATGTGCTCGCCTCTTGATCAGTACGGACGAGAATTGGGATAGCGGTTGGTATGTCAGGGACGTGAGCAAACGTGATTTGCTGTTGTAGATTGCTCGGGGCCCGAGCTCTCCTAACTCTTCTTGGGGCTTGGCCTCTTTGGGGTCGAGTACTTCTTTGCTCGGCCGGTGGGCGTGTGGCAATTAGCGGGGTAGCTGGAGGCCAGGGGTGTCTCGATCTTGGCTCGCCGACCCTTCTAATACCACCCCAGTATGTTGGGGTGTAGTCCAAAAGCAGGTGAGCTGCACGGCCGAGACCAACAGGGGTTGGTGCGAAACCGTCGAAATATAAAGCCCGAGCAATGTCCTCGCGATGAAGGTTGCCGTGGATCAGACGGCCACCGTGGTTGAGGTTGCTAGCTGCAAAGTAACATGAAGAAGAAATAATCAAATTGTAATTTCTAAGGAAAAGCAAATAAATGAAGATACAGGAAGGAAGGTACTAACGCAGTCCGCCAGGAGTTGTGGGGCAGGCAAAGCCGATGGTCCTCCCCTCGGCATCTCTGGGCTCCCAGTTGCCAGTGACTACGAGGTAGTCGTCTGCCTCTCCCTTGGAAGAGTTTGGCAGGTCGGTGATAAGCTTCTGGTTGGGATCCCTGGCTTTGAAGTAGAAGTTGTTGTCGATTGTGGGGACTACACTATAGAGGTAGTGTAAGTCCCACCAATCGAGATGGAGGCCGAGCAGCCTATTAAGGGCTACTATGCCCATAACTACCCTAACAAAGTTGGGGCAGAGCTGCATAGCATTTAACTGGCACCTACTGCACACTTCCCTAAAAAAAGGGTGTAACGGGAACCTAAGGCCCCCCTCAACTATGAAAATCAAGGGGATGTGGATCTTGTTTTCATCCTGGCCTTATTCTTTCATATCACTACGGTTGTCTAACCGGAATCGAACGTCGGCGGGAATCCCATACTTCCTACGAAACTCTAACACCTTATCTGGGGTGCTCAGAAGAGCCCTATGTCTACCCATTCTCGCTAAGGATTTAGGGTTTCACAGTTGAAACCCAGGAAAAGAGATGAACAGGCACTGAAAAATGGCGAAGGGGGGCAAACACGAAACAGAAATGGAGAACTAGAAAGGGGCTACTTACGTGATAAGGAATGAACCTAGGATGATACTCTCCAACGGGAAGACGTTTTCCGGCGAAAATCGGAGATGGTTTTGTTGCAGAAAACTTGAGCGACGCTGATGGCGGTGGAAGGGACTTGTACTCTCTCTCTCTTCTCTGCTGCTGTCGAAACAAAGTGATGAAGAAGGGAGGAGGATTTTCTAGAATCGAAGGGTTTTAGGGGGGAAAAGTGATCATTATCCCGCCCAAAACCCCATAAAAGTGGGGCATGACATATATGGAACGTCAGCAAGATCGTCCTTTGGGCTTATCCAAGCCACCAACGGGTCATTTCGCATTGAATGCGATAACAACGTTGCTCCCCACGTGAGGGGGAAGCGTGCAAGAAGATGCATCTGGAATCATGGAAGCTCTGCGCACTGCTGATGAATGACAGCAGTAGCAGAGCTGGGGAGCAATTGGAGTGGGTAAAATCTGATTACCCTACTATTAGGCATAGCACGTGCCTATGGCGATCACCACGAGAGGGTGAATAGCTCGGCACCACATAGGGAGTCCGTGGGCCCTGTGCCGAGCTGATCCCGGACCATGAATAAGGTCAGGATAATTAAGTAATTTAATATATCAGGATGCACTAGCTCGGCATAAGACATAAAGGGATACCCCTGGTACGGCCGAGCTAAGTGAGCTACGTGTATAGCTCAAATAGCATTCTGGAATACATAAATCAGCTCGGTGCGACGAGCTGAGTTATGTACGGGTTATTCCGAGCTATGTGGAAGCACGGCACCGCCAAGAGTAAGGCGGTGAGACATTCCAGAATATTCTACAGCGGCACCTTATGAGATAAGGGGCAATCCCGCAAAATAAGGGACTGATATGGGAAGTCCTAATGAGATAAGGAGTATACCTCATATAGGAAAGAATCCTATATGGAAAGGAAAACCCCTGCTAGACGAGATCTAGCAGGACATGGAGACTTGTCCCTAATAGGAAAGTCCTATTAGGAAAAGGTTTCCTAAAGAGAATAAGAAACAGGGGCACGAGATGCCTAATATGAAGAATGTTTACACCTATAAATACAAAGCAATAACCATGACAAAAGGTACGCTGTGAAACCTATTTTCATACGCATTGTGTTTTGAGCTCTCAAGTACGTGATACTAACTTAGGCATCGGAGGGCCTTTGCCAACGAGAGGCAAAGGTGCTCTAACCCTTTTTTCTGTCTTGCAGATCTAGGGTTGATTCAAGGAAGCACGTGATCCAGGGTTACGCGGATTTATCCCCGTACAGAGCCCATCATTCCTCTCCATGGAGTTAGTTTTGCCCCAGTGCTGTCTTCCAAACTTGAAATAAGTAACAATGCTGCCAAGTCCATGATTCGTGGAGGTTTTCTGAACATTCCACGCCTCATTGGAGGATTCCGCTCCAACGACTTTGCCTTATGCTTGTGTTTACTGGCTGTATTCTTGTTTGTGCAACCTGACGGTCAGGCAAGCTCTTCCTTGGTTGGCGTGGCCATGTAAATCGAGGAGTGCAAAGATGTGGCTCCCATGGTTCTGGCTGAAACCTTGATGGGTTTAGATGGAGTTCATGCCGGTCGGACCGACGTCTTCGAAGGTAGTCCTTTGCTCCTACAGGTAGGCTTCTCCCTCAGCTCTCCTTTTTCTGGTTTTTCACTCGTTCTCATTTTACCTCAACTCTCAGTTTAAGGCTTTCTAAGGTTCCTCACTTGTTTTCTCTCTTTCACACAGCTGTGGTTATGTGACAAGGCTAATCTGCTGGAGCCTGTGCCAAGAGACCGGGTTCATGAAACACAAGGGTTTGTTATTAGGAACTTCAGGGAAGTTTTTGATGATGTGGGAGGTTGGATTCAGGTTTTCTCCCAGCTCACAGAAGAGGTGATTTCTTGGCACTTGACTTGGATTGATCTTCCCGACATGGCTATTAGCAACATGGGGCGTCAGCGAGTAGTTTTGGCAGGTTTGACCCGATGGACTTTCTATATTCCAAACCTCATCCTCCGTCAACTTGGAGCTCGTCAAGTACTGCCGTCTGCAGGTCCCGAGGACTTTGTCATACCGAATTTCAACGTTGCCTCATTCAGAGTTTATCAGAACAATTGGAGGGAGCGCACAACCATTCCAAGAGACCCATATCCCAGTGTTCTTCTTCCGGCACGCTACAAGAGATGGTTGACAAGAGATATTAAAACAAGAGCAAATGGAAACTAAGACAGACTTTAGACTCGATCTTAATGTGCCTAAAATAAGTTGTGTATCCAATGCTATGGATGTTGTTGTTTGCTTTTTTTGGAAAGTTTCATGCTCAGCCATGTAATCGAAAAAGTTTGTTTGAATAAAACTTGAGTTTTGAGAATTTTCCATTCTTGATTCTTACTAGTTCTGTCTGTGAAATCCGAAATGTGTATAATGACTTGGAATCAACTCAAAAGATTGTGACCGAACCTCAATGAGGCTGCCTACGTATCCCTCATAGAAAGGAATCAGGTCATGACGTAGTTCAGGACTACAATTGCTTGGCTAGGGTTCACTCGGGTATTTACACTCTCCTTTTGTGCTCTGAATTTTGCCTAGTACCGCCCTTTCGGGTTTTCGGTCTAGCGAGCTTTGATTGATTTAGCCTTATCTTTTGCCTAGGCCGCCCTTTCGGGTTTTCAGCCTAGCAGGCTTTTGCTCTAATTTTTGCCTGGAACTGCCCGCCCTTGCGGTTTTTAGTCCAGCGAGCTTCTCTCAGGGGTAATATCTCTTGAGCTGATCCAAGTTGACCAAAGTAGAAAATTCATTGCCATCGAGATCGATGAGTTGCGCTGCGCCTCCGGACAAGATCGTCTTGATAATGTAGGGCCCGACCCATTTTGGTCGAAATTTCCCGCGCGGATCAAAAACTGGAGCTCGAATCTCTTTCAAAACCATGTCGCCTTCCTGTAAATCCCTGGATTTCACCTTCTTGTTAAAAGCACGGGCTATTCGGCGCTGATATCCCTGAACATGATATAACGCTTTAAGCCGCCTTTCATCGAATAACATGAGCTCTTCAAATCTTGCGTTTTGCCATTCCGCTTCATCAATTCCTGACTCTGCCATGATCCTTAAAGACGGGATTTCGAGGTCGATGGGAAAAACAGCCTCCATGCCGTATACCAAAGAGTAGGGCGTTGCCCCTATCGGAGTTCGGATAGATGTCCGGTATCCCCACAATGCTAAAGGCAGTTGTTCGTGCCAATCCCGTGCGAACTCGATGGTTCTCTCCAGTATAGACTTGATGGTTTTGTCGGCTGCTTCCACAGCTCCATTGGTTTGCGGTCGGTAAACAGTTGATTTATGAACCTGAATCCCGAATTCTTCGAGAGTTTCTGCCGCTCTTCCTTTGAAATGAACCCCGTTGTCTGACACAAAAGCTTGAGGGACCCCATATCTGTAGATGACGTTCTGCTTGATAAAATGAGCAACCTGGATCGCAGTGAGGGTCGTATAGGAAGCAGCCTCAACCCACTTGGTGAAATAATCAATTGCGACTAGGATGAACTTGTGCCCATTTGACGCTGCCGGCGTGATCCTGCCAATAACATCTATGCCCCAGACGGAAAAGGGCCAAGGAGAAGTCATGGAATGCAATTCTGATGGCGGGACATGCATGAGATTGGCGTGGATCTGACACTTGTGACATCGCCTCACGTATTCAACACATTGAGTTTCCATGGTTGACCAATAATAACCTTGTCTCAAGATTTTCTTGGCGAGCATCATGCCATTCATATGAGGGCCGCAAACTCCTTTATGAATTTCTTCCATAATCCGGCTGGCTTCTTCTCCGTGCACACATAGTTTGTGTGTTCCACAATAAGATCTCCGATATAGCTGTCCTCCGCAGATGATGTACTGAGATGCCAACCTCTGAAGAGCAACATGGTCTTTCTTGTCGGTTCCTGCTAGATACTCACCTTTTTCGATGAAGTTCCAAATGTCGTGATACCATGGCAAGCCATCATTCGGTTCGTCAATGGCCATGACATACTCATAAACAGGCTTGTGTCGTTGTTCAATCACAATTGGCCTGAGTCTGACTTCGTTCGGTATCTCAACCATGGAGGCTAGTGTTGCAAGGGCATCGGCGAACCGATTCTTCAATCTTGGTACATGTGTGAAGGTGACCATCTGAAATTGTGGGATCAAATCATCCAAGTCTTGATGATAGGGTTTCAACTTGTCTTCCCTGACCTTCCAGTCACCGTTTGCTTGTGACACCACCAAATTTGAGTCTCCGACGACTTCTAGTCTTTTGACTCCAATTTCCAAGGCAGCTTTCATTCTTATGATGCAGGCTTCATACTCTGATTGGTTGTTGGTGACTTCGAAGTTTAACTTGAAAGCAAGAGGGATATGCGATCCTTCTGGGGAAATTAGCAGTACCCCGATTCCAAATCCTTTCTGATTGGCTGCCCCATCAAAATATAACATCCAGACATCGTTGGTGGCTGTCATCACATTTTCATCTGGGAATTCAAACTCCACATCTTCTGGACCTTCCACTGGGTGATTGGCAAGAAATTCGGCGACAGCTCTTCCTTTTACTGACTTCCTAGTAACATACTTGATGTCGAATTCTGCTAGCAAAAGCAACCATCGTGCTAACTTACCTGTAAGCGCAGGCTTCTCAAATAAATATTTGAGAGGGTCCATTCGAGAAATCAGCATTACAGAGTAAGCTAGCATATAGTGTCTCAACTTTTTGGAGGCCCAGACCAAAGCCCAACAAGTCTTCTCCAGAGAAGTGTATCGTTCTTCGCATCCAACCATCTTCTTACTTATGTAGTATACGGCTTTCTCAGATCCGCCTTCTCCTTCTTGCGCTAGCATGCATCCCATAGCTGATGGAGTGACTGACAGATACAGAATCAGAGGTTGTCCTGGCACCGGTGGCATCAGTACTGGAGGATTCTGCAAGTACTTCTTGATTGTTTCAAAGGCTTTCCGACACCTGTCCTCCCACTTGAATGGCACGCCCTTCTTCAGAAGATGAAACATCGGCTCGCAAGTTGTGGTTAACTTGGCGATGAATCTGCTGATGAACTGAATTTTGCCGAGGAAACTTCGTACTTCCTTCTCTGTCCGTGGTGGTTCCATCTCAAGAATAGCCTTGATTTTGGATGGGTCCACTTCGATCCCTCGGGTTGTGATCGTAAAACCCAACATCTTTCCTGTTGTAACTCCAAATGTGCATTTCTCGGGATTAAGACGCAATCTGTACTTGCGAATCCTTTCAAAGAATTTTCTGAGGGCGTGCAGGTGCCCTTCTCTTTCCCTGGACTTGATGATCATGTCGTCCACGTATACTTCGACTTCTTTGTGGATCATATCATGCAGTAAAGTTGTAGCGGCCCTCTGGTACGTAGATCCAGGATTCTTTAACCCAAACGGCATTACCCTGTAGCAGTAGGTCCCCCACTCTGTGGTGAAAGTAGTCTTCTCTCGGTCCTCGGGGGCCATGAGAATCTGATTGTAGCCTAAAAAGCCATCCATGAAAGACAGCAATGCGTGCCCCGCGGTGTTGTCCACGAGTACATCTATATGCGGCAGCGGGAAGTCGTCCTTAGGGCTGGCTTTGTTTAAATCTCTGAAATCCACGCAGACTCTGATCTTCCCGTTCTTCTTGGGAACCGGCACGATGTTGGCGACCCACCAAGGGTATTCTGTTACCATCAAGAACCCTGCGTCTATCTGTTTCTGAATTTCCTTCTTGATTTCCAGCACCCAGTCAGGCCTCATCTTCCTCAACTTCTGCTTGACAGGTTTTGCATCTGGATACAACGGGATTCGATGCTCCACGATTTCAGGATCAATTCCGGGCATGTGCGCGTGAGACCATGCAAAAACATCTTGAAATTCCTTTAGAAGATCTGAGTGAGCTTTAAATTCTTCTGGAGACAGCCCAGAACCAATTTGAACCATTCGCGGATTACTCTCATCCCTCAAATTTATTGAAATTACTTCTTCTTTTAGAGGCTGAGCATGCCTTTCATTTTCTTGTTCGATTAGGGATCGGAGTTCTTTTGGAATTTCTTCCTCAAACTCAACCCCATCATCGTCAGGGTTAACACAATTTATTTCAGACACAGCAAGATAAGCAAAGTCGATTTCATTCATTGCAAAAGAGGTGGCCCCAGGGGCGTGATACATGAAAGTGGACTCCAATTCAAAAGAGAAATGATGACGTGGAGGACCAACAGACACATGCATTGACTCAGAAGTGGACTTAAACTCAGTGCTAAACTCAGACTCAATGCTAGACTCTGACTTAGACTCAAATTCAGTGCCAGTGTAAATGATTTTGGGTAGAAAAGTGCAGTTTTTATAAATTCCATTGGCATCCACTATGAGTGAGGTAACATCTCCAAGGGCTTCTTGGCTTAGCATCATCAATTCCATGTCTCCAACAGGCTCCAAACCAATCGTTATTGCAGCAGGTCCGTCCTCGACCATACTTATTGGACTTTCATTCTCAAACAACGATATTAGATTCCCTGAGTCAAAAACTTCAATCCAGTCAGATTTGCATTGCTTGACTAATTCTTCCAGCTTTGCCGATTCATCATCGCTATCCCATGTGTTATTGGCGAAGATCTCGAATCCTGGCAACTTGGTTTTTTTCTCCATGTCCCAAAATGGTTCTGGCTCTCCCTGGTAGATAGCCTCCTTTCCTTTGACAAAACGAATGGGACCTTTCTTTGGCTGAGCACGGGCTCGAGCTTTCCATCCACTTCCCATCTCATCTTCATGGGGTTGATATCCAAGGCCGAAGCGGTGATTGTTCATAGGGAACTCAGGGAATTCGGCCATTCCCTGATTGTTGCGGCCTAAACCCAAACCTGGCATGTAAGCCATTTTTCTCATCATTTCAATAACCGTTGAGCTGACCGAGAAATCTTCATCCATTTTGATAGTGAGAACTGCCCCAGCGGTGTCAAAAGAAAACCCTCCAAGAGCGACGTCTTCTTCTCCATGTGTGATTTCAAGCACAGGGGCGTTATCAGAGACATGAGGATGAATCCCAAATTCTCCATAGATAGTCAGCGTTCCTGTTTCCAAACCAAGCTGAACTTTCTGATGCAGAGAAGACGGTACTGCCATAATGTCCCGGTGGTGAAGCCACGGCCTACCCAACAATAGGTTGAAAGACGAAGGAATGTTGAGCACATGAAACTCGACCTTAGATTTGAAATCTTCAACTGATATTTCAAGTTGGACAACTCCGACTACATCCCTGCGCGTATTATCATAAGCGCGCACTCCGAGGTTTGATGGTTGGAAATCCTTATTCGTGAATCCCAGACAGTAGGCTGTGAGCAGCGGGCAGACATTCAAAGAAGATCCATTGTCTAGGAGAATAACAGGGACCCATTTCCCCATACACTTCATGTTGATGTGTAATGGCTTATTGTGACCGGCTCCTTCTGGCGGTAAATCTTCATCGGTGAATGTCACGACATGTTTTGCCCGGTTTGGCGCAAGCAAGGCCACCAGTGCTTCGGGGGGAGTGTCGGGTGGCACCTCCATGTTAGACAGAGTCTTGATCAGTTTCTGACGGTGTTCCCTGGATGAGGAAAGCAGCCCCCAGATGGATATTGATGCTGGAGTTCTTTCAAGTTATTTCCGGATGGGATCTTCCACTGGCATAGGATTCCTTTGTGGTGGTTGAATGACAACTTCCGGTGTCTGGGTGACATCTTCTGGATTACTTGGAATTGAATTATCTTGAATGGGATCGTCCCAAGCAAATACCCCGTCCTGAGCATGGTTAAAGGCGTTACTTCTTTGCAGGTTGGCAGGTTGATAACCGCCCACTTCTTGTTACTCGGTTAATTGACGTTGGCTCTTCATCCCAGAAGTCTGAAAATTCACCGACCTTTCGCTTCCTAGCTTTGATGGATTCCAACTTCCGCTCAGTGTCGAAATACTCGGTCCAAAAACCTGCGAGACTGTCCTCGACTTTTCGCTTCTCGATCTTGATGTTCTCCATCTTCCTTCCCAAATTTTCCACTGCTCGATCATGCCAAAATGACTCATCCAACATGGCCTTGTTGACGGTCCACACTTCATCGTTATCGAACTGGATATCGATCACGTCTTCTTCATCCCAAAACGAATCCATGGAATCCTCAGTTAGAGCTGAAACACTTGGCTGAGGAGGAAACGGCACAGATGGCCGAGGCAGAGATTCGCCGATAATGTAAGCTTGAGGAAACCAATCATGGTTGCCAAAAATAGTTTCTATGGCAGAATGTTCTTCAATCCCGAGAAGTGGAGGTGGCAGCAAATCATCTAGAGGATTGCTGCTGGGGACCCAGTGATAAACTTTGCCCAGTGTCCGATTCCATATGTCCCCAGGTTCTTCAAACAATGCAGGGAGTGAAACTGCATCAAGCGGATCAGCACAAATTGCCTCCCACTTTTCTCGCCAATCTTCCTGTTCATTAGGTTCAACATATTCAAGGGTATGTACCATGCCGACAATGCATACAACTTTGTCGATCCTACAGATACTTGAATCCGTTGGTATAGAAACGACTGGCTTGGTATGAGAATCTGGGATAATAAACTGGCTCGGGTCCCACTCTTGGCGGAGTTCTTCCCAATCCTGATCATTCATAGCCCACTTTTCACTTTCTGCAATATCTGCCCATCTTGGCTTCTGCCCTGATTTGATGCTTTTGAGGGAGCAAACTCCCAGATCCTCTGGCACTGGAGCAATTGGCTTAGGTTCGGTGGCTGGTATGATGTAGAGGCTAGGGTTAAATTCAGTGGGGCTCAGGTTATTTGGAGTGGAGCTGAGGGAGATTTGGTTGATTTGGGTATTGGGTTGGTGTTCTGGCATGGGGTTTGAGACAGTGTTTGGCCTTTTGAGGGGGAGTGGAATTGTTCCGTCTTCAATGAGATCTTGGACTTTGTGCTTAAGACGGATACAATTGTTGGTGTGATGACCGGGCATCTGGTGGTAGGAACAGAAGGCATTAGGGTTATGGTTTGAAGGAAGCACTTTGGGTGGCTCGAGAGGCTCGAGTGGCTTGATAGCGTCCTTTTCAAGGAGCTTTTTGTAGACTGTTGTCAAGGGAAAAGGGAATTGGTAGAAATTCCTTGCTTGCCGGGTTGGCTGGGCTGCTATTTGGTTAATAGGCTCAGTTTTGGTTGGTTTGGAGTTTGAGGAGTTGGCCTGGGCATAGTTGTACTGGTTGGTTCTGAACAGGGTATTACTGTTGCCAGAGTAAACTCGCCTGGGCTTGGCAGATTCTCCTTTCTCAAATATACCAGTTATGAGTGCATCTTCCACCGCAAGACCGGCTTCGTAGAAGGTCTTGAAGTCGGCGGTGGTTTGGAAAACCACCAAGTGCTTCGCAAAATCGGGCACCAAGTTCTTCGTGATAATCCTCATTTGCTCTTTCTCTGAGGGTCGATCTATCATCTGAGACGCTTTTCCCCTCCATCTTTTGATAAAGTCCGCAAAGGACTCATTGGCTCCCATCTTGGTTGCATCCAATTCTCGAATGGTCATCTCAAGTTGAATGTTGTAATTGTACTGAGCCATGAAGGCTGCCCCAATGTCCTCCCAACTCCCTTTCCTTGAAATGTCGAGATTCAAGAACTATCTGAGTGCTGGTCCCGTCAAAGTCTGCTGAAACATCTGACCCATAGCATTTTTTTCAATTTTATACATGGACAGGGTGCCCACATATGCTTGTAGATGAGCTCTTGGATCTCCACTTCCATCAAATTTCTCCCAGGTTATAGGCTTGAATCCTTCCGGGAGTTTGGCGCCGGGAAATAGACACAACTTGTCCATGTCGACACCCGTGGTGGCTATCTTCTCTTGTTTCTGGACCGATTCCTCAAGTTTGGCGACTTTTGCCATCATTGCTTCCAAATTTAGATTCTCTTGCGGAGGTGGGTTCGGTGGCGGCTGCTCTCCCGGTGGCTTGTTCTGAAGAGTTAAACCTTGTATCAAGAGCAGTAATTCAGCCATCTGACTGTCACTGTGTTCCCGTTGTTCTTCCAAGGCTAGCTTGAGAGCCTCGATCTCATTTTTGTCTGACATATCTGCAGGATCTGCTGAATCTGACTGTACTGCTTTTGACTCAGTTTGAATTAATCGCTGTTTGGGAGTTCTAGTCCAACTAGGTACAGTGCTCTTCTTGCTCTTACCAATGATTGAAACTGATAGTGGAAACAAAATGAATTTAGTGACTGGTGCGGAGAATACTATGTGCAGAAATTTATGTACAAATGAACGAATGATGCATGATGTGCAATGCAACCACAGCTTTGGAAAGAATTGCCCCAATTTTCAGTGCTCTGTTTGAATATATCTGAATTTCTGATTTTTGCAAACTAAAGGCCGAGCCTTTAGGGGTTGCCTACGTATCCCCATTTCGGAGGAATCAGGCCATGACGTAGTTCGGGACTACAACTGGCTCTCCCTCCCTTAAACATAGCGGAAGTACAAACTGACTCAATTAAAGTAAAGAAGGGTACAAACTGACTCAACTGTTTTAAAGAAAAGTACAAACTGACTCAATAAGCAAAATACAGACTCGATAATGCTCAAACTGACTTGAGCTACAAAAGACAGACTTGACAGTCACAAAAAGGCCCTGTAGGCTGGATCCACTAATAACTGGTTTGTCGCTGATTCTTGGTTTGACTTAGTTGTCGGATTTGCTTGGGGAGCATTCCCGACTTGGTTCTCCTTGCTTTGCTTCCTTGCTTGGCTCTGGCTGTTTTGGTGGGTTCTCCAGAGCGTACATCTTCTTGAGCTGTTTGGGAGACAGATCATCATTCAAAAGGGTACAATCTTCATAGCAACCTTGACAGTTACACTCATCCCAGTACTTGTGTCTTGTCACTGGGTCTTGGAAGTAGTAGACTGGTGTGCCATCTGGCTGGAAGTACTTGACTGGCGGCATGATGTCTATGTCTTCATCATCACTTTCTCGCTCCACCCTGACAGTGATTTTGTCGGGGATATCCTTGGCTTCATCATCTGTGGGGAGATGGAATTCCCAACCTTGATCATTTACGTTTTCAGAGTCGTGCCATTGAAGAGTTAAACCTGGCTGATCAGACATGGCTAGTTGGTGAAGCAACTCTTCAAGCTTGTCTTTATCTGGCACTTCATTCCCAATTTCTTCATTGTCTATTTCTTCAAGTATCCACACCGGCGCACCGTGATGGATGGCACACGTGGACTTGAGCTTCTTGCTTCCGGATGGATTACTCATCTTCGGTTACAGACTCTGATAAAAGAAATACAACATTCTAATTACCGAGAGAAAGAGAGCCAATCGCAGAATTTTCTTCGAAAAGAGTTTGTTTATTTGACAGAGCACTCGATTATTGGGATAATCCTTCTTATTACTATGGAAGAGAGGATGTAACAACCTAGGGTAAAAGCTATCATGTGTGTGCATGCAAGACAGGCAAACAACAAACGGCAAGCAATTAAACAGTTAACAAGATATATCACATAATCCTAACCTGTGGGTCCCTGTCCTGAGTTGGAAGGTTCTAGGTTAATTATATGCAAAGGCCGGTTTTGGTTTAAGGGGTTCCCCAGACTAGAGCCAATATTTGCCTCCCAGTGCCAAGTGTACTGCATGGCAAAGGTCAAACGGCAGGCTGACTCATCACGGTCCAAGGTTGCTGAGCATTCGGGGATGTCCTAACACCAGTGAACTGGGTAGGGTAACCAAGACGCAGCAGCGGGGTTTATTTCGACATCAATGCAAGTGATGCAAAAGTTTAGCACTGAAATTGTTTTCAAAAATCCCACAAATATTTTTCAAGTTTGGCTCGCTAAATTAATTTCTATTTTGAAATTTTACACGAGTAAACAACCGGGAAAGCTCCAGTCTGGATTGGTCGGGCGTAGCCCTGTTACTGCACCATTCCTTTCTCGATCACGCGGAGCGTGTTCGTTTTTGTCAAGCTTTCGGGGGTCGTTTCACAAGTGTAAAATACCAAAATAAGAATTAATTTAAAATCCCCAGCGGAGTCGCCATTTTGTGGACGGTCGACCTCCCATGCGCCGGTTTGATTTGAAAATAGAGTCGCCACCCGGGTTTTTGGAAAATGGTTTGGGACCCGAGAAACAAATTTGAAAGTGATTGAGAAAATGACTTAGAAAGCAATTTGAAAACCAGAGATTCGTTTTGGATTCGGGAGCCAGGTTACGAACGGGGAAGGGTTTTAATGCACCCCGTTTGCCCGATTAAAAATCGGTCTTTACTAAACATTTGTGGGATTTATAGAAAACATTTTATTGCTGAACATTAACAAATAACATTTAAATCAAGCAAAGCAGACGATAATAATAATAATAAAAAAAACAAGTAACTAGTATGTAATTTTACAGTAAACATGCGAAAATCCAGAATTTAAACTGTTCATGCAAGGCACTGTTCAAAATCTTGGATTTTACCAGAAAAGTGTGTCGTGCGGCACACTGGGTGTACCGTGCGGGGTACAGAAAGTGTGCCGTGCGGCACTGTGGCACTGTTCATCAATCCAACGGTCAAATTTTTAAAAGAGTACCGTACAGCACTCTGAGAGTACCGTGCGGCACAGTGGGAGTGCCGTGCGGCACTGTTGGCTGCACAACAATTTGAAACTTTGGTTTTCGAAAAGAATGAAATGAAGGTACATACAAGGCATGAAACATGGTTAAAAACAGACTATTTTGAATAGGAAAACAGTGTGTTCAAGTATGGAATGTTCCTCCTCATTGAATCGCTCCGTACGAGGCGATATTTTCACCGTACGACGCGACCGGGAGGTGTGAAATTGAACTGATTTTAATGTGACTCGGGCATACCAAGCATGGAGATGATATTAGAGATCATTCCATACTTGGTACCCCTCCCCTCAGGGTACCAAACTTAAGAAATTTGGCGAAACGGGTTTATACCTCGGTTTTGAAACTCTCGGATTGAACTTATTCCTTGAACTTCCGAATGTTGTCTGAGCTTTCTTTGGACTTCAATTTCACTTTGGTGTAGTGACAAGGAAGATTGAGGGCTTGGGTTTTGGCAAGCTTAGAGTAGTTACCTCACGGCTTTGGAACCGAAAACAGGGGGTTGGATTTCTGGATTGAGATATGCCTTGGAGGGGATTGGGTTGATTTTCTGGAGATTAGAAGTGGTAATGAAGATGATTAGCAGCAGAGAGGGTGTTTAAGAGTGAAGTTTCTATGGTATTCTCACCAATTTTTCGATCTCAAAAATCCCTCTTCTCTCATCCGAAACCGGTCGGGATTTATAGGGATTGAACGAACTTGGCTCCCAAGTTTGCTTATTCCCCACTCAAAGAAATGATGGCTAGGAGGTAGCTTGAAGTTCTGCACGAAACCATGATGAACAGGGGAACGATTGTCAATAATTTGGGCTGTTGGGAACTCTGCAAAAGCTGTGTGACAAGTGACAGTGCCGTACGGCACATAAACTGTGCCGTATGGCACACTTACTGTGCCGTGCGGCACATCTGACCGCCAAAATTCAAAAGAGTGCTGCACGTGACTCTAGCTGTGCCGTGCGTGAGAGATGAGTACCGTGCGGTACTGTTGACTGAGTTGACTTGGAGAATTTCAATCCGAGAGTTCTTCCGGGCATTTCCTTTCATCATCGGGGATTAAGATGTACGTGAACGTCTCATTTTGGGGTGTCTACAACGGTTCAGAAGGTGGACAACAATGGCTCAAAGAATTTTTTCAAAGAGGATAGCAAGGAAGATTACAGCCAAAATCAAGATCTTAAAGTGCCTTAGCTGACATTTAGAGAGGCGATAGATAAATATCAGGAAAGTTTGGGGCGGTGTTGCGGAGGGTCTGAAGGCAAATTTCTGACATCCGTTAAAATCGGGTTTGGGAGGTGGAGTTTCGTGGTCCCTATTCCGGCAAATTCCCCTGTTTTGCATCCTTTTGCAGGTCGCCGTGATGGTCGGACTTCAATGGAAATTCCCACAAAACAATTGGTGGCGCGTGTTGTGCAAACAGACAAGGAGCGTGGGAATGGTTTTCATAAATTTCGAGGGGCATGGGGGACTATAAGTTCTGTAAGCACGGGTTTGAATTCGATTTTTGAAAAGTCTATATGGGTTACAGCTCACTCTCGAAGCAAAATATGGGTTCCAAAATTACCTCTTAATTTAAATCAAGGTGTGTGCAAAAGTGGGATTAATTTAAGTGAGACTTCTATTCGTGGGTCTGGTTTAGTTATAAATGAAACTGAGGCTAATACATATGGTACAAGGGATATTAATTATGGCAGTCCAAAGGGTGACAAACCAGATGGATCCGGCCCATCTTTTGGTATCCATTCTTCTTCTTCCAAGAGTTGTCGCTCTTGTGATCCAATATCTCAAGCAGAGGAGATTGTCAATGCTTTGGTAGATAGTCATATTCAAGAGCATAGTAATTCGGTTGTCAACGGCAAGCCTTCTTCCTCTTCTAAAGTTATATCCTCTCCAAGAATTGTGAGTGATGTTGCAAGATTGCACAATAATCGTTGGTGGGCTTTAGTTGGCTTGGAAGAGAATGGAGAGGCTGTTGTGGAGTGTGATGGAGCAGGTGACGGGCTAAAGCTGTGAATTGAGGATGTGAGAGGTGTTAGTATCCCTTCATCTCCTTCGGATGTGAATGCAGAAGATGAATGCACTCTTAATAGAAGTGAGATTGTGTTTCAAAATAAAAGTGAGGCGCAGCTTACAAGGTTAAGGGCAAAAAAGATCCTTAAAGGAAGGTTTTGGCTTTCGAATTGTTTAGATTTTTTTAGAGCGCAAAGGAAATGTGGAAGTCTTCGCATGAAAATTTTAATATTTGGAGTGTAGTTGTCGAAGGGTGTATCCCGGTTAATATTTGGAGTGTAGTTGTCACCACCGGTTGGGGATTCCATTTGCACATTGCCTGGTTTCTTCTGGCAGTGTCAAGGTCTTGTGCCATTATGGGGCAGCATCAGGGGCTAGTTTCTAGGTTTCGATGGCAAGGGGTCTTTGGTTTTGCAGCAGTAGCAGGTTGCTTGGTTGTCTCCTGGTCAACCTTCAACCTTTTGGGTCTTGACAAGCAGATGATAATCGTTGGTTAGGGTTCCAACTCTGTTGGTTTCCTTTTCCTCATTTGATGTTTTATCTCTTGCTCCTTTTAATCTTGTATCCCTGATATTTGATTAATAAAAATTTATTTGCCGTTCAAAAATAAAAAAGCTTGTTTCATTCGTATCTTATGCCCCCATTACAGAATCTATAATCTTACAATAGTTCTATATATCTAAACCGATACAACTGAAGAAACAAAGGTTACATAAAAAACTTATGACTCCCACATACTAATATCACAGATTACAAAACCAAACTTGTAATAAAACAACAATAATAGTAATCACGCATAAAACAGTTACAAAGCATGGGATCCAATCACACAATTCAAAACATGCGTGACCATAATAGTGGAATAATCAATTCTACAAAACAGACGTTATAACAAACTAGAACTTTGTGAAACAATGGTTAGCAAAGTTCTATATCTATGTTCTACGAACAACATGACATGTTTAATCCATACGTGTGATAACAGCCTGCTCTGATACCCCTGTTGGGAAATGAATTCCAGAACCCAGTAATGACACGTACAGATTAGACAACAAAAATCAACACAAACCCCACAATGGGGAATTAGGGTTTACCACTCATCCGTAGACACAAATGTTGGTTGACTTGTTTCTTTTTCAAAATTGACACACCTGATTACTATACGCAATAAACACTGCTCGATTGTACCACACATCTTCTGACATATTCCCTTATTCCTCGATTACGTAGTCGAGCATGGACTTCTACGTAGTCTCATTGTTCTCTTTCTCATAGTCTCTCTTCTAAATTTCTGAATGACTGTTGTGAGACCTAGAGAACATAACGATATATTTATAGTGTTAGAGTAGGAACCTAAGGAGAAATAAATCTGGGCTCCTTGTGTAAATAAGAAAAACCTAATCTCGCGTGGATTCTATTCTTATTTCACAAATTATAATTCACACCACTAAAGAATTATAATTGCACTCCTCTATTTATCTCAATTATATTTCGAGCTCCACTTTATTAAGTAATTATTAATCTCCCCACGCTAAGATTACAGATAGCAGTTCATTTTGTTAAATTACTGATAGGTGTGTGACTAGACGATGAAAAGACTCGTAGTTGAGGATTGACAATACTGGCATGACTATGGCTAGTCTTCATTGTTCATATTGAATCTGAAACACGTCATTCTAAGTGACTGCAAGGTCTTTGTAAGTCACACCATAAAGAAACGCGACAACACTTTTTATCTGTTGGTAACACTCTTCTTCAACATTTCGCTACTTTATATGGAGTCCCACCATAAAACCATAAAGATAAAGAAACGCGACAACACTTTTTATCTGTTGGTAACACCATAAAGATAAAGAAACGCGGCAACACTTTTTATCTGTTGGTAACAGTCTTCGTCTACATTTCGCTACTTTGTATGGAGTCCCGACATCGCCATTTGCATATCTTTCAATTAGTGGTTTCAAGATTTTTTGAGATAAGTTAGGACCCACATTTTTGGATTCGGGGGGGCCTGTGGTGAGCCTAAGACAGCATAGTTTTGATACTTTGCACTCTTACAAAATTTCCCCACAAAACGACGTCATTTTGATAAATGAAACTCCTATAAAACTACGTTGTTTTGCTAAATGAGCTGCATCCCTATTTGCCCATTAAACTACGCCGTTTTGTTATGTCTTCCAAAAAGTACATCAAACCAACAGATTATTGCCTCATGGGCATCAAACACCATTCCATTAAACACTTGGGCAAACAAAAACTATCAAAATAAGTTGATCAAAGAAATCAACTATGGAATTTTTTTCATTCAAAAGCAGTTCAGTGGATTGTTACCACACCACGAAGTCTGGTGCTCATACTCAGAATGAATTGCTATCACAAATCAGAGTTCCCAAGTAACACCAATTATAAACAAAGAGGACATGGAAATAAGTCATACTCCAAAAGCATAAATAAAACATCTCTCACTGTCATTCTCATTCTCATTCTCATGGGAATCCCAAATCTAGAATTTAACTAACTAAATCCACAATGGTGTTGTTCAACAAATACCTTCACTATTCTACTTGGATTGTCAAAAATCTCTAAACTTTGTTGCAAATATCGAGGATCCGTAAAAAAATTAAAAAAAGCATCATACGACAAGAACTCGGTTTCGGTCACCTGAAAAAAAAATAATAAGAAGGTAAAAATAAGACAGCCAGTAAATAATGTATATTCATATCACATATGGACAAAATGTTCTATAAATTCAACTACATTACATACGTCGGATGACAAAGGTGTTGATTGAGAAATAGACCCTTGAACATTTCTGGTTTGTACAGAGTTGCAATATCCTAACCACACACCCAAAAAAAAAAAAAAAGATATTTTTACACAGTTATAGTAAAAACATAAGAATTTGAATCAAGCAATTAAGTAATTTCAATGCAATTTCAATACTTGGCTAAGGCGAGTAGGTTGTGCCGCAACTCTTCTTCTCTTTCCATTATTCTCATGCCAAGGTTTCATCCTAACTCTAGTTTTGCTTAAGGTGGTTTTTTTTTCAAACCTTTCGCTTGTAGCAAGTTGGAAGCAATAGTGTCTACCTCTTTGACTACATCTTCAACTGCGTCTCCTCCTTAATGAACATTTTGTCTACTTTGGCACAAATATAGTCCACCGCGATGTCCACAAATTCATATGCAACTTTCAATTGACACGCCCGAGCTCCTAATCTTACCATTTTTGGACACAAATTCCTGTAACGTGCAGCTTTTACCAATTTCGGATCCTTTTCCTCCACGCGAATGTTGTTCCCCTTAGACGCACAATCCTTTGCATCCAATCTCCACCGACCTAAAATATAACTTTCAGGAATTTCCATAACCCCCATTCTATCAAGTCTTTTAAGTGCATGACCACATATAATTCCAAAATTCTCAAATTTTCGACAAGCACAACAAACATTCACACAGACATTGTTTCCAAACTCATCATGCTTCACATTCCCCGATACCCTAAACTCAGTATACCTTTTATGCAAGCATATCACATATTCGAATTCTCCTTCTAACTACCGGTGTTGTTTCACTTTACATGCAAGTGAGGTGTCAATCTAATCGTGGAACAAATCAAATAAAGGAGGAGTATACAACTTTGTAACTTGAATCAAAATAAGGGACTTTTTCAACTTTTGTTTTGACAACTTTTCTCTAGAATCATAAATAGAATCTGATTCTTCATCCCGATACTCGATGACCATTCTATGGAAATGTGAAAAATATTGAATAATGTCATGATCAAATTTCGCAAATCTCTTCACTTTTCTATTCAAGCTCTCGCTAAGTTGAGTGCTTCTCATTCCTGTAGTGAATGGCCATTTCAAGTATGTATGTGCCCACTTTTCTCGAAGTTCCCAAGTTTTCTACATCCAGGCATTCTCGTGCAAGTCATATGTCTTAATCAAAGTATCCCAACATTTAAATAACTCCTCTTCATCCATATTTCCATAAACGCAATATTTGAACTCCTTGGGAAATTTGGAATTACTCTTCCACAAGTGGCCTAAGTGCTTCAAAGCATTTTGCATGAGGTGAAAAGTGCACAATCCATTGGTAACATCGGGTAAGACAATCGAAATTGCCTTTGCTATTGCGGCATCTTGGTCTGTGAATAAGGAGACCGGCCTTTTCCCACCCATTGCATCCAAGAAGGTATTAAACGACCATTCAAAAAGATTCTGTTGTTTCATCATACAATAAAGTTGCACCAAAAATTGTTGTTGTTCTATAATGGCTAAAGCCAGAAAAAAGAGCAAGTGGTCGACAAGCTTTATTTGTTCTGAATGTTGTGTCAAAAGATACAGAATTCCCGAAAAGTCCATAATGAGTAATCATTTCATAGTCAGCCCAAAAAATATTTGTAATCTGTTGATCAACATCTAATTGGGTGCGATAATAAAAATAAGGACTTTCAGCAGCCTTTGTTTGAAAGTATCTTAACAATGCCCCTGCTTCACCATATTCTAAACTCCTTTGTCTTCTTACACGCAAATAAGTTTTGTGGTCCTCACGTGTAAATCCTATAGATCGCCTCCCCCCGGATTGAGAACTAATGAGATCATGTGAAGCCTTCAATGACAAATCACTACCAACTGCAAGTTCGATACAATAAGCTTGTGCCTCATGTATCGATCTTTGAGATCGCATCTTATAAACACATTCAGAAATATGCAACTGATGATTGTGCTCTTCTTCAAATTTTGTAACAATCCATTTCGACTTGTCTCGACTAAATGCTATATACATGAATGCATTGCACTTGGTTCTTTTTTTTTTTTTTTTGAACGGTAAATTTTTTTATTAATCTTTGGAAACTGGTTACAAAGATTAGAGGGACACATGGGAAATCGGCATCACAACGCAAAGAGACATCCCAACTAGGTTGGCACCCCTCCAAGCGACAATCATATGCCACCACGGACCAAACAGGAAAGCAAGGTTAACCAGAGGTCAACCCGAAAAATGATACAGATCCGCACTAATACAAGCTACATAAGCACTGATTCAAAACAAGTAGATCATAAGTAGCTGTAAAATAAGTCAGCTAAAAGATCACCACTTCAAAAGGACTCCCACCATTAAGCAAAACAACACCAGCACCAGCAGATATACATGCGGGATCAACACCAACACCAGCAGTAATAAATGCGGATGATTCTCAGAGGAAGAAGACAGATGCATGATAGAATCAACACCAGGAAAACGCATAAGAAAGTCCATAGACAGCAGCAGAAATATAGAAACACAGTGGCAGCATCAGAGGCAGCAATTGAGACATAGATACAGATAGCAGCAGAGGCAGAAGAGATATAGAGACACAGAGGCAGCAATCAAAGAACCATCATAATACCACCAATGAGACAGATGAAGTAATTTTCGCAAATATGATATGCATAAGAAACATAGAGGCAGCAAACACAATAACCAGCAACACAACGAGGCACATGGTAATCAACCAACTGCTTCTAGAATGCTATTGAGCCTATAGATGAAGTCATTTACAAAGTAACCCTCAAAATCACCCTCTGATTTGACCCAGAAAGCAACTCTTAATTTAATAAGATCCACAATATCCTCCCACAAAAGAGACTTATCTTGAAAAAGGTGTTCATTCCTCATTTTCCATAAAGACCACAAAACAGCATATGGAATGCATTTCCAAATCCAATTGACCTTAGGTTTGAATTTGAAGTTGTTCCACCAAGAGAAAAGATTGATTACAGATTGAGGTGTAACCCATTTCAGGCCCCACCACTGGAGAATCAGGCCCCACACGTTCCACACAACAGGGCATAAAAGAAGAGAGTGGTCAATAGATTCAATTTCATCACCACAGAATTTGCAAAGGGCATGAATAGGCTGCTGAGTAATGCCAATTTTTAGAAGGAAATTACTTGTTTTTAACTTCCCAAGATTGACCATCCAAATAAAGCATTAAACTCTATAGGGGCAGCAGATTTCCAAATCCAATTGAATGACTTACTATCATTGATTTCGGAAGTGGATGCAGGGATAAGAGAAAGGTTGTACATAGAGGACACCGAGTAGGACTTAGAATTACATGCCATCCAGACGATATGGTTAGGTCTCATCTGAATGGAAATGTGTAACCCATCAAGAAAATTGCGCAAGTCTTGCATCTCTTCATCCTCCCAAACAAACATATGTCTTCTTTGTTGGAAGGACCAGAAAAATAGTTCTTCTTTTCTCTGAAAGACCTCTGCCACAGATTCATCTTTGTTAGAAATAACCTTGAAAATTCTTGGATATAGCCTGCAAAGGCAAGCACCATGAACCCAGGGATCATTCCAAAATTGAGTTGACAATCATTCCAAATAGATATTGAGATATTTTCAGAATATTTGGAAAACACCTCAGGATTTTTGGATTTTATCTGCATGATATCTTTCCAAACTACTGAGACCATCCTATTCAGCGCCATAACTATTGAGACCATCCTATTCAGCGCCATATTGAGTGAGAGTTAGAGGTGGCATTGAATCCTTCCCTTCTCTTGGGCCTCCAGGTTAGCAATCTTGCTGATCACTTCATGTTCATCCCCATCATAATCAATTCCATGCATTTTGTTAATGGCCCAAATGGCTTGCGCTTCATTCAATAGTATTTGGTTTCTATCGTTAATGCCTTAAGATGATATTGATGCAGATAGAGCTGCAGCCGCAATGGCAGACCTTAGAGCATCACCTTTGTTTTTCTTTTTGCCACCACCCTTAACTGGTTTAACTTTTGAAAAGCCCAAAATATCATTTATGTTCTTCCTTTTCTTCTTACCTTGCAATCTCTTGACCGCAGATTGAACAGGGACTGTGTCTTCTTTAGAAACTTCAAATTGAGAGTGGTTTATTTCCTTCAAAAAAATCATCAGGGGCATCCCCATTATTGTCAGCCAACACTAAGTTATTGGTATTAGGGCTAATAATATCTTGTGTCTCCATAATAACTGTGGTAGAGGTCTCATCAAGAGGGTTAGGTGCTTTGATTGGGGATTGGTTAAAATTTGAGTCATCCAAGAACTTTTCATCTTCCTCTACATTATTACTTCTCTCCTGAGAAGAATTAACAGCATTGAAATCCGCTGACCTGTGATTAAGGATGGAACCACTTCTCTTTTATTTGGGAGAAGAAGTATCCTCTTCAGCTTCATGATCATTATGTTTAGCCCCTTCTTTTGAGACTGCTTCATTAGCTTTTTCCACCACAATATTATTGCCCATCTCCTCACTTGATGATTCCATGACATTATTAACAGCTTGTACATTCTTCAATCTCAAATCAGAGAAACCATTAATCATGTTGTTTTCAACCACTCTAAAGGATTCATCTTCAGAAATTCTAACTTTGTAATTCACCTTATCAACAGTAAGATCCAATTGGCCTTTAATTGATTGAACTTGGCTAGAGGCAATAAGAATTCTAGCTATGTCAAAGGAGGATTGTTTCAAAGTTTTTTCCTCTACCATCAGGAACTGACCCCAAATGTTTCCAATCAGCTTAAAAGTATTATAAGACCAGGCATTGAGTGGCATGCCAAAACACATTAGCCAAACAAATCTTTCTTCAGAAGCTTGTTCACCTTCCCAAGGATTGATTTCTTCAAACCAAGTTTCCCACCAATTAAGATTGATGGTCAAATCTTTGGATTCCACTTCTAGAAAAGTGATTAGAACATATCTACCCCCCAGAGCTCTGATTTGATTATTCAAAAACCCATTATTAATGAAAACACCTTCCAGATCTTTGCACGAAATTAATCTTCTAATTTTTGCAGTAGCACTTCTCGAGAGATAGCCATTCCCTGAGGATTGAATGTTAATATAGTGGGAAGGAGTGTCCTGAATACCCAAATTTACCAGATTTGGGAAGCTTGCATTTCTCATTCTCCCTTGCTCGCTTGATTCCGCCCCACCTTCAACTCTCCAGATTTCTTTGCCCCTATTTTGTTGAGAGGATTGCCCATTTCCTTTTCTTCTCCAAACTAGTAATTTCCTTTTCTGATAGTAGTTTTGGGGCTGATCTTGAAAATGCATCTTATAGTTTTGCTTCCTATCATTCCTCCGGCTTCGCTGTTCATCAATTTTTCTCAAGAAGCTTGCAAATTTTACTGATAGTCGGCGACCCCAGAACCAGTTGTTGTTGGTATCAGCAATAGCAACTTCTGCATCTTCTCTCTTTATGAAACGGACGAACCCAAAATCTTGACCCGAGATTTTGCTCTTCTTATTCGGAATATATAGATCCCCAATCTTGCCGAATCTTGAAAATAGATTGTAAACCCAAATCTTGCGGATTTGATGAGCCAGATTATCAACAAAAATGGTTGTATATTGCTGAGGAGACATCACTTCTCTAGATCCCAAAGAAACTTACGACAAGACCAAGATCCCCAAAATTAAACAGACCCAACAATGGAAGCTTGAAACTTTGAGATGAATCGAACTACTTCTTAATAAAGCCTTGGTAAAGACCAAGATCCCCAAGAATAAACAGACCCAACGATGGAAGCTTGAAACTTTTAGAGGGCCATCTTGTTGATATCCACAAAGATTGTTGGAACCTCTTAGGATATTGCACTTGGTTCTTGGTTCTTGTCGAGCATGTTCTACCACTAGGGACCGTTTATCTTTCTCCTTTTCACCTTCTTTACTACAAACAAACTTCTGATTCAGTAAAATACCATCTTTCTGGCTTTCGTTGAAATAACCTTTCCTGATGCTAAAACCCATGACCCTTCCGTGCTCATTGTAAAAATTATACGTAGCATACTCTGAGTTAAACTCCATTTTGAGGCGAAGAGAATAATCTTCAGGCTTATTATCCATTCTAACATAACATACACACAAAAATAAAATGAAAAATTCAATCCAAAGATGCATCTGGATACCAGCAAAGGAATGCTACTCTGTTCATTATGTTTCCCAGGAAAACCTAAATCATGTTTTCCACTAGTATTAGGTTCGAAGAAACCCAACAGGAGACCATTTTGGAGGACACAACCATATGGGCCCATATATATACATATATATAGGGAGCGCTTCCTATCCGGACTCCGGACCTCCGTCATCCGAGCATTTTTTTGACAATCTGAACCGTCCAATATGTTCAGAAGGTGTTTTCAAGGGTTGACGCGGGAAATCTTCAAAAAAAAATAATAATAACGGAAAGGGCTTGATCCAAGCAGTTTTTCACAAAATTGTAAATATACAGTTTTTGCGAAAAACTGCTTGGATCAAGCCCTTCCCGGTATTTTTTTTTTTGAAGATTTCCCGCATGGACTCTTGAAAACACCTTTTAAACACATTGGACGGTTCGGATTTCCCAAAAACAATTTTTAAAGTGAAAAAATTACATTTTTTCTTATTTACGGAAGGTCCTTACTAGAGAATTTGCCTATAATTTTTCCAATGTTGGTCTACTATTTATAAACAATTCATAATCAATTAAAAAAGAGTAAATCACCTAGACACCCCCTGAATTATACATCTTTTACCCAGACACCCCCTAAACTAAATAAACCTACGAGGGCACCCCCTCAACTATTTAAAACTTTACCACAAGACCCCTTATGTCAACCTTCGGTCTCAAAACTCAAAGTTCCGGGTCATGTTTTGATGTTCCGGGTCATTCAAGTTGTTTAAGACATGTTTTTAAGTGTACTTGGAAGAAATCAGCCAACAATATGACCGGGAAGTGCTTGATCCAAAGAGTTTTTCATACATAAATACATATGAAAAACTCTTTGGATCAAGCACTTCCTAGTCATATTTTGAGTCAATTTCTGGCGGATCCCCTTAAAAACATGTTTTAAACAACTTGAATGGGTTGGATCATCAAAACATGACCTGGAACTTTGAGTTTTGAGACCAAAGGTTGACAGAAGGGGTCTTGGGGTAAAGTTTTAAATAGTTGAGGGGGTGCCCTAGTAGGTTTATTTAGTTTAGGGGGTGTCTGAGTAAAAGAGGTATAATTCAGGGGGTGTCTAGGTGATTTACTCATTAAAAAATGGGTTACTCACAACTTGTAGATTAAACAATGTTTAGTGCATTAAACAAATATATACACAGTAACAATGTTCAAAAACTTTGTATAAACAATGTTAGGACTCTTAGATCATGTATTTTCTTTGTAAAAGGAGAGAGAGAAGCCATTCTTACTTGGGTGGAGATGAAGCCTTGGGGAGGGGAAAATCCGGTGGTAATGGATGAGAATCCGACGGTGGTGCTTGAAAATCCGACGCTGCTAACGGTGGATGAGAATCCGACGGTGGTGCTTGAGAATTCGACGCTAACTGTGAGTCTGTGATGGCAATCGATCGCCTGATGGATGATACATTTCCGACGGTAGTGCTTGAGTTGCTGCCTCCGTAGCAGCTTTGCAAGCCATTTTCTTCGTTTGTTTTGCTCTAGGAGGGAGGAAGCAGATCGATATTGCCAAAAGATGGATTTTCAGTTTTTTTTTTTTTTTAATTTAATTATCAAAACGACATCATTTTGTGGGGAAATTTTGTAAGACTGAAAAGTATCAAAACTACGCCGTTTTAGGCTCACTACACAAGTCACCACAGGCCCCTCGAAATCCTTGAGTTATACTTGTATAGAAGACTTAGATTGTTTGAATCAATCAAGAGTATTTTGAACTTTTCTCCCTCATCCAACCTCCGATTGAACTGATTCAAATTGGGTTGGATTCGAAATTCAATTGTCTACAACTTTTTATGAAGAACATATTTTTCAATTCCGACGTTTACAGGATCAAAACAGCCTTGCAATAGTTAGAACAAACATTCTTTTTTCTTGACAAAGCTTATCTTTTTGTCAAAAAAGCTTGTTTCATTCGTATCTTATGCCCCCATTACAGAATCTATAATCTTACAATAGTTCTATATATCTAAAACGATACAACTGAAGAAACAAAGGTTACATAAAAAACTTATGCCTCCCACATACTAATATCACAGATTACAAAACCAAACTTGTAATAAAACAACAATAATAGTAATCACGCATAAAACAGTTACAAAGCATGGGATCCAATCACACAATTAAAAACATGCGTGATCATAATAGTGGAATAATCAATTCTACAAAATAGAAGTTAGAACAAACTAGAACTTTGTGAAACAATGGTTAGCAAAGTTCTATATCTATGTTCTGCGAACAACATGACCTGTTTAATCCATACGTGTGATAACAGCCTGCTCTGATACCACTATTGGGAAACGAATCCCAGAACCCAGTAATGACACGTACAGATTAGACAACAAAAATCAACACAAACCCTACAATGCTGAATTAGGGTTTACCACTCATCCGTAGACACAAATGTTGGTTGACTTGTTTCTTTTTCAAAATTGACACACCTGATTACTATACGCAATAAACACTGCTCGATTGTACCACACATCTTCTATCATATTCCCTTATTCCTCGATTACGTAGTCGAGCATGGACTTCTACGTAGTCTTCTTGTTCTCTTTCTTATAGTCTCTCTTCTAAATTTCTGAATGACTGTCGTGAGACCTAGAGAACATAACGATATATTTATAGTGTTAGAGTAGGAACCTAAGGAGAAATAAATCTGGGCTCCTTGTGTAAATAAGAAAAACCTAATCTCGCGTGGATTCTATTCTTATTTCACAAATTATAATTCACACCACTAAAGAATTATAATTGCACTCCCCTATTTATCTCAATTATATTTTGAGCTCCACTTTATTAAATAATTATTAATCTCCCCATGTTAAGATTACAGATAGCAGTTGATTTTGTTAAATTATTGATAGGTGTGTGACTAGACGATGAAAAGACTCGTAGTTGAGGATTGCAATACTGGCATGACTATGGCTAGTCTTCATTGTTCATATTGAATCTGAAACACGTCATTTTAAGTGACAGCAAGGTCTTTGTAAGTCACACCGTAAAGAAACGCGGCAACACTTTTTATCTGTTGGTAACACTCTTCTTCAACATTTCGCTGCTTTATATGGAGTCCCACCATAAAGATAAAGAAACGCGGCAACACTTTTTATCTGTTGGTAACACCATAAAGATAAAGAAACGCGGCAACACTTTTTATCTGTTGGCAACACTTTTTATCTGTTGGTAACACCATAAAGATAAAGAAACGCGGCAACACTTTTTATCTATTGGTAACACTATTTGTCAACATTTCGCTACTTTGTATGGAGTCCCGACATCGCCATTTGCATATCTTTCAATTAGTGGTTTCAAGATTTTTTTAAGCCATGCAATATAATAGTAACACTGTCCAAGATAGAAAGATGATGATGAACTCTTGTCAATTACTACATGATAAAAGTTCGTGCCTTTTGCCAAGTCTTTTTTACTTTTTTGCAATCCCCGAGTCATGGTGTTTACATTATTTGTAGTGTTAGAAAGCTGTTTGAAATAAGTGGATGCCACACTATTTACTAAGAGTTTTACCATACGGAAATGACGACTTGCAAATTTGATAGTAATTGTGGATGGCCGTCGGCCGATGGAGGATTCTAAGCTACTTCAGCTTCCGCTGCAAATATACGACATGAAATTTTTGTTTTTGTGTTTTTGATAAATTAGAGACTTCGTGGACCGGCAAACGATAAAATGTACATGTTACAGACTGTTAAAGTCCAAGAAACGAAAAAGAAAAAAAAAATTCTATCTTTCCAAAGGTTGCAAATATACATCATGATAAACGAAGTTTTTTATTTGGATAAATTACAAAAATCACCCCTGAAGTTTCTAGAAACTATAGATTGCCTAATCACATTTGGAAAAAATATCAAATTATTCCCTATCGCATTACAAAATTACCCCCTGTTAGGAAATTCAAAAGAATCTATCCGAGATTGTCAAATCATAATTACAATACTGGACCAACCGTAAAATTCTATTTTCACACCTCTACAGCCTTTACAAGATAAAAAAAAAAGGACAGATTGACCCATTGAAGTTAGAATTTGATGATGTTAGACTAATTTTGTTGAAATTCCTAAATGACTACTCATGGCAGAATGGTAATTTGTTATGTGCATGGGGTAATTTCTCATTTATTGAACGTGAGGGTGTAATTTGTAATTTTTAGAAACCTCAGGGGTAATTTTGGTAATTTTTCCTTTCCTCCGTTTTTGTGTTTCTGGTAAATAAGAGATTTCATAGATGGGTAACGTAAACAGTACATACCATACGAGAGTTTAGGATCTAGCAAGGTCAAAACCTTAAAGACCAGTAAAATCTATGGAGACGAAAATGAAGTTCGCTACTCCTCCGTCCCATACAATTACTCCCTACAAAGTGACGTGTAATTTTCAAACTAACAAATAATGTACTTAACGAAATATTTTTGTACAATATTAATCTTGTTCTATAGTTTTCGATGAGATCTTTTAAACGGTGCAACAACAAAAAAAATCGAAAAGTTATTTTAGTAGATACATTATTTTTTAGGTTTGAAAATTAAACGTAATTTTGTAGGGGACTCGATGAGATCTTTTGAATGGCGCAAAAAAAATTGAAAAGTTATTTTAGTAGATACATTGTTTTAAAGTTTGAAAATTGCACATAACTTTGTAGGAAACTAACTTTATGGGGGAAATGGAGTAATAATTAACTGCAAGTGACATTGCCAAGTCTATGCTACATTATGGAGTCACACTGCAAGATTTTCTAACGGATTTTATTCTGTGATAATGACACATGACTTTGCCAAGTCTCGTATGGCTTTTTAGGAACATGGCCACATGTTGATTGCAAGATTTTTGAATGAGTTAGGCCCACATTATTATAAGGGTTCTCACTAGACTGACAATAAACATAGAGTAAGACAAAAACCACACCCACTTCCATGTAAATTTTATATTTTGTAATATATTTTTACACACTTTTGTATAATTTTTCTCACACATGTACTCGTTACACTTTTTCAAACCTTAACGGTAGCCCAGTGATTATTGATTATAGCATTTTTCATACTAGAAAACAGAAAACAGGGACGGATAGATAAGAGATGATTCTTCGTGTCTATTCTGCGACAATGATAAATGGCTTTTCCAAGTCTTGGCTTGCTTTATAGAGTACTAGGAGTATAGCCATGAGTGATCGCAAGATTTTTTGAATGAGGAAAACTCTATACAACCAAAAACATAGTGTAAAAAATGTTCCTAAAAATGAATTTGAAGGCTAACAAAAAGTATAGTGAAATTCTATGTTCCGATTGACAAATTATTCCACTGTGTTGTTTAGTTGAAAAAATGTATAGGGCACTATGTGGTGATTGGGCCTAAAGCACTCAAAACCCGTGGGCCGACCCTGCTTGAGAGGTTGATTGATTTCTTGCCAACCTTGCTTCCTTTGCCAACACTTTGCTATTTTATGGAGTCCCGACATGGCCACATCACATCTATAAGATCTAGGGGTTTCAAGATTTTTCAGATGGTTTAGGACTTAGGACCCACATTTTTCTACTAGGTAGAACTGCAGGGACAAAAATATGAGAAAGACTCGTCAATTTGATAATAATGGCATGTTACGCTTTATTGATTTTCAAGTCTATAGGAGTCATGCCCTACATCACGATAGTAACACTTTGTCAATTATTTCATGATAGGACGTAGTGCGTGACTTTGCCGCCTTGAGTCATGGTCTTTCCATTATTTATGCGTAGTGGTAGCAAGCTTTTTTCAAATAAGTGGAAGCCACATGTGTTGATTGCTAGATTTTTGAATGAGTTAGGCCCACATTAGTAAGCCACATGTGCTGTTTGTCACACCGTAAAGAAACACGGCAACACTTTTTCTTCTGGTAACACTCTTCTTCAACATTTCGCTACTTTATATGGAGTCCCACCATAGAGATAAAGAAACGCGGCAACACTGTTTCTGCTGGTAACACTCTTCTTCAACATTTCGCTACTTTATATGGAGTCCCACCATAAATATAAAGAAATGCGGCAACACTTTTTATCCGTTGGTAACACCATAAAGATAAAGAAACGCGGCAACACTCTTCGTCAACATTTCGCTACTTTGTATGGAGTCCCGACATCGCCATTCACATATCTTTCAATTAGTGGTTTCAAGATTTTTTAAGATAAGTTAGGACCCACATTTTTATATTAGCACTATAAGGACAAAGAAACGAGGAATGACTCGTCAATCCGATAATAATGGCATATTACGCTGCCAAGTCTTTGTCAACGTCCTGACGCGGCAAAGTCTATGCGAGTCAAGCCATGCAATATAATAATAACACTGTCCAAGATAGAAAGATGATGATGAACTCTTGTCAATTACTGCATGATAAAAGTTCGTGCCTTTTGCCAAGTCTTTTTTACTTTTTTGCAATCCCCGAGTCATGGTGTTTCCATTATTTGTAGTGTTTGAAAGCTGTTTGAAATAAGTGGAAGCCACACTATTTACTACTCCCTCCATCCCAAATTTGTTGTTCATTTATGGGCATGCGTGCAATTTTTCAATTGCTTATATCTTTCAATCTATAATTTTTTTTACAATTTTGAAAACTTTGTTTAATAGAACTCATCGAGAGCTATCAAACCAGATCCATATTGAATATATATAACATTATACATTTAAAAATATAAATAATTTTTTGAGGTGCTGTGAATAGTGTAACTGGACAAGAAATATGGGACGGAGGGAATAAGAGTTTTAGCATACGGAAATGACGACTTGCCAATTTGATAGTAATGGTGGATGGCTTGGCCGATGGAGTATTCTAAGCTACTTCAGCTTCCGCTGAAAATATACGACATGAAGTTTTTGTTTTTGTGTTTTTGATAAATTAGAGACTTCGTGGACCGGCAAACGAAAACGTGTACATGTTACATTCTGTTAAAGTCCAAGAAACGAAAAAGAAAAAAAATTCTATCTTTCCAAAAGTTGCAAATATACATCATGATAAACGAAGTTTTTCATTTGGATAAATTACAAAAATCACCCCTGAAATTTCTAGAAACTATAGATTGCCTCATCACGTTTGGGAAAAATATCAAATTGTTCCCTATCGCATAACAAAATTACCCCTTGTTAGGAAATTCAAAAGAATCTATCCGAGATTGTCAAATCGTAATTACAATGGACCAACCATAAAATGCTATTTTCACACCTCTACAGCCTTTACAAGATAAAAAAAGGACAGATTGACTCATTGAAGTTAGAATTCGATGACGTTAGACTAATTTTGTTGAAATTCCTAAATGAATACTCATGGAAGAATGGTAATTTGTTATGTAATTTGTAAAATCTATGGAGACGGAAATGAAGTTCGCTACTCCTCCGTCCCATAAAATTACTCCCTACAAAGTGACGTGCAATTTTTAAACTTAAAAATAATGTACTTAACGAAATATTTTTGTACAATATGAATCTTGTTTCATAGTTTTCGATGAGATCTTTTGAAAGGTGCACAAAAAAAAAATTCGAAAAGTTATTTTAGTTAAACGTAATTTTGTAGGGGACTCGATGAGATCTTTTGAATGGGGCAAAAAAATTGAAAAGTTATTTTAGTAGATACATTGTTTTAAAGCTTTAAAATTACACATAATTCTGTAGGAAACTAACTTTATGGGGAAAATGGAGTAATAATTAACTGCAAGGGATGCTGCTAGCCGTACCGACGGGAATGTACAGAAAATGTACAAAGCGCCCTTGGGGACCCACTTTTGGGTCCCACACGAGTGATCCGAATTTGATTTGAAACAGTGGGACTTTGGTTCAAGCACTTCTAACCGTCCGATTGAGCTGATTTTTCGTAGGCCCCTCGGAAAAATGTTTTAAGAACAATAAAAGGTTCGGATCACTCGTGTGGGACCCAAAAGTGGGTCCCCGAACGCGCTTTGTACATTTTCTGTACATTTTCGTCGGTACCCCAGGTTTATCCAACTGGAAGTGGCTTTGCCAAGTCTGTGCTACATTATGGAGTCACATTGCAAGATTTTCTAACGGGTTTTATTCTGTGATAATGACGCATGACTTTGCCAAGTCCCGTATGGCTTTTTAGGAACATGGCCACATGTTGATTGAAAGATTTTTGAATGAGTTAGGCCCACATTACTATAAGGGTTCTCACTAGACTGACAATAAACATAGAGTAAGACAAAAACCAGACACACTTCCATGTAAATTTTACATTTTGTAATACATTTTTACACACTTTTGTATAATTTTTCACACATGTACTCAGTACACACCTTAACGGTAGCCCAGTGGTTATTGATTTTAGCATTTTTCATATTAGAAAACAGAAAACAGGGACGGAAAGATAAGAGATGATTCTTCATGTCTATTCTGCGACAATGATAAATGGCTTTTCCAAGTCTTGGCTTGCTTTATAGAGTACTAGGAATATAGCCATGAGTAATCGCAAGATTTTTTGAATGAGGAAAACTCATTGTTATATAGTTGTATACAACCAAAAACATAGTCTAAAAAATGTTCCTAAAAATGAATTTGAAGGCGAACAAAAAACGTAGTTAAATTCTATGTTCTGATTGACAAATTATTTCACTGTGTTGTTTAATTGGAAAAATGTATAAAGCACTATGTGGCAATTGGGCCTAGGGCACTCAAATGCCGTGGGCCGGCCCTGCTTGGGAGCTTGATTGATTTTTTTGCCAACCTTGCTTCCTTTGCCAACACTTTGCTATTTTAATTATGGAGTCCGGACGTGGCCACGTCACATCTATAACATCAAGTGGTTTCAAGATTTTTCAGATGGGTTAGGACTTAGGACCCACATTTTTATACTAGCACTGCAAGGACAAAAATATGAGAAAGACGCTTTGTTGATTTTCAAGCCTATGGGAGTCATGCCCTACAATCCTACATCATGATAGTAACACTGTCATGGTCTTTTTCGCTTTAAGGGAAGATTCGTACAGGGGTCACCCTGTTAACTCATTGTTACTTCTTATATTGGTCTCCACATATATATAAATAACGTATTAGTCAATATGCTTATCTAAAGGCGGCAAATTGATGGGTTGAGTTGGGTTTGAAATGAGTTATGAGTTGAATATTGGTGGATTGAATATGAGCCAATATTAAATAGGTTGAATATGGGTGGGTTGAATATGAGTCTAGTCAAACCCAATATGACCCAACCCAAACCGTTTTAAAATCCACTGCATTTTGTCTCCATTTTCAGTGATAGAAAGGAACCGCATTTTCCTCAAGAGTCCCCATCAACAGAACCTTTTTCGTTTGAAATGAAAAGGTATCGAGGGAAAGAAAAAAAAAAAAAAAAACGAAAACCTTTTCGTTATAATCTTGACTTGATCACAAAAAATTGACGAAAAACTAAAAATACAAAAAGACAAAAAAAATAAACCGCTTGGTTTATTTTATCCAAAGCACAATGGATATTCTTTTGTGTTTTTAGTCAAATTACAACGTTCTACTCGGAAGATTGATTGAATGATTCCAATTGATGTATGAGTTGAATTTTTAGTTCAGTTGGAGTCGTCTATTCGGAATATTTGATGCATGTAGTCTGGTAATGTATGCAAACGTCCAGATATGTCCTGTTAATTGACCACTTCTCTTAGTAGTTTTAATACAGAATATAGTTCTCATGATTGCAAAGTTCATCTTCCTGTCATCCTGGACATTTAATCCTGTAGTTCCTGATATGTAGTTGCGAGGTCTGTCATCTCCTTGCTCAAATATTCTTATTAGGGCTGTCCAGCGGATCATCCGATCCGCCAATCCGACCAATCCGAACCGATCCGAACCATCCGTTGATCCATTCGTGAATGTTCGGTTCGGTTCCGGATCGAGAATTTCTTATCTTACGGTTCCGGATCCGGGTCGGATCGGATCGGATCTGCTCGATCCGCTCAATCATCCTTTTTTAATCTGTCAAATCCGCCCGATCCGTAACCGATCCATGAATGTTCGGTTCGGTTTCGGATCTTAAAAACCATAATCCGGTCTGAGCGGATCGGATCGGATCCGTATCCGATCCGTGGACACCCATAATCCTTATTGTATTGTTCCCTGTAATTCTTGCATCAGGTCATGTTTTACCTTAGATATTGGCAGTGTTATTTTTCCACTTTTTCATTTCTTGGGCACATTGGAGGCTGTAGCACAGCTGCACAGGTAGGGAATATCTTGTCTATGGCACATTGGAGGCTTGGTTCTGATTCTATCTTTGTTCACCTTTTACATTTCCAGATTGTAACTGGATCTGAAGATAGGATGGCACGAATGTGTGTTAATTCCATCTATTAGTAGGAGATGAGGCCGGATACCTTCAAAATAGATGAATCTTGTTTAACTCTTGTTTCCTTTTGTTTTTAGTGCGCACTCTAACTCACACCTTATCGAAATTTGTCCTTAAATTGCCATTATCGCGTATTTTCTGGATGTAATATATAATGTTCTGTATATAGCAGAAGTGGAAAGTGTTTCAAGTAATGGACCTGGTGTTGGATAAGAAGTTGAAAGAGTTCTAGCCACACGTCAGTTGCATTGCACTTTATGCTAGTGAGCCTTGGTGGTTAAAGTGAATGCCGTGAAGATTATATGCATGATCAGTTGCTTGTCATGAACCGGTGATTGTTGTTCTTGTCATTAACTGGTGATTGCCGTTATTTCGCCCTTTATGGAGATGAAATTTTCTTTGCCGATCAAAAAAAAAAAAAAACTGGTGATTGCCGTTATTCAGATGTTCTTTCTAGTGTAAAATCCTAAGAAGGTACATTTTTAATCTTTTACCAAGAAAAGAATAGCTCATGAAACCCTTCGCTTTAGTTGCATAATGTAAATGTTGTATCACTGGTTGTTGATTCTAAATATAATCCTGTGATCCCTATCCCTAATTGCCCGACTGTAACCTACTTTTTACCTATAGGCCTGTGGCAATGGCCGGAATTTGTCTGTTTGGGATCTTCTTGCTTGCAAGTGCATTTTTACGATATCCGCTCGTGCTTCAGTTCAAGATAAGGTATATTTGTTCACAATGAAGCTTTTTTTTTTTTTTTTTTTTCTAATTTCTCCAAGAGTCAAAAAATCCATTAATCTTGAATTGCTTTTGGAATGCTTATACATATAGGGTAAACTCTTCTTCCCCTCTCTCAGTTAAATAAATCCCACTGCTTCGAAAATCTACAATAGCTTAGATGTTATGAAGCTCACTCACTGCTCGGAACCGCAATAACTCTCCTTTTCTCTTTCCTTTGTTTCCAACAATTTTGCAGAAATTTAATTTATTGGCCCTCAGTTGTCTTGGTTATAGTTCTCAGGAATTTATTCATCTGAATAGTTATTAAGTTTTGTATGGCATGACATGGCATACCTAATTATGCCTTCCCTGCTTTGTCCCTATACCATATCTACTCTAACAATTGCTATTTCAAACCATATGTTTCTCGTCTTTTCCGGTACTTCAAATTTTTATTGTGTTACCACTTGAACAACATGTATGCGATTGTAATTTTACCAGCAACTCTTCTTTGATTCTTTCAAACATCGTTTATAATTTATGATTTTCTATCTGAATTGAGTCAGCTTTCTTGTTTATTGGTGCTTGGGATTCTTGCCCAATCCCATTAATTTAACAAAAATGGGATTCCTGCCTTTGACTCGAGGAATTGATAAACAAAATACCATACTAGAAAACCGGATTTAAAAGTACGTCTTGGCTGGTTCGTATCGGATTTTGGAGGTTCCAGTACGGATACTCACCTATATAGCGGTGGGATTGAAAGTTGCAAACTGTCTCTCCGGTTCCCAGTATGCATCGGTGTATCGGCCATTTCACGGTCTAAATCAGGCCATGACGGCTGAAACGGCAACGGAAATTAAACAGAGTAGCAACCCTTCTTTTCAAAATTTCAGCTTTATTCGTGTTGCTAATGATTTAAAAAAATTCACGATCGCGACACTTGATTCTCGCTATGAATCGTTTGATACATCCACTACTGATACACTAAAACCGAAACCACTACATCTCCCAATACCGCTATTAAAAGTATGGTCCATAACTGATAAGGTCGGTCAATGAGGAATACGACTGAATTGCGAGGAAAAGCGCTCTCGATTGAGAACGAAAAGAAATGGAAATAAGCCATCAAACATGAGACTTATTGCCAACTAACATTCTGAAGACAACCGCAAGTGGTGTTGCTTGAGAAAGTAGTAAGTGCTTGCTTTTATGGGTTCGCATGTTCGAAACTCACAAAGGCCAAACATTCGAAACCTTGGGGCTCAGTTGGATTTGCTTGGCTGTTAACTTCCAGGAACCCAAAATTAGTAGAGGTGTGAATGAGGGACGAACATTCGGTCATGAAAAATTTAAAAAAAAAAAAACACCTAACATAAAGACTGTTGGATGAGAAAAACAAAGAACGACTGTTGGATGAAAAAACACTCTTGCCAACTTGACCGTATGAAGCACTCCGGTTGGTGAGTTTTTTTTATTTTTTTATTTTTTATCCGGTTGGTGATTTTACACCAACACAATTGACTAGGGTTTGATTGTTGGGTCAAGCAACAAGAAAATAATTTCTTTTGAACTAGTCCTGACATGGCGTTTGCTTTTGCTCGGAATGGGAAAGAAATTAATCGAGGTTTTCATAAACTGGTTCGGACACTAATTCAAACCATTGAAGGGGTAAAAAAAAAAAACATTACAAGAATGTTTACGACTTTGCATGGTTTTTTTTTTTTTTTTGTTATTCGTTATTTCTAATTTATTACATGAGGGAGGGGCAGTGTGGGATATCCAAGAGCTTTACCGTAATGCATGAGCCAGCTAGCCACCACTTACGAATTTGCATGACTTTAGCAACAAAATCAAGGTTGCTGGTCTTTGAGTCAGATCGTGCTTAAAGGACTATAACCATAGTGTTTACATTTTGATTGTTATTTTTTTGATGCTGCTCAAGCTAAAAGTACAATGTTTACTTTTTTTTCTGATTTGTATGTCATGTTATTTTTTGATTTAATTGTAGGTGGGCAACCAATATTCAGGTCAGACTTGGGCAACCCAAATATCAGGACCGGCCTTGTATATGGACTATTCATTTTCCGTTTCCTGTTGGTTTCAAATGAAATTGCCATACCTAGAGTTATGATCTGTCAATGCAAAATAGGGAAGAAATTGCGAGGAAAAGGGTTCATTAAGTTGCGATTGATAGCGAAAAGAAGTGGAAATACCATTTGACAAACATGCCAACGAACGTTCCTAAAGACTGTTGGATGAGTAAACACGCTTCTCAACTTGATTGATATGAAGTCGTGCTTTGGCAAATATCAGGACCGGCCTTGCATATGGACTATTCATTTTTGTTTCCTATAGGGTTCCGATGAAATTGCCATACCCAGAGTTAAGATCGGTCAATGCAAAATAGGGAAGAAATTGCCAGGAAAAGGGTTCATTAAGTTGCGATTGATAGCGAAAAAGAAGTGGAAATAACCCGTTTGACGAACATGCCAACGAACGTTCCTAAAGACTATTGAATGAGTAAACACGCTTCTCAACTTGACTGATATGAAGTCGTGCTTTGGCAAAAAAAAGGCGAAAACTTGTTTTTTGGTTTTTTGGTTGTCTTTATTGATTTGTCAAATCCAAAAAGTATAAAATTATGTCAAAACTAATATTTTTTTTAATAAAGCCGAAAATAAACCAAAATAAACCAGTTTATTGGATTATTTTGGCTTTATTAAAAAAAAAATTAGTTTTGACCATAATTTTATAGTTTTTGGATTCGTCTCATCGGGACAAATCAATAAACCATGAAAACGTGATGCAAAACTAACAAATACTCCGTCCGTCCCTTTTTGTTTGTCATTTTTTGATAATCGTGTCAGTTTTCGATCGCTTATATCTTTTAATATCGATCTCGAAATATATGCAATATGGATCTTGTTTGATAGTTCACGATTAATTCTATTATACAAAGTTTTTAAAACGGTGAAAAACATTATAGATTAAAAGATATAAGCGATTTAAGGCGTATCAGAAAATGGAATAATTGACAAACAAACTGGGACGGAGGGAGTATAATTTTTTTTTTTTGAATAAAGACAATATAAAAAAAATCAGAAAAACAAATTTTTTTTTTTCTTTTTGGCCAAACACCACAAATTATTGTCCCTGATTTAAGGCCCACAATATTGACTTTGCAGTGTCTTCTGCTACTTGATGAGGTCCCAAACTGATCGCGTCAGTTTTTATACTGCATTGGTTGCAAAAAAAAAAAATTATTGGGCGATCTAGGAATACGGATTAATCACCCCAAAATGAAACGATGTAATTTTAATTAACAAAAAACATATGCAAATTACACGGCCCATATGCTATCCAAGTCCAACCGTAAAATCTACTCTCACATCTAATCACTAATACAACACATTGAAAACGAGATCAAAGTATCTTGATAGATCTGCAAACCTCCTATAGATGCTTAAATTTAGCCTTACAATATGCTTTTGAAGGTTTGGCATGTTTAATATGAGTCTTTTGAGGTCATGTACCGTATAGACGGGAGTCATGTTCATCTCTAAAGTCGAGGCCTGCTTTATTACTCTATTAAGTTTCTGATGTAATTTTTGGCTCAAAACTATAAAGAGAGAACCCTAATTTGTTTTTGGGGTTCTGAACATTTTTTAGAGACCTGGAGATAACATTTCATGGGTCGCATCACCGAGGTCTTGCTCTTTCCTATATGCGACTAAATACCCTTCTAGGTGGACCGTGGACATGAAGCTTCCTAATAACTACTACTAACTCATGTATATTTTAGGTTTTGTATTTATGCTGATTGTACGACAATACCCTTCTTCATCCAATGAAATGGATTTCTGTATTTTCTATCTATTTTGTGTTTGCATTATAGGTTTCAAATTCCCTCTGCCCCTTTTTAATTGTTGGATTGTCCCTTGATGTGTGTTCTGAAACATTGATAGTTAAAAGTTTAATTTGTACAATTATATAGCTTTGCTCTTTCAAAAAATTAATAGGCAAAGAGTTAATGGGTAAAAGTGGAGGATGATTTTAGAAAGTGGTGGTAGAAATTGATGTAAAATGTGAAAAGTAGAGGTAAAAGTTCGATGTGAAATGAGTAATGATGATGTTTCTTTAATAAGTTGGATTTACGAAGCAATACACTTAAAAAATAACGAAGGAAGTACAGGTTATGCAATGATTTTCTTCACTTGTGATTGGGATGGTGGGGTTAAATTATGCCCGTAGAACAATTTTACATTTTGTAATACTTTTTTACACACTTTTATATAATTTTCAACACATGTACTCATTACATTTTTTCAAACCTTAATAATAACCTAGTGGGCTGATTTTAACATTTTTCTTATTAGGAAACACAAAAGAGGGACGGAAAGATAGGAGATGATTCTTGATGTTTATTCTACTACAACGACAAATGACTTTTCCAAGTCTTGGCTTGCTTTATTGAATACAAGGAATATAGCCATGAGTGATCAAAACTCACATTGGTATATCGCAATGGATTTAATGGAACCAACACGGAAAGACAGGGAAAGACTCTTGTCACATATTGTTTCCAAGTCTTTTTCGCTTTAAAGGGAAGACTCGTATGTGTCACCTTGCTAACTCATTGTTACTTCTTATTTTGGTCTCCACGTATATATAATTAACGTATTAGTCAATATGCTTATGTACCACCCTGAGATATCAACAAAAATAAATTTTTTTTTTTTTTTTTTTTGAGAAATAGGAAGAAAATATTATTAAATCAAAAACTACCGGCCAAAAAATTGGATGCACACAAAACCACTGGCCCTAAAATCACCGGCCACAAAACTACCAAAAGAAATTATATATTGTTACTTCGTAAAAGTTATGTTCTAACAAATTGCAATCCTTTTCAAATGAGAAAACGCCTCGATTATCATTGTGATGAAAACCTTTGTTTGGCTAAAAAATTCATGCTTTACATGTCATAGGGGGTGTTTCCAGTAACTGTTTAATCAAGCACATTTTGGATCAGAGACAAAAGTTTAACTTGTATAGTCAAGGACGGAGCCATTATTGCAATTCGGATGTGGTATTCAAAAATCAATATTCTCATTACCTTTATTCCACAAAGATAGTCTATCATAAAACGACGTTCAATTTTATGATAAAAAAATCAATTAGTTCTTTAATGTTTTTTTTTTTTTGCACGGCAATTACTTCTTTAATGTTGTGTCAATAAATGTAAGAAATTATCAACAGAAGTGCTTATTTTTGTATCTGAAAATTATAGGTTTTGTGACAGTAGATTATTCTTTATGGCAAAGGGAGTAATTTCAAAGAAAGGTACATAAGTGTTCTAAGATTAATTATTTCTAATGCCCAAAAGAATACACATTCTCATAGATTATTATCCATCAACATAGTTAACATTCAAAAGTTATAGACTTGCATCCATTGGTCACTCATTAATATGTTTAGTACCAAAAATAATACAAGCATTTTAAAGAATAACATTGCTCTTACAACTGAAAAAGTAGTTTTCTTTTTTCTGGACCCGAGGGTGGAACATGCCACTTCCCCCCTCTTGAGTTGCGTCTCTATAGGACTACAAATTTGGAAATCTAGTATAAGCGGAAGAATATTTTTATTTGACTTTTGAATTATAAATTAAGTTGCAATAAAACTATGAAACATTTGCAGAAAAAGCTGAAAATGACCTTCGAAATAATTGAGAGCCCAAAAGTGTTAGAAAACCTATAAAATTACTTTGGAAATTTTAAACAAACACACAAATGACCAATCACGAAAGGGAAAAAAAAAAAGAAGAAGAAGAAAAGAAATAGGGCGTGTGATGTGGTTGCACCCTTCTTTATCAAAAATAATATGTGCAAGGAAGATTTGCAAGGAATCACGCAAGGAAGGCACTACGGAGCCTAGTACGGATCCCAAACGACTGATCTGAGCCGCTCAAAAATTTAAAAAATACATTTCGAGTGGGCTTGCGAGAAACCAACTCTATCCGATATGTGTGGATGCTTGATCTAAACTTTCATTTTTGAATGGCTCGGATGGAAAAAGAAAAAATGAAAGTTTGGATCGAGCATCTAAACATATCGGATGGAGCTGGTTTTTAGTGGACCCACTCGAAATGTGTTTCTAAAATTCTTGAGCGGCTCAGATTAGTGGTTCGGGATCCATACTAGGCCTTGCAGGGCCTTCCCTGCGTGATTCCCTGCAAATCTTTTCCTTGCATATAGCATTTCTGTTCTTTATCATGTGTGTTTCATTAAAAGCCAAGCAAGTCGCACGAAATGACAAGGTCACTTCAAAGGTTAAATTATTTCGATTGTGTTGCAATAATTTTAGGAGGCGCACACAATTTTATGATAGAGTGGATTTGGTTTGTACATTCAATTTCCCTTAAATTTCCAAGTAATTTGTGAATTCCATCTCAGCTTTGAACACACTCCTTTGAAAACCAACCCTGGTCCTTCAAAATGGTTAACATTTTTCAGTTTCAAAAGCAAGTCCATTTTTCAAATCTCATATTAATTAAACTGGTTGGAGTTTTTCTAAGTGTCGCTTCTCCATAATCTAGTATTCTAATTCTCCAATCATCTATAGCAAGACAAATACAGTGAGCAATTAAACAAAAATACTTCTATGATGAAGTATACTATGTGAGCTTCTAGCCTTCTACGTTAGATTGAATACGATGAAAAACTAAAAGACCTAATGGTTGAGGCGCTGTATTTGCAAGTAATATATGAGTTTGAGTCTTAGAGTTGCATTTGCTGCTTCATCCATCTTATAGCTCTTAATTAAATTGCAAAAACAAAACAAAGCAAAGGACAATTAACCAGCGAAGCAAAACTTTACATACACCATTGAATGGCTTGACTCTCTTAGAAACTCCAAAAAAGCAATTCTAGCTGAGTTTATTCTATTGCTCGCAAATAGTATTAGCATAAGACTACAACAATAGATGATTACGGTCTTCTATCACAACATTCACAAACAAAAGACAATGCATTTGACTCAATCGGATTCAGAAATGATCTCTAACATACTGCTAAAAGGTCTTTCCCCCATCTTTCCCCTTGTAGTCGACTGATTGGTGGTAGAAAAGGGATTCGGGGGCATGGCCAAAGTTTCTCCGTCTCCCTCAAGCATTTGAACCACTGTTTTCATTGAGGGCCGGTCTCCTGGGTACCACTGGATGCACCAAAGTCCTACAATTGTTAGCTTCTTAATAATCTTGGCATCTCCCCCTTCCTCAACTTCATTGTCATTTGATTCTTCACAATTTAAACGATTATAAATCCATTCGGGAAAGTAAACTTCCTCACTATTGTCTGCTTTACGAACATCAATATTCTTCTTCCTCCCTCCAACCATTTCAAGCAACAACATTCCAAAACTATAAACATCTGACTTGTGTGACACATTGCCGAAGTTCCTGGAGAACACCTCTGGTGCAATATAACCCACGGTTCCCCTAGCAGCTGTCATGGATACAGCACTTTGTTCTTTTGAGCACAACTTGGCTAGCCCAAAATCAGAGACTTTTGGAATGAAATTTTTGTCTAACAAGATGTTATGAGGCTTAATATCAAAATGAAGGATTCTTTGATCACACCCTTGGTGAAGATATTCAATTCCTTTGGCTATGCCTAGAGCAATGTCTTGGAGCTTCTCCCAACCAAGTGAAGCTTTTTTATGATCAGATGATATGAACTTGTCTAGAGAATCATTTGGCAAGTACTCGTAGACAAGAGCTTTTTTATACCCATCAGCACAGTATCCGACCAAGCGAACCACATTGACGTGGTGGATCGTACCTATCGTTCCCACTTCGTTGATGAAGTCATCGCCATTTCCTGTGAAATTGTTGAGGATCTTGGCTGCAATAGGAACATCAATGGAAAGCTCTCCCTTGTAAACGGTTCCATAACCTCCTTGGCCTAGTTTGTCCTTGAAATTTTGAGTAATTTTCTTTATCTCGGCATACGTGTACCTTGTAGGCTTGAGAGCTCTGTAATTCTCCAAAAACCTTTCAACCTTTACTTGATCCTCTTTCTTTAAATAGCTTGATCTACAGGCAAAATATGTAGCTATGACAAGCACAGCAAGAAGAAAAATGCCAAGTGGGACCAAGACTGCAAGTTTAAACAAACAAATTATTAAGGTAATGTAGAGGAAAAAGACGGGAGGAAAAAAAAGAACGGACAATCACCAGTAACAAGTGGGCTTTTCATTTCACCATGTTTGCTTTTCGTTTCACCTGCATAAGATTATATAAATACACCATTCAATTAATCATACATGGGTATTCATTATAAGATGAAACAAGTTTAATTTTTCCATGAAGTTGCTAAGATCCAAGCTCTGTCAGTCGATATATGCAGAGGCGAATACAATGGCACAAGCATTACCTAGTCTAGTCCCTATTGCAGGAAAGATAATCCACCAGTAACAAGCGGGATTTTCATTTCCCGGCCAGTATAAAATCATATTCAAAGCCACCAGTCAATTAATCAAACATGGGAATTCCTCCCAACCGGCAACTACTGTAAGTCGTGTATTCAACCGATTACTTAAGTACGTAGTTAAATACTCCCTCTGTCCGGATTTGTTAGTCCATTTTGGAGATTCCAACTTTTTGTCCTTTACATTGAGTTTGTTAATTTCCTATTTTATCATTAATCCCCTCCATTTAATACTCCTTCCATTCCAATTTGATAGTCCACTACGAAACTACGTGCAATTTTCAAACTAAAAAATAAAGTAGTTGCAAAAATTATTTTTTTATCAATATGTATCTTGTTTGATAGATCTCATTGAGAACTTTAATACGGCGCAAAAAAAAATTAAAAAATGTGAACACATTATTTTAAAAAAATTAGTTTTTGTGTTGTTATTTTAAGCTTTAGAAAATAAAATGAAAATGCTAGGAAAAGTGAAGTAGATATTCTTTCTTTTTCGTCTGAAGGATGAGATGACGAGAAGTACCTGTTGGTGGCTTGGGGATGTCATAGCATTCGGTTTTATGCTTCTTCCTACTCAGTCTGCAATACTTGCCTATGTATTCGCAGTCCGGACAACCTAGTGGTTCATCCCACCTGGCCGTATGGCCATCAGGAAGATAATATCGTATAAAATCTATACATGGAACTGCTAAGTAGGCGTGAATGGTATCCATCTTTGTGCAATTCAAAAGGTTTGGCGTGATATAACCCCTATTCGTATATGAATCTGCTAAGTAGAGATTGTGACCTGGACGGCTAAGGCATGGGAGTGGTGCATAAGATGAATAAGGTAAGAAGGAGGGACAACTGATGACGTAGTATTCGCAGAGATTGTTATCCCCATTATAATTATAATTATAATTGAATGGTAGTAGGAAGGGAGAGGTACTGTTGAATATTAAGCTTGGGTTGTTTTGATGTTGAAAACAACTGGAGAACTCGTATGTTATCTCCTGAAAACGGTAATTGATGTCTGTGACCACTCCCTTGCCAAAAAATGGGATATCAACCAGGGTTTCGTTGGCGTTGGTAGGAGAGCAAGTTAGAGCAAAGCCAGGGCTATAGCCACAACGGTCTGGTTGATGATCCTTTAGCCAGAACGGGAATCGGATTTCTGGGCCCTGTCCGCACTTCTTGGGCTCGCACTCATCATCCTGATCAACGTGACCGTATGCTCCAGCTCCAAACCCTGCCGGCGACAAGGAGAAGAATAAGAGCAAGACAGAGATCACCATTTTGTTCTTCATTGTCGATGATGGACTGTTGTGTAGTTTTTTCACAGCTTTATATTCGCCAACTCAAAGGACCCTCTAATATCTTCTTTGTCAGCTGTCAAGCTGTTTGTACTACTCCTTCCGTCTCAAATTACACGTCTGAGGAAATATGTAATGATTGAAGCAAATTTAAATGGAGAGACATAACTTTCCTACTTTGCCCTTGTATTCTATCATTTCAACACAACAATGACAACTTCTAAAGAACAGTTTTGTAAAATTAAAAACTTTTGTTACAGTACTTCTTAAAGAGACTAGCATTTTTTGGGACATTCAAAAAAGAAAAGAAGAATCCCCAATTTGGGACAGAGAGAGTAGTTTTTACAAATAAAATTAATTTTACAAAACAAATAAAAAAAAAACTGGTATGATTTTGATGCAATTATGCAAAGCAATTGCTAGGCCTTTTTTTTTTTGTGTGTGTGTCTATCTTACATTTTTTAGTATATGCTACGTATTTATTTGTTTAATTATGCTAAATTATTAAGTGTGGTGAATAGGGCTAAGCAAGGTCCGGAATCCGATCCTAATCCACGAGTCATGATTTTTAGAAAGTGAAATACATGTCCGGATCAAAAGTCCTACGATCCGGTTTCAATCCAATACGTGGGTCACGGTTATGGTTTTAGGCACGGATTGCATTCCATAAGGAAATAAGCAACCAACAAGAGTGAAAAAAAAGAACTAGCAAGGAAAATCCAGTTTCTCAATTCTAGATTCTCCAGGTTCAAGTGCATTGCATAAACAATTACATTAACGTAAAATACTATAGATATGAAATATATCGCATTAAAGTAAAATTCTAGAATAGTACTCCCTCTGTCCTTTTTAAGTGATCCACTTGAAAAACGTGTATTTTTGCGGACGTTTAAAAATATACTTTCGCATGTCGTTTTTAAATTTTTTTCCACTAAATTAAAGTACTTAATGAGCACTTTAATTTGGTATAAAACAAATTAAAAAGTTATATAGAGAAATATGTTTTTAAGGGTTTGAAATTGCACGTATTCCCGTATGAATCACTTAGAAAGGGACGGAGGGAGTAATTTATAGATAATAAATATCTCCCTATCCGGTTCGATTAATTCACGGTTTCAAAAGGGAAATTTATGGACCAAACTGCGAGTCATAGTTCTAATTCACAACGACGGATCGTTTCTAACTCATTCCTGATTCACCAGATTTTTTGTGCAGACCTAATTGTGAATTTTTTTTTAAATAACATACTCGAGTGCTGTGATTGAGAGGTGTGCGAGTTGAATACCCTGTAGACTAACCCGTGATAAATGGTCAATTGAACCCATGTTAATCCGCAACATTCATTATACCCCCCCTCTCTCTCTCTCTCTCTCGCTCTTTCACCTTCCTATGTCAAGCAGAAGGCTTCTCCAGAAAACCCTTACTAGTCTTCTTGTTCTTGTTGTTGCCCTGTTTTTGGGAGATTGCGATGCTAACTGTGTCTCCTCTTGTGGAAATATCCCTAACATCAGCCATCCATTTCGAGTGAAAGGAGACCCAGATAACTGCGGAAAAAAGGAATACGAACTGGAATGCGAGCACAATCGTCTTCTACTTAACTTAGTTTCCTCTGGATTTTCCTCTGGAGAATACTTATTTTCCTCTGAAAAATACTATGTCCAGGCAATCAACTACAACAACTATACAATCCGACTTGTCGATGTTGGCTTACAACAGGGAAATTGCTCTTCCCTCCCTCTTTATTACTTACTGATTCTCATGATTACTAGTTATCACGCATATCCATATTCACAGATCACTCCCTCCTACTACGATGAAAATTATGATTTTAGAATGGATGAAATCCCTTGGGAAATGGCTGTAGCACTAAGGGTAGATTGCGAAAAGCCAGTAAAGAAATATCTATCCTTCGCGGACAGCAAAACAAGTGCTTCTAGATGTATTGGGAAAGCTGCTTCATCTTCTTCACTCGCCTCTTATTCGTACTTTTTGTTCGGGAACTTAAGGCTTTCAGATGTGGCGGATCACTGCAAAATTGATGAGATAGTTATGACCACGTTGTGGTTGCCAGCTGGTGAAAATGAAACAAACATCTCCTTCCCGGATTTCCACAGCAGATTGGAGTTTGGGTTTGAGCTTTCCTGGCTGTCCTTCCCCTGTGACCAATGCCAAGGACGTGGCCTCGTTTGCCGCGTTCGGTCTAATTACGATGTCACTTGCATCAAGTTGGCCTACTTCCACTGCGCTACGTTCAGTGACTACGACAGGTCCTTTCTATGTGGGTAACATTTCTTATCTTAGGCTCTGTTTGGAACTTCTGGAAAAGAAATTAAAATTTTTCCTTTTCTTTGTCTGGTACCTGAGAAAGAGAGGGGAAAATTCAAAATTCCAAATTCCAATTCAACCTTTCTCTCTATTTCGCTTTAATTTTTCCATCTCATTCCTTCTTCTTCTTCTTTTTTTTTCTTTCCATTCTTTCCAGATCCAAACAAAGCCCGAATTCTTCTACACTACAAAAGATGTAGTAGTTACTAATCTAGTACTAAATAATTAGGAGTTTATTACCATTAAGGTCAATCACTATTTTTAATTACCATTAAGGTCAATCACTCTTTTTAATTACCATTAAGGTCAATCGCTTTTTTTTTTTTTGGGTTTATGTTTAGGGTACACTTTCCTGTTATAGTGTTTTATTGGTTTAGGAACTTTCATAGAGTACCCTAAATTTAGATCGTACATTTAGAATTTAGAATTTAGCACTTTCATAGGGTACCCTAGGGTTTAGGTTTAAGCACTTTTATAGGGTACCCTAGGATTTAGACATTTTTATAGGATACCCTAGGGTTTAGGTTTAGAGTGGACTTTCCTATTATAGGGTTTTAGTAGTTTAGGCATTTCCATAGGGTACCCTAAGGTTTAGGTTTAGGTTTAGGCACTTTCACAGGGTACTCTAAGATTTAGACACTTTCATACGATTTGGGGGTTCAAAATTTAAAATGTAAAATTAAAAAAAAAAAAAAAAGGAGAGAGAGAGAGAGAGAGAGGAGTTTTTGGTGCATTTTTCTAAAATTGATGGAGCTTCACGTGCACATCCTGAAAAATTGGACTTGCCCGTGCTTTTCCCAATAATTAGAGGCTATATGGAAAGAGAGATGTTAGGTAAATATCTACCGACAACAACTCCAACCACAAGCCTCACATGTATACTTGAGCCCTACACATAAAAATTTGGGGCCTACACACGGTAGGGGGCCTTAAAAAATATCCTTCATCTTATGCATTTTATTCCTATCTCACGTATACGAAACTATTGTTTAAATAAATTTCCTGATGCTTTCTGTTTGAGAACATAATTCATTCTCTCAAAAACTGCAGGTCGCTTGAAGATCATTTTCTTGAGTAAGTGATCACTTGTCTCATTTCTTTTCTACCCTCTTTTAGTGCACGCTGTGTCATACAAATGTTTGTCTTTTTTTTTTTTTGGCAATGAAGAGTGTCCCGATAAACCAGATTAATTTTATTACCACAAGTATCCCTGCAACGGTCAATTTGTGTTAAATAATAGAGGTTCGATGTAGGTGAATTTTGTTTTCTATTTAGATAACTCGGACATCAAGAGCAGCTTACACACACCTCAACTAATTATAGGAGACCAATCCCACCGTTGACTAGGAGGGGCTCAATTACTTAAAACCGTAACAAAACTCCTTATGGACTGGTCGTACAAGAGTTAATAGAACTTGACATGTTTTGATGCCGTCTTCATTACATACGATTTTTTTTTAATACATGGTCAATGGCAATGGCATAGCCAGAAAATTTGGTCAGTGAGGGCACAATTCTACTTTTGTTGTGAAAAAAATCTTTTTTAAAGAATCTAACATGTCTTAATTTTGATTTGAAATGATTCTCGCTTGACTTATATGTGCCTCTAACTAGCCTATTTGGTTATACTCCTTGGCTTCCAAGGGGAAGGTCTAGGGTCCATAAAAATGTAGTTTCGAGGCAAAAATTCAGTGAATTGAGACTTGTTTGTGTGTAATTAGTTATTCAGCAGCTCTAGGGCTAACTCCCTTCTCCACTTTTTTTTATTGGCCTTCATCACATATTCAGATAAAACACATAAATTTAGTCTTGAGTCCTACATAAATATGCGCAGTAGAATTACATTATAACACCAACTAATTAATGACGCTCCAAGAGCACTAAAAAAAGTTGATGTACCAATTTATATTTTTTTTACAAAAAAGCAAATAATAATAATAAATTCCTCCCAAAAATCTAGTGTGGGCACAGACACCCACTGGTCCACTTGTGGCTCCGCCACTGGTTAATGGTAGCCATGCATAATTTTCTTTTGCCTTACATGTATAGGTCTTTTTTTTTTCCGGACGTGGAGGTGCTTTTTCTTAACAAACCTTACATGTATAGGCCCTTTTGTTTTTTCTGGACGTGGAGGTTCTTTTTCTTAATGAAAACTCAGGTCTCAAAACGATCGAATCTTGGGGTTGTGCCTGGAGACGCTATAGCCGCTCTCTAATATATACGAAACTTTTTTAGTAGATTCAAAACTTAGTCAAGAATGTGTGAAATGTGCCCGACATGTAAGTTAGATTCACTAAAAATTTAATCTATAGGGTAAACAATGCTTTAAAAAAACTATCTTTGTCAGTTGACTAAACCATAGAACATGTTTATTGCAGATTATGTCTTTCCTGGGTACAAGGTTGGTGGGCTCGTAATCACAGGTAAGATCTATCAGTGTTCTTTCTTTATTGCCCAAAAAACTTGAGAAAAGCACTTACAAATGGATGAAGAAGGAAAATATGGAAAAGTTTACCCACATTTGTCAGTCAATACTTTGGTGGGACATAAGGAGTTGGGTTTTGAAGCTGGGAGGGGAAGGCAAGGGATAAGGAGTCGGAAATAGGAAACCATCAATAAATTCAGGGATTATAATAATTTTCTTAATTTATTTGCGATTCCACACACAATGTGGAAATTTGCTGCACTTTTTCAAGGATGTCCAATCTCATTTGGATGCAATTCAAAAATGCAAATGGCCATAACATATCAAAGAAAAAACTGAACCATAATTGTAGGACATTGGTGACAATGGAAAAGACCTGGAAGTTATTTTTGTATTGATTTTTTTTCCTGCTTTGTATATGGTAATATTTACTTTTCGCTGAGCAGGATGGATCCTTGGAGCAAGAACTTCATTAGGGATGTTATGCCTACTGGCCTATTTAATCTATAAGTTTATGAGAAGACATTTGTCAATGTTCGATACCATTGAAGATTTCCTACAAAGTCAGAACAACCTGATGCCGATTAGGTACTCATACTGGCAAATAAAGAAGATGAGCAGAGGTTTCAAGGACAAGTTGGGGGAAGGAGGCTATGGTTCTGTATACAAAGGAAAGCTCCAAAGTGGTTACATCGCAGCGATAAAGATTTTAGGAAAGCCCAAATCCAATGGCCAAGAATTCATCAATGAAGTTGCTACCATCGGAAGGATTCATCACGTCAATGTGGTCCGACTAATTGGATTCTGTGCTACGAGATCTAAACGAGCTCTTGTTTACGAATTCATGCCTAATGGCTCTCTCGAGAAATACTTATTTTCTCAAGAAGGAAACATCTCCTTGAGTTGCAAACAAATGTACGACATTTCTGTTGGAGTGGCGCGTGGAATTGAATATTTGCATCGGGGTTGTGATATGCAAATTCTACACTTTGATATCAAGCCTCACAACATTCTTTTAGATGAGAATTTCAATCCAAAAGTTTCGGACTTTGGGCTTGCGAAACTATATTCAACAGATGATAGCATGGTGTCTCTTACTGCGGCAAGAGGAACAATGGGCTACATGGCTCCAGAATTGTTCTACAAAAACATTGGACGCGTTTCGTACAAAGCTGATGTTTATAGTTATGGGATGCTGTTGATGGAAATGGCAGGCAGAAGGAGGAACTTGAATGCATTCGCTGATCACACAAGCCAAATTTACTTCCCGTCGTGGATTTACGACCAATTCAAAGAAGGAAAGGAAATCGAAATGGGAGAAGCCACAGACGAGGAGAGGCAGGTGGTGAGGAAGATGGTTATAACAGCGTTATGGTGCATCCAAATGAGACCTAGCGATCGTCCTTCGATGAACAAAGTCGTAGAGATGCTTGAAGGAAATGTTGAAGGTCTTGAAATGCCTCCTAAGCCTTTCTTGATTCCTCAAGAGATGCCAGTTGAAGATTCATGAATCATCTTATAGCCATTCTAGCAGCTTCATTGATAGAGTATTGTACTTTGGCTTATTTTCAAGGACGAAAGGTCATGATATCCTCTAAAAATAAGAATATTAGACTAAATATTGATACAACTCGTTATCCATAATTTTGGCTTTCACATTGCTCTTTCATGAAGGAGAGAAATCTAATTTGCATTTGCAGAGTCTTAGATACATATTGTTGTGGCTCATGTATCATCACCTAAATCTTGGAATCACATGTTCTTGCATACATTTCAATTCTATCTGGAAAATATGTTTACAAATTCACACAAAGGCCACTCCTTTAATTTATTGTTATGTGTTTGTTGATGTAATAGTATGCTTATGATGATCAATTACTAGCAAGTTGTTTTTAATTTTTGAAAATCATTGGGCTGCTCAGGACTTGTATCTTAATATATTTCGGCTTATTTTCCAGAAAATACCTCACACTAAAAATTCATGTATAATTATATACGTCTTGGCTCAAATCATTTTTCCCCAGTTTATTTTTCAAAATGCATTTGATGGCCTCTTTGTGAATTCTCAAGTCCCTAGTGCTTGCGATATCATAAACCAAGACATAACTGATACTAACATTGGAAGTGGGTCTGGAGACTCAAAATTCCTCAAAAACTTAAGGGTTTTGAGTGGCTCCTACTACATGATAGGCTTCCCACAAACCAACTAAGAGCTCACAGATGTGATTCCTCCAGTTCTAAGAATTTGGAACACCTCTTCTGGGATTGTATAAAGAGTTATGGGCCTGTTTTCCTATTGGCCGCCGGTTAAGGGACAGTTTTGAATGCTCTGCCCAAGATTGGATCTTTTACAATCTGAAATCAAAGAAGAAATCTGGTAAGCATGGATGTTCCTTGGAACACTCTTTTCATTGCTATTATTCAGCAAAATTGGAAAAATCGTAGCCAAAAAAAGTTTTAACAATTTGGAAACTGACAATCGTACAAGTTTCAAAAACATCATTGCCTGTTCCTCTGAAATCATTGAGGCATTCCATTATGTTTGATTCCTCCCCTCGCAGCTGGAGCAAAATTAAGCACAGACGGATTTTGGTATGAGGTTTTAATGTCTGAGCTAGGTTCGGTGGTCTATTTCGTGATCACAATAGAGAATAGATTCTTGGTAAATATGGAAGACTCAACTGCAATTCTAGCTTGGAGACTGAGCTATGGGGAAATTTATAGAGGTTTAACCATAATGTTGGAGAAGGGCTCAAGTAATGTTTTTTTTATCGACAGGGCTCAAGCAATGTCAGCATTGAATCGGACTCCTCAATCGTTGTTCAATTGGTAAACGAAGCCCCCCCTGTGCAGACTCCAATATGTTGATGGCTCGAACAGGCGCTATTCTCAAGCATACTTACCGACAGGCCAATCAGAGCAAACCGTTTGCTAGATTGCGTGTGAAGCAAGCAGAGGAGCTAGTAGTTGCAGAAGAGATGCCACCATTTTATGTCGCTTTTGTGTTGGAAGATAGGCTGTATACCAGCGACCTTAGGGTGTAGTTTGTTTTGTTTTGTTTGCTATTATGTTTGTATACTGGATCCAGACTTTCTTTCGTTTTGAAAGGTTGAAGTTCTGAAGTACCCACACACAAAAAAAGAACATTTTAGAATCAACTCAAAACATGCATAATGCATAATCAGTAGCACAAATTTGGTATAAAAGTTTGAAGCGTAGGTAGCACACATTTGCTAAACCGTAATTTGGCTTCATAAACGAATGACCGATCGACCAGTGTTGAGGAGTTGGAGGCATCCTGCTTCACGAAAAGTGGTAGCTGGAGTATGTTTCTGAAGTACAGAGTGCATGATTCAAGATACATAGTTTTTGGACTTCACTTTTTTCTTTTCTTTTCTCAAAAAAGAGAACATCAAAGATATTGCTAGATGAAGGACGCAGTGAGCTTAATTACAGCCTCAATGAATGGGAACAAAATCTAAGCTAGCCTAAGGTAGCTTATTCAAAAGAAAAAATCTAAATTTCAACCCAATCTTCAACGCATTTTTTCTTGACACCATTTCGTTAATGGTCAAATGGATAAGAGAAATTTACGTTGAATGTACACAGGATAAGGTTCTACAAATTTTGCCATTGTTGTAGCTTACAATAAAGTCTTGTATAAGAAAATTATGAACCATAAGGTGCAAAAGCTGGAAGATCAATCTTGCGTGTGTTGAGAATGTTTTTTTGCTATCTCAGGTGTCCAAACTCCTAACCAGATCTAACCATCTTACATGCACCTCAACTAAGCTTTGGAGAACGAATTCTATAGTCCATTAGCAGAGGGCCCGATTAAGCCGTTTGTCCCTAAGTCTTATGCTTAGACCACGAGGCCAAACCTCAGGATTGTACATTGAGGACGTTGTAGGAGTGAGAAAGTAGTGTGAATGGCTTGAGCTGGTGTAAACCCACTTGTTGAACTAATTTCAATTGAGGGTAACTGACCAACCATCACACTAGGACTCCTGACATGAAGGACCGAGTAGCTACTTGAGGGTAGTTTTGTAAAACAATAAAACGTCAGTTCACTAGGATGCTACCAATCCAATTGGTCATTACAAGATGAAAAGGCTTATGATAAGGTCTAGGAGGACAGGAGAAATTAGGGATGGCAATTTCCCCAAACCCGATGGATACCCGCCCCACCCCCGGCTATTTGGAGGAGGATATTATTCGATTTTTCATCCAATAGGAGCGGGTATGGTAGAACTTAGAGAATCCCCGATTGAAAATGGAGCGGGTATGATTTTGTGATACCCGTCTCCGAATACCCGTACCCGCCCCGTTTCAAATTGTATACATATTTTTATGAATATTGTATGTGTATATGCGGGCATATAGTAGTATATAAATGTATATGTATGTGTGTGTATATATATAAGTATGCATATTGGTATAATTTATGTATATTGTTCCAAATTAAAACTATATATGGTTAAGTGTTAAAAAAAGTTTAATAATGGTAGTTTTTAAAATTGTATATAATCTTGGTAGACTATTATTTCTTCGCAACTTTATATTCTATTTTGTTTTAAATGGTTGTTTTTGTCAGTATAGGGCACATAAATTAGATCTTATCCTCTTTTTTTTTTTTTTTTTTTGTTCAACTAGTTTGGATATGGATTTACCCGAATATACCCGATCCCTAATGGGAGGCGGGTATGGTGGATTGTCCACTATCCCTTTTGGGTATGGAGGTGGGGATGGGGAAGAACTTCTCAATTGGGGATCGGGGGTAGAATAGGGTCCCCCGATCCATACCCTACCCGTTGCCATCCCTAGGAGAAAAAAACGTTTTGCATAAAGACAAGTTTTTCTTGAACACACAGAAAAGAGCAGAAATTAAATACAATAAGGTCCCTCACGAAAGGTACATACAATTCTAAGCTGCTAAGAGTAGAATCACAAGAACCACACCAACCATCTTGCTAAAAATATATATATTATACTAACAAATGGGACATAACTAACCTTCGGAATCATTCCGTATCCAGTCTTGTGCACACATAAGGGCTTGCACAGTATCCGGTCTAAGTGAACTCCGACGTTGATCAAGCATTCTATCTCCAGTGCTGAAGGCCGATTCCTATGAAACTTTCGACGTGGGAATTCCCAAAATGTTGCGCGGCATCATAGACAAGATGGGATACCTTGGCGTGTGAACTTTCCACCAATTTAAAATGCTGAAGTCCATATTCCGAGGAAAAATAGGCTCCTCCAAATACTTATCCAAATGTGACTTAGTGTTTTGGCTCTGTGAAGTTTCGTGGAAGAAACGGTCTAAACTTGTTAGCCTATCCCTGGATTCAATCCCACCACTACCACCGCCTACTTGACAAGCCAAACCATGACCGTTAGAATCCAACGGGGAGCAGATGGCATGACCATTGTAAAGCGCCTTCATACAGTTAGAAACAATGTCAATGCAATCTGTTGAACTGTTGTCATAAATCTGTGGATAATAATATTCGACCAACTTCATCTTAAACTGAGGATCCAAGATGGCTACAACCGCCAAAGACAAGATGCAGTTCTTCCAGTATTCATCAAATTTGGTTTTCATCTTCAATGCCATTGAACTAAGGTAAGCATCCATGTTCTGGCACCACTCAATCAACTGCAAATGAACATCACAAATCTCAGCAAAATATATATTTGTGGTTGGATACTTAGTTGCTGTGAAAACATTAGTAACTTCAAAAAAGAGCTTAAGATATTTGGTAATGGCACTTGCTCTGCTCCATTCTACCTCAGATGGGCATGTTTTGTAGAGGTGGTCTTGTTCTTGTCGTATGGAAAATGCATCTTACAAACAGCCGTATATGTTTCATCTTTTTTACACTGTCAAAAGCCTTCCATACAACAGATTTCAATTGGCTAGAATTAACAATAACTGCTTCCTCTGAAATCTCCATTTCTCACTGACCATTTTCAAAGAATAAGATTTATTTCTGACTATAAGATTCTTCTAAATGACTTAACTTGGGTTTTGTTGTGTAGAAGATAAAGAATAAAGTTAACCCTCCCTATAACAGGCAACAGCTTAAGCTTTTAGATAAGTTGCTGGTTAATAATGTCATAGGCGATAGGTTGAATTAATAAATCATTTGTTTGACGGCTCTAATACCTAATCAATTACTACACCCTCATATATGCAATGCACGTTTTGGACCATAACAACTTGAACCAGAAACCGGATTTCAGCTTTGTTGCATAAAAGGTCCAATCCGATGCTCAAACAAACGAACCGTAATAGTATGGTATTGTCTTCCGAGAGCCAATAATCTCATAACATAACTTTTGCACATATGTTTCTGTGACGTTAACTAAAAAAAACTTACTTAAAAGTTAAAACTAACAGATTAAAAAGGCAAATAAAATCAACCAAGCTCGACACAAAAATGTAGGACTGCCATAGTAAGGAAAGAAACCCATGTAACACTAGTCTTGCCATCTATGATCTATCATGTCACGACATCCACCAACAGCAATTTTGGGCAAAATTAGGAAGAATATTAAACTCTAAATTAGGTAAGGGAAATAAAGAGCACATTCAACTTCAAAAGGACTCTAAATTAGGTAAGGGAAATAAAGAGCACATTCAAATTCAAAAGGATTCGAGGCAAGGCAGTCATGAGTCAACCACACTCACCAAACTAGTATCGAGTAATGATGCGTAGAACGAAGAAATACATTGGTGCCTTCAATCTATTAGGCCTGATGGTTCTGGAGTCCATGAAATTAAGGAGCACGGGGTATTATACCAAGAGGTGGAGTTTGGATGAAATTTTCTTTGTTAAAAAAAAGAAAGAAAGTAAAGAGGTGGAATGTGGAGTTAGGTGTACGTAACAAGGGTCTTGTTGGTTATTCCAAATCTGAGACTTCTTATAAACTTTTGATTTACTATGAAATATACGTAGAATTAGGCTGTGGTTTATGCTTAGGGTTTGCTTACCCTAAGTAGTTTCCACATATTTCTCGGTGTTCATGTTCTTTAGATTACTGCAACTTGCTAATTTTGTAGAATCATTTGGTTTGGCATGGAGCTTGATTAATTAATTTAAATTGGTCAATGACTTAATTTTTAATTAGTCGTCCCATGCATTCACCCCCGGCTGAATTAGTGACACGCACTCCTAAATTTTAATTGTTTTAAATTAGTGACACACATTATTTTCAAAAACAGAAAGAATTGCAATGAATACTGCAGACTTATAAACTACAGTACATCAAAGGTACTCATCCATATACCCCAATAAAAATGCTATATTCCTATGGATATTTCATAAAATACCCAAGTGCTTTTGATCTTGACCTTTAAAATGAAACAATCTCTACCACGTGATCACAAAATTCAAGAACTATACACAAAAGTGTAAACAACCCAACTGCTATTGAGAAAAAAAAGGAAAAGAAAAATATTTCTATAGATGTACTTTATGATTCCTATAGGGCCATGTAAGTTTGATGAGAGTTTTTCCTATGAAATATTTCTATAGATAGGTGGTCGCCCACAAAGCCCTCTTATTAGGCACATTACAACTACATTTTGAATACAATATACAAGATTTAATGTCATAAGGGCAAAATGCTCTTTACCTACCTATGGTTTGCCAGAGTTGCAAATGACCTCCCTCACGTTTAAAAATGACCAATTCACCTCCTCGTGGTTTCGGACTAAAGTGCAACACAAACTCCGTTAACAAAAAAATGCTAAATGACTCTGGTACCCTCGTACGTTTTACCTACATCCTCTCTCTCTCTCTCTCTAGAAAAACAATATATTGACAAATAAATTTTAATAATTTTCAGTTTTCTGTTTTTATCACTATTTTCAAAATTAATTAAATTTCAGTCAACTTTACCAAAGCTCTTGACTTCTAATTACTTTCACTAACATTGCTTATTTTTTTGTGTATTGTTCATACGGAGTAAAAAAATTAAAAAATTTATAAAAAAGAAAAAAGGAGAAGAAACGAAGTTTTTGTTTCTGGTTTGTCATCCTTTATATTGAAAATACTGAGAAAATATCAAAGAGAATAAATTCCACCAACAATTGATAATCTTCAATTCACTAAAAAAAAATCATTCTCAGCCATCCTTTTACAACTATCATATACTATCTCAATAATGTTATTAGCAAAAAAAAATCTCAATAATGGCATTACCAACAATCGGACACAATCAACCATAGAAGAGCAGTTTGATGGGATGATCATACTTTTGGTCGGAACCATAGGAGAGCAGAAATCAAACTAGCAACCAAAACCTTCAGTTGAGATACCGACAGCTCGTAATTAGAGTAATATTGATTCACAAATTGACAGATTAGGGCTTGAACCAAACAAACCTCGCAGCTACGGGTTTCTAGGGATCGGAATCCATTGCTGGTGCCTGGTAGTTTGAAATTTGGTCAGAAACAGATCTCTGACCCCAGGAAACGAGCAGATCGAGATTTCACGACTCAAATCTGGCGCGAACTGATTTGAAAAGGTCCATAATCAAATGATTGGTACTCGAAAACGTCCATAACCAACCGCCAAATCGCTCGACGCCGCCCAACTTACCACCAAATTGCTTGACGCCGCTGCTAGGAAAAGATACCAACATAGAGGGAGAGGGGAGATGCAGTGTAAGAGGGCGGAGAAAATTTGTCTTGGTCATGTGTGCGTGGAATGAGAGAGGAGAGATCTACGGCTGTGGCTGGGTTTAATCGTTCCACAGAGCGAGAGAGAGGGGGACCAGATTTTGGTGCTTTGGGTTAAATGTTAATATTTGGAGGAGATGAAAGGGTAATAATGGCTTCCTACAGGGAAGTTTAACTTTATTTAAATAAAAATTTCATCCCAACTCGCCCATTATGCGGGTGTACTTCACCTTCCGTTAATTCAACTCGCCCATTATGCGGGTGTACTTCACCTTCCGTTAATTCGGACAGAAAGTCGAACAGTAGAACTTTTGTCCAAAACCATGAGGAGGCGAACTGGTCATTTATAAACGTGAGGGAGATCATCTGCAACTCGAGCAAACCATAGAGAGGTAAAGCGCATTTTGCCCATGTCATAATTAAGATATTGTAGAAAATCGTACAAGATAAAAGGAATGGGTAGCTTTCAATTTTAATCTTAGGGTTGATCCCCCCTAATAAGCTTTTCAATTATGACATGTTTACCATTGGGGTATTATAAATGACATCCCCACCCCGAGGTTCATATTCTCATACTAGCTGTTTCAATTTCTGAATTACCAAATTTTAATTTTTCGTGTGGCGTCTGTGCACCACCAATATGAAATTTTCTTTAATGCAACGACATTTGTAAGCATAAATAACCGTTACATTAAAAAATTTCTCAACCAACAAAACCACTGTCGTCCCCCAGGGCCTCAATGTTCCGACCCCAACAAGAACAAACGATGTACAAGCTTGACTGAAACATTTTAATTATTTTTTATAGGAAGCTTTATTATTCTAAAATTGGTATTAGCATTAACCATTCTTTGCCAAATGCAACATAATTACTCTATTTTTTATTAGTCCAAGGAAGTTAAAATATTTCTCTCTTGATTAATAAAAATTCTCTTTCTAAAAATATACAGTAGATATAAATGTCTAATGAAAAAAGTAAGCATTATTCTTCCAACGATCAATCGTTTTGTAACTAGCGAATGTGATAATTTTTTCCCCAAAATGAACTAGTGAAAGATGCAAGTCAAAAAGCTAAAAAAAGCGAAATGTTGCAATGCATGAATCGCCTTGAATCCAATATTTTACATAGAAAATCATAACATTTGCATAAGAATCTATAACACCTGCACAAATACTCATAATATTTCCTTAAAAATAATGACATCGAGACAAATCATAACAGAAGTAATCGGACAACCCTGCCCCAACATATAACATTGTATCGGTGCTTAGCAATTACATGTACCAACCACAACGTTCATTGTAATTTGTAATTCAAATCAATTTTTCGGTGGTTCTTTTGGGGTGGAGGATTGATGTCTTCAGACTTCAAAATTTGGGTGGGCTAGGATTTGGGAACAGCTTATTTTGCAAAATAATCGCCAAGTGGCACATGGTCAGCGCCAACTCGTTCTTAACATTGTCCCAAATTTTTTAACTTGAGGACTATATTAAAACGATTAAAATGTTACAGACGTATTTGAAATTGGCTAATGATATTATTAAGGACTAAAATAGTAGATAAGTGTGTAGAGTTACCGGTAAACATAGAGAGCCAAGATCAGAAGATGATAAGTTGCCAAAGTTTAAACAAGCATGATGGATGACGTCCCAAGAAGGAAAGGAAGAAAAGAGAAGAATATCAAGAGATAAGTAAGGCTGCTAAGAAAGCCTGGTATCCAGTAGTCAGATCATGGAATCTATCATTTGGTCATAGGGCCCTTTATACATCAGCCCCCCTTCCATGCTCCACCTAGGGACACTAACTCCAAAGAAACAACACAAATGAATTCAATCGCATGAAAAACGAGTCAAAAATCGAGCTCGACTTCTGCTCGTTTGTAAATGAGCCGAGCCCTTAACTAGCCAAGCCAAGATAATCTACTTAATGAGCCTCCTTAAATGAGCTAAACCTATATAAACAAGCCGAGCCATTGCGAGCCGAGCAGGGCTTTAGCGAGCTCGTTTACTGAACGAACCAAAAACTTGAGTTCGAGCTCGATTACTGAACGAGCTGAGCCGAGCAGCTCAGTCGTTTGCAGCCTTAGCATGAACGTAGTAGCAAAAATAAAGATTCACGAACATAAAAGACAACATAGACAGTATTCTTGAACATGCAGAATAAATTTGTTCTCCTACTACAAGAAAAAACACATTTGGTGACATGAAAATTTGTCACCAAAGGTCCAATTTTTGTCACTGATTATCTTTGGTGACACAGGAACGTGGTGTCCCTGTATCCATGACACTAAAAGTCAAGCGTGACAAAAAAGTGCACCTGTCACGGAATGATGACAATAGTGACAGGAATTTAGTGTCACCGAAGAGAGATTTTCCGTGACACGAGTTGTCACTAAATGCAACGGTGACAGCAATATAATGTCATAGAAAAGAGAGTTTCTGTGACAAAACCGAGTCACCAAAATTATCTACTGTGACAACTAAATGTGTCACCGATAAAGCTTTCCAGGTGGGCACACAATGGTGACAACCTTTCCATGTCACAGAAAATAAAACTTTAGTGACACAACACTCAACATAATTGTGCCATCCAAAATATTTTCATTGTCCACCTGCTTACAAAATTTCAAATACTTACATCTTACAATCCACCCCATATCAAAAATAAAAGTACCAATGAGCAAAATATCATACAAACCGAATTTACAATAAGTCAACATTCATCATCCGACTTCAAAACATTCATCCTCCAACAATAAACACTTCAAAGTTAATAGTATTAGCAGAACTACAAAACCACCATAGATGGTGTCAAAGGACAAAAAGAACTCAAAACATGCTGCAAGTGTTCTAGTTAACTTCCAAAAAGCCTTCAACTCCATCTTGTAACTTACCTGGACAAAATTGCAAAAAAAAATAAAAAAATGCAACTATTAATTTAAGGGACATTTACGGGGGGCCAGTCACCCTTAGATCTCATAATTACTATCAGGTCAAGCCCAACTCTGAAAAATTCCCATCAAGTCAAAGCGATACCTTTATGCGTGTTTCAGCAAATGCCAATCATGTGCACCCCATAGCTGTTCTCTCTCTCTCTCTCTCTCACTACCCACCCCACATGGGCACAATCCCTCTCTCTCTTCAACTCCCCAACCCGTATAAAAATACCTAAATCATAGGGCACCCTATAAAAGTGCCTAAAATCCTAAGGTACCCTATGAAAGTACCTAAACCACTAAACCCTATAATAGGAAAGTGCACCATAAACCTAAACTCTAGGGTACCATATGAAAGAGTCTAAACCACTAAAACCCTATAATAGGAAAGTGCACCCTAAACCTAAACTCTAGGGTACCCTTATGACTAGGGTACCCTATGAAAGTGCCTAAAATCCTAGGATACTCTATGAAAGTGCCTAAACTCCTAGGGTACTCTATGAAAGTGTCTAACCCACTAAAACCTTATAATAGGAAAGTGCACCTTAAACCTAAACTCTAGGATACCCCTATGACTAGGGTACCCTACGACTAGGGTACCCTATTAAAGTGCCTAAAATCCTAGGTTACTCTATGAAAGTACCTAAACCACTAAAACCCTATACTAGGAAAGTGCACCCTAAACCTAAACTCCAAAAAAGTGACTTACCTTAGAGGTAATTAAAAAAAATGACTTACCTTAGTGGTAATTAGACATCTCTTTTCTCGACCTAGAGGTAATAATCCCTTAATTTAACATGTTATCAAGTACATAACTCAAAATTAATGAAAATATTGTGATAATGAACATATTTAACAGCCGAGAAAGCAACATGTTTAATGATATAGTTGCAGTAATGTCTTGTCTTAGTTGTCTTATTATACTTATATTCATCTATATATAGTTGTTTTTTGCTGAATATACTTGAGGTTGACTGTTGCTACTACGTACTATGATGTTACTACTACTACTACTGTTGGCTGCTCATTGACTAAGGTTTTACTGCTTTTAGTGCTGTCAATTTCTGGTGTTTGTATTCAGCCCTTTCAATACAAAGAGAACAAAGACTGCATGAAGTTTAAAGGGAAGCAGTCTCCCTTCTCTAACCTCTGCTGCTAAAGAATCCAAAAACTCCCTTCATAAGACAACCATAAGTTATCACTTATTTGTTCCTTAAATTTTGAAATAAAGGGGAAAATGAAGATGTAACTCAATTCAAGCCTTCAACTTATGGCAGTTGGTTAAGGATATTGTTGGACGTTAACGTCATATGACTCATGCTTTTTCTTCGAATCATGTAGAACTATCCTTTAGAAGATTTATTTTCATTTAAGTGTATGCTCAATGCTTTCTATGGTTTTTGGTATTCACTGTTTTGGTCAAACTAAATCTCACGAAACTTAGTTCCACCTGATGAGTAGTCTTATTTCTGATCCACATTCCATTTTTAATAAGTGGTCCTGAATATAGACTATCTTCTCTCACTACTAAATCCTAAGGAAACCAAACTGGGCCCATCTACGTTCATGATTCATCCTTCTTCTACAACAACATAGCATTGTGGAAATCATATATGCTCCTGTTGCAAACTACATATTCCACTCCCCTAGACAATGGACTAAATCAGAAGGTAACATCAGGTGGGCCAGAAGGTAAAGTGTGAGCCTTACCTTAAGCTTAAGCACAGATACAAGTTCACACCAACTTTAAAATTCGTGACTTCAGATCCCAACTTTATTACTTCACCTGCTACACAAGTGAAGGAAAAAATTCAGCCCAGAAAATATCTAACAGCGCTTTTATGGTTTACGTTATAAAGCACTAAGCACATAAAGATAAACAAAGGCCTGATTTCCCTTAACAAATTTTAATGCAAAACAACCAATTTAATAAAATTCAACATTGTCTTTTACTTCTAGCTACTACAAACTCCTATTCGAGCACCAAAGATCACATTTTCAACGAGGTAAAATCATTTCCGGCACATATAAAGCACAGTTTCAGCACTTAACAGTGCAGTTTCATCACTTAACAATGCAGTGTCACCATTCAAATTGATTTCCAGCAACCAACTAATAGTTTTGACAACCCAAAACTCATTTCAGAACTCTGAAAACCTGCTTTCTGCATGAAAATAGCAGTTACAGCAACATTTGTAGTCTTAAAATGGCATTTTCAGCAACAAATAACAGTTTTCTGCACTTTGTCACACAGTTTCAGCAACCACGTTTCAGTTCCAGTTTCATACAACCGCATATTCAGGCCTATGTCCCTTTAATGTACCCAAAGTTATCATCTGGATTTAAATATAAGGATTCAAAATTCATTTTATCACAGGTCTGTAATTTAGAAGTCAGGATTGAATAAGATTGAGAGCTTATGAAGTGAAACTTACTGGGGATTAGAGCCTGGCCCAATAGGACCTCCTTGAATATAAGCAGACAAAACAGTCTCAAAGCGTGCAAATTTTTCATCATATGCTTGTATTTTTTCCTGTTGCATTTGGCACAAGTCCTTCATGGTTGCAAGCTGATTCTTTTGTTCTTGGCACACATCCTTGAGTGTCTCAACTTCATTCCTCAGAACTTGCACCTCTTCATATGATTTACCACTAGACCGCTTTGATGATGATGGCTTCAAACCAACACCATATTCCTTTGGATAAAATTTCTTGCCAAGAACTTCTATCGGCATCTCCTTTTGTGGTAGGGTGACTGGTAACCCAAGCGCCTCAACTTCTTGACGACGTGCTTCATCCTCTCCGTGGCGGGCCTCAAGTTGTACCTAATAGCAAAGAAAATAAGGAATCAAGTAAGTACCAAAAAAAAAGAAATAAAAAATAAAGTGTTGATGCAACTTCTGTCAGAATGCTCACATGTAATTGCTCACATATCGGGGCTGCCCACTTCTTCTTATCTTCATTATAATGGGTTGACTTGTAAAAATCTGCAAGGGGGGGACGTTGACCACCACGCTCTTTAGTTTGAGCCGACATAGCAGCTGCAAAGGATTTTGATCCCATGGTATGATGGAAAGGTAAGCTTGCCCGAGCTTTCTTCTTTTGCTTTACTATTTCCTACAAAATGATATAAATATATTAGTAAAGATTTCCATCAAATGAATTTGATTTTCGTTATTTGAAATTGAATTTTACCTCTTTATCTTTATTAGTCTAGATGTTTTCAATCATCCATGCCCAGGCTTCATCAGTAACTCCTCTATATGGCTTGCTGTACGGGTTCTTACCAGCTTCCAATAATTCTTTGTAGTGTTCCTTCATATTGTGACGCCAGGTTCTATACAATTTTTGACACTTGTTGTTGATGCCACGCCTCACATGCTCTTTCTCATCGTATTCCAATATGTCAAATTTATCCTGCACTCAGTCATATAATTAAAACGGCAGTATAAGCAAAAAGGTTTCTATCAGTAAAGAAGGGAATTAAGTATCATAACAAATTCTATCCTTAACGTAGAAAGAGAAAAAAGAACAGAAATGAAAAACCTGCATTAAAAATTGAATAGACCAATTAGAACTAATACCAAAACCAGCAAATAAATATCCCAAAACAACCTAAAAACCTGCAGCAAATTTGTAAGGAATGCAGCAATAGCAGCAGACCTATGTCCAAGGAATGCAACAACTAAAGCAACAATTTTTTTGACGAAATGAAGCAACCCTTAGAATCTGTTAATAGGCAGCTTTGCCTATTTTTAGGAAGCCAAAATCCATTCTTAAGATGCCAAAAATGAAGACACCTTCCAATATACACATAGTTGTTTAATTCTCTAACTTTAGAACCCATTAAGTATAAAGAGGTAAAATACTGAACTCGAAATAATATAAAAATAGAAAGAGAACTTTACTCGTGCAGCTTGTATGATGGGAGCTTTAAAAGCAGGGGGAATATCATCCCACTTCTCCATACCCTTCAACGGTGCCGCCATCCTAATTTGTACACCAAGCCAAGTGGCGAACCTTGTGGCATTTTCCCCAACAGGAGATCCTACCTCCAGAGGAACCTCTACAACAAGTTTGTTGCCATTATTAGCAGCAATTAAGCGTTCAGTGTTAATCCCACAGGTAGCACCCCGGAATCGCGTTGAGGTAGAAGCAGAAAAGTTTAAAAAAGTATGTGTGAATCTTACAATTATAATATGATAGAATTTCACTATCTTTTTATTATTGGTAAAATGTACCTCTGACCATATGCTGTGGTAAAGAACCTGGTGTAGCAGACAGAGAATCTTGTTGAACCGGTAACTCTTGGGTCGGAGTAGGAGCCATTGTAGCCTCTATTGGAGGCATCTCAGTATGGGGAGTGGATGTATGTTGTGCAACAACATTCTTCTTTCTTCTTTCATTCATGATAGCATCAATCTGACACCATGTGATATAAAATTAATATGACTAACGATATATTTGTAAGCCTTGAATGCACAATACAATTATTTATTACAATTTCTTCCTCATCGCTATAAAAAGTCAAATGGTCATCATCAGAACTCAAATTGTACTCATCCTCAAGTGGTTGGTACTCCTCGTCGTCATCAATATCCATGGCCCTCATATTTTTCGCATCCTTAGTATTTTTAGTCTTTCCCTTCTTCTTCAGATCAACCAATGAATTCACCATCCTCTCAAACCCCCTTTTAGCCAATCTAAGGTTGTTAAAGTCGATTTTTTGCCGCCTTTGCTTCTCATATTCAGGCACTTGCTGGGCCATGCTCCCGGGCTTTATAAACCTGACCTTGTTTTTTGCCATATCTCTCCTATAAGAAAAGACATTCAGACTTTAATATGATATATGAGCAACAATTAAGCTTTCAGTGTTAATTCCATGAGTAGCCATCAGATTAGAATATGTTAAAATAAACACAGAGAATAAGAAAAGAATAACTTTTGTCCATATTTGGTAGCCTACACAGTCAATACTGTTAACAAAATGAAGTCTAAATGAAGAAAGGTAAGTGAAGCCAAAGCTAAGGACACCTCAAATAGGGCATTAGTGCAACAACATCACGTACAAGTAACTCTTCAATAAATTAAGATACTTAGTTGTGCAAGTATTCCATATCAGTTATGTTAACATTTTTTACTTGTAGTTAAACTAGCTCACACAATCCAAGAGTCTCAAGGATGTGTATAAGAAAATACATTGGAAGTTAGATATGTAAAAACCAACTATAGTTGAAATATTGTATTAAGGACATCAAACCAAATAATAGTTGATCATAACCTGTTAAGAGGGTCCCTAAGGCCGATGAGTACATTTTATGTACCTAGGGGTTGGTACCCCCTGTTTTATCGTAAAATGTCCTAGATAATTATGCCATTGACTGTTGTCTTTCCAATTGAAAAATGAAATTCAATCGAAGGGTTTTGGCAGATTAGGCTACAGGTACATAAGTGAGAATTCTTTTTTAATGTACACTGACTTATGTGTCCTTTGAAAGCCACCCTTTGTCACATGTGGCACACACACATCTTGCCTATATAAAAGCGAACAATGCTTCATTGTTCTAGGAGGAAAATGCCCATCCTTGCACAAACAAGCCCAAAACTGGTTCTCCAAAGAAAACCAAAATAATCCCTTCTCACCCCACACACACACCCCAAAAAATGCCTTTCAAACTCTCTTTTTCTTTTTCTGAAAGCCCAGACAATTTCCCTCTACAAAAATCCAAAAACTCACTCCTTTACCCAACAATTATTTTTATAGGTGACACCTTTTATATGACACTATCTTAAGTTATATTTTTGTCTAGCCTATACAATTCTACTCTACATGTTAAATGTCACTCAAGGTGAGCACCATGTAACTCTTATTCGGGGATTTTTATGCCTCTTTGCAATTTAATATTTTAGTACAAGTTATTCAATTTTTATGGGCCAGGATTTATTTGGGATAGACAAATTGACAAAGATGAAAGACCCCAAGTAATAAAGCTACTTCAAATGGCTGACCAAAGAGCTAATGCAACTGGGGGATAGTTTTTTCCTCTGTTTTATAACCAGTAGAACATATTTTAATTGTTATCTCTTCTTTTTATAACCAGCAGCATATGCATCGTTTTGCACAGCCTTGTTGTGGTATGGCATTGTCTAATACAAAGATATTTAAATGCCTATATCTAGAGACCCACTAACTTCAAAACCCCAGTAACACAAACTAAGAAACACTGAACCCAATTCAAAACCGTTATGCCACTACCATGCATTACCTATTATCTATTCCCCCAACTCCTCCTACAGCAACTCTACAAAGAGCCACCAAATAAACAATTTTATACATCAATTAAGAGGAGAAGCCACTGAAACTCACAACACATTATTCCTAAGATGCCCTAATTTTTGCCTGGGAAGGCAAAAACGGTACGTTTTGTAAGTTGGGTTAGAAGGAATGGTGCTTGGGGTCTTGATTTCTAGTTTTATCAATAGGGAGAAAAATAACCAGAGAGCAACAAGAAAACACACAAAGAAAGTAGAAGAGACAATCGATTGATGAAGTACCAAAACTACAGAGATGAAGCCCTACCTTTCAGTAAACTTCGAGTAAAAGAGCCTCAATCGATTGATTCAGAGCTTCGATCGTTGAGAGAGAGAGAGAGAGAGAGAGTAATCGATCGGTGTGTGAAGGAGCAGTAGACGACACCCCCAAAATCTTTAACAGTAGGGGAGTTTTGGTGACCAGAAACGACGTAGATTTGGTATTCTTATATTTCAGTGACACACCAAAACTTTTCAGTGACACCCCCAAATTTTTAAACCGCGCGCCAAAAATTTCCCACGCCCGCTTGCGCCAAAATTTTGACCTATTTGGTGACAAACAAAGCCTTGTCACCCAAAATTGGGTATTAAGTGACACAAAACTTGTCACCAAAGTGAAACTCCTGTCACTGTAAATTGCCTCCATCTGGAGAGCATGACCCAGCTCTTTCGGTGACAGCCTTGTGATTTTGTGTCACTGTTCGTTACATTTAGTGACAACTGTCCCCAAGGCGTGTCACCGTTGGTGTTTTTTCTTGTAGATATACAGAACACAAGACAATACTATCATGTATAAATTCCAAAATCGATGTCTCAAAGTAGGAGCGTAGAATTAAAGTCAAGATTTCAGATGCCAAAAACCTTATTCCGAAATTGTCTGTAAGCATTTTGTTATGTAATTCAATAGGATCTGATAAAGGAGGGTGCCTAGGGATGGCAATGGGTCGGTTCGGTTCAGGTATTGTCATATCTGAATCCATTACCCGAAAGTAGATGGGTACGCAGAACCGAACCGAAACCCGAATGGGTAGGGAAAATTGAAACTATAACTAAACCAATCAGGGATCAGTTATGTTCAGGTACACCCCGTTAAATTAAAAATGAAATAATTATGATTGAAAATCAATATGAAAATCAGTTAACTTAGGGGTGAACAAAAAAAACAAAGAACCGAACCGGACCGTTTTTTTTTTTCGCTTTTTCAACACACCGGTCCGGTTCTCGGTTCAGAAGGCTTCCAAAATATAGGAACCGGTTCGGTTCTTAGGATTTAAAGACTGGTTCGAACCGAACCGAACCGGTTTTATACATATATATGTAAAATACATATTAAATGTCCTCTTATTACAAAAAAGTGAAGGGCGCGGGAATCGAACCCCGTCCGTCCGCGTATTAACTTTCTCACTTAGCCACTTGGCTGGCATTCAACTTGTGTTAAAGGAAGGAAAGAAAAAGATTAAAAATTTGCCTTTGATGCACGGGTCGGGTTGGTCGGGTTTGTGTCGGGTTCGGGTCAGGTTGACTTTGATTGGGTCGTGTAAAATGGTACCCGAAACCGAACCGAACTATCTTATAAACCGATCGGTTCGGGTAGTGTCGGATTTCGGTTCGGGTCGGTTGGGTTGGTCGGTTCACCCACCCCCAAATTCCAGATTTCACATCAAAGAGGGGGAGAGAGAAAGAGAGACATCAAAGATCACCCAGATTCATGCCAAATTCATCAAAATCCCAAACAAATCACAAGAAACTTGGGTTAGTTTCAGTCTTTCATGACTACAAATTTACAATAGCTACTTAGCTAGAACAGATCCGTATAAAATTACAAATGGTCTATTGGAATAAAAATGGAACAAACATTGTACATGAAAACCCGAAAAGTGGTGAAGGACATCTCATCTATGGAGTTTTGAAGCATATGAAGCCCAGAAGGGGACAACATCGTCTATTTTGTCGCTGTTGTTTCTGTTGCTGCCGTCGTCGTCGATGGAGGCTGGAGAGAGAGATAAGAGAAAAGGTGTGCGTGATTTGAGAGGAGAGAGAGATCTGACATTTGAGAAGGAGTGTGTGTAGGTGGATGGCGGTGGATGGCTGGGGGTGTGGACGGACGGCGGTGGAAGGCTTAGAGATGGACGGATGAAAAAGAGAGAGAGAGAGAGAAGGGGTGGGAATTTCTAGATCTCACTTTGAAATGGGAAGTGGTGAGGTAACTATGGGAACTTGGGAAGTCTGGGAAGGTTCCAGACGTGTAATCTGTTTATACTTGAACGGGTCGGTTCGGGTGAACCCGACCTCCTAGACTCAAACCCGAAACCCGACCCGACTGTATCGGGTTGCCAAATTTTCAACCCGAACCCGACCCTATGGTCTTTGAAAACCGCCCGAAACCCGGTCGGGGCGGGTTGGCGGGTCGGGGCGGGTCGGGCCGAGTGGGTTTTGCTCACCCCTACTCCTTACCCAGCCGCGGCACCCAAAACGTATTCTCATTTCTCAGATCTAAAAGTGTACCCAACTCTCTCTCTCTCTCTCTCTCCAATTATCCAATATCATGGACGAAACCCACCATCTCCTACCTGAGAGACACCCAACTGAGATCTCAAATCCTCTCATCTCTTTCGTTTCCCTCTCTCTCCTCTCGTCTGTCGACGCATATGGATGATGATGAAGAAGATCGGACAAATTAACAGCCCAACCTCTTCAATCAAATCTGAGATCGAGTCTGTGTCAATCGATTCGTGTATGTATATCTCGAACGATTCATGTATGTATACATGCATGTATATGCATATATGTATGTCTTGCTATATATAACTTGTAGAAATCGAGATCTGGTGTAAGATTTTGGAACTTGTAGAAATCGATTTGTAAAAGTAGAGACTCAGTATGCGTGGGTATTATACATAGCTTGTATTTACCATAAATATGTGCTAAAACTTAAGATCTGGAACTTGTTTGCTGATTGAATCTCTAAGTTGCAGTATTTTTTCCCGATTGTGTGCATGTGTTGCAAATTTCTGTCTCTCCCCCTCTAAACCGAACCGACCTCCGAACCGAACCGATCTCTAGAAATCCGGTTCCGGTTCTGTGGTTCCTCCGAACCGGTTTTGTTCGGTTCACTCAAAATCCCCTCCGAACCAGACTGAACCGAACTGGTTACACCCCTAGTTAAACTTAAACTGGAAATGTCATAGATCCGTCACTTAAAAATGTATACAGATATGCATCCAGATATTTTAAATGCAAAACTAATATATATCTAAGTAGAAATTCGAGGCATTTAAGTTATACACCGGATAAACTTCTACATATGAAAGGTAATTTTGCAATTACACATATCCGGTTCGGTTCGGGGAACGGTTTTGTTATCAACTTAAACCAGAACCGAACCGAACCCGTTCGGTTATCTCACATCCCATACCATACCCTCACCCATGGGAAATATTTCGGTTATGGTTCGGGGAAAAAAATCAGTTAATGTTCGGGTACCCATCGGTTTTGTCGAGATTGCCATCCTAAGGGTGCCCCTATCCTCATCCTCCATTGTCTTACCGATAAATCCCCACAACAAAAAGAATACTACTATTTAGAGTTTCAGATAGTAGTTCCTCGTAATTTATAACTCAATGCTTGGCTTGATGAAAACCCATACGATGAAAAATATGCACCCTATTCCGGACAATGTTGCATGCGAACCGAAAAACAATCAGTGCAATACAATGACAAAATTGCATGTAAACAGAATAAAACCAGTGCAATACAATGCCTTGGAATAGCACCATTAACTGGTTACGAAAAACATTACATTGTGCTCAGGGACATGGCCCAACCCTATTTGGCAGTTACACTGAAAAACTTCGGCTGCATTAAGTTCATCAGAACTAAAAGGAGGAATAAAGTTCATCAGAACTAAAAGGAGGAGACATCAGACACGTCTTAAGTACATGAGTTTGGGAAAACATCAGCCCTAGCCGATAAAAGGGGGGAAAAATCAATCAGCCTAATGCTTCAAGAACCTAAAACATCATACGATTCAACCATGAATTCCATTGAAGAAACTCCCGAATAAACTACTCCCTCCGTCCCATTTTAAATGTCCACCTTTCTATTTTGGGATGTCCCAAAATAAATGTCCACTCTCTATAAATAACCATCAAAACATACCAAACTTTTAATTCTACCCCTAAAAAGTACTCATTGATTTGACAATTTTGTTATATTTATATCATTCTTAAATTGACAATATCTTTCAACATATAATATTTTTCATGATTTTGAAAACTTTGTATAATAGATTAATTGAAATCTATCAAACAAGATCCATATTTAATATTTTTTGAGATCCATATTGAAGGACATAAACAATTTAAATAAATTTAATTGACTTCACACTTTTTAAGGTTACTTTTACAAATTTAGAGCAAAAATTTTAACTTCTTAAAAAGTTCGATTTCCCGTAGAGGACATTTAAATTGGGACGGAGGGAGTAGGTCACAGAAAAGTTAGTCACTTGATAAGAACAAAAAAGATTTCAACATGCGATTTCTAATCTTACAGTCATTTCTAACCTTTATTTTTTTTGCTTTTTTTGGTATGATTAACCTTTCCTTTTTTCTTTTTTTTTCACGTGTCCTCCACTCCGGCACAACCATATACTGCATGATGCAACTACCTGCACACATTGCTGATGAATAGTCATAATATTGTACGGTGCTTACTGCTTAGCAATTAATTCTACCATCCACGACGTCCATTGAAATCTGTAATTCACATCAGTGTATTTTTATGTTGATCCATGGACACAAACTAAATTGGCAACAAAGCTAGTCCAAATGAATTACGAATCCTGCCAAAATGGTAAAGGAGAAGGAGAAGAAGGACAAGAGTAGTAGCTGTAAATAAGGGACACCGCACAAATCAACTGAATAAAAGTACCGAACGATCAGAAGACTAAGCGAACCATCAAAAAAGGTTAAGAATATGGTAATGGTAGCTTGAGATTCATGATTTATATGCAACATACTCCCACAAATAAGCGACTTGGCAGCAAAGGATATCCAATTTACATTCAAAATCATAGTACGTATCACAATCTTGTCTGGTTAATACTTCTTCCTTTCTTTTTTCCCAGCTCTCTCAACTCTGTTCTGCTCTCCACGGATTTGACTCCCAAGTAAAAGGAGGCTCTCTTTGTAACTCTCCGCATGACACCGGGTTAAATATGTACTGAAACCAATGTCAATTCCAAGTTTCTGTAAAGTATTCAGTCTTAGGGTCATAAGAAAGAAGTGCCCAGTACTTATTTCTATCACGAGTTCACCACTCTTTTTAAACCCAACCATTCTCTGCATTACCATATCAACCTCCATAACTAGGTGTGCAGTCCAAGACTCAGCCACACCATATTCCCTCAGTACCCACACACGCCACTTTTCCTAAGCATTATTTCCTATGTCTTCAATCAGTACAAGATCTCCCAGAAAAACAGCAGGACGGATACTAAGGAGAAGACTCAAATCAGATCCTACATCATAAGGAACCACTATTGGTCTAAACAAGTCATCCCCGAAATCGAACGACAGCACCAAATGGCGACCACTCATCTTATCAGTCGCAGACCAATGCACAACTACATTCAAATAAGCCTGTGGTGCCTTTTTTCAAATAGAATAACACTCAAGACCACCCAAATGGCTAATGTCTTTCCAAGTGCCCAAGCTCAATCTATAAATGTCCATCTCGGGGTTTTTACTAGACTCAAGATACACAATCCTCACCACCTTGTAGTCATTTGATTTGGGATCAAACCCAAACCCCATCACGTGCTCAAACTTCCCATGCGTGAAAACAGTTATCCTGGGTTTTGGTAGGGTCACAGATTTCCTTATCCAAGGGTTCCATAGAATCGTGTCATATGCATAACTAAACTGATCACCAGTGATACAAACCAATCCATTACAGGAACCAAGTATCCGATACAAATCATTGACAGTGCTCTTGAACGGAAATTCAATCTTTTGATACTCATGAAAAGATTCATTATCTATGTCTACACGGAGCGAGTATACCTCTTCCTTACGGCATTCGGAGTAGTGCCGAATGAGAATTAGATCGTGGGCATTGTTGTAGGATGCCAATTGTAGTCGGTTGAGGTGAGCAGTGATGAAAGTGCACCAAGATTTCCAGACACAAGTACACATAAGGAGGGAATTGATGGGTACTCTTGCGAAAATATCGGTTAATACTTCGTGAGGCAGGTAGTCCTGTATGTGGTGCTGCATCTTGTTGTAGTTCTTCAAATCTTTCTTGGGGACCTTTTCAGAGAACGTTGTTATTCAGAAGGATTGACGATAGGTTTGCGTCTAGAGAAACTGCTGATTGAAGTGCGAAACCCTAATAATTCTTGGAAAGAAAAGTGGAAGTAAAGCACATTACCTTCGCTCCTACGTTCTAAGAGCAAGTGCACCAATGGCTAGTTATATTACCTAGTAAACAGTGTACATTTTGGGTTTAGCTAGTGGCTTTTCTTTTCCAAGCCACACCAATGCTAGGCATTTTACCAATTATTTATTAAAAAATTACTTTCCTAAAATTGGAGCCCAACAACATTTTTGCTTCTTGAAATTGGAGCCCAACGATCACCTGCAGATCTAGCAAAGGAAGACCACACCCATGGGTAGCAGCAAAGCAATATCCACCACCTACAGAAGCTTTTATTACAACGGTAACCTTGGCACCCAATCAATATAAAGGCCATTGTCTTCTTCAACGAATCATTCAAATTTTGTTTCTCTTCTACATTTGAAATAACAGTTTACACTTTTGTCCAATTTATTCCTTCACTTCTTCACTTTCAATATATGGTGCCCAATCGTGTACTCAATATGATCATGAACAATTCGGATTTTTCCGAGTCTGATGAGGAGTTAGAAATTAATATTAGAAACAATTGCTAGGTATGAAGAAGAAGACAATGAGGGCAGGGGTTCAAGCTCAAGCCGTGGTCTTAGTGAAGGTCGCAACATTGTCAAACGTGATATTCTTGGTGGCCAAAAAAAGCTCTTTGCTGACTATTTTTCAGAAACGCCAGTTTATGGTCCACACTTCTTTTGAAGGAGATTTTGGATTGAGACATTCTCTTTTTCTTCGAATCAATCGTGAGGTACAAGCATATGACCCATACTTCATTCAAAAAAAGAAATTGTGCAGGAAAGCTTGGTTTGTCATCTCTTAAAAAAATGACCACCTCATTGAGAATGCTAGCTTATGGTGCACCGGTTGATTCTGTGGATGAGTACGTGAGGATTGGAGCAAGCATTGCAATAAAGAGCCTAAATCATTTGTTAAAGCAATAATTGCAGTTTTCTCTGAAGAGTACTTGAGGTCACCCAACGAAGGCGACATTGCTAGGTTGCTAGCGGTTGGCAAAATGCGTGGATTTCCGGGGATGCTGGGGAGCCTTGATTGTATGCATTGGAAATAGAAGAATTGGCCAACCGCATGCAAAGGTATGTATACTGGCCACGTTCATAAACCAACAATTATTTTAGAGGTTGTGGCATCATATGATCTATGGATATGGCATGCATTTTTTGGGTTGCCTGGGTCTCATAATGATATTAATGTGCTAGAAAGGTCTCCACTATTTGCTGAGCTTTCTCAAGGATGTGCACCTCGGACTTGGGGTTGCTGTTGTGCAGCCTGTGCACAGCAGCTGTTGCGCACAATCACAACCGTCCGTTGCTTGGATGAACGGTCTAGATTTCAAACAAAATAGAAGAATTGTTCGCACGAACAATTTGTTTTCAATCCGAATCGTAAAAAAAAGCAATGGACGGCTGTGATTGTGCGCAACAGTTGTTGTGCACAGGCTGCATAGCAGCAACCCCGCGGCCGTGCACCTCCGGTCAATTACGACATCAATGGTAATGACTATACTATGGGATACTATTTGACTGATGGCATATATCCGCAGTGGGCTACATTTGTTAAAACAATTCCCGAACCACGAGAAATTAAGAAAAACCATTTTGCTTGATGCCAAGAATCTGCAAGAAAGGATGTAGAACGTGCATTTGGAGTTCTTCAAGCACGATTTGCAATTGTTCGAGGACCGGAAAGGTTTTGGGGTCGCCAAACACATAAAAATATCATGACAGCTTCCATAATACTACACAACATGATCATTGAGGATGAACGGGATGATAATAATATTGGAGTGGTAGATATCAACTATGATTCATTGGACCATATTCCTCCAGTACAAGTATCACACGAGTCAACTACTGAACTTAGGGAATTCATCCAACGTCATCATCGCATAAGAGATAGGGGTGTTCATTCTCAACTCCAAGAAGACTTAATTGAGCATCAATGGCAAATCTACAGCCAATCATAAGAAGAACTAGTTTGAACTCTAGTTTGTATGCAATACTAGCGCTATATTATTATTGACCATGTGATTTTCATCTTTGCAATCATCTATAATTTTAATTTAGATTCTACTAGTCCTATTGTTGAGTATGTCAAATTGTACCTTATGTTCAATTACAAACTTATAAGTAGTGCAAATTGCTTCTAATGAACATGTCTAATTAGCTTCCCATTTCCTCTCAGTTTCCTGGTTATTGGGGACTTATGAATTTTCCCATTTCAAATTGCTTATGATGAACATGTCCAGTTTCCTTCAATGTTCATAGCAGAATGTACAACAAAGGCCATTTAAGGCTCCAAAACAGAGTAACAAGATTGCACTAACATATGCCAAAACAAAGTTCCATTTAGTAGTTGTCTTTCCTTACACACACAAAGACCATGGCTTACAAAAACAACAAAAGCATAAGCCAAGCAGCCTGTATTTCAAGGCACCAAAAAGTGAGCTCAAATCACATTTAGACACTTCAAAATGACACTTCTACATCAAGATATACCTTTTAAGACTACAAAAAGTGAGCTCTTGCTATAGATTTAGACACTTCAAAACAAGTTTCAGCTCTAGCATTCCACATATGACTGAACCTTTCTTCTTTTGTCTAGGATTTTCCTTTTCTGGAGAGCATAGAATTCTTGTTGATCTTCCGACAAGTTACTGATATCCAACATAATTATCCTCTATTCCTCTTTGAATTCTTCCAATTCAAGCCCTACTTTCTTAATGCGAATTTTCTCTTCCTCTTGAGCATATGTTTTTTCAAGCATCTCCAATTTCTTGTTAACCAACTTGTTTCTGCTTTCTGTTATCTTTTCCAATGCCCTGGAAATCTAAGTTCAACTTTGGATCTCGTTGTTCCTTCGTTTGAAATTCTTCTTTTCGGCTTTGATACCCGTTGGTCGTTCCATGCCACAAAATTACCTGTCGGAACATTGTCATCCTCTAGATTTATCGCATTAATTTAGAGTAGGACACGGTGCCACCCCATTTCTTGGTTGTTTCGATTGACTCTTTTTCTCACACTCCAAGAACCACTTTGGTTGATTTTTCAATGTAGTCCAGCAATGTTCGAATTGGAATGATGAACCCTTGTTCATTTTTTGATACATCTCTCTTGCCTCGCAAAGCTTTAAAAACAAAAATACAACAATGCAGTAATATAATAAAAAAAAACAGATATAAAAGTCAAAAACAATAAAACCAATACCTTATCTTCGTTGTTTGAGCCACTTCGATTCCTTGATTCAACTTGGGCATAGCAGCCACAAAACTTATTTGTGGCTCCTTGAATCGTTGACCACCGATTCATTAAGGAAACTTCCGTGCGATTCGACTCATATGGTTTGTTCTCGTCAAAGAATTCTTTCATTCTTGCCCAGAATGCAGTTTTTTTTTTTTTGTCAGTACCATGCACAGGATCCATGCTAATATTAAGCCATGCTGACACAAGAAGTTTGTCCTCTTCTATACTAAAATTCGCCCAGAGTTGTTGCTTCTTAGAAACTGGTCCCACATAAGCGGGGACTCAGTTTCTTGGCTAAGTACTTGATTGTCTCGCTTGAAACATTGTGATTCCATGAGATAATGTTCCTCGAAGTTTGAACCTGATCGCATAAGATTGCCGAAGTACCCATAGTTCTGCGAATCCATCTCTACAACACCATTACATCTTATTAAGTGTAGAAGAAATATACAAGTAATATGGTAATATCCAAAGGTTCTAAACTTAAAAGAAAAGACACAAAGCACAAGGATAGATTGTCAAAACCTTAACAATTAATCAATGGTTTTAGTGGAGGAGTTTTAAAATTCAACTTTGTATGTTCTTTGGTATGTCACACTATCTAGTAAAAATTCATAGATGGAGTGGTCTTCTAAGAAAGTGTATCCTGGGGGGCATAATTGTTGGGTGTTAATGCTAATATCTTGCTGCCAAAATAGAATTTCACAGCATCATTTCGTATGGATGTTCAGATTATGATTCCATTCAGCATATAGCGGAATGGCAACTACTAAATTATAGATGGAAAATTTAAGCAAGCAGGGCATTGCAAGTTCTGTCAAAATTATGATCACGATTTGAAATTATGATCATGATTTGCCTACCGTGTGTCCCTGTTCGAATATTGTACACCGATGCAAATGATGCTTGGTAAACATCTTAGAAAAAAAGATTTTGTGTCCTTATGGTAAAGTCACTAAACAGAAACGAGACAAACTCATTGTTTGTTTGGAACAAATTGTGAAGTCTTGTGGAGTGCAAGCATAGGGTTAAAAACTACGAAATACTAACCGAATACTGATCACTCCATCCAAAATATGAAAAATAAGAGAAGCACTAGTTGCTCTATGTTGAAGTGCACGTACTCCGTCAACTATCTCAGTTTTCCTCTTTAAAAAGAGTTTTGAGTGGACATGTTTATCAAACATGGAATTGATATTTCCAACGGCACTCAGTAAATTCATCGAACAGTTAGTGAGCTATTTTCTCCACCAATTTTGCTCACAAACATGACTCCCAACAAAATCCCCAATCTTGTCCAGGGAAAGAAGTACTAGATATTTATGCCCAAGGATTAAAGACAAAATTGTTCCCACTCATCTATTTGAAATCTTGTACTTGAGTAGTTCGGTTCATATAGAGTTTCAAGTTGTTTCTCGACATATTGTAAAGCCCATCCCTAAACAATAATCATGGATTCCTTGTACCACTGATTTCTCTATTAAACTCAAGCAAGAAACAAGAAAACGTTTTTGGGATTCATGCCTGTTGCTAGTAGAGCGTTGTGGAACAGACAAGGTTTGAGAGATGAAATTACAAGATGAGGAAACTTTGAGAAGTACCAGAGATGGCGTGAAGTGAGAGATAAGGGGAAGAAGCGTGGGAGAAGGAGAAGAGATGCGGGGGAGGAAAATAACAAACAATTGGATCGCTTGTGAACAGTACCTCAGCAAGAGAAACGAGGTACTGTAGCCAGAGGAAGAATACCTACAGGTTTAGAGAGGCTGGTGCAGGAGAGTTCTCTCATATTGGCTAGCAAAAATACCTAAAATGCTTCTTTAGCTCTTCTGCTGCACTTGCTCTAACACCTAGAAATTTGCAGAACGACAAGCCATAAGCCTCAAAGCCCCAACAATTTTGAACGAGTTCAAATTTCTGAGGCACTATTTGTTTTGGCGCGTACTGTGTAAAACTTGAAAGGGTACTAACTAGAGTTTAGGTTAGTAAGTCTAGGCAATAATCGTGTCAAAATTAATTATGGGGTAAAAATCACTTAGACCCCTTCATCTATCACTCTTCCACCCCTCATCTTTAAAACCTAGCAACCACACCCCCTCATCTTTCAATCTACGTGAAATGTTTGAAGCTGTTAAATTTTAGCATGAATTGACTAAAATGCCCCTTGTTATATAAGGGGTGGTTCAGTTAGGGTTTTCATTTGGCTGCCCCCAAATACGATCAAGTCTCCCGTCTCTCTCCTCGCTCTCTACCGGTCCACCTCCATCTTCTTTGATCAATCTCTCTACCCTTCATATCTCACCAAAATCGATTGAAAACTAGAAAACCTAGATCAATCTCTAAAAGACCACACCATTCGTGTACCTAGCATATCTATACAGTGTGAAACATAAGGGGAGCTGTGTCTCCCACCGTTATCTTGTTACTATAGAACGGTGAAACTCCACTCCATCTTCCATAATAAATAGATAGAGTCAGAGAGAGAGAGGTAGAAGACGACAGAGATACAGAGGGAGCTCCCAAGACCAAAGTTAGGGTTCAGAGCTTTCTCTCTCTACAAATTTACTTTGCTTTGCTTAGGTCTTCAACAATTGATTAATTGGTCTATTGGGTCTCCAATAGAGGGATTGTTTCGAGACTGGTACATATTTCTCTATCGTGGGCTATAAAATTTCAAATGGTTTATCTCCAATTTGACTTCGAGGTTCCTTTTGAAAAGTTCCCCAAGGGCATTCTCGTTTCTTCTGATTGTTGCGAAATTAATTTTGTCAATGTTTCTTTGATTATGAACTATCTTGGATTTTTCAACAGTTCTCTTGCAATTTCCATCCCTTCATACCCTACCTCGCCATTAGTTACGTCGATCGATTCATCTCCAAGCAAGAAATTCCAGTACGATCGATTCGTTTAAATAAATTAGGAAAATTTAGACTTTTATGGTACTAGTGATGATGGAGGTGAGAGGAGGAACATGAAATACGGTCCTAGTGATGGGAGGATGAGGAAGGAAGTAATGCTGATGGAGGAGGAGAGAAGGGGATGAGTGGAGGAGGGAATGTATGGCGGGCAAAATAGGCTTACAAATTTCAATTTGGATGGAAAATCCCAAGTTTTGTTAAAAAAATTGGACGGACTGGTAACGGAAGGGTACTAAGTGATACGGGTTGAAAGATGAGGGGGTTTGGTTTATAGGTTCTAAAGATTGGGGTGTATCTATGGAAGAGTGATAGATGAGGGGATCTAAGTGATTTTTACCCTTAATCCTAAGTATGGTTCATGTAGGTCGAAATTAAGGAGGTGTTCCACTAAGGGTGTTTTTAGAATATACTGGTTTTTCACAGTTTTTTATGTGATGTATTGTGAGAGAATAACTTGTGTTGATTTTTGGAAAAGACTGTTTTTTGTTAGTGAAACACCCCTAAGTAGGTTAAGATCAAAATAAATCAACATTAGATATTAGTCCAATAAGAAGTTTATTAAACTAATAGTAAATAGTTTAAAATATCAAAAAAATTCATATAAAACTTTAAAATATTACAGCATTATCATCTCAATGTATGATTCAATGATTGGTTACACTTGTCCATTAAAAAAGTGCATATGCATATTTAATATATTAGTAGTAACTTATTTAGCAAATATAGACTATTCCAATTACAAAGATGTTATTAATTATTAGTTTTATATTCTGTAAACTCGTAAGAAATAATTTTACTTACATTAATAGATGATCTTTTGATCCTTATTTTTAAAAGAATTTCATGACTAAATTTTCCACCTCCCATCTTTCAAATTTACTCTCCGTTATTCTAGCTTTTTTTTAAAGAGTGGTCCCCAATCTATTTCCGAATTGTCAATTTAGCCCCCAATAGACAAAATGCGTCTATTGCATCCCCAAACTTATTAATCGACGTTTAAATGGTCCCCATCCCACACAACGTTTGGTTTCACCGTCAAAAGAAGGGGCATTCTCATAAAAGCACCCATACTACCCCATTTTTCCCACCCTTTCCACGTGTTTTACCCCCCTTGGTCTTAGACTTTTGGAGGTAAATCTTCCCGCCTAAAAGAACTGCTGCCTCCACCTATATATACATGCATGCCATAAGACAGAGTTACAAAAAACAGAGAACCAAAAAGCATCCAAAAAAGAGAAGAAAGATGAGTGCATCCTCTGCGACCTGTGGCATTCCCGGCCGGACAAACCTTGTACTACTGCAACCACCTGGGCGTGCTGAGAACATCATGGACTGATTCAAACCCAGGAAGGAGGTTCATAGGGTGCCACAAATGGCAGATAATGCTCTAACCCACCTGGGCGTGCTGACAACATGGGGCCTGCAATGACATATCCTGAAAAAACAAAAAAAAATAATCATCAATGGAAGACTTTTTACAAGTAAATAAACACCATGGGCCCTAGAAAGCAACAAGACATACATATTTCGTGTAAAAAAGAAGACAGATAGTGTATCAAACTTCCAGAAAGTCGAGAAAGTTTTCACTTACCGATTCCTACGGTTTCACTCCAGCGCTGAATCTTGTACCACAAATCTTCTTCTTATGGTTTCGAGATCACACGGAGAGAGAGAGAGAGAGAGAGAGAGAGAGAGAGAGAGAGAGAGAGAGAGAGAGAGAGAGAGAGAGAGAGAGAGAGAGAGAGAGAGAGAGAGGATGGTGGAGTGGAGAGAGAGCGTAAAGTGTGAGGAGTGAGGGTGAAATGAGCGATTTACGTGACAACCCTCAATTTTGATGGTGAAACCAAACGGCGTGTGGGATGGGGACTAATTATACGTGGATTCATAAGTTTGGGGATGCAATAGACTTTTTTTGTATATTGGGGACCAAACTTAAAAATAAGCCGTGTTATTCTCTTTCCTAGAATCTAAAAAAAGTTACCAAAAAAAAAAAAATGAAAGCGCTTTAGTACTGATGAAAAGGTGGTGCGATGGGTAAATTTTTCATCCCGAACAAGAAAAGAATTCAATAGTTGCCCTCATACTATTAAGTCAAAAAAAAATTAAGGAGATATTCATCCCGAACAAGAAAAGTAAAATCACAAACCAACAATTTGGTTTTGTGAGGTTTTACAGCATAAAGGATGCAGATTCAGCCATCAAGCAAATTCACGGACAATGGTTTTGGGGTCAAAAATTGGTGGTTCATATGGCCAAATTTGGAATCAGAAGTAACAGCAGCACAAAAAGTTGGCGTACAGAGTGAAGAATCCCAATCCCATCAACAAGCAAAAAGAAGTTATTCAGCTACAGCAGCACAAAAAGTTGGCGTACAGAATGAAGAATCCCAATCCCATCAACAAGCAAAAAGAAGTTATTCAGCTACAACAGCACAAAAAGTTGGGGTACAGAGTGAAGAATCCCAATCCCATCAACAAGCAAAAAGAAGTTATTCAGCTACAGCAGCACAAAAAGTTGGCGTACAGAGTGAAGAATCCCAATCCCATCAACAAGCAAAAAGAAGTTATTCAGCTATAGCAGCACAAAAGTTGGCGTACAGGGTGAAGAATCCCAATCCCATCAACAAGCAAAAAGAAGTTATTCAGCTATAGCAGCACAAAAGTTGGCGTACAGGGTGAAGAATCCCAATCCCATCAACAAGCAAAAAGAAGTTATTCAACCGAACTATGGGAATCATGAAACCCATATATTCAGGAGTGCTGGAAAATCAACTATCCAATTCTTTTTTTTTTTTTTTTCGTCATTCGTCATTCCTAATCTATTACATGGGGGAGTGGGTAATGGGACTCAATCCCAGGATGCAGTGTGGGGGCATCCAAGAGCTCTACCGCATGAGCTAGCCACCACTTGCAACTATCCAATTCAACACACAGAAAGTAACAATTCAACCAGCTGTGGGAATGGGTGGTTATACGGAAGCGCAATTGCAAAAATTAGAAAATTACTTTCACCCAAAGAACTGGAGGAAGTGTTTGAGAAGGAAGGCATCCTTATATATAAGATCAAAGCTATTGGTGGAAGGTATGTAATCATCACTTTCCCCAATTCTAAAATGAGAGATCAGAGATGAAACAATTGAAAATAATTGGTTAAAGTTATGGTTTGACGATATAAAGCCATGGATGGGTGAAGCTGCAAATGAGGAGAGATTTGCTTGGTTATTGTGTTATGGTATGTCACTAAATGGATGGTCCATTTCAAATTTTAAAATTATTGGGAATTCTTGGGGTAACTTTTTACAAGTAGATGAACCTACATTGAAAGAAGTTTCTTACGAGAAGGGGAGATTACTCATTGCAACGGAGCAAAGTCAGAAAATCTCTGGATTCATTGAATTAGATATTCTGGGAAAAGTTTACATGGTTAGAGTGGAAGAAGAAAGTTCTTTCAGAATAATAATAGACAACATATTCTCTACTGGAAGTCCGACGTCTCTGGCCAAAGATTTAGAAAAAGATGAGGAGAGAGATGATGAGGAGGAGCATAAGTATGATGACAACACTAAGGAACGGGAACAAAATGCTGTATTGGAAAATAATACAGCATTCATTAATGCAGGTGATGGCAAGATTATGAATGCAGAGAGCAATACTCAAGTGGAAAAAAATCTGCACACTTGTAATCCAATTAATAATTCTTTGCTGGACAACATGTCTGAAGTGGAGGAAGTTGATGAGACACCTGGATTTGGAGCTATAGTGGAGGTGGTTACGAAAAATCATAATGAGGGAAACATGCAATTAGTCACTTATAAACAATTAAACATGCTTTGGAGATCTCCAAAAACATCCAGCAGCCTCTACTATCTACAGGGAGTGCAAAGGTTGTATCAATTTACATTGAAAAGGCCATGAGAGATACGGTTTTAACAAGCCAAAACTCACACATTGATACTTCTCTGATTCCCAAGATTACCACTCCTGTTGAAGTTAATGAGGAGGACCATAACTCTAGCTGGAGTGTTGTGCCATTCAATTGGAAACAGGATGGTGCTTCTAAAAAAATTGTGTCAGAAAAGTTCAAAAGGAAAAAAGAAGTCTGTTGAAGAATTAATAGGCATCCCTAGATCGAAAAAAAAAAGGAAAAAGAAAAATAGTGTGGTTCTCAGAGCAGCAATAGCAGCAGCAGCTCTCTCTGTCTCTTCGGATGGAATCAAAAACAGGAACTGGATCATCTTAGATGAAGAGGAAGCTGCATGGACAATGTCAAAGATAATTGGGGAAGATTACATGGGAGAAGATGAGGAAGTCTTGAGTAAATTCATGGTATTAGACGCAGCAAATACAGTAAAAGCCCAATAAGTCTGCTCCATCATCATGAAGTTATTATCATGGAACATCAGAGGGTTGAGAAAAAAAGAAAAAAGAGGTAAACTGAGAAAGCTCATCAGGGACAAGAGGGTGGATTTTCTTTTACTTCAAGAAACAAAACTGAGTTCAATTAACAACTTCTTCATTAATTCCATCTGGGATCATAGTGATTTTGGCTTTCTAGCAGTAGATCCCAATGAAATTGCTGGAGGTTTACTATGTATTTGGAATTCTAATTGTTTCAAGCTAGAAGATGCTTTGCTGCAACAGAATTTTTCTTTTGATAGCAGGGACTTTTGATTAACATTTTAGCTACACAATTGTCAATGTTTATGGTCCATGTGGTGTGACTGAAAGAGGAAGATTTTGGGATTTGTTAGGAGGGTTAAGGGATCAGTTTCATCTCCCTTGGTGTTTGGGAGGTGATTTAAATGAGATTAGAAGCCCTGATGAAAGACAAGGATGTTCTAATAGAGATAGAGGAATGAGAGACCTGAATAATTTTATAGAGGGCATGGAATTCATGGATCTTCAACTTCTTGGCAGAACTTTTACTTGGTCAAACTCACAGGATGAGGAAAAATGGAGCAGATTAGACCAAGGGAGATGAAAGAAATGAGAGAAGCTCTCAAAGCATGGGCATAAGGGGCTTTTGGTAACACTCAACAGAAATTGGATCAGGTGGAACTAGAACTTCGCAATCTAGACATTCAAGCCGAGGAGGGAAATATGTCTGAAGACCTGTGATCTTAACAAGACTAGGGTGGCTTTATGGGTGAAGGCCAAAGATGGTAGAAATAGTTCTCTCTGGATGATGTCCTCTTTAGGCTTCAAAGCATTTTGGAATCTTTATAATCATGTTTCATTCTCTGTATCTTTCCATTCTGTATTGTTTTGCTTCTTGGTTGGTTTCTTGCTAACCTAGGGTCTAATGTGGCTTAGCTCGTCTAGTGGTTGAATGTTTCCTCTAGTCGTTTCTCTTGCCCATCTTTCCTTTTAATCTTTGTACTATGTTCAGAGATTAATAAAGTTCTTTGCCTTTAAAAAAAAAAAAAGAAGAATGTAAGACAAATTAATTTAGCAACCCCAAGAGGTTGGCAAAGTAGTCTTGTCTTAGGACTTAGGAGTTTGCTCCCACCACTTAAAGTCTTAGGTTTGATTACAGTTACCAGCAAACTCTTGGGGCTAGTGGGGTTATGCCCGGCCATTACCTTTAGGACCCCAGACTTAGTCGATGTGCGCAGATAAAAACCCAGGAGCATTGTGCCGACCCATGCTCTAGGAGTTATTTTCGTTCCATTGACTTTTATTAAAAAAAATACCCCAAATAGAGTAGTAAAGGATCCAGATAAAAAAATTGGTTTCATTTGCAAAGATGAAAAATGGGTAATTTTAGCTGACCAGAATACTCGTCTCATGAAACGAACGGCATAGAGTGTCTGTATTTATATATACCCCACAGGGGTGGTAGGGTGTTATGATGTCTAGGTACAAACAAATCAGGGGTGCAACATTAGAGAAGAAGAAGAAGTCTTTGAATCAATTTGAGTACAAGATAAAAAATGAGATGCAGAGAGTGAAAAACCCCTTTCCGTTCTTATATTGAGGGTATTTTTAATGCTGTTAGAGAGAAATCTAACAGATGGGGGATTTAGGAAGTAATTTTTGTGCGACTTAAAGCCTACAAAATAAAATAGTGTATTATTTTATGTGTATTTATCAATTTAAAAAATATTTTCGGATACCATTTCAGCCTTGCTAACAGCATGCGAGAATGCGGCACGAGTGGCCACGAGGCGACTAGCCTTGGGACTCGGGTACAAGGCCGGTCCAAGGGTTTGGAGTACCCTAGGCCTAACTTAAAAAATGTGCCCTAAGAGTATAACGCCTAGATAATTTTTTCAGCAACAATCACAATATAAGAAAGACAAAACTATAAATATAAAATTCTACTAATCATTATATAATAACAGAAAAGTCAAAAGACAAAGTCTCCAAATATATATAACGCACGAGTATCATTTAAATATAACTCATATTGTGTTTCATTTGCCAAATGTGACATAAAAGAATTGGTTTTTAGTGACGACGTATGAAAAATAATCAATTTTTAGCACAAAAAAAATAACTGCATTTGGGGACCCAAAATGATTGTTAATATCTAATCTAAGCTAAGCAAAATCCTATTAAACAAAACCCAATTAAACAAAACCATATTGAACCTGACAAAAATCATAAACTAATCTTTTAGTTGGGGCCTTTTTATTTTTCTTGGGCCTTTTTATTTTGGGATCACATTGAGCCTTTTTATATTTCTTTTTGGGCTACAAAAGACCTCTAGTCAACCTACCACTTAAAATTCTTGGGTTGCCCCAAATTTTGAGAGTTTTGTGAGTGCCCTAGGCCCAGGCCTTGTGGGCCTTGGGCATGGGCCGGCCCTGCTCGGGTAAAGAGCCTTCCAGAAATGGGAGAGGTGGCGTCCTATTATTGGATGCTTGGGGCCCAGGTATGGGGTTTTCGGAAACTAGGCGAGTTTGGCTTATTATAAATGGGTGAATCATCATGGTAATAAATAGGATTAAATCTTCAAAAAAAAAAAAAGGAAGAACAAAGGGAGAAAAAGAGAGGAAGGAAAAAATAAGGAAAAAGAGGTAGTCGTTCAGGTGAGTCCTCACTTTTGTGTAAGGGAAAGCTAGAAACCACCCAATAGGTGGTTGACCGTGTATAACACTCGCGCGTTGTTTTTCATCTAAAGCACCCTGCTGACAAGTTGTACGGGTACTGATTTATGGCAAGACATAAATCAGTACCCGAAAATGACCATATCACCCCTTATCAAGACTTATAATGCATCTCTCCTCTCTTTCTCCTTTCATTCACTTTATTCTTTTGTTTTTTTCCCCTTACTCGGGGCATTTCCCTCTTTATTTTTTACATTTCACTTTAATATTTTATTCTTTGCTTTATTTTCCCATTTCCTTCAAACAATTTGCTCTTCCTTAATTCTTCACTTTTTTCTTTCCTTACAAATTGCTCTTTCTTTTTTGGGAACCGCGTATCTTGCGGTCAAAAATAAAATTTACTCCAATTTTTCGTTTTGAAATGAGATCTTTAAATTAGTTCAAAAAAAACACGCTAATACATTATTTTTCCTTGAAAAATGCACGGTTCCAAAAAAGACATGTAATTTAGGACGGATCGAGTAAAATAAGATCTTTCTAAATTTTCTGCGTTCCAGCTTTCAATCCCCATTTTCGTCAATTTTATAGTAGTTTCAAATGTATTTCAAAGACGCTCTCACACGCCCGCATACGAATTATGTGAATTAGCTCCATAATCCAGACCACTAGGGGCGAAGGTGTATAAGGGCCAGATTAATAATACTATTAATAATAATAAATAAAATAATAATATTAATAATAAAAAATAAAAAATTATATACTAATAATATATATATTGTGAGCTTCCTATCAAGAATCCCGCAACTTGTTAACGTCCGGACCTCCACTTTTCGGACCAAATTTTGACGATCCGAACCGTTAGATGTGTTTAAAACGTATTTTCAAGGTCCAACGTACGCGAGGATTTGGCAAAAAAAAATATACCCAGAAGGGCTTGATCGGAGCAGTTTTTCATAAAAATGTTAAAAACATGTTTTAAACACATCTAACGGTTCGGATCATCGAAATTTGGTCCGGAAAGTGAGGTCCGGACGTTAGGTCTGGATTTAGTGGTTTGGATACGAAGCTCTCTGTATATATATATTAGTATAATTAATATTTAGATAATTAGTATAGCCAAATCTCTGAAAATTTATATAATTTTTTTATATAGTTAAAAAGAAGAAAATAAGAATAATTCTACATTCTCATAAAATTTCCTCATTTTTTTCATAGATGCAATTAATTACACATTTGTGTTGTAATTATCGACCAAAAAACAAAACAATGTCATATACATTATAGTAATATATTAAACAATTTAGATGATACACTAAGCACATTTTTATAAAATCTTGATCTTATCGTATGTCGGGAGATACGTGGCATTCATTTGGTTGGGAACAGAAATTTTTTTTATGAAGGAAAGCGTAGCTTCAGACAACTGTTTGCCGATAGGAAAATTGTTAACGACAAAATAGACATTTAAGTTGAGCAAAAAGGACTACACTGCAGAAAAGAGATTAAATTAGAAAAATAATTCCAATAAATTATTAAGCCAAAAGGGGCCATAGAGTTGAAGAAAAATTACTATTAAACGAAAAAAAGGAAGTTGGATATAGAAAGTGGGGTGGCTGCCAGGTAGAGAGAAATTGTAAGCAAATGGGGCAAAACTAGAAATGTATGAAGGTTAAACTCGTCATTCTACAAGAAATAGGGGGAACTCTTGTAGATTGTTGGAAAATAAACCGCAAGAAACCATTACAGGGACACTTGTAACCCCATCATTAAAAGCTGAATTCCCTTTTATTTCTACCGGACCACCCAATGGGTGTGAACTAGCAAAACCACCCTTTGTATGAATAACTGCACTCATAAAAACCTATATTAGAAAATAAGAAATTCTTCCTCACTGATTTCACCAAACAAGAAAAGCAAGGATGCCATGGATTAGTAAATCTCAGAACATGTTTGTATTCGGTAAAAGACTCAAAATCTAACCAACCACAAAGAAAAACCCACAAGCACACGCACCCAAAAGGAGTCAGATCTTGATTTTCCTAATAGCCTCCATGCATTTTGAGTCTTTTACCGAGAAAAGAGTAGCTCGCAAAACCCTTCGCTTTAGTTGCATAATGGGTTGTTGATTCTAACCATAATCCTGTGATCCCTGTCCCTAATTGCCTGACTGTAACCTACTTTTTACCTATTGGCTTGTGGCAATAGCCGGAATTTGTCCGTTTGGGATCTTCATGCTCGCGAGTGCATTTCGACAATATCCACTCGTGCTTCAGTTCAAGATAAGGTATTTGTTCACAATCAAGTTTTTTCTTTAATTTCTCAAAGAGTAAAAAAATCCATCAATCTTAAATTTCTTTTGGAATGTTCATACGTATAGGGTAAACTCGTCTTCCCCTCTATCAGTTAAATAGATCCCACTACTTTTTTTTTTTTTGGTAAAAGATCCCACTGCCTTGAAAATCTACAGTAAAGCTTAGATGTTATGAAACTCACTTGCTGCTCAGAACCGCAATAACCCATTTCCACTGTGGCTTATTTGTTTGGATGGTCTCCAAAGTATTAACGGAGTGTCACTTTGGTCCCCAAAATGTAAATCGTGTCTATTGAGTCCCTAATATTAACAATTCGCGTTTAAATGGTCCCTGGGTCTAACCCCGTCCGTTTTTACCGTCAAGTGCAGGGGTATTTTCGGAATTTCATTGCAAACCCTCCCACTTCATCTTCTGCCTCAAAACCCTAACCATTCCCATACCCATCCCCAAACCCCAAAATTCCAGAACTGAACTCAAAAAATTCAAATAAACAAAGTGAAAACCCAACAGGATTTGGAAATTGCACATCGGAAGAAATTCTAAGTTCCTAACGATCATCAAACCCATTTGGCTCTCAGTATCGCTGTAATTCTATGAAATCGTACCTCAAATCGATAAGAATGATAAGAAGCATACAAGGGACAATACAAGAAGAATCGTGTTTTGACTTCTAATGTCGATGATGTAAGGCTGCGTTTGGCTCTCTGTATCGCTGTAATCTGGAGGGTTGAAAATGATTGCGGCACTATCGATTAGTTCTGTGGATTATTAATTATACACCATCGATTGAGTTCCAAAGTTTAGGATTAATAAGCGACCGCGGTGGAATTGGATTATATTCCTCTCCATGTCTCCTTCGTGTCCAGATCATGGTGATGAGTTTTTCCACGAGTTATGGTTGGGGTAGAAGACTGGACACATTGGGTGGCAGCCATGGGGAGTATTAACAATTGTCCAAACAAACAATTTCTTCAATTCCGCCGAAATCCCAATTGAACCAAACTCTGGAGTTGGACAAACTCAAACATAAAGAATTTTCTTCAATTCCCCTGAATTGTTTGTAAAAGACGCATCTTTTTTTCACTCTACATAGCATGATTTTGGAATGCACATTGCAATATAGACAAAACCCACTTTTTTCCAGAACAAAAACAAATTAAAGCAAATCAAATGGGAAGTCCGGATAAATCAACATCTTACCGTAGTGATCAGAATTGAATCATCGTAGTCACCATTGTTGGACTGATCGCATGGAGGGGCTTTTGTCTTTGTGTTTTGAGACAATGAAAATAGTGGGTGGCCAAGAGGGCTGGAGATGAGTTTGTGTTTGAATTCAGTTTTGGAATTTTGGGATTTGGGGATGGGTATAGTTAGGGTTTTGAGGTAGAAGATGAAGTGGTGAGAGTTGAAGATGAAATTCTGAAAATATCCCTGCACTTGACGGTAAATACGGACAGAGTTAGACCCAGGGACCATTTAAACGCGAATTGTTAACATTGGGGACTCAATAGACACGATATATATTTTGGGGATCAAAGTGACATTTCACTAATACTTTGGGGACCATCCATCCAAATAAGCCTTTCCACCGTGGACACGATGATTATCAGCTTCCCGGAACTCTCCTTTACTCTTTCCTTTGTTTCCAACAATTTATTGGCCCTACGTTGTCATGGTTATAGTTCAATTAGTTTTGATTCCATGGTTTATGATTTTCAATCTGAATTGAGTCAGCTTTCTTGTTTATTGGTGCTTGGGATTCTTTCGCTCAATTCTATTAATTTAACCAAAATGGGATTCATGCCTTTGACTCAAGAGGAATGGATAAACAAAATACAAGACATCATGCGTGCATGGATGGGTATACTTGCTCAAAAGGAAACCAAAAGAAGCGACACCATTGTCTTAAGAATACAGCAGCACTACCTTTAGGTTATATCGCTATAAAAATTAAAAAGATGAACTATAAAGTTGGGTAAACATATTTGTATCGCTCTATATTATATTTGGTAGTAGTTAATAAGTCCTAGAATGTTACTCCGTTTGAAGCTGGGTTCAAATTCGGTGCAGTTATTTTCACATGCTAGACCGAAACCAAGAAAGCATTATGATTTCCAAACTGCAAAAGTCCCTCGGTAGAACTAGAAAATTGGGCCCTACTTGGGCTATTTCGTTCGGTTAGGCGTCAGTTTTGGGTAAATTTGGCGTCCCTAACATACTTTTAAAAGTATGTCTCGCCGTTGTATATGATTTTGGAAGTTCTGGTACGGATACTCACCGGTATAGCAGTGGGATTGAAAATTGCATATCGTCTCTACGGTTCCCAGTATGTATCAGTGTTTCGGCCAGTTCACGGTCTAGATCAGGCCGTGACGGCTGAAACGGCAACGGAAATTAAACAGAGTACCAACCTTTCTTTTCAAAATTTCAGCAAACTTGACCGAATGAAGAACGACCGTTGGATGAAAAAACACTCTTGCCAACTTGACCGAATGAAGCACTTCGGCTGGTGAGTTTATCCCAACACAATTAACTAGAGTTTGATTGTTGGGTCAAGCAGTAAGAAAGTAATTTTTTTTTTAATGATGGCTTGCTTTTGCTCAGAATGGGAAAGCAATTAATCGAGCCTTCCATAAATTGGTTTGAATACTTTAAACCATTGAAATAAAACCAAAAAAAAAAAATAAAGAATTGTTCTAAGGTCCACTATAGCTTTTTGTAATATGTCTAGTCCACCTCTTAGTTCCATAACTCCTCTAATCCACCTTTTTGCATTTTCTAAGGTGTAAGATCCACTCTCCATTTTTAATAGACAAATATACCCTCACATTAAATTTAATACATAACATACTATAGCCGGAAAGATCGCCGGAAAGTTACTGGTGCCGGAAAAGTTTGCCTGAAAATTTCGCCGACACCGGAAAAGTTGCTGGAAAAATTGGACTTCGCCGGAAAATTCGCCGGCGCAGAGGTGGTTATCTAGACTCAAAAGATGTGGTTATCTTTACTATATCTTTTTTTTTTTAGAACCTAATTCGGATCAGATATGGTTATCTTAACTCTCAAGAGGTGGTTATCTGGACTAACAAAATATGATTATCTGGCCTATATCTTTTTTTTTAAAAGCCTACTTGTAATCAAATCCTCATCCACCCAAACACTATTGTTGTATTTCACTATATTATGCCCGAGACCCGAGTAGGAGTAGTTAATAAAGAAGGAAAGCAGTGGAGTCCACAAAGTTCAAGATAAGACAGACATTAATCAATCCCGATAAAGACATCACTTACATGCATTCACACATACATACATACAATCCATTGTATATACATATATTCATTTCCATAAAAAAGCAGGAACAAGAACCCCTTTTTACATAACCCAGTCGGAAAACCAAATCAACGAGCAGAATCCCTTGCATATCTAGAGAGAGAGAGAGAGGAAGGAGAGAGAGAGAGAGATGGCGAAGACGGTCGGAGCTCAATGGCCAACAATTATGATCCCGCCATGGACCTCAATCGATACCCTTTTCACCAGTTTGAGCCCCGGCCACTGATCCTCGTCTCGAATTTCTTCTCCGACAACTACCCAGACTCCGACTGCCGCTCCTTCTCTCAGCTGCTCGCAGGCGCCATGGCTTCGCCGGTCGCCGGCAGCCCCAAGTTACCCACCATCGTCACCACCGCCGCTGATGGAAGACGGCCAGAACAGTCGGTCGTGTCTCCGATGAAGAAAGGCTTCGCCTCTTTTGCAGCTTCACTGCAAGAGGGGGAGAGGTTTGAGTCTGAAGGGTATTGTCGCATTTTAGATGTGTGAGTGGACTGGATATGTTAGGGAAAAGTTATGTGGACTACAAGTGTTAGGTAATAGCTATAGTGGATCTTATAGCAACTCTCTCTCAAAAAAAAAACCATTACAAGATTCATGTTTGTGACTTTGCGGTACTTTTTAGAAAGTTTTTGTTGCATTATGTTTTAAGGCCCACATTATTTACTCAGAAGACAATGCTACGACTTTGTGGGGTCACCGCCAGGGGGGTACAATTCCGGATTCAAGACCATTAATTTTATAGGGCAGCACACAAAAGTGTGGTCAGTGTTACTGTTAGTATTGGTCACATGAGAAATGTGTGGTGGGTGTGTTGCAACACAATGTGGCAGTTACCCAACAATACCAAATAATTTTCCTCAGGGATAGGGTTGGCAATGGGGACGGGGCGGGGCCGGAGACTACTATCCCTGTCCCCGATCCCCAAACCCCTCCCCCATCCCCGTCCCCGCCCCCGCCCCGATCCCCAATGGGGATTATTTTTCCCCCTCCTTCCCCACCCCAAACGGGGAACGGGGATCCAAACCGGGATTCGGGGATTAGGGTTCACTGAAACAGAGATTGAGAAGAAGAGATTAGAGAGAGATCGAGACGAGAGAGAGAGAGAGAGAGAGAGAGAGAGAGAGAGAGAGAGAGAGAGAGAGAGAGAGAGAGAGAGAAAACCTGGTGATTGCCGACTGGTGAGTCGGTGAAGGTGAATCTGTGGAGTGTGGTGACCGGTGTGGTGCCGACTGCGGCGACTGTGAGAGAGAGAGAGAGAGAGAGAGAGAGAGAGAGAGAGAGAGAGAGAGCAGCACTGCATAAAAATGAGAAGAGAGATAGATTGGGTTTTGTACGAGAGAGAGAGAGAGAGAGAGAGAGAGAGAGAGAGAGAGAGAGAGAGAGAGAGAGAGTATACATGTATAAGATGGAACCCCAGAAGATCAATACGAGTAGTCGCCGGAGAAGATGGATCTTCAAAACCCTAGAGGATTTTCTGTATTCTGAAAATGATCGATATGTATTCTGAGAAGACGAAGGGAAGAAATACACTTAGGTACACGTGTATAACAAGTGATAAATACACTTAGGTCCCTTTAGTTTTGTATGGAAAGTTCAAAATTATGTTTACACCCCTGTAATTATGTTTATATATAATAAAATATAAAATCGGGGATTCGGGGATGGATCAGGTAGGAATCGGGGCGGGGATACCCCTGTCCCCGCCTCCGATCCGATCCCCGAAGTTTTTCAAAAAAAATCCCTAAATCCGATCCGATCCCCAAAAAATCTCCAAAACGACGATCCATTCGGATCGGGGATCGGATTGGATTCGAACGGGTCGGAGGAAATTGCCATCCCTACTCAGGGATGTGGGTATGCGTTGCTGGTCTTGTTCAATTAGACACGAAAAATGGGAAAGAGCAACAAAATCAACGTTGCTGGTCTTTGAATCGGATCGTGCTTAAAGTACAATGTAACATTCTTTTTCTTCTGATTTATATATCATTTTGTTTTTCGATTTAATAGTAGGTGGACAACCAAGATTCAGGTTGGGCTTGGACAACCCAAATGTCAAGACCGGCCTGAAAATGGGCTATTCATTTATGTTTCCCGTCAGTTTCAAATGAAATTGCCATACCTAGAGTTAAGGTCGGTCAATGCAAAATAGGGAAGAAATTGCGAGGAAAAGGGTTCATTAAGTTGCAATTGATAGCGAAAAGAAGTGGAAATAACCCGTTAGACAATCAATCCAACGAACGTTCCTAAAGACTGTTGGATGAGTTAACACTTCTCAACTTGACTGATACGAAGTCTTTGTCCCTGTATTATTTAAGGCCCACATCACTGTTTCCATCATAAATTGATACAATGACTTTGCAGAGAGTCTTCTGCTACTTGATGAGGTCCCAAACTGTTCATGGTCGGCCGGTTTTGTACTATATTGGTTCGTTGCAATAATGCTAGTTGATGAGGTCCCAAACTGTTAATGGCCGGCCGGTTTTGTACTATATTGGTTGGTTGCAAATAAAATTTATTGGGTGGTCTGGGGATACGGAACATGGCTATTCGAAGTCCTTAATCACCCCAAAATCATGTAAGACTCTAATTTATCTGAGAATGAAGCGATGTAATTTCAATTAACAAAAAACATATGCAAATTACACGGCCCATATGCTGTCCAAACGTAAAATCTACTCTCACATCTAATCATTAATACAACACATTGAAAATGAGATCAAAGTATCTTGATAGATCTGCAAATCTCCTATAGATGCTTAAATTTAAGGGTGCTTTGGCAAAAACCCAAAAAGTGATTTTTTGGTTTTTTCGTTTTGTCCTTATTCAAATTTTTTTTGCATTTGTTAGTTTTGCGTCAAGTTTTCATGGTTTACGAATCCAAAGAGTAAAAAATTATGGTTGAAACTATTATTTTTTTTAATAAAGCCAAAATTAAACAAATAAATTGGTTTATTTTCGGCTTTATTCAAAAAAATATTACTTTTGACCATAATTTTGGACGAATCCATAAAGCACGAAAACTTGACGCAAACTTAACAAATGAGATTTATTTTTTTGAATAAAGACAAAAACCAAAAAATCACTTTTTGATTTTTTTGCCAAAGTACCCGAAATTAGCCTTACAATATGCTTTTGACGGTTTGCCATGTTGATATGAGTCTTTTGAGGTCATTCGAACGCAAAGGAGACAGCCTCGACATATTCTGTATGGATGGGAATGTTCATCTCGAAAGTCGAGGCCTGGTTTATTACTTTAGGCTCCGTTTGTTTCGGGTGGAAAACGCTTTCTAGGAAAACATTTTTCGGTGTTTGGTACAATGAAAAAAGAAAGTCAACGGGAAAACATTTTCTTGAGTCAATGGAAAAGGAAGCATTTGAGATGGAAATTGATTTAAGAATATAAACTATGGAAAACGTTTTCCAAAGGCGTCTAATCTTACCCCGACATTCCATCCCACCCCGACATTCCATCTCACCCCGACATTCCGATACTCCCTCGTCTCCCCTCTCTCTGGTCTGATGTTTGCCCAGCTAATTCTCCCTTGCTTCGCCGCCACTCACCCTACTTCGACCTTCCGCCATGGCCCATCCTCCCTCCGGCTTCCCCGAGGATCTTCAGGTCTTGTAGCCATCTCTCTCTCCCTCTCTCTATTTCTCTCTAAAATAACCCCAATCGGAGAAACAAACCGGCAATCGACGATCGAACTACAAGAAGTAGACTGTTCAGCCTCCATCTTCATCTCCTCATTGAACTCCCTCTGCGATTAGGTTTTCTGCTCGTCCCATTCAACCCAGCTTGATTTGATTTCTCTTTGTTTTTGAGTTCAGACTCAATTTTGGGAATAATTAAGATCAATTTTGGGAATAACATTTTTTGGAGAAAGTTCTGAGCATAAATCTCAATCAAGAAGAGTAATATTTTTAAAAGGGTATTTCTGTCATCTGGATAGATATAAGATTTTTTTTTATCATTTATACTACCTGCCTATTTCTTCACATTCCAAACAGTTTGGTACATCCGAGTACCACATATCTGAGAATTCGTCTTGTATAAAGGACCACATATCTATCCATTGAGATTGAAAGGTATAGATCTTTGTGCAATTCAACATGGTTTGCCAGATAAAAGAGTACGACTGCAGCATGTAGAGACAGTGACCTGGGTTGCTAAGGCATGGAAGTGGTGTTATTGAGAATTTGTCATACGGTGCTGAGGAGGGATTGTCATACGGTACCGAGGAGGGACAACTGAATATGTAATATTCACTGGCATCGTTGTATGAGGACCAGATCCTTTTGAAGGGATAGGTGTTGAATACTAAGCTTAGGTTTTTTTGATGCGGAACACAACCGTTGATCATGTATCCCATGAGCTGACGACGGTAATCAATGTCTTTGACAACTATATTAAAAGAAAATGGGTTATCAAGCAGGGTTTCGGTGGGGTTCGTAGGAGAGCAGGTTAGAGCAAAGCCGGGGGTGGGCCTATAGCCACAACGGTCTGGCTGATGATCCTTTAGCCAGAACGGGAACCGGATTTCTAGGCCCTTATGTCCGCCTCCGCACCTCGTGGGCTTGCACTCATCATCGTGATCTGGATTGCGGTCATGACTGTGTGCTGCGGCTCCAGCTCCATCCCCAGCCTCTACTGGCAACAAGAAGAAGAATAAGAGCAAGATCACCATTTTGTTCATAATTGGTGATGATCCCCCATACATTTCTCCTTCTTTCATATCTTCTTCTTTTAACTCAAAGGACCTATAGTCTTTGTGTCAAGGTGTTTGTCTATGTAGTAGTATTAAAATTTTCAGCTCTTGATATTGTAGGCCTAAAATTTCAAAAAGGACTGCTATGACTTTGACGCAAAGCTACGGTAATAGAAATAGAATTCATATTTATGGTACATAGTACTCATATTTTTTGGCTCATTAGATACACACGTTTTTATTTATTTTTTTATGTTTTTGATGAAGTTATATATAGAACCACCAAAACAAATACATGATTTTCAATATGTTACGTAATTGTTTAGTTGTATAATTGTACATTTTTTTAGCATTAGTTACGTGTTTCTTTGATACGCACGAGGTGCGCAACCTTGGCCCAGTACAAAAAAGACACGTGCATTGTTCAGACAAAAAATGAAATACTTTCATACATAATATGGTGCAAAAAATAAAAAAATTATGAGCGACTCTAATTTATTTTTGACCCAAAAATTGTAAACCTAACAAGCTAGCAATGTGAAATACTTTCCTAGACAAATTTCCACTATTAGTAGCTTATTTTGGTGCAAAAAATATAATAATTATGCACGGAGGAAGAACTTTTCTTTTATCCAAAGAAAATTGCAAAGCCAACAAACACCAATGTAAACCTAACAAGCCAACAATGTGAAATATTTTCATACACAATTTTTCAATTTTTTCGCATCAAATTAAAGATCTCTATTAGTAGTTTATTTTGGTGCAAAAAAAATAAAAAATTATGCGTGGAAGTAACTTATTTTTTTATCCAAAGAAATTTGCAAAAGGCATAAAGAATATCTGAATATTAGGAAAGCCACATGTGGGGTATATATATAGAGGGGACAGTTTGGTAAAATTGCCGAACCAAGCCCCGGGGAAATGATAACCAAAAGATTTTTAACCGATCCTTTTTAGAAACATTCCCGTGCATACGTAGCTTCAACTCTTGTTTGGGACAATATAGAATGAATTCTCATAATCATTTGTGTCAATTCGAACCATTCAGTTTGTAAGGCCTCAAATGTTACTTTATTATGCAAAATATCAAGTCTATCGGATATCGACAACTAAGTGTCTAGTTCAAGCCAATTGATAAAAAGTACGAATACGTACATTGATCCTTTTTGTTTCATAACAAATATAAATTTTTAGATTGCTATCAAATATCAATGTCTAGTTAATCAAAAAGTTTACGTGAATAATTAATTTTCATATTGAATGAAATAATGTACTGAACAAATTGTGGAACTCTCGCTACTACGTAATTGAAAGGCATATATGCTTAAGAGCAGGGACAGAGCCAAAGAAATAGATGGGGTGGCTTTGGCCCCCAAACATTGAGTACCTTCGCCAGAGTCCTCATACAACATTGTCCCCTCAGGTTTGCTCATACAAAACGTAATTGCACAATTTATGTGTCATTTTTAATTATATAGCTTGACAAGCGATGATAATTATAATTAGTTATATTTTTTTATTTCCGTTTTGCACTGTTATACATATAATATATATATATCATAGGATTAAATATTAGAATATAAGTACAGAAATTTTGAAAATATTATATTGCATCATTTTATAAAATTTCTCTCAATTCCCGGCCCACTCGATGCCAAAATTCTAGCTCCATCCCGGCTTGAGAGGAGTGGGATTAGAACTACCCTAAGTTGAAATGGTTAGAGAGGAAGCCATATATGTTAAACTGCAATATTTGATCCTCCACGCTCACTCTCTCTCTCTCTCTCTCTCTCTCTCTCTCTCTCTCTCTCTCTCTCTCTCTCTCATGTTCCTATGTCTCGCAGAAGGCTTCCCTCCGATGTCTACAAAACCCACAATCTTCTTCTTCTTGTTGCCCTGTTTTTGGGAAATTGCGATGCTAAAACAAGTCCCAACTGTGTCTCCTCTTGTGGAAATATCCCTAACATCAGCCATCCATTTCGAGTGAAAGGAGACCCAGATAACTGCGGAAACAAGAAGTACGAACTGGAATGCGAGCACAATCGTCTTGTATATACCTTGTTTCCCTCTGCAAAATACTACGTCCACGCAATCAATTACAACAACTATTCAATCCGACTAGCCGATGTTGGCTTACAACCGGGAAATTGCTCCTCCCTTCCTCTTTATTCTTTATCGTACGATACATATCGCAACTTAATTGTAGCGGCCGGGTTCATAGGGGTCAGCAAAGGCCCCCCTCCACATCACGAAGAGCCAAAAAGGTCACTATCTCAGAATCTGCAAAATCGAATGCAGATCGATCCGCCTCAATGGTGCCGAACGAACGGTGCCCACGGCGGACGGTGCGGACACAGGGTCCTGGACGAATATAGGTTTGAACGGTGTCTGCCGAACATCTTAGTGCCAAGGACATGGCACTCACAGCTTGTTTCCCAGACAACCCTCGGGAGCTCCGCCGAGCGACGCGCTGAGCGCCCGTGGGGCTGTGCCGCACGCTTGCCGAGTCGGTTGACCTCGGTAACGTGGGGCTCGGGTATATCCGGTTTGGTGGAAGTGTGTCGGGCACGCCACAGAGTCCATGATGAGGCATTAAATGCGGCAGTCACCTACTCTGCCACCGCCGCCTGCAGCAGCACGTGGGTGATGGGGAATGTCTCGAGCTGATTTGACTACTCGAACCCACGTGCCGTGACGTCAGCCCAGGCATGGCGTCTGGGGCTAGGGTAAAGGTCATATCACCTGTCATTCCGAGCGTGAATGACAGGCGCGTGGGGGGCGCCGAGCGCGTGGGACGCACGCCCCTCAGCCTATAAATACCCCGCCACAACTACCACAATGGGGATTCCTCTCTCCTCTTTCACTACCCTCATAACTCTACTTCTTTACTTCTTTCTCTGAGATTTCTGGTGCACTTCTCCCCTCCGGTGACTGACTTAATCATCGGAGTGCCTTCCCGGACCACCACCGTCCGGGCTAGGCACTGACGTGGTTATCTACGTGTGCAGGTTACCATCTCCGGCGAGCGGCAGTGGCTCAGGCGTGCATTGCCCTTTCCACCGGTGCCCTTCTCACTCCAAGAGGTTCAAAGAGTTCTCTCCGGCGAAGAGACCCCCACAATTGGCGACTCCGCTGGGGAAAGGAGAAAAGCCACTCCTCCCAGCCTCTCTGAACACATTGGTGGTGTATCTTCCCCTTCTCCAAGAAACTCCTAAAAACCTCTTCAAGTATTGCTCCAAATGGCCAACCTCACTCTGGGCCTTGATGCGTTTGGTCCCACCGGAGAGTTCCGCAGCTCCACCGACCGGCACCGATACCATCGGGTCAGGAGTGACTTGGGCCTCACCCTGTCTCCCATCGTCAACAGAGACGGAACGGTCACCATGGCAACCAACGGCGCCGGCCCCAGCAACGCCGGAGCCAGCAACATCCTTTTCAGTATGGACGGAAACGTTCTCTCCCTTGACAACCTCACGACTCCAGCGCTCACAGAAGTTCTTCCCCCACCCCCTCCTCTCACTATAGAGGCCGAACTAGCGCTACTAAGGAAAGAAGTACTGGCCATGAAGGAGGCCAGGAATCAGCCTACAAGATCAAGGTCTGGCGGGCGGACGAGGACTCGGAGGCCACCGCCGAGCACGAGGACCGACAACGAGGGACGTGCCCCAGTATTTTCACGTCTCGGACAGGTCGTGGAGGTAGACCGCCGAGGCGGCGCACTTGTCATCCGGTCGGAAACGGCGCGTTCGCACCAGCAGCATACACGCGGCTGGAATTCTCAGCGGACTGAGCACGCCGAGGATAGCGCCACGGCATCGAGCGCTCGGACACCAAACGTCCGAAGGGATGTGGAATGCGTTCGGGAGGTGGGAAATCAACAACACAAGGGAAAGGGCCCGGCGAACGCTCCTCAGAACCACAACGGCCAGGACCGATCGCACGAACAATGGGAAGATAACCGTAACCATAACCAATCGGGGGACCGGGACTGTGACCGGCGTCATAGCCGATTGGTGGATAGGCATGGCGTTCGAAGCGGGGCACCCAACGTTCGGGGTAATTGCCCGCGTGGCAACGTGGTCACCGACCCTGTCGAAGTCTCGGCAGGTCATGGCCATAACGAAAACAACGGTCTCAAGCCCGGGGACAGATACACGCTGCGGAATGACGGTGGCAGCATCGTGCTCGTTAACGCACAGACGGGCGAAACTAAGGTTTATCATGCCGAGCCCGACACCAGGGACAGTCGCCACCGGGAAGAGTTGACGGGGACCCGGGAGGGGCGCAACAAGAGGCTGTCCTCCGAGAGGGGCAACGTGCACGCGGACGGGCACGATACGGAGCACCGAGCCGCTGGGCCGGCAAAACGCGCCCATGGGGAATACCGAGCGGTGGACCTCAACCGCCCTTACCCTGCCGACTCCAGGTTAGAGAAAGCAAAGCAATCCCCTTTCTCACGAGCAATAACCGAGGCAGCCCCACCGCGCGGGTTCAAATTTCCAAATTTGATAAGTATGAGCCCACGACGGACGCGATTACGCACGTCCAGCAGTATCGCCTGGTCTCCGAGCTCTACGGCCATAAAGATTCTCTCATGTGCCGGACGTTCTCCATGAGCCTGGGGACCACGGCCCTCCTTTGGTACAGCCAGCTCGCTCCGGGGTCTATAAACGACTTCGATGAGCTTGAGCGCGCGTTCACGTCTCGGTTTGTGACTAGCAACACACAGCCGAAGACGCTCGACGCGCTTGTCAACATGAAGAGAGGCTCGGACGAGACCCTGAAAGAGTACATTGCACGATATTGGGAGGTGTACAGCCTCGTGGAAGGTTGTGATCAAAGGATCGCTTCCACTTCATTCAAAAATGGGCTCGATGACCGTTCCGACCTTTTCAGGGAGCTCATGGTGCGACCTCCGAAGAACATGGTGGAATTGATGGAGACGGTGAACCGTTTCCGAGAGCTTGAAGAGTTGCTCTTTGACCGAGCGTCAAAAGGAGTCTCCGGTAAGAGCATGCCGAAGGAAGCGAAGAAACAAGTTAACAACCTGAGGAAGGGAAGAAACGATCAAGGCGGGGCAGACGGGAGCAGGGGCCCCCGGGATGCCAGCGGGAGCAACAACGGCAGAGGGGGATGGGAGAAGCCCCCCCGAAATGACAATGATTATGTCGCCGAGACCACAGTCTTTACCATGCCAATCTACAGGTTGCTGACGGAAATCGGCAGGAAGCGGTGGTTCTACTGGCCGGAGGAGAAAATGGGGTCAGATCCCACCCAAAAAGGAAAGTGCACATACCACAATGAGGTGGGCCACTACACGACTGGTTGCCGGCCGTTTAAAGCGCACCTCGAGCGATTGGTCGCCGAGGGACGCATGGAGGAGTGGATAGACCACAACCGCACACCGACCGTGCTCAGAGGGGCTGCCCCCCAGCCGAACCAGCAGGCTATCGTACCTCAGCCGCTAGGGCAGCCGGCGCAAGGGGACAGAGTGCGCCCGGGGGTGGTCGTTACGATCCACGGCCCGGTCGGGAAAGCCCGAGCCGAGGCGATGCATGAAGAGCTGCAAAAGATGGAAGCCGCTATGCAAGTAATGACGCTCGGCAGAGCGCCAAAGCGGAAGTATGTGGAGCCCAATGACCCGTACATTATTTCCTTTTCCGAGCAGGATCTAGATGGGCTGCAGCTCCCGCATGACGACTGTGGACGGCCCACCGAGATTGTTCGAAAAGATTGTGATCGATAGAGTCGCCACCCGGATTTGAGGTCCGAACCCGAGAAACCGATAAAAATATGACTCGTTTGCCCATTTGAAAAAGATTTTACTAGTCCTGACGGAACCAAAGATTTCTCGGATTCGGGGGTTTGGTTACGAGAGGGGAATGGTTTTACGGCACCCCTCTCGCCCGGTTCATGAACCGGTCTCTACTCAATATTTTGTGGGATTTTTAAAAAAATGTTTGAAACTTAATTTATTCACATAAATGGGGAATCGGGGACAGGAATCACATAATAACAAGATATACAAGGGATACGATTTTACAGTGGATGCTTGTGCGCGCGATCTACATGGATGATGAACATGAAACTACAAATGTTCACAGAAGTAAATTACAACAGAAATCATACAATAACTCAAGAAATTATGAACATGAGACTTATCATACTATTTGCAATCTGGATCCCAGAATGGGGATTGAGCGCTCAAGGGTGATGACTTGAGCGCTCAACCCTCATTCCACTCACACATCTTCCTTGTTGGTTTTTAATGTTTGATGATGCTTTAAGACTCTTGAACCACTACAGAAACATCACACAAGTATCACCTCACTTTAGAAATCACCAGAAAATGCTTAAAACATACTTGCTTTAGAACCAGTTTGAGCGCTCAAGGCTCATGGATTGAGCGCTCAAACCAATTTTGCAAGAGAAAGGGATTCAGATCGCAAACGCTGCACTGACGACTTATACGCACCAACAAGAAATTAAATCACAACCCATCATCAGAATTGCTGGAAAATTGCAAATAAAGCCAAGAACAGTTTGAGCGCTCAAAGATCTGACCTTGAGCGCTCAAGCCATAACATGGCTTTTCAATTTTTGACCTTTAAACAGATTTCAATACTTCCTCAGGATCACCAAAGGCATAAAATAAAGTTTTAAAAGGTCAGACAGCCACTGTTTTGCAGTCAAATATAAGAAATTTGAAGATTTTGATGTTTGATCATCATAAAATGGTTAATTTACATTCATGCATGTAGTTTTGGTGTGGAAATAAACTGTTTTGAGAGTTACATGAACGAAATTAACTCTTAAATAATGATCAAAACCAAAAGAAAGCTCAGAAGTTAGCAAAACAGAAGCTTATTCAGAATTGGGCTTGAGCGCTCAAGGCCAGAGGCTTGAGCGCTCAAACCTGTTGTAACTGCAAATTCGAAAATGGTTTCTGAGCAACTTTCAGACCTCTGTGAGTTCAATGCAAGTATAGAGAACTTGCTTAAACTCACTGGTCTTCCTCAGATGGGCCAAAACAGTGAATACCTCACATGTTTTACTACCTTTTGGAAGATGTTTGTGATTTGAACTTGATTCTGGGCTTTGGGATGATGATTGTGGATGTTTTTGGCTTATAATCTGGACGAATTGAACAATGTAGATGGTTGATGAATGATCAAGGGTCGAATTTCTGGGTTTTATGAGTGGTTTTGTAGGTGGTTTTGATGGTGGAAGAATGGTTTTGTAGAGAGAGAGAGAGAGGATGGGTTTTCTGGTGGAATCCGAAGGTGAGGGGTGTGAGCATTCGTCCCCCAAAACCAGGGGTGTTGGATGGTTTTTATAGAGTGAGTGGGAGGGAAGAGAGGAGAGAGAGGAAGTGGGTTTGTGTATTTAGAAGTATTCTAGGTGTATTTTAGGACTTAGTGGGGTGTATTATACATATAGAGATCGTATAAGATCAACCCCAGACGCTCCCATGCAGGAAATCTCATGATGAGATACTCTGCAAGTTGCTGACTGGACCAGAGTTGAGCGCTCAAAGCCGTGGGCTTGAGCGCTCAAGGTGCTCCTCAGGGGTTTGAGCGCTCAAGGCCATGGGCTTGAGCGCTCAAGGCCATGGGCTTGAGCGCTCAAGGCCATGGATGGCAATTTGCTGGCTTGGTTTGGTTCAACAGTGCTTGGGTTGGTTTGGCACATCTTGATTGTTTAGGTGGTGTTTGGTTGGTTTTGATCAAATTCGAATCATTCTTACAAGTTCCAGGTAATCATGATTGGTCCGTTTCATCATTGGAAATGCACGAGCGTATCTCGGGTTCAAAATTGGGGTGTCTACAGTTGCCCCTCTTGGATGAGACTCGATGCCATTGATTTGGTATGAGTAACGTCCAAGATATAGACAACCCAACTCGCTATCCGTAATACATCTCAAACTGCAAAAGGAAACATTAAAAAAATCAATCGGTCGTGCCATTCAGGCTATCTACGTACCCCATTGTAGGGATCAGACCGGCGTAGTTCCTGGGGGTATGTGCACACAAACGCAATGGGTTCTCCCGTCCCTCAGGACGATTGATCAAAAAGTTTGGTCCCTCAGGACGATTGATATAACGCGAATCAACGAGCCTTCCCGGGTCGTGAAACGCCTTAGCAGATGAATTTATGATTTTTCATGAAACGTCAGGCCTTCCTGAGTCGGAACACTAAAAGCAAATGATTGTGATTGTGATTGTGATTGTGTGTAGCTACCCTCTGAATAACGGGGAAGCTAAATTTAATGGGGCCATCCCTTGAGCAACAAGATAGCCAATGATAAGATGATTGTCTACTGAGCAACGAGACAATCGAAGAAACGTGATTGCTTACTGAGCAAAGAGGCAATCAATACGCTATTGAACCCAACACATAAATGTGATGGTCTTAGCGGCATGACAGTTAAGTGATCAACAAAAACTCAGATGATTAATGAGATTGACTTGGAACATGATGGCTAAACATGATTTTAAACAAGCGCGTGGCTTCAAGAGATGATTTTAAACGAGCACATGGCCTTCAAAAATGATGATGTAAACAAGCATGTGGCCCTCAGGCCATAGTCAGAATACTTTGTGCATATGCTAACGCAAAACGTGATTGGTGAACTATGATTTAAACGAGCACGTGGCCCTCAGAAAATGATTTAAATGAGCATAAAGCTCTCAGACCGCAGTCAAAACACTTCGCGCATACGCTAACGCGAAAACATGATTGGTAAACAATGATTTAAACGAGCACGTGGCCCTCAGAAAATGATTTAAATGAGCATAAAGCTCTCAGACCGTAGTCAAAACACTTCGCGCATACGCTAACGCGAAAACATGATTGGTAAACAATGATTTAAACGAGCACGTGGCCCTCAGAAAATGATTTAAATGAGCATAAAGCTCTCAGACCGTAGTCAAAACACTTCGCGCATACGCTAACGCGAAAACATGATTGGTAAACAATGATTTAAACGAGCACGTGGCCCTCAGAAAATGATTTAAATGAGCATAAAGCTCTCAGACCGTAGTCAAAACATTTCGCGCATACGCTAACGCGAAGCATGATACACAACACATCTTGATTGATTAACATGGTCTAGCGCGACCAATTACCGAGATTTAGATCCTTGGATCTATACGTGTTCGATTGATTGGGACCAACAAGTCCAAAACACACTAACAAATCATAAGGGATGCCCAAAATGCCCCTGCAAAGCTTGCTAAAGAAGCCAAGGATTATGCCAGGATTGGGTTTGAGCGCTCAGGGTCCTCCCTCTTGAGCGCTCAACCCTACCTTGAGCGCTCAACCCTGAACCCTTGAGCGCTCAACTGCAACAGTCGATGCCCCAGCGCTCAAAAGGTTCAACTTAAGCGCTTGAACCCTTGAACGGGGACGACGGTTCAGAAACATAACGTCTGGTTTTAATTCCGTTTTTACTCCGATCAACCTTCACAACGTTCAAAAACTTTCCGAAATCAAACCCCTCATACTTCTCTCACGATTCCGAACCAAATCCTAACAAACCTCACTCAAATTTCTGCAAAATCGAAAACCCCCAATTCCTAGGGTTTTCCCGTACGATTGCGGTCGATTTCGGTTCGATTCCAGTCAATTAGGGCTCGATTTTGAGGTCTTGATCAATTTCCATGGAGAATCCCGACGAATCACAACCTCCGGTGGACTCGCCGACGGTGGAGAGAGGTAGTGGGGGTACGCTGGTGTCACCACCGGTGAGTTCGAGCGCTCAAGGCTCTGATCCGGTGGTTGAGGGGCCACCAGAGGCCACACCGTCATCTACGGCCGCGGAGACAGTTGAGAGAGGAGGAAATGATGAAGGAGAGAGGGAGAGAGAAAGCGGCAGTGGTGGTGGCGATCGGCCAGAGGAGATCGGTGATGACGGTGGTGATGGTGAGAGTGGTGAGGGTGGTGGGGATGGAGAGAGAGGTGGTGGTGAGGGTAGTGGCTTAGGTGGTGATGTTGGTGGGGATGGTGAGAGAGATGGCAGTGGGGGTAGCGGCTTAGGTGGTGGTGACGACGCCCCGGCGTCGGAGAGGGTAGAGGAGAGGAGAGAGGAGAGAGGAGATGGGAGAGACAAAGAGATGGCGGAGGTCCAAGAAGTGGACAGCGACAGCAGTAGTGACAGCGAGGAGACCGAGGTTAGGGTAACTCGCTGGAGGATTGAGCCGAGACCCGATCGGCAGCCTAGCGGGGGGGATAAGGGGAAGGCAGCGGTGATTGGTGGAGAGTCACTGACTCGGGGACAGAGTAGTAGGCCGACGGTTCAGGGTCCGGTTGGGATTTCTCGGGGGGACTATCTTGAGCACGCGCCACCGGAGGTGGTGATGGCAGCCGTAGCAGATGCCCCGGGGATCCTAGATGCAGCAAGGGAGGCTGTAGTTGAGAGCAGAGAGAGAGAGGCGGCGATGCTACGGGAGGCCGCCGCTGAGGACGAGGCGGCGAGGGCCTTCTGCGAGGAGTTTGAGACAGAGGAGGCGGCGGAGGAGGCGAGGACAATGGCTGAGGAGGAGGAGAGGGCAGCTGGACGGAGAGTGACGGTGGTCCAGGCTGCTAGACAGTGGCTGAGGAGAGGGAGGCCAGCTTTCGATGCGGCGACTTATGCTCCACCAGTGCACCTCTTTGTGCCTTCCGCTTCAGACGTTTACACTCCCCAACGGGAGTTGTACTTTGGAGAGGAGGTGCTACTGGACCCCGAGGTCCACCTTTCGACGGACTGCCTGACGGTATGCTTTCTTTACTTTCTTACTTCATTGTTTTTGCGCACTTTAGCAGTTAATAAACCTGATTTGCATTGAATGATTGAATTACTGATTGATTGGTGACTGGATTTGAATAAGAGATTGGACTAACATCTGATTGTTTGTCTGTCTGTTGATCGTGTGCAGAGAGACTTGCGCTTGAAGGCTCATGGAGGCATGGGCTCAAGTTGGGAGATATACCAGCAGCTGCATGCCTCTGTGAGGGCTCTGGTGGATCTGGCCGGGTTTGGGAGGTTCATCCCGACTCTCACGGGCACACAGCACGACCATGCTGTGGTGACAGCACTGGCCGAGAGGTGGAGGGACTCTACGAGTTCTTTTCACCTTACCTTCGGAGAGGCGACGATGACGCCGCTGGACTTCTCGGCGATCACGGGACTGCAGGTAGGAGGAGACCCGATCCCATTTGACTCGGGGATTGGCAGGGATGAGGCTGCGCTGAGGTGGTTCTTGGGTTTCGTGCCCAACAAAGAGGGGGAGACGGCCACATATGGCCAATTCAAGACAAAGGGATTGGGCGAGCCGACCGACGAGGAGGATGCAGCACGGAAGGCGAGGTGCTACTTGTTATACCTGTTTGGGGCATCACTGTACCCAAACAGGCGTAACAGGGTGCACCTCTCCTATCTTGGAGGGTTGAGAGACTTTGCCAGGGCGGCGAAGTATGACTGGGGTGGGGCAGCGCTGGGAAGCTGCTACGCGTTCATGAATGCCGTCTCGAGGCGGAAAGGGACGGGCATTTCAGGACTGTGGAGCGTCTGGGAGGTAAAACTCAAAACTCTTAGTTTCAAATTTAATTGCATGCATTTCGATACTGGCACTTGATTACCAAAATTCGCACTGATTGACTGACTTGTTGTTTTCATTGCAGCTCTGGGCTTACGAGGTGTTGGGGCTACACCCCCCTGAGACGCGGCACCAGGATCCGAACGTCATCCCCCGGGCATTGTGCTGGGGTGAAGGCTTCCGCTATGGCGGTACAGCACGGGGGAACATCCACGTTCTCCGTGCTTCACTGGACAGACTTCCTGCTTCTCTGGTAGATATCGAACTCTTTCTCATGTACTCAATTTGCTTTTGATTCCCTCACGAATTCAATATCTGATGCTCTTAATGACTCTTGCAGGTTCGCTGGGAAGTATGGGACACCGTTGATGAGCCTTACCTGGCTCGGAGCAGGGAGCTCACGAGAGGGAGGGTCCTACTCGAGTGCCAGTACGGCTGGTTCTGGTACCTTGGTGACAGGGTGCTACGCCAGTCGATACGGGCCGATAAACCACGGGTGCCAGGACGCCTTCCTCCCCGGGTGCTGATGACGTCCCGGTATACGCTAGCGGAGATAGAGCGCTACACGACGCCCGACCTGGACCTGCGCCAGTATTTGCGCCCTGCTTTGAGCTATATTGACTACCGGAGCAGGTACCTGGCCGGTCCCTTGAGAGCAGCGGAGTGGATGGAGAAGATGGAGAGAGAGAAGGCCGCGAAGGCGTGTGCTTCAGCTGGAGGGGTAGCAGGAGGTGAGGGTGAGGGTACTGGTACCTCGACCCGGGAGATAGCGGGGGCTAGGTGGTGGGTGCGCGTCACCTCTGCCGGTGGAGAGGTAGGGGATATAGACATCCCAAGGCCACCGGTAGATTTCCCGCGGCTTTCGGCACCGGTAAGAAACACTTCATTCTTTCAAAATGTAAACTTTGATTATGAATGCCCAAATGTACTGATGACTCAAATTTTGATTTGCTTGCAGGTTTCACATGAGGCGGTACAAACTTTGCACGAGCAGAACCGAGGACTGCGAGTCCTGATTCGCCGCCTCATAGCTGGAGAGGAGGTCACTATCCGCCGGGAGGGCGAGCCAGTACCTCCTGCTGCTCCTGGTCCTTCTCGACTGAGAGTCGCACCGGTATGAAATTTACCTCCCTTGTGCTTTCAATTCCTTGACTATACCATGTGCTGATTCTTTTCCTTGTTCGCTTGATGATGCAGCCGCCCGTGATTAGAAAGAGGACTCACGACGGAGCTGGTGGTCCTGGAGACACGACTGTGCGGCTTGGGCGTTCAAAGCCTGCGGAGGTGAGGCCACGGAGATCGACCCGTCAGAGGGTGGAAGTAGCACCTGGGGGGATAGTTGAGACCACGAGCTCGAGCGATGATAGCGTTGACGATGCTAACTATCCCTCTTCCCGGCAGGAGCGACAGGAGCAGCAACAGGGAGACGAGACTGAGAGCTCGGACGAGACGATGGATGAGGCGGAGTAGTACATAGTAGACATAGAGTAGTTTAGAGTTTTGCTTTTGCTTTTATCTTTTCTTTTGATTGGGCCTGCGTGCCCCAGTAGATAGATGGATTGGGCCTGCGTGCCCCAGTTGCGGATTTCTTTATTGGGCGTTGTGTGCCCTGCACAGATTCGATGTTTTGACTTTCATGGATTTGGTTCAGTTTATACACATGATTTGCACTTTCATCGTTCGTTGTATTACTTGCTGTTTTGATGTACAAACGAACAAACCTGTTGTAGAATGTATGCGATTTATCCACCAAACTCTTGAATTCAAACATCCGAGTATACAGTTTTAAAATTCAACTCTTAAGAAAAGCTAACATGTTCGAGAATTTGGACGAAACATGATTATTTGAATTTATGCACAACCGGAAGATGTATTTACATGCCGCACAACTTGACACACTTCCCGCATATAAGCAACCAATAACAATCTATACAAAGTGACCTTAGAATGGAATTTGATGTTCATAAGGCAAATTTGAAAGTAAAATGCTTCATGAGCCTCTTCGTATGTAATGAATTGCCATGTTATCACTTTGACCAAGTCACAAATGACATAAATGTCCCTGGGATCGTGACCATTCATCAAGAAAACTTCTAAAACCATTTTCGATACGGTGACGGCCGCCTTTTCATTGCTTGAATAAGCCATCGGAACCTCAAAACCTTGAATCTTTGAAGAATTGCCCCGGGAATGATTCCGACAAGTCACAAATACCCTCTGATACGTGTCTTGATGATTGGACGTGGCTAGCAAGGTTTGGAAACGAATTTGAACGTTGAATGGCCTTTTTAAGCTTTAACCTTCCGTATTCACGTATCTCGTATCCGTACACGTATCGGCTTGATAACTCGGGGTACGGGACGTTCCGTGAAGTCACAAATGCTCATTGAAACTTGGCTTGGGTGTTAAATGAGGGTTAGGAGGCTTAGAAAAGGTTTCGGGCATCAAACAGGCCATTGTACTACTGCTGCTGTCTGCTGCTGTTTCTGCAGGCCTTGAGCGCTCAATGGGGTTTGAGCGCTCAAGCTCATCACCTTGAGCGCTCAATGTGGTTTGAGCGCTCAACTTCACTGGTTTGAGCGCTCAACGTCTGGGCTGGGCAGGCAGACTATGTTGCTTCCCAATACATTTTTGGACTCTTTTGCATGGTTTCCTCTACCCCAAATGTCTTGTTGCTCTGCTATAACACCTTTCAAGCTTTGAACATCATCTTCCCAAGGTCTTTTCACATTTTCCCCACAAATGCCATGCATTTCCAATGCACTTTCAAATTTTCAAACACAAATACTTTGAAAACATGCAATTGACCATCTTGAAAATGTAATCTTTGATTTCCAATGTTGCATGGCAAATTTGTAAGATTCCCCCAAAATCCCCTATAAATACCATTCATAACCAAGCCTTCCCCACACACCATTTCTACATCAATTCTCATTTCTCACTCCATATATATTTTTCAATAATTCTTCATTGCCCCAAACATGGCTGCCCTTGATCCTTCCATCATCAATACTTGGGTTGCTAGCTTTGAAAACATCAATTGGTTCAATTTCCGAGGTCTTGGCCTTAATGCCCTTCGCCACCTCCACACTTTTCCTATTCGCCAGGACATCTTACGTGCCGCCGTCCGCTGTTGGGATTCAGAGCTCCATGTGTTCCGCTTCGGCATGCAAGAACTTTGCCCGACCGTCGAAGAATTTCAAGCATATCTTGGTAGTAATGCTTTCGCCGATCCCGTCATACCGCCCATCCGCCAAAATTACGCCGACATTCTCAGCAGGAAGCTTGGTCTTGGGAATGGTGCTGCGCGCTTTTTGATTCGCAACGAGACTCTCAACATCCTCCGTCTTTTTGCGGATTACGGCCCAACAGGCGACCTTTTAGATTTTACCATTCAGAACAGGCGCATGTTTGCACTTTGCATGTGCCTCTTGGCATTATACTTGTTGGTCCCCGGTGATGGCCATCCCAGTTCTGCCATTGTCGGTATTGCTGCTCAGATTGAACAACGGAGGGACGTGGTTCCTTTGGTTTTGGCTGAGACAATCATGGGCTTGGATGCGGTTAAGGCTGGTAGGACGAACATGTTTGCCGGGAGTCCGCTTTTGCTTCAGGTTCAGTTTGTTTGGTTTAAATATTTTTGGTTTTGGGCATTTTTTTTTTTTTTTTGGGGGGATTTTTGGTTGTTTGGCTTTGGTTTTGACTTTGACTTGGGCGTTTTGGTTTTGTAGATATGGCTGTGTGACAAGGTTGGGCTTTTGAGGGAGCCGGCAGACGATTGGGTTTACGAGCCTCGGTCTTGGGTGAGTAGGCCATTTGTGCATGACGAGCCCGATGAAGATGAATGGGTCGATTTCTTCAAGTCACTGGAAGAGGATCACATCACTTGGAGGTGCCATTGGTTGCCTTTGCCAGACATGACGGCCAATCACATGGGAGACACGTGGGTGATTTTGGCGGGACTGCAAGCTTATGCATATTATTTCCCACAGCGCATTCTCCGTCAATACTGCATTCGCCAAGAAGTGGAGTATACAAATCCTGCTACTTTCATCCTTCCCGCATTCAAACATTCCGTTCTTGAGCGCTATCGTACTTCTTGGAGGCACAGGGTTGTTTGGGCTCCTGATCCCTACCCAACTATTCATTTGAATGGACACTACAGAGATTGGATGAGGATGCAGATGAGGGCCATACGCTGAAGAAATTAGCGCAACTTTCCTTCCGACTCACTAGGCTGTTTCCCAAAATAAATGGTGTTTCCCCCCCCTTTTTTTTTTTTTTTTTTTTTTTTTTAGGCTTTTATGCTCAGCTTATGTAATCGAAGAAGTGATTTGAATAAAATTGAACAATGAAGGGTTTCCCCCTCTTGGTTCATCTAGTTCCATATGCTATCTCCTTCGAATATTGCGAAACTGCGGGCCAACATATCAGATTTAGACCGAACCCCAGGATGGAGTTGCCTACGTATCCTTTTTCAAGGAATCAGGTCATGGCGTAGTTCAAGGAAAGGTTCACTCGGGTATTAACACTCTCCTTTTTGTGCTCTAAGTTTTGCCTGGTACCGCCTTTTCAGGTTTTCGGTCCAACGAGCTTCTTTTGAATTTTTGCCTTAAATTTTGCCTAGACTGCCCAGTGTGGGTTTTCAGCCTAGCAGGCTTGCTCTAATTTTTGCTTGGGTCGGTTCGCCCTTGCGATTTTCCGCCCAACGAGCATCTCTCAGGGGTAATATCGCTTGAGTTGGTCCAAGTTGACAAGATTGCTGAACTCGTTACCATCCAAATCGAGGATCACTGCTGCTCCACCGTCGAGGATAGTCTTGATGATGTATGGTCCTGCCCATTTTGGCCTGAATTTTCCTCGCGGATCGAATATCGGTGCCCGAATTTCCTTCACCACCATATCCCCTTCAATCAGATCCCTGGACTTCACCTTCTTGTTGAATGCGCGGGCAATTCTTCTCTGATATCCCTGAATGTGATACAATGCCCGCAACCTCCTTTCATCAAACAACATTAGCTCTGCAAACCTGTCGCTCAACCAATCGGCTTCGTTAATCTCACTTTCTATCATCACCCTCAGGGATGGTACCATCAAAAAGCCGGCATTGAATTGCTTAGTGACTTCCTCTTTGACTTTTTCAACCCAATCTGGCCTGATTTTTCTCAATTTCTATTTTACCGGTTTTGCATCGGGATACAGGGGAATTCGATGTTGCACAATTTCAGGATCGATTCCGGGCATATCTGCGTGGGACCAAGCGAAGACATCTTCAAATTCTTTAAGTAAATCGACGAGTAATTTCTGCTCCTCAGAAGATAGCCCGGAACCGATTTGAACCATAAGAGAATTTTCTTCATCTCTCAATTTAACTGAAATAACTTCTTCTTTTATTGGCTGAGCATGCCTTTCATTTTCCCTTTCGATTAGAGACTTAAGTTCTTCGGGTATTTCTCCCTCGAACTCAGTCTCATCATCATCAGGGTTAACACAATTTATTTCGGGAACAGCAAAGTAAGCGAAATCACCATTTATTTCATTAACAAAGCCCCCTGGGGCACAGTACATGGCATCAGACTCAAACTCGAAATAGAAATGACGACGTGGAGGGCCAAGAGGCACAAACTCTGACTCACAGCCAAATTCAAACCCTGACTCAGACTCGAACTCTAACTTAGTGAATGCATTAGTAAATTTTACAACAGGAGTGAAAGTGCAATTCTTGTATTCACCGACTGCATCCACTATCAGCACACTGGGATCATCGAGGGCCTCCTGTCCGAGCATCATCACAGCTGGCTCTTCTTCATCCTTACCTGTCAGACTAACCTCGTCGAACATTGACATCAAGACCCCACCATCCAAAGCCTCCATCCAATCTGCTTTAAGGTCTTTCACCAATTTCTCGACCTTTTCATGTTCATCTTCGCTGTCCCAAGCATCGTTAGCAAAGATTTCGAACCCAGGGTGCACCTTTCCACTTATTTCATTTACAAACGGCTCAGGCTGGCCGCGATAGGGTGCATTTGATCCTTCCCTGACAAAGCGAATCTGACGATTCGCACTGCTGCTTGCTCCATTGGTCTTTCCCCTTTGCATCTCTTTCAGTGTAGGTTCGTATCCCAACCCAAAACGGCCTCGCTGAGAAGGGAATTTTGGAAACTGAGCCACCCCTTGATGAGTTCGTCCCAAGCCCGTGCCCGGCAGATAAGACATCCTTCTCATCATCTCGAGAGCTGTGGTGCTGATTGAAAAATCATCATCGATACGAAGCGTAAACACACCACCGGACGTATCGAAAGCAAAGCCCCCAAGCTGAACATCATTCTCATCATGCATAATTTCTAATAAGGGAGCATTGTCTTCAGCATGAGGGCGAATGCCTGTCTCTCCGTAGAGAGCAACTGTCCCACTTTCCAAACCAAGCAAAACCTTTTGATGCAAGGTGGATGGAACTGCCATGATATCAGATCGATGCATCCAAGGACGTCCCAACAACAAATTGAACGAAGCTGGGATCTCAAGCACATGAAACTCAATTGTTGATTTAAACCCTTCTGCAGCAATCTCCATTTCAACAGTCCCAAGCACATTGCGACGGGTGTTAGCATAAGCCCGAACAGTGAGACTAGATGGCGTGAAATCCTTTGGTTTAAGTCCCAAACATAAAGCCGTTCGGAGAGGGCATACATTGAGCGCTGACCCATTGTCTATCAATACAACCGGGATCCATTTTCCCATGCACTTCATGGTGACATGCAAAGGCTTATTGTGGTCAGTTCCCTCAAGCGGTAGGTCAGCTTCGGTAAAGGTTACAACATGTTTAGTCGGCTTAGTGGCAATGGTAGGCTTGGTAACAATGGCGGCCATCATGGCCTCAGGGGTGATATCAGGCGCAATTTCCATACAAGATAATGTTTGAGCGAGTTTCTGACGATGCTCACTGGAGCTCATAAGCAATCCCCAAATAGTAAGAGCGGCTGGGGTTTTCTCAAGTTGTTTCTGGATGGGATTTTCTTCGTTGGTTGGGGGAGGCTTTGGACGAGGAATATGACTGTTGGCCGTGGAAGTAGCTTGGGATTGGTTGGTTGTTGGGTTAAAGAGATTTTGAAAATCAACTGGGTTAGCGATTGGGTCAGTAAGGTTGTTTGGATAGGGCGGTGTGGCTAGGTTATTTTGTGGAGTTGGGTTATTTTGTGGAGCTGGGTTGTTTTGTGGAGCTAGGTTGAAAGGTAGCTGGTTTGTAGTATTTGGTGGTGGGTTGGAAGTGTTTCCGGTAAAAATCTGAGGCGGTTGATAAAACCGACCACTCCGAAGACGGTGAAGAACCGAGTCGATGTCATCCCCCCATAAATCAGTGTAGTCCGTGTAGAAATCGACAAGATCCCCTTCCGCCTTTCTCTTTCCCTTTGCAATACTGGCTTCTTCCAAACCCTTGGTAATTCCTTCCACAGTCGCTTCACTCCAAACATCTCCATTTTCCATGGCAGCCTCGTTAACAGCCCAGACCTCGTTGTTTCCGACCCACAGCGGAGCTATGCCTCCATTCTGATTGGCCCACATATTTGCTACAACATTTTCTTCCATTTGCTGTCCCCAAACATCGGGTAGACCTCCATTCAAAACCATGATGTTGCAGTCTTCCGGGATTTGCACTCGGGGTGCCGGAAGATTTTCATCAACTATGTAATCATAAGGTGTGAACTCTATCCCTTCCGTCATTCGATTTATTGCGTACTCACTCATCATGGAAAAATCAGGGCGACCCTCCCATAGTGGTGGCATTGGAAAATATGCTTCTTCGAAAATCATGGGAAGTGTGGATCCATCCAGAGGATCGTTGGGGTCCATGAGCTGCCATTCATTGGGTGTAGGGTCCCATTCATCTTCTTGTGCACCATTGAGTGCCTCATTTTCTTCTTGCCAATTCTGTCCTTGTCCTTCTTCCACAGGTTGTTGATCTTGTGGCATAGGCAAAGGTTCAAATAGGTTAGGAAGCGCAAATCCATCCAGTGGATCCTCAAACATTGGATCCCAAAGTAGGTTAATCATTGCGCCAAATGGAAGTCCTTCATTAAGTTGTTCATTATGCGGCCAAACTTCTTCATTGGCCACATTGTTGGCCACAATTTGCTCATACTCCCGAGCTTCCATAGCCATTATTAAATCACCCCATTCTTGCCACACAGTGGGGTCCAAGTGAACGTCAAGAAAGCATACCTCGTGCTCGACAGGTATTGGCACAATGGGCTTGGGGTCTGTTTCGGGTAGGATGAACTGGCTTGGGTCAAATGGAGTGGATTTTAGGTCTTTTTGAGTGGAGCTAAAGGTAATTTGACCTATATCGGCATTCCTTTTATGGGTTGGCAGAGGGTTTGTGAGGATGTTGGGCTTTTCAGTGGGATCTCGGATTTGTTTGTTGTCAATGAGATCTTGAATCTCATGACGCAGGCGCTGGCATCTTTCAGTGGGATGACCGGGTGTCTGGTGAAATATACAGAAGGTGTTAGGGTTATATGTTGGCGGGGGATTTTGTGGAGGTGGAGTTGGCTGAAGAGGTTTGATTTTTCCCTGTTGTACGAGTCGTTCGAAAACAACAGGTAAAGGTAGGGGAAGAGGGGTGAAGACACGCCGTCCTCTTTGATTTTGCGGCGGTTGAATTGATTGGATTGGTTGAGATAAGATGGCGTTTATGGGTTCAGCTTTATGGGGTTGGTGATTCATGGTGTTGGATGAGGTACCGGCTGTGTAACTAGGGTTTGCATACAGGGAAGAGGTGTTACCAATGTAGTTTCGCTTTGGTTTGGGGAATGAGTCTCCCTTCTTTAACATCCCGCTTTGTAGAGCCTCTTCGATTGACAGACCCATCTCAAAGTAGGTTTCAAAATTATGTGCTTGGGCCATGACCATGTACTGAGCCAAATCGGGTTGAAGGTTCTTGGTTATGATGCGCATTTGGTCCTTATCATTGGGACGATCGGTCATTTGCGCCGCCTTCGCTCTCCATCTTTTCACAAAGTCTGCGAAAGATTCCCTTTCCTTCATCTTGATGCTTTCAAGCTCTCGAGTGGTGACTTTAAGCTGAACATTATACTCATACTGCTTAATGAAAGCAGCCACCATCTCTTCCCAAGTTTGTCTCTTCGAAATGTCAAGGGATAAAAGCCACTGAAGCGCGGGTCCTGTGAGGGTTTCATGAAACATTTGTGCCATGGCAGGCTCGTCAACTTCTTGTAACGAGAGAGAGCTTACATATGCCTGAATATGTCCTCTTGGGTCCCCAGTGCCATCAAACTTTTCGAAGTCTACATGCTTGAACCTCTTGGGAAGCTTTGCACCTGGGAAGATGCAGAGTTTGTTCATGTCAAAGCCGGTAATGGCTCGCTTTTCACTTTTAGCCACAGATTCTTCCAGCTTAAGTATCTTAGCTAGCATTTCAGCCAACTGACGATTTTCAGGGGGAGGAGGCTGTTCCGGATGTTCACCATTAGGAATCTCCTGATCCCGAGCTTCATCATCATGTACTCGCTGCTGCGGTGGGGGGAGTCGACCCTGGATGTTTACCATAATCGCCATCAGTTGAGCGATTCGGGTATCATTTCGGACCCTCTCATCGTGCATTTCCTTCCTTAGTCGTTCAAACTCATTTGGGGGGTCTTGTCCCTGTTCTTCTGCCATACTTGTCTCGGCCTTTGGTGATAAAGATCTAGACAATCTTTGTCCAGGAGGTCGAGTCCAAACAGGTAAGGTCTTCTTCTTCTTTGCAGGCCCAATGATTCAAGAACTGATTATAAAGCAAAAACCGGACTCAGATGTGTACTCGATGTGTCTACTATGCACAACATGAATGAATTATGAATGCTCACTATCGTCTCGCCACAACTTAACTCACGGAGTTAGTCTTATTTCTAGCCTTAGGAATTAGTCTACCGGTTTCGGAACTCACTTAGAATCGTTTGCACAGCAGATTGTATCCACACCACGGGTAAGTCGTTTTACTCGGCAATTGCAGCTTCAACCTATAGCCTAGGTTTTGAAACTGCAATCGTTATCCTTTCCTTGACTATCCGAGACAAAGCAATGAGATGTTGCCATCCAGTTACAATCGATTCTAAGGCTAGTCCGAAACACGGGTGGCCGTTCGGGCACGACCAACACCGGAGGTATCTCAAACTCCGTGGATTTTAAGTCTCCTAGACTACATGTACAATCTTAGGGTTAGTCTACCGGATCCGAATCTCACTTAAGATCATTGCACAGAAGATTTTCCAACACCCCGGGTAGACCATTACTCGGCAGGTTAAACTCCAAACTTTGTTGGAATCAGAGCCAATCACTTTTCTTGATCATCCGAGACAAAGCAATTTGGATGTTGTAATCCAGATATCAATGATCTTAAGGCTAGTCCAAATCACGGTGGCCGTTCGGGCACGACCGACACCGGAGGTATCTCAAACTCCGTGGATTTTAAGTCTCCTGGACTAAAATTGACAGCTTTGGAAGATTGCCTCAATCCTCAAGTTTTCTTTTTGAGTAATAAGTCCTTGATATCGGATGGTCGGATTTGGGAAATCCTGGTCCATACAACTTCCGACAATGATCTAAGATCAGATGCCTAAGGGCGATTGACCCTCCTAGGGCCAAGGTCCCTTAAACCTGTTTAGATCAGTGTTTAGGAATTTGATGATCCAAATTTTCCCACGTCCGGCCGTCCTAAAGGCTATCTCGCAAAAAAAAAACGCGCATATGGAATGCACGATTCATCATCGGGCCAAGGCAACCTTCTACTAACTGTAAATGCATTAAAACCAAATGGGTAATGTACACAAAAAACCTATACAAACGACGCTCGCAGTGACTATATATAAATGCATGAATGCAACATGGCATGGCGAGAAAAAGCGGTGACACATAGCATGTAACAAAATGGAGCATGTAAACCTAATACACAGGCGGATTGCTAAACGTGGGGTTCTATGGTTAATTATATGCAAAGGCCGGTTTTGGTCACTGAGGGTACCCCGGACTCAAAATCAAAATCGTCTCCTACCGTTAAAAACGATAGTGACAATGTGATTTATCACGGTCGAGGGCTGCTGGGCATTTCGGGATTCCCTGTCACCGGCAAGCCGGGCAGGATTGCCAAAACACGCCAGCGGGGTTAAGAACAATGCAAATGCAATGCAAAAATTAAATTTCAAACATTTGAAAAATCCCACAAAATATTTTTCGAATTAAACCCGCTTTGATTAACACATATTTCAATAAAATTACACAAGTGTAACAAAAATTGCACAAGTGTAATTAAATAAAATATATATTAGCCAATGTCCCCAGCAGAGTCGCCAGCTTGTGGACGGCCCACCGAGATTGTTCGAAAAGATTGTGATCGATAGAGTCGCCACCCGGATTTGAGGTCCGAACCCGAGAAACCGATAAAAATATGACTCGTTTGCCCATTTGAAAAAGATTTTACTAGTCCTGACGGAACCAAAGATTTCTCGGATTCGGGGGTTTGGTTACGAGAGGGGAAGGGTTTTACGGCACCCCTCTCGCCCGGTTCATGAACCGGTCTCTACTCAATATTTTGTGGGATTTTTAAAAAAATGTTTGAAACTTAATTTATTCACATAAATGGGGAATCGGGGACAGGAATCACATAATAACAAGATATACAAGGGATACGATTTTACAGTGGATGCTTGTGCGCGCGATCTACATGGATGATGAACATGAAACTACAAATGTTCACAGAAGTAAATTACAACAGAAATCATACAATAACTCAAGAAATTATGAACATGAGACTTATCATACTATTTGCAATCTGGATCCCAGAATGGGGATTGAGCGCTCAAGGGTGATGACTTGAGCGCTCAACCCTCATTCCACTCACACATCTTCCTTGTTGGTTTTTAATGTTTGATGATGCTTTAAGACTCTTGAACCACTACAGAAACATCACACAAGTATCACCTCACTTTAGAAATCACCAGAAAATGCTTAAAACATACTTGCTTTAGAACCAGTTTGAGCGCTCAAGGCTCATGGATTGAGCGCTCAAACCAATTTTGCAAGAGAAAGGGATTCAGATCGCAAACGCTGCACTGACGACTTATACGCACCAACAAGAAATTAAATCACAACCCATCATCAGAATTGCTGGAAAATTGCAAATAAAGCCAAGAACAGTTTGAGCGCTCAAAGATCTGACCTTGAGCGCTCAAGCCATAACATGGCTTTTCAATTTTTGACCTTTAAACAGATTTCAATACTTCCTCAGGATCACCAAAGGCATAAAATAAAGTTTTAAAAGGTCAGACAGCCACTGTTTTGCAGTCAAATATAAGAAATTTGAAGATTTTGATGTTTGATCATCATAAAATGGTTAATTTACATTCATGCATGTAGTTTTGGTGTGGAAATAAACTGTTTTGAGAGTTACATGAACGAAATTAACTCTTAAATAATGATCAAAACCAAAAGAAAGCTCAGAAGTTAGCAAAACAGAAGCTTATTCAGAATTGGGCTTGAGCGCTCAAGGCCAGAGGCTTGAGCGCTCAAACCTGTTGTAACTGCAAATTCGAAAATGGTTTCTGAGCAACTTTCAGACCTCTGTGAGTTCAATGCAAGTATAGAGAACTTGCTTAAACTCACTGGTCTTCCTCAGATGGGCCAAAACAGTGAATACCTCACATGTTTTACTACCTTTTGGAAGATGTTTGTGATTTGAACTTGATTCTGGGCTTTGGGATGATGATTGTGGATGTTTTTGGCTTATAATCTGGACGAATTGAACAATGTAGATGGTTGATGAATGATCAAGGGTCGAATTTCTGGGTTTTATGAGTGGTTTTGTAGGTGGTTTTGATGGTGGAAGAATGGTTTTGTAGAGAGAGAGAGAGAGGATGGGTTTTCTGGTGGAATCCGAAGGTGAGGGGTGTGAGCATTCGTCCCCCAAAACCAGGGGTGTTGGATGGTTTTTATAGAGTGAGTGGGAGGGAAGAGAGGAGAGAGAGGAAGTGGGTTTGTGTATTTAGAAGTATTCTAGGTGTATTTTAGGACTTAGTGGGGTGTATTATACATATAGAGATCGTATAAGATCAACCCCAGACGCTCCCATGCAGGAAATCTCATGATGAGATACTCTGCAAGTTGCTGACTGGACCAGAGTTGAGCGCTCAAAGCCGTGGGCTTGAGCGCTCAAGGTGCTCCTCAGGGGTTTGAGCGCTCAAGGCCATGGGCTTGAGCGCTCAAGGCTATGGATGGCAATTTGCTGGCTTGGTTTGGTTCAACAGTGCTTGGGTTGGTTTGGCACATCTTGATTGTTTAGGTGGTGTTTGGTTGGTTTTGATCAAATTCGAATCATTCTTACAAGTTCCAGGTAATCATGATTGGTCCGTTTCATCATTGGAAATGCACGAGCGTATCTCGGGTTCAAAATTGGGGTGTCTACAACGACGCCCTGGTGATCGAGGTGAGTATCGACCACGTGGAGGTCAGGCGGATCTTGGTGGACCAGGGGAGCTCCGCCAACGTCCTTTACTACTCGGCATATAAGGCCATTGGACGAACGCGTGATGAGCTTACCCCTGCCGACACCCCCCTTGTCGGGTTCTCCGGGTTCCCGGTGTACCCGCTCGGTAGCATCACCCTCCCGGTCTGGGCGGGGTCGATGCGTTTGGAAATAGAATTCACTGTGGTGGACTCCCCGAGCCCATACAACGCCATTCTGGGACGGGGTTGGCTCCACGCAATGGGAGCTATCGCGTCGACCCTCCACCAGTGCGTCCGGTTCATTGGCACGTCAGGGAAACAGGAGACCATCCGGGGCAACCAGATGGCCTCCAAGAGGTGCTTTGTCAATGCCGTCCGCCAGAAAGACAGAAGAGAGGGCAGACCGCCGAAGCAGGTGCAGTGGATTGAGGTGCCCGAATGCACCCCAGTCCTCGAAGACGTTGGCTCCAATGCTGAAGACAAGTCGGTCGAAGAATTGGTCAAGGTGCCCATCAACGAAGAAGGCACCAGATACTTCATTCTCGGTTCGGATCTCTCTAATCCCGAGCGGAACGACTTGGTATGCTTCCTCAAGGATAACATCGAGGTCTTTGCGTGGACTCCTTATGAAATGCCGGGTGTCAGCCCTGATTTCATCACGCACGCCCTCAATGTTGATCCGGCTAGGAGGCCGGTAGTGCAGAAACCGAGGCGGTCCTCGGCCATTCACTCTGACGCCGTCTTGGAAGAGGTTGACCGCCTGATCGAGGCGGAAGCTATCCGAGAGGTGATGTACCCCACGTGGCTGGCAAACACCGTGGTAGTCAAAAAGAAGAACGGGAAGTGGAGGGTATGTGTAGATTACACTAACCTCAACGACGCTTGCCCCAAAGACTGTTTTCCCCTCCCTCGGATAGACCAGCTGGTGGATGCTACGGCCGGGCACGCAAGGCTCAGCTTTATGGACGCCTACCGTGGGTACCACCAGATTGCAATGCACAACATGGACGTTGAGAAAACCGCATTCATCACGCCGAGGGGTACCTATTGCTACCGGGTCATGCCATTCGGCTTAAAAAACGCAGGGGCTACTTACCAGAGAATGGTCTCCAAGATGTTCGCACAGGAGCTCGGCGACATTATGGAAGCTTACATTGACGATATGGTAATCAAAAGCAAATTCGCAGAAAACCATCTCTCCCACCTCGGAAGGGTCTTCTCCATCCTCAGAAGGCACAGTTTGAAACTTAACGCAGAAAAGTGTGCGTTCGGGGTCGGTTTCGGAAAATTTTTGGGGTACCTCGTCACCCGCCGAGGGATCGAGGCCGACCCCAACCAGCTAGAAGCTATACAGAAGCTCCGAGCGCCGTCGACAATCAAGGAGGTTCAGCGGTTGACAGGGATGGCTGCTGCCCTCAATCGATTTATAAGCAGGTCGTCCGATGCCTGCCGACCTTTCTTCCAATCCATCAAGACCAGTAAGAGAGCCTTTGTCTGGAATTTTGAGTGCGATGCTGCATTCGCCGAGCTTAAAAACTACATGTCCCGGGCACCCCTGCTAGTCATGCCGAGGGAGGACGAAGATCTCTACCTTTACCTGGCAGTGTCCGAACATGCTGTGAGCTCGGCACTGGTTCGGCAGGAGGGTTTGGAGCAGTTCCCGATCTATTACTCGAGCAAAACAATGCTCCCAGCCGAAACCAGGTACTTGCCAATTGAAAAGTTCATCCACCCCGAGAGCGAATATGAGGCCTTAATTGAGGAAACTCCTACCCTATTTCCAGAGCCACACGGTCGTGGTGATCACAGCATATCCCCTAAAAACCGTCATGCGCAAGGCAGATCTCTCGGATCGGATCTGCAAGTGGTCCTTGGAACTAGCCAACTTCGACATCCGGTACGAGCCCCGGACGACGATTAAGGGTCATGCGTTGGCTGACTTCGTCGCCGAGCTCACGCCGAAGCTGGAAATTGATCTCCAGAAGGAAATGGCAGCCGAGGACGGAGGTGCCGAGGGGGCCAAAAGCACCACCGCCCCCGAACAATCTGGGTTCGTTCTCAAGCGCTCCCCTCCCCGCACGACTACAATTTATACGGGCGAGTCCTAGCGGATGCATGTAGATGGTGCGTCAAACAGCCGAGGGGCAGGGGCTGGTATTGTGCTTATTTCCCCAGAAGGGACCATCCACGAGTGTGCTATGAGCATCGGTTTCCCAGCCACAAACAACGAGGCCGAATATGAGGCCTTAATTGCTGGACTCCGCCTTGCTCTCGCTCTCGGGGTGGATGAACTACAAGTCTATAGCGACTCCCTGCTGGTGGTGAACCAGTTGAACAGCGATTACGGCTCCGGCGACGCGCGAATGTTAAAATACCTCAGTCATGTCTTAGAATTGCAGAAAGGCTTCAAGACCGTCCACTTTTCCCACATCGGCCGAGCCAAGAACGCTCATGCCGACGCCCTTGGTGCTCTTGGATCGGCCTGCAACGCGCTCGGAGGCACGCGGACGATCACGCTTGGAGAAATCGCGCTCCCAAGCTTCGAGCCGGGCGCCGAAGACGTTATGACAATCGCTGCTTCTGGCCCGAGTTGGATGGATCCCCTGATCTCCTATCTCCGAGACCAGGCCCTCCCTTCAGATAAGAAAGAAGCACACCGAATCCGCTGCCAGTCCGCGTCCTACTTCCTCTCCCCGACTGGACAGCTATACCGCCGCACCTACGTCGGTCCGGACCTCCGCGTGCTGCACAGCGCCGAGGTACCTCACGTCCTCCATGAGCTCCATGAAGGAAGCTGCGGCAGCCACTCGGGAAGTCGCTCTCTCTCCGAGCGGGCTGTCACCCAGGGCTACTGGTGGCCGAAAATGAAGAGGAGCGCTGGGGATTACGTCAAAAAGTGTGAGGCATGCCAGAGACACTCCCCCATCCTTCACCAGCCCACCATGTCCCTGCAGCCCGTCACAAGCCCATGGCCGTTCGCCCAGTGGGGGCTTGATATTGTCGGAGTTCTTCCTACGGCCCCCGGCGGGTTTCGGCACCTAATCACGGCCACGGACTACTTTACCAAGTGGGTGGAGGCCGAACCGCTGATCCACATCACGGCCTCCGAGGTCGAGCAGTTCATTTGGAAGAACATCATCTCTCGGTTCGGCGTACCCTATGCTATCATCTCCGACAACGGCACTCAGTTCGTCGCCGAGGCCGTTAAGGCGCTGTGCAAGAAAAAGAACATCCGAGTTTTTAATTCAACCGTGGCTTACCCTCAAGGAAATGGCCAAGCCGAGGCATCGAACAAGTCGATCTCGGCCGGCCTCAAGCGTCGGCTGACCAACAAGCGCGGGAAGTGGGTGGAGGAACTCCCCAAGGTCCTCTGGGGCTACCGAACGACCCCTCGGCGAGGAACTGGCCGAACGCCGTTCTCGATGGCTTGCGGGATGGAGGCCGTCCTTCCACTTGCAGCTGTTGTTCCATCCGCCCGAACCGAAGCGTTCCATCCAGCCACGAACGATGAGCACCTGGCCTCCGAGCTTGATCAAATTGAGGATCTCCGTGATGAAGCTCACATCAAGTACGCGGCCTACCAGCAGGAGGTGGCTCGGGGTTATAACAAGCACGTTCGCCTCCGCCCCTTTAATGTTGACGATCTCGTCCTCCGAGCGGTCGTGCAAAAGAAAAACAAAAAGAAGTTCATGCCCAATTGGGAGGGTCCCTACCGAATCCTAGCCAAAGCTGGTTATGGGGCCTACAAGCTTGCTGAAATGGACGGCACGGCCGTGAGCAACCCATGGAACGCATCAAAGTTAAGAAAATTCTATGGTTAGGATCTTGTGTTTATCATTTTTCACTTTTTGGCGCCCTCGGTAGCCTTTTGTAATGCCTGAGGGGCGAAATGTTAATGATAAGATCCTTTCTTTGTTATCCTTCGATTCTCATTTTTTACAAAGTAATCGCCCTCGGCTACAGGGCCGCCTCTGGATCACTTATGTTCGGTTGAACAAAAATTTCTGTTCGGTAAGACAATCACAAATCGTTCGGTGGAACGTCTGGTTGTGTCGGATAGAACGACGCTGATATGTACAAGCGTTCGGGGATATGCCCAAGGTCTCAGGACCGCCTTATCACACTAGTCGCGGACTATTGTATTTGATTATCGCTCGGCGCAAAATTAAATTTTTTTTTTTTTTATACAATGTTACTGTATTTGATTCGGCTGAGTGCCATTATGTCATTGGCTCCCCGCCGAAGCAGGGGCTATTATGTACTTCCAGTGGTTAACTTCTAGTTATTGCCAGTTCTAGTGATTACGACGCGGTTCGGCGATCACGATTCGGCTTATACAATGTTATTACCCACGAGAGCTATGACTTGTAAAAGTATTCGGACAAAGATGTGAAATCATGCAGATGAGGGTACCAAAATGTTAAAACAAACATTCATTCATTACAATAGTGAGGAGGCTCGGCCCCGGGTACAAGTACTTAAAACATAAAAGGAAAAACAAAAAAAAAACTACGAGAGGATGGCCTCCGTGTTGGTGCCGTCAGGAGTCTGGTCCTGATTGCTGGCAGTGGCGTCGGCGGCGTCCTCGCCTTCGGTTCCATTCCCTTCGGGAGCGTCCTCCTCATCATCGTCAAAGGGCATCTCCGGGACCTCGGTCTCGGGCACAGGAGGAATGGAGGACCGAAGGGCAGAGTCTGCCGGCACAGAGATGATGTCGAAGGCCTGAGCAAAGGCTTGGGGCCAGCAATGAGCACGACCAAGGAGGTACCCTTTTCCGAAGGCTTTGTCTTCATTCTCGTTGGCCTCCTTGGCGAACTTTTGCAGCGTTTCGCGCGCCCCCCGTTGGAAGCCGTTGGAATCAGCAGCGGCCATCATCTCATCGTGATCGGCCTTGGCACGCTGCAGGTCCTTCTCGGCATTAACGGCCCTCTCTTCAGCGGCCGTGACTTTGCTTTCGGCAATGATGGCCCTCTCTTCAGCATCCTTCTGAAGACGGCGAGCCTCCGCCAGCTGCCTCTCGAGCTCTTGGCCGTCAGCGGCTAGGGCCTCGGCGCTCTTCTTCAAATTCGCCTGAGCCTTCCGCTCCGCCTCCAGCTTCTTCTCAACCTCGGTCTTCTCGGCGCCAAGTTTGTACACCTTGTCGCCGAGAACCAAAGCCGATTGGCCAGCCTGTAACAAAAAATTTTCACAAGCTAATTAAGTAATAAACCGAAGGAAAATACTTGGGAAAAATACGAAGTGTGAAGTTGGAGTTTTACCCTCACGATATGGGTGTAGAGTTCGGCGTAGTTATCCGCCGTATTCTTCGCCTCGGCTTTTATGTCCCTCGGCAAGGCGAGGGCCTTCAGCAGGGTCATCGCCGTCTTTCGGCTCTCCCGAACGCTGGCGTTCTTCTTTACCGGCTCGCCGCTCGATGTCCGGATGACCGGGACCCACGGCTCGTCTTTCTCAACCGGGGAAGGCGTGTCCCCGAGTGGCGGAGAGACCACCTGCTTGTCTTTGGGGGCTGACCTCCTCGGCTGAATTTCGGTCGGGGTGGCTTGAGGAGGAGGTGTTGGTGGCAGGGGCTCCCTGGATCCCTCCGGGGCCTCGTTCGTCCGAGCCTTCTTCGTTGGACCTTCCCCCTCAGCTACATGACCGGCCTTGAGGCCCGCTGCCTTCTCGGCATCCTTCCTCTTCTTCTCGGCCCTCTCCTTCCTTTGGGCCTCCCTCAGAGCGGAAGATCCGGCCATGTCACCCTCGGGGCTGCTTCCCTCGGCGAAGGACTGGGGTGGTTGTTGGGTGCTCGGCGGTAAGCGCTCCCGGCCGATGAGGTCGGACAGCAGAAGATCAGGGTCGAAGAGTCGTCTTCGGCGCTCACCTGTCCTCTTCACGGGACTCTTTCCCCTCTTCAGGAAGCCCTTGTACGATGGCACATAGCCGAGGACTTCAGGAGCAGTACGGTTGGGGATGGCAAAGATCTGGTCGATGACGTCGTCGTCCGCGTCTTCGGCGAGCTTCCTTGTCACCTTCCTGCAGTCTAAAAAAAAAAAAAAAAAAAAAAAAAAAAAGAGGCCAAATGCAGATTAGAAAAGTACATGGAATAAAAAAAAAAAATGAATGAATGAAAGTGCAAGTATGAGCTCTCGGCTTACTGGGTCTCCCACGACTCCAGGGCACGGACCACCTGGAGTCCTCGCCCGGGGTTTTTTCGAAGTTCCCCCTGACTATAACTAGCTCGCAGGCATGCCTCTCCGAGTCCGAGAGTTGACCGATGAGGTGGGGGTACTCGGGGCGCCTCGAGAAGTAATAGCGGCCGTAGCTTTTGCTTCGCGCCGCGGTATAAACCGCCATGAGGTCGGACAGGCGGAAGGGGATGTTGTGCCGCTCGGATAACCTCACCACTGAGCAGATGATGCGGTACACATTGGTGACCAGTTGGTGAGGGGCGAGCTCGTACACATCCAGGAATTGTCGGAGGAGGCGTGGCATGGGAAAGGTCAACCCACCCTCGGCGATGGCCATCAGGGGCACGGTCACCTGCCCTTCCACGTAGTGGATTCTGTTGTCTGTAGGCCTCGCAATCTCCACGTCTTCGGGGATGTTGTAGTCCCTTCGGAACGCGGCAAGCTTGTCCGGAGAGCCGTCGAAGTACGTGTCGACGTACTTGCACTTCCCGTGCTTAGGGTTCGGCGGCGGGATCGACTCCCAGCCGTGCCCGTACTCGACGCTCCCCTCTACATCAGCCTCATCCTCATCCTCGGGGGCTTGCTCCTGCCCTTCGTTCTCGACATCGCGATGCGAGGAGCCGTCATCATCCTCTGTTCGAGCGTTCAGGCCGGTTTGCGAGCCTTCACCCTCGGCATGAGGAACGCTCCCCTCGGTATGAAGAGACTGGACCAAGAAATCGTCCACCTCCAGGACCACCGCGGGCTCGGGCTCCTTGAACCCAGCTGTCTCCCTATCTATCTCAATCACCTCGGGATCCGAAGACCATCCTCCGGAGAGGTTTGGAAGCTCGTTCGGGTCGACTACGGGCGAGGAAGGGATGTCGGTTGTTCCCTCTGTTGGCACATTGGTATCGGGGGACGGATTCGGAGGTGGGCTCTGCCCGGACGAAGAGGCCTGAGCGCCGCTCTCGGCGCGCCTGGCTTCCATTTCCATCTCCATCCAGCGCTCAGGGGTTATGGCCTGAATCGGGGCTATGTCTAGGGGTATGACTCCGGGTGGTGGAGAGCTGAACTGTGCTTGGCTCCTATAGCCTCTCCCGAGACTTCTCAGTTGCTCTCTGAAGAGGACGCTCTGGATGAAATCGCTGAACTGGGATTCGGCAAGGACGTCGTCGGAAGATGAGTCCGAGGAGTCTGAGCTCATCCAAGAAAGACCTACAGTGCACGGGTGAAACAACCATCAGCGATATGCACAGGTTTGATTTCAGAAAAATACAAAGGGTTGAGCGTCGGCCCCTGCCGAGCTCCCCGCACGTCGTTGACTATCCGAGAGCCCTACTACCTATGAGCTCTCGGCAATACCTTAAGAGAAATCACGCTCGGGTATATCCCCTGCCCTCGGCGAAAAACGGTTCGCTCGATGGGGGAACGCTCGGAAGAACACGTTGAGTGTTCTTCAAGCCCAGAATCCGGCGGCCGTGCTCCGCCGCACAAACCGCCGGAAAACTCAAACGAAAACAGAGCCAAAAAGGGAGAGAAAAGAGAAATGACCAAAACCCCCCGGAATGCAACAAAATGTGTACAAAACTTCACGAAAATAGCAGAGAAACGTAGAGAAACAAGGGAAGAACACAATACCTCGGATTTGGTGGAAGAATCTTGGCCTGAAAGTGAGATCTCCACGAGGAAAGCGGTTGAGCACGGCGGACGGCGGCGGCGTTGAGTTCTGGTGCTAGAGAGAGAGGGTAACGGTCCTCTCTCTCCCCTCCCCCCCTTGTATTTATAGGGGGAAGGCTGAAGAGCCATTAAGGCGCCGGCTCGGGAGGCGAAGCGGCACCCAATAGCAACGTGACACCTGCCCACTGCGTTTAAACCGTTTGGGCGCGAATCCATGTAACGGCGCTCGGACCAACCGTGCAACGACGCGTGGCAGCAACGTCACCACGCGTCATAGATTCCTGACACGGCGTGTCGGACGTCTTTTCACGTCACTCATCGACGCGACGCTTCGAGCTCTATCCATCCCGAGCGCTAAATATAAAGGGACTCGGATCGTCAGGGCTCCGACCGCAGGAGCGACCCTCCGAGCATGGTTCCCCGACCACCGTTTTGCCGACCGCATAATCCGATCGAATCAACTCCCACATTCGTCGTCCCTCGTCATGGGAAGTTGATGGGGCTATTGTAGCGGCCGGGTTCATAGGGGTCAGCAAAGGCCCCCCTCCACATCACGAAGAGCCAAAAAGGTCACTATCACAGAATCTGCAAAATCGAATGCAGATCGATCCGCCTCAATGGTGCCGAACGAACGGTGCCCACGGCGGACGGTGCGGACACAGGGTCCTGGACGAATATAGGTTTGAACGGTGTCTGCCGAACATCTTAGTGCCAAGGACATGGCACTCACAGCTTGTTTCCCAGACAACCCTCGGGAGCTCCGCCGAGCGACGCGCCGAGCGCCCGTGGGGCTGTGCCGCACGCTTGCCGAGTCGGTTGACCTCGGTAACGTGGGGCTCGGGTATATCCGGTTTGGTGGAAGTGTGTCGGGCACGCCACACAGTCCATGATGAGGCATTAAATGCGGCAGTCACCTACTCTGCCACCGCCGCCTGCAGCAGCACGTGGGTGATGGGGAATGTCTCGAGCTGATTTGACTACTCGAACCCACGTGCCGTGACGTCAGCCCAGGCATGGCGTCTGGGGCTAGGGTAAAGGTCATATCACCTGTCATTCCGAGCGTGAATGACAGGCGCGTGGGGGGCGCCGAGCGCGTGGGACGCACGCCCCTCAGCCTATAAATACCCCGCCACAACTACCACAATGGGGATTCCTCTCTCCTCATTCACTACCCTCATAACTCTACTTCTTTACTTCTTTCTCTGAGATTTCTGGTGCACTTCTCCCCTCCGGTGACTGACTTAATCATCTGAGTGCCTTCCCGGACCACCACCGTCCGGGCTAGGCACTGACGTGGTTATCTACGTGTGCAGGTTACCATCTCCGGCGAGCGGCAGTGGCTCAGGCGTGCATTGCCCTTTCCACCGGTGCCCTTCTCACTCCAAGAGGTTCAAAGAGTTCTCTCCGGCGAAGAGACCCCCACATTAATTGATGACTACAACCAAAATGATATATACTTTCCTAGGCCGGATGTGCGTATTGATTATCCAATCCCAATGGATGTAGCCGTAGCATTATGGGTAAGTTGCGAAAAGCCAGTAAAAAAATATCCATTCTACAGAGACAGTAAAACTAGTGCTTCTAGTTGCATTGAAAAAACAGCAACTACGTCTTCTTCTTCTTCCTCCCGGGAAAAGAGTCACTATTCTTACTTTTTGTTCGGGAGCATAACAGCTTCGGATGTGGTGGATGAGTGCAAAATAGATGAGATAGTTATGGCGACGTTGCGGTTGCCGGCTGATAAAAGTGAAGCAAACATGTCCTTCTCGGATTTCCACAGTAAATTGGAGTATGGGTTTGAGCTTTCCTGGCTGTCCATTCTCTGTGAACCATGCCGAGGACGAGGCTATTGCAGGATTTGGCCTAGTGACAGCGCTGCCACTTGCTACAAATACTGCGATTCGAGCACGAGCTTGAAAAAAAGGTCCTTTCTATGTGGGTAACATTTCCTATTCCATACCTTAATGTGAACTTATTAAAATAATTAGTGGTTATTTTTTTATACCCTTTTCATTGGACTTCCAGTCACATGCCTTAAGATTGTGCCTTTTAATACATCAGGGCATCGTACCCTGAAAGTGTAATTTGACAAACAAGAATATTTTGGGTCGAACATCCTTCACGTATTGTACTCTGTTCCGATCCAGGGTTTGTTAAATTAACATATGACGATTAACAAAAACAAAAGGTTGAATAAACATATGGATTTCCATATACTTATTGCGAAATTGGGTCTAATTACAGCACTGCCACTTGCGACAATTACTGCGATTATGAGCACTTCTTGGAAAACAGGTCCTTACGTTTTTTTTTGGATAATTAAACAGGTCCTTACGTTGCGCTTAATACCGTCATGTGAACTTTGTTATATGGAATTATCTGTGTCGAAAGTCGAAACCCATATTTTTATGCCCTTCTTTTCATTTTTACTTTCGGTCACGTGCTGTGAAATTTTATATTTGAAATAAACAAGAATATTTGAGGTCGGACAATCGTCCATCTATTGTATTCTTTTCCGATCCAAGATTGGGGAAGTAAATTTATCATGATTAGCAAAATAAAACTAGCTGTATAATAAATTTCGAGCTGCTTTCTGTTTATGAACGATAACTCATTCCCTCAAAAAATGCAGGCCGCTTGGAGCTCTTTTTCATGGGTAAGTGTTCTCTGTCTCGTCTGTCTTCTATAACCTGATACCCACAACTATCCCTGAACTATAATAGATTACTTTTTTTTTATTATTTGAATAGAATATAATAGATTACTTTGTTCCTCCGTTATTATTGTAGGAAAAATCTCTCCCTCCGAAAATGTTTGCGCACTCCGCGAAGATGACTTAAATGATAATACAATCTTTTCCAAGAAAAATTCGATATTTTACTTACAATTTAGTAGGTATCAATGGGTTCTTTCAATAAGAAAATACAGCTCTAGGTCCATCTTCTTCTCTTGCACTTAACATGAAAAATACCCTTTTTCCGGATTAAAAGTTTGACATCCAGGTATCACCACTTTCAAATTGTTACCAGATGTCCCAAGTTCCTTTAATCTTAATGATGCTCAAAGCCTCCTTAGTTTTCAAATGTTCCTACTTAAGAAAGGGACGAATTTTCCTCTTGGCTGCAAGTTTGGTCTCGTTGCAATTCTAATGGCTCCATCTTCTAACTCCTTAAATCGTCCGAATTTATGGTAAGACTTATAAATGCGTCTTAGGTTGACTTATAACTTAATTAGTTCTATGGAACTACCTTGGTGAGTTGACTGAACCATAGGACTTGTCTATTTGCAGATTATGTCCATCCTGGGGACTATGTTCATGGGCTCATAATCATAATCGTGGGTAAGATCTATCAACATTTTTTCTCTATTATTTGTTTCATGCTCCCGCTGGGTTGGGCTAGGAAGGGAAGGGATAAGGAGTCGGAATTAGCAATAAATTTAGGGATTACATTTTCTCATTTATCTGCAATTGCACACAAAAATGCTTGTGGAATGTGTAGCACTGTTGCAAAGATGTCCAATCTCATTTGATGTCATTCAAAAGTACAAAATGGCCATAACAGAAAAGAAAAAACTGAACCATAATTCTAGGACATTGGTGAAATGGCAAAGACCTGGAAGTTCTTCATATATTGACTTTTGTTTTTGGTTGTGTATTTGGTCATATTTACTTTTCCCTAAGCAGGATCGATCCTTGGAGCAAGAACTGCATGTGGGATGTTATGCCTATTAGCATTTTTAATCTATAAGTTTATGAGAAGACATTTGTCAATGTTTGATACTGTTGAAGATTTCCTACAAAGTCAGAACAACCTGATGCCGATTAGGTACTCATATTGGCAATTAAAGAAGATGAGTCGAGGTTTCAAGGACAAGTTGGGGGAAGGAGGCTATGGTTCTGTATACAAAGGTAAGCTCCGAAGCGGTTATGAAGCAGCCATAAAGGTATTGGAAAAGTCCAAAGCCAATGGCCAAGAATTCATCAATGAAGTTGCTACCATCGGAAGGATTCATCATGTCAATGTGGTCCGACTAATTGGATTCTGCGCTACAAGATCCAAACGAGCTCTTGTGTATGAATTCATGCCTAATGGCTCTCTTGACAAATACTTATTTTCTCAAGAAGGAAACATCTCCTTGAGTTGCAAGCAAATGTATGACATTTCTATTGGAGTGGCACGTGGAATTGAATATTTACATCGGGGTTGTGATATGCAAATTCTACATTTTGACATCAAGCCTCACAACATTCTTTTAGACGAGAATTTCAATCCAAAAGTTTCGGACTTTGGGCTCGCGAAACTTTATTCAATAGATAATAGCATGGTTTCTCTTACTGCTGCAAGAGGAACAATGGGCTACATGGCTCCAGAATTGTTCTACAAAAACATTGGACGCATTTCGTACAAAGCTGATGTTTATAGTTACGGGATGTTGTTGATGGAAATGGCAGGCAGAAGGAGGAACTTGAATGCATTCGCTGATCACACAAGCCAAATTTACTTCCCGTCGTGGATTTACGACCAATTCAAAGAAGGAAAGGAAATCAAAATGGGAGAAGCCACGGACAGGGAAAGGGAAATGTTGAGGAAGATGATTATAACGGCGTTATGGTGCATCCAAATGAGACCCAGCAATCGACCTTCGATGAACAAAGTTGTAGAGATGCTTGAAGGACATGTTGAAGCTCTTGAAATGCCACCCAAGCCTTTCTTGACTCCTCAAGAGATGCCAGTTGAAGATCAGTGAAACAACTTTTATCTTTGTGTGTTGAGTTTTTCATTCCAATAGCTGTAGTCATATACAATAGGAGTCGTGTCTTTTAGAGAACTGCATCTTAATGGACTTTCTATAAATTGGTAGAGTATTTTCAAGGAGGAAAGGTCATGAAATCCTCATAAATAAGGCACATATTCTGGGTCAAAAATATTAGATTTGATCTTCTTACGAGAAGTCATTGCTTGCAATTTTTGCTTCCACGCTTTCGTAGTCAGAACTAGCTTGCTTTTGTTCAGTATTACAAATTCTAGACTTAATTAGCTACAAATTGTTTTGTTTTCACCATTCTGTTAGTTTTTAGTTGCAATATTTATGGTGATGAAATCTATGTCGCATTTTCGTTAAAACAATTTTATCATGGTAATAGATTTGGTGTGACAAATCCTCAATCTTGTCACAAGAAATGAAAAATGGTGCCAACAAAACTTTTTCTAAAAATTTCAAATAGTAGGGACCAAATATTTCGTCGGAATATTTAAGTTTTTTTGGTTGTCCTTGTGTTGACTTTTGTCACAATGAATTATGTCCGCAAAGAAAAAACTATTATGGTGACAAACGGTTCTGTCGAAAAACCTCAAGCATAGAGAGTCTCAAATAACAAGTGGCATTTTTTTTTTTTTTTTGTCCTGATAATAAATATTTCATTTTGTCATAGTAATCGAATTGCTCAAATATTTGACATGACATGATACACAAAATCTAACATGATACACAAAATCTGTACTTCTTATAAAATGGAGTAAATGTTTGTATATTTTTTATTCCAAAACTATCCTTCCTTCTTCTCCTCAAACACTTTCAACCGCTTCATCAACTGTCCACTCCAACAATAATTGATAGTAAGTTGTACCTTACTATCGTCTAGACTTGCAAGGCCAACAAATTTTAAATGTCTATAATAGAATTGATTTTCTTAAACAAAGAAGAAGAAGAAGAAGGAAAAAGAAAAGGAAAAAGAAAACTTCAACTGATGCAATGTCACACACAACAACTGTTTAACTAAATTTGCAAGCCAAATTTTGGAATCCCTCATATTTCTAAGAGCCCAAGAGGATAATTGTTCAACGTTGGGAAACGAATCCCAGAACACAATAATAATGCATATAGATTAAACAACACAAATAAACACTAACTATACATGGTGGAATTAGGCTTACCTCTCCTTCGTAGACACGAGCGCACGGTGGATTTGTTTCCTTCCGTCTAGACCCATTTACAACATGAACAAAGCTCGACCATACCTTACGATCTTCTGCCTTATTCCCTTATGCCTCGAATCTCGTACCCGATTGTGAACTCCAATGAGATCTGTTTTTCTTTCTCTCACAGCCCACTTTTCTATTCTCTAAAAAAATGTGATTCCTAGAGAACAAGATGGTATATTTATAGGGTTAGGGCAGGGACCTTAGGAAAAATAAATCCGGGCTCCTTGTGTAAATAAGAAAGCCTAATCCTATCATGTTTCTATTTCTTATTTCACAAATCATAATTCATACCACTAAATAATTATAATTGCACTCCAGTTGTTATCTCAATCATATTTTGAGCTCCATGTTATTAAATACTAGAGAATGCCCATGCCTAAAGGCACGGCCTGACGTAATTTGACATCAACCTATTGATCTACCATTCTGCTATTTATCACTGTAAATAGTTCAAGACTCTCATCCAAAGTTTTGCTTGATAACTAAACCAATAGCCAATGTAAGAATCCTAATAATTTTGAAAATTTTCGCCCATAAAATTAGCAAGTCACTCGAGAGCATTCTCGGGTCTGTCAAAATTAACCATCTGAAATTCCAATCAAAGTGTAATTTTACAATCGAAACCACTAATCAAACCAATAACTTATATCACACCAAGCACGGTATCAGTAGGTCAACAACTAAAATAACAAAAAAAACAAAAAACCATTGCTGTAAGAAAATCAAATCAATTGCCAGTTGGAGTTTTCAGGACACTCAAAGCATTCTTTTGCGGCTCCAATTGGACCCAAATATTTGTAAATCTTGCTTTGGGTCAGTGGCCCCACCAGAAAAAGTGGGGAACTGGGTTTCCAAAACCCCAATGAAACACGGCCGACAATTCTTATCACCAATTAAGTCCAAATCAGTCAAAAAGTTGGTCTTCTTGATGCTAAAAGATCTCCCACCCTAGTAACTCAGATCACCTAATAAGCCCATCCCAGCCCAACCCACTAATGCCAAATGCAATGGGACATCGACTAAGCTTGGAGTAAGTCTGTCACAATCGTAGGATTCATCGAGTTTCCCGTTTTCTTTTCATTTTCCCTCCACAAATCTGAGATCCACAAACAACTTAAGTAAATGTAAGAAAAATAAACCAATTTACATTATTGTACTCTTATGACAATTCCCTTTTGACAAATACAGTCCAAATAGCTAAGTTGGTTAATCCAGGTAAGTTCGAAGAACAAAATCCAAGTTCTATTACCTGTAGGGGTTACCTATTTGGTAGTGTTCAAGTTGAGCTTCTAGTCATTGGTTAGTGTTCTCCAACTATAACGGTATTCTAAGAAACGACAGCTAAAAGTAAAAATGGCTACCTTGATCTGATGGTGGCCAAGGTAGATGGGGAGAGGTTTACATCCTCACTAAGACTCCTATAGTATTCAAAGTACACCTGGAAAACAACCAAAAACCGAAGTCAATAGACCCATACACCTGGAAAACAACCAAAAACCGAAGTCAATAGACCCATATTTGATAAAAAGAATCAACCAAATAAGTAAAAAATTTAACTAGAGTTGCAGTTCACCCATTTTTACATATTGAATAGGTGCCAACTGTATTCAGGGGGCATCCAAAGAATAGGCAAAAACCCCTGTTACCAATTAACCACAAAGGCAGGGCCATATTCTAATATACATTGGAAGAAATGGACAGATCAATGTGCCAAATAAGGCAAGAAGTAAGCACCTAATAAACTTTAAATCACTATAGAAACACAAAACCACCAAAATACTCAACCAAAGTTCAAAACTTCAACAGTTGTAAACCACCTGTCCTCATCCGTGGTCATCAAGGCCTCCAATAAGCCTGTGAGAGAAAGCAAAGTGCGAGTTAAATAGGAAAGACGCTGCTAATACCAATTTTTCCATTGTGTACTTTTGTCAAACAGGTGCTGTACGTTCAAATGAACATTTGCCAAACAACCCTGTTTATGTGTGTGTGTGTGTGAGAGAGAGAGAGAGAGAGAGAGAGAGAGAGAGAGGGGTTGGTTCACAAAACACAAAACAAACCCAAGAACAAAAAAAGAGTCGACATACCTGGGGAGGAGAGGAACCGATGTGGAAGAGAGGAGATGACAGAGATAGAGGTCTCTGATTTAGGTCCGTGTTTTAATAATTTGAAATGGAGAGAGTGAGTGAGTGAGTTCAAGGGTATGGGTAGACAAGAAGCTTTCAATCTTGGCCCTTGAAAAAATGAAGGGTGAGGATTTATGTAGAGGAAATGTGTAAGATTTGAAAACCACTCTATTTTATTATATAGATTTATTAATATCCATATGTTAAGATTATAGATACCCGTTGATTAAATGTCAATTACTGACAATCTCTCACTAATCAACATCTTATAAAACACCTTGAGACTGGTCACTTAACTTATTCGATATGTCGGATACAAATATCCACCTGCAGGGTTTGACATTACTGAAACTTATAAATTTACTCAAGGGGGTATCATCAATCTCTGCAAGGACGTAGATTCCATCAATAATTAGTATCGATATATATCTTACATATAATGGCGTGACCCAACTAACCAAGACTATTGACCCAAAATAGGATCTCACTTTATAATGAATTAAAGTCAACAACACTAAATGCATATATCTATTAATTATATCTGGATTAAGAGGATAACTATTCTTAATAATTATAATGTTCTAATCTATTCTTCTTCTTCTTATAAAAGAGTCAACTATTTGTCTACATTTCATTTCCCAAAATACCCTGCCTACTTCCCCTAATCTACAACCCACATCCACTTCCCACCCCAGGAACCCCAAACAAAACGCCACACCCACGCACCCAATTACCCAACAAACGGCTCCCCAAACTCCCATATTCAAACCGTTTGCCAACTCTCAAACACACTGTCAAATCCCATCTCTCAAAACGCTCTCTCAAACTCTCCAATTGCCCTCAACTAGACAAACCCACTCTTCGCCTGACCCTCCCTCCATCTTCAGCCATCTTCCGGTCTTACCCTTCATTTATTTGTGATTCAAACACAAGGGGACTTCCCGAACTGTCAAGGTTTTTGCTGCGACCAATTTTTGCATAGTAATTAAGTACAATGTTATCCACCCTCTCTCCACTCATCTTTATCAATTGTAAACATATAAATCCGTAGAAACTTCTACTTTGGCCAAAAACCTAAATTTTTGATGTTATGCATACCAGTTGTTCGATGGAATTACTCAACATTTCTGAGTGTGGAGTAAGCACACCATATGCCTCGGTAGTGGATTGTTGCATTAAAGGATAACATTAGTCCCAAAGATTTTTAGATACTCCACGTTGAAAAATGATAGAAATATGTAACCTTTGGGAGTCCTTCAAAATCTGTACTCGATTGGGGTTAAACATTGAGTATAGGTGAATGAATCTGTTTGCTTATTTCTATTATTTTAAGATAACTAATACTTCTTAATGGTAATTTAACAAATTTTCAATAGTTTATGCAGACGGGTTCCAACATAAAACATGGGAACTGGTAGACAATCCCTTGACAATAGAATATGCAGACGGATTACCAAAAATTTTAGATAACCCATACTTCTTAGAGGGGGTATTGACAATCCCTTATTGTTGTGAATCTATTCTAATCCTATCACCTTACGAATCCCATCGTTCTTAGTCTGTGTATCAAACGGGCCTTGAGGTACGCGTGAACGTTATCAATTGTGGATTTTTTTTAAAAAAATCCATGTCTATTTAAAAAATCCATGTCTATTTTAGAAGAGCCGCATGCTCTATTCCCTAAAGACTGTTATATTTTTGTTGGGCTTCCTTATTTATACGATCTTGCACTATAATTGTCTATGCATATTTTATTTTTCGGGGGAACAAGATGATATCTATCACTGTTTCCCTTCATTTTAGTGTTTTCCCCAAACCACCAAACTTAGCAGAGACTATGCTGATTAATTGGTCTTTTACTGCACTATGTTGATTCTATGGGGCAAGCTACTTACTTACTTTTGAAGTAAACAAATAACGCCCATTATTCATATGGGGAATTCAAACTTTGACCCCCTGTACTTTTCTCAATTTGCACTTACACCCCTCGTATTTTTTTAGGCACTTACACCCCTTACAGAGATCCCAAATTTTGCTTAGGTCCGAACTTCGACTTTCCCGATCAAATTTCGATAATCTGATCCATCCAATGCGTTTGGAATGTGTATTCAAGGGCACCTGCAAGGAATCGGCAAAAAAAAAAAAAAAAAAGACCGGGAAGGGTTTGATTCGAACATATACAGTTTTACAAAATACTGCTTAATCCAAGCCCTTCGCGGTCTATTTTTTTTTTTTTGGCCAATTTCTGCTAGATAGCCTTGAAAACACGTTCCAAACATATTGAATGGATCGGATGATCGAAATTTGATCGGGAAAGTCGAAGTCCGAAGCTAAGCAAAATTCGGGATCTCTGTAAGGGGTAAAGTGCCTAAAAAAAAATACGAGTGGTGTAAGTGAAAATTGAGCAAAGTACAGGGGGTCAAAGTGCAAATTCCCCTATTCATATATATTGCCCCCATAAATGTCTTTCTAGAATTTGATTTCTTCCTTCCGCTTTGTTGTGAATTTGTTTTGGCCAACATTCAGATTGGGCATTGGGAAATTGTTCTTCCTACAAAGGGTCCAAAAGCATAGTCTTGCGGAGCTTCATGAATTTCTTAGTGTCCACATGGATGGTCTGACTTTCAAAATCTGGATGAGCTTGAACTTTCTCGCCATATCAGAAGGTGAAATATAATCCCAATCATATCAATATTGGCAAATGTTCACTTCGTTTTCGGCTGGGTCAGGTTAGTATGTTACTTCACCACGTTATATTCTTTCATGTTTTGACTTTCCTGCCTCTTGTTTGCGTATGGAGAAAAAGGAGAATAGGATTTTATACCAGAGATTTTTGGGTATTCGATACTTAATCCACTGATCCGTTAAAGAAAAACGAAAAACGTAATTTTCTACCGACTAGATGAGGAGACTTCTGTTGACAACCATGACATAGTAAGTTCAAACTTATCTGATGTTTACCCTTCCATAACTGTTATTTTTAGTCGTTTTTGAGACTGTAATGGTCTGCAATCCCAGAAATCATATCACTAACACAGGGATTGGCATGGGAGTTACGTACACCTAGCATTTGATTCAACTACTGAATAAGTTTTGGTGCAACCGGTGTCACATTCGTGTGACCCTTGCAGATTTTCCATTACTATGATCCATTGCGAATGGCTTCCCTTTTCATGAAAAAATGAACTTTTATCTTAGTGGGGGGATATGTCCATCAGATGTTAGGAAGACAATAGGTATGTTGATTTATTTTTTGGAAGTCATTGATGGAATTCTGATTCAATTCCATTTTGCACTTCAAAATCGAGTTTGGCATGCTTTGTTTATTGAATGATGTTGGGTTGAGGATGGAGACCCAGGCTAGGAACAGTCTTGCCCTCAAGATAAAGCATATCCTTTCATGCCCTCTCTAAAGCACATCTATTCCAAGCTAAATCATGTCTTGGCACCATAATTCCATAACCACACTGTGATGTTGCTAATCGTTTTCAGAATTATAGAACTTTCTTATTTACTTTGAAAATCTATACGTCTTTTCAATGTAAAATATGGAGTTTTGGGTGTTCAATTCTACTGCAATTTGGTTAACTACACACTTAGTTGTAATCTGTAAGTTCCAATTCTACTTTTTTCCGTCTAATCTTTTAAACTGAAGACAGAACGGATCATTTGGACATTCAGCTTTCTTGTACTTGATTTTACTGGTAAAGGAAGTGGAGAACTCTGCTATGGATTCCGGATGTTTCAGAAACTCGCATTGGGCTTGTTATAAATGCTGTAATGAAATGTGCCTGTTATAAATGCTGATAACAAAATGTGGAGAAGGTACTAACTTAGGAGATGGACGCCTTAAATATTGGTTACTACTGTTACATAACTTTTCTCTTGCAAGTGTGCTACTGCACATAAGATTGGTGCATGTACATAATTACACCGATGCTGGTTTTATGGAGACATGGTTTAAAATGAGTAACACCACGGCCTTTCTTTGATTAGGAATTTTTTTTAACCATTTGAAAAATGTTTTATTTGTCATATTTGCATCTTGCAGGATCTCCCAAGTGACAAAATGGCAGGGCATTTAGCCAAGAATTGAGTATTCTCTGTCCGTCTGCATGCCATCAAGCCCATGGATATCAAAATTTGAGAGTACATTTTTGGAGCTTCCACCTTTGATGATTCTGAAATTTAAAGACCGTGGAAAGGGTGTTGGGTCAATTGGTGATATGGTACGTGTCTTACTTGGAAAGCTAGCTTGGCATACATCCCATTAAAGCTATTAATGGAAGCTTAAGTTACTATAGCCTGCTAGCCTGCTTGATAGTGGATTTGCTGAGTGGTACTTGAGTTATTTTGAGAGAATGATGAAAATTTTGATCTGTTTATTCTTCATCGCCATGCACCTTGTACATATGTCATGGTAGGAATTGGTTGGATGGTTAAGAGTGTTTCTGAGCTTTTAGTGTAGGAAGAAATTTTGACACACGATTTACCGGTGTAACTTTCCCTATGTCGGTAAACATGTCAATACATGTCTTCGTGCTTTTTTATTTGGGCTTGTTACGTGGAGGGGGTTGGGGTAATTTCTTAAAAAAGTTTATCGTACATATTATGATTAACCACTTTGGAGACTCCACAGTTTGTAATCCACCAAAAGATATGTGCCAAACATGTACTGTTAAGTGGTTACAATTTAAAGCTCCACATTATGTGGTTTAGTATAACTGAATCTAGAGTTTGTTTCTTATATATATAATTTGTCAAATGCTTTCTCAGTAGCGCTAATATAACAAAAAAGATAGTTGTATCATCGACTTAGAGAAGATTTCAAGAGCACTGTCCTAAGCGAAAAATGAGCTTTAAGATTGCTGGAAAGGTAGTTGGGATAGTTATGAAGCTTCCATCAAAAGCACCAAAAGTAAGAAAACAAAAAGAGACAAACTATTTGATACATCGATGGTCCAACTCCTTATAGTTTCTTATTTGATCCTATTTACATGAATTACATTTTAGAGGAGATAAATCAAGTTCGTGCCCCACACTTTCAACTACTTTCTTCTGGACTTGAAATGACATGGTCACCATATGTGGGATAAAGAAGAGGAGCAAGAAGTGAGGTGAGAATGTGAGGAGCTTATTACAAGAGATTGTGAAGTATGGTTGAAATAAAATACTGTAAGAACAAAGGAATAATTCAAGGAATTCCAGTAAGTTTGTATGACTCCCAATAACTGTTGTTAAAGCTTCTGGGATCCTTATTGTGTGATATATTTTGTTTGGATCTTTGTCCCGTTGTATTTTCTTGTCTTGCATCTAACATTTCGCCAGATGTAAGTTTTTCATCCTTGCCTTTTATAGCTTCAGGCTATGTTGGTCTTGTTGTCAATATCTGGCCTAGATTTTTGGTCTTGTTGTCAATATCTAGCTTGGATTTCTTCTCGATGTACCTGGTGTCGAGCTTTAATAAAAAAAAAAATTGCCAATAAAAAAAAAAGAGATCCGAAGCTCGCTGCATGGATCAAGTTTTGTCAAAAATGCATTCGAATGAAGTATGAATGCTGTCTTCCACAGGAGAAAATTTTGGGTGCGGATTGGGTAGGGACACGTGGTGCCTGACACCCAATCCGAGCCATCCAAACACATTTTGGACGGCTCAGATCTGAGGGGGTAAATTTGCTCCAAAAAATTACAAAAATGCCACCCTCAGATCTGAGCCATCCAAAACATGTTTGGACGGCTCGGATTGGGTGTCGGGCACCACGTGTCCCTACCCAATCCGCACCTAAAATTTTCTCCTTTCACAGAATTATCAACATTTCTCGCAATAAGCTTCCAATAGCTTATGAGTTAGCTAAGCGAGCTTGGCTTATTTTCTACTAAATACATTAGCATATCATTTCTTTTATTTAGACTTTAAAGAGGTCAAAGACTTGTAAGATATATATTTCTTTTGACTTTCCCTTTGTTAGCCTGTTTTTTGTTTTATCTCATGTAAGTATTGTACTCTTTCCGTCCCTTTTAATTTAGTTGTTGAGGATTTTATTTTGGGCTGTCTAATTTTTTGTTTATCTCATGTAAATATTGTACTCTCTCAGTCTCATGAATAGAAATAAGGCAATATGTCATTCCAAACTGTACCCAACAAGATTTTCTTATGTGCTCTGAAATTTAAAACTAGTAGATCATATTAATTAGTAATATTGTACTCTCTCAGTCTCATGAATAGAAATAAGGCACATGTCATTCCAAACTGTAGGCAAATTTGTCTGCTTTCCGTGTACCCAACAAGATTTTCTTATGTGCTCTGAAATTTAAAACTAGTAGATCATATTAATTAGTAATTACACGAGTCCGGTTTTGATCACCCTTATCAACTTGGGGAGTTATTCGATCCGTTCCCCTGGGACATTGAAACATTTCTCCATCAAATGAGGGTAATCATTAAAAGTGATGGTAATGTTTACCTTCATTTGGAATGTAAGGGTAATGCGTACAAAATCGGACTCGTAAGTCGTAATTACACAAAATAATTAATGGAGCCTAATTTCTCGTACGTTCATAATAGTACATGCTTGCAGCTAGCATCCCTCATGAAGTGCATAATCGGTGCCGTTGAAGCCTCTTTCTTTTACTTTGACAAGGCCATTTGTACAACACTTTAACATGTCTTTGAATTTATGAGCTGATCAGGATTACATTGGGAGTGTATTTCATAACTTTTCCTATACACAATAGAGTTAATTTGAATTGGTTTCATCGATAAAGTTTGCAAAGTACATTTTTAAATTCAATTCGAAAAACGTTTCGAGATCAAATATTCTTTCCTGTGACTTTCTCAAAGTATTTTAAAATAACTATTGAAAAAACAAAGAACAAGAAACCAGACTATCAATCTATGAACCACGTATTGTAAATTTACCAAATCATGGAGAGAGAGTTTAAGTTGAGGCATAAAATGGGAGATATCTATTTCATCTCAGACTATATAGAAGAGTTGTATATCTGCACGATATCTATTTCATCTCAAACATATGTAGGAATAAATATAATAGTAGAATACTTTAATTTAATTAAGTGGGGGCATGTGATTTCTTGTGCCCCATTGTAGGTCCGTCTATAATCTCATCCAATATTTATTTAAATTTTTTGAACGGCCGAAATTTATTTTATCCCATTACTTTTTTTTCGTGAAGCTACATAGACACAGCAACACTGATTGAGATATTGTGCCATTTCAAAAACATGAAAACATAGCTAACCCAGAGTTATGCATGCCCAGTCGTTACTTCGAGGGCCTCGGAATTAGTCGAGATGTGCGCAAGCTAGCCCAGATATCTGGTTATCAAAAAAAAAAAAACTTGTAAATTTACAGCATTTTGAGGTATTTTAACTTGAGGTATAAAATGAGAGCTATCTATTTCGCCTCACATTATATAATAAGAGTTGTATATATGTAGGATTAATATATTTTATACTCCCTCCGTCCCTAAACTTTTGACACTTTTTGGACAGTGTGCCATTTTCAAATGCATATATCTTTCAATGTAAATGTCAAAAAATATGCAATATGGATCTTGTTTGATAGATTTTAATTAGTTCTATTAAACAAAGTTTTCAAAATCACATAAAACTTTATAAAATAAAAAGATATAAGCAATTTAAAATGGCACGCAATCCCAAAAAGGTCAAAAGTTTAGGGACGGAAGGAGTAGTATTCTTAAATTTTTAGTGGGGGCATGTAATTCCTCGTTTCCTATACGAGGTCGGCTTGCTAATCCCATCCAATATTTGGTACGAAAATTCGCTAGGATGAGTTTCACAATAATGGAGAAATTTAAATTGTTCATTATCAAAAGGTTTCAACGTCATACAATATTCTTTTGGGGACCACAACATCCAATGTAAACCCAAATGGGAGAAACCGAACCCTAAATTGAAGTGGAAGGCGTTGACAATTTTACCCATTACCTTTTTTTGGTAAAGTTAGATACAGCGACGGAGATTGCGCAAATATCACTTCTCTCATTACGCCATTTCAAAAAAAAAAAATACATGAAAACATAGCCATTAAATCAGGACAAATTTGTGGTTGAGATGAAGGAAGTGCAAAACCAATTATAGAATGGATTGCCCGAAAAGAGGAAATTAAATGTAGACATAAGCAGAAAATGATAATTGGCTTTCCTCTTTTCCCTTTGTTTTGGTTGACAGATTTCTTCCTACTTATTATGAAGCACTATGTCCTGAACTAAAAGACATAACCTGCCATTTTCTTAGCCTCTAAGACAAGGCACCACTCAGTAATAGGAGGGTTCATACTTAAGCATGCCTTTTGTCAAACATTAATTATTTGAAATTTTTGACACCCTTATTTTTGAAATTTTTTTAACACCCTAATTTCGGTATCATGACCAATGGCCAATATATCCTGAGAATAGCCAATTCAATGGCTTACCACTTTTTCCAATTTTTTCCTTCAATTGGAGACACTGACAGTTGTCCTGATTGTTATTTTGAGTTTTTAACATGGGCAGTCTTTTAAAGTGGTTGTTCCCAATTTCCATATTTACCTCACATGCTTTATTTTTTTCTCTTTAGTCCCCAATTGTCTTTACTACACATGTCGAGAAATTCCTTTTGATCAAAAAATAAATAAAGTATTTCTGTGCATAATTTTAAATTTTTGTTCGCACCAAGTTATGCTACTAATAGAGATCTTTAATTTGATATAAAAAAACTTTAAAAAAAGTTATACTTTAGAATTTTACATTGTTGGTTTGTTGAGTTGCTTTGCAATATCTTTCGGATAAGAAAATAAAATACTTCCTTATATAATTTGTTATTTATTTTTTTACCAAGTTAAACTACAAATAGAGATCTTTAATTCGATAAAAAAATTATACTTTAGAATTTTACTACTAATAGTCAACTATAGTTGTAACAAATCTTTTCATAATCTAGTTCGGCTGCTTCAACGACGGGCATTAACTTCGTGCAAAGCACGAAGCCTCATACCTAGTTTAGATTATGCTTGTCAAAACCCACTAAAACATATCCAGTTATTTGACTTGAAATTTCCTGGCACGAGCTTTCAGGAAGTTTTTGTACAAATCAATTGTTGTTTCTGGTGTTTTCAGACTTTCTCGGATTTTGAAAAGCCCAAAAATAAAAATTCAGAAAGAGGAGAAACAATTTTCCGGACACCTTTTAAGGAATCCCAAGGGTCAATTTAGGGACAAACCAAATTAAAATCGAACCAAAGTTTATAGATTTTTTTTTTTTTTTTAACAGATCAAAGTTTATAGATTGAAATGGATTGATTGCTAATGAAATGTCCTTTTTGTTTTTTTTTTTTTTTGGGTGCAACGGAAGGTCCTTTTTGTTTCTTGAGGTAGATATGTAGCTAATATTCTCCCTTATATGTGGGACCACAGCTGCAGCAAGATGTGCTCATTGGAACATCAAGCATGATAGCGAGAGGTGCAGGGAATTCAATGCCATACCATACCTAAAAAATCATACCACATCTCATCTCACATTCTCACTATTTAAATATCTTTAATGTCACGATGCACACCTATATATATTCTAATAAGGTAGACGGTATAAAACATTTTGATCTCTTCAATTAATAAATTCGTAACGTTTAAAAAAAAAACATAAAATTTGTAATTTTGTACGTAAATTTCATCTGCACATTTTTATATTAAGATGAGTCCTGTTAACATATACCCTAAAGGCACATGATAGGAATGCATTAACTCCATTATTTGCTTCCATTTTTATGGGGAATGCAAGGGTGAAATAATGAGTAATACATGCATTTTGTTTTTAAGTAGAGTTAACTTTTTGTTAAAAGGACGGAAACGCCCCCGCTAGAATGTTTCTATCCAGACGAAATACCCTCTTTTGTAATGAAAAGAGGGTATTTGTTCGGTTCTGCGCTTCCTGATCAATAATTTCCTACGCGTGATTTCAACAAATTCACTTATCAAAAGAAAACAAAAAATTGCGCTAGTGAATGAATCAATTTTCGTTTTGAAGTCATTAAGACTCAGAATTTTTTAAAAAAAAAAGAGACTCAGAAAATTCATGTTAAAAAAGAGCAAATAGTTGTTTTGGCTTATTTTTAGCTTTACGAATTTTTCAAATTTTGATATACTTTTTTTAGTTACTACTTACTTGTTCGTGGAGATTAATATAAAAATGTAAAAAAGCGAGTATAACATTATCACGAAATAATGAATGAAAGTAGTGTTTAGCTACTTTGCTAAAAGTCATTTTTTGGTTGTCTTTTTTATTTATCTATCTATCTATCTATATATATAGATCAAGCCCTTCCCGGTATTTTTTTTTGAAGATTTCCCGCGTGGACCCTTGAAAACACCTTCTGAACACATTGGACGGTTCGGATTTTTCAAAAATAATTTGCAAAACAAAAAAAATCATTTTTTCTTATTCTCAGGAGGGTTTGGACTAGAAGATTTCCGTATATATATATATATATATATATATATATATATATATATATATATATATATATACCCCACGGTTCCAGTCAGGGATCCCTGACTGGAGCCTTTGGGGTGTTTTTTTTGTGTTGCAAATTATTTTGAGAAAATCCGATCCGTCCAATGTGTTCAAAAGGTGTTTTCCAAGGTCCACGCGGAAAATCTTCAAAAAAAAATACCGGGAAGGGCTTGATCCAAGCAGTTTTTCGCAAAAACTGTATATTTACAGTTTTGCGAAAAACTGCTTGGATCAAGCCCTTCCCGGTATTTTTTTTTGAAGATTTCCCGCATGGACCCTTGAAAACACCTTCTGAACACATTGGACGGCTCGGATCGTCAAAAAAATATTCGGATCATGGAGGTCCGGAAGTCCGGATCCCGGACTAGAACCGGCCTCTATATATATATATATATATATATATATATATATGCATTTGTTCGTTATGCGTCAAATTTTTTGTATTTAAACATTAGTCTCAACGAGAGGAATCAAAATTGGGTAAAAGTTATACTTTTACCCAATTTTTTTGGAAAGGACCAACTTTTAGCACGTATAAGTGACTTTTCGATTCCTCTCGTCTAGACAAATGTATATAATCACCAAAGGTTTGATGCAAACCTCACAAATGCAACAAAAAAAATAAAAATTGAATAAGATCAAAACCGAAATATGACTTTTACATAAAACGAGTAACTCATCCCCAGTAGTATCGGTTTTTTTCCACAAAATTCGATTACATTACCACCCAACTTTTAGAACTGATTTTTTATTTCCTTCCTGCATTATGATGGAGCGTAGTAAACAACTAGTACTTCGTTTGTACTCAATGTGCCCGTGGGAATTCGAAAGATTTAAACAATGCAGAAATAAAAAATGAAGAGGTAACCTAAAGTTTTACAAAAGGGTATTTTGGTCTCACTACAACTACTTGATCTCTTTGTGCAATGTTAGCAAACATATTTACTGATTTCACTATTCCCAAAAAAGTGGGGTTCTTAATTAGTCTCATTAAATGAACATTAACATATACCTCTAGAATTCCTAGAGAGAGAAACCACAACAAAAGGGATCTGGTCCCAATCTATCTCACGCATGATGGAGCAGATTTCCTAATCTGGTTCATTATTAGTATTTCACAATTTGTATGGCCCATCATATACCTTAGGGGCACATATTAACAAAAGCCTATTAAGAATTCAATGCGATTTAAGATTGTGCATATAACCATACACCCGGCCAAGGAGGGATGTGCATAGTAGCGTTTCTCCTACTTTCAACAAGATATATGAATTGGAATTGAAGCAAAAATATACAGAAAAAATAACATATATAATGCTAAGAAATACAAGACTCTACCGTACGTAGCTAGGCAACCAATAAAAAAAATAGAAAGGTTACATAACAACTCAAGGATATAACAGCCCCTTTGAATTGAGGTTATGATTTCTAGTCAAATACTCATTTGGATTGATCAAAGTATTGTGGTGAGAAATAGATGGAAAAGTACACAAAAAGAATTTTATTGATTGACTCTTCTCCTTTCTCACCCAATCTCGCCATTTAATTTTTTTTTTTTTGTTTTGGAAGATTGAATAAAAGAAACGGCTCATCTTTCTTATCCACCTTTTCTCACCATCCAAAGGGGTTGTAAATGTCTATATGCCAAAACATGCTAAAAAAAAAGAAGTATTGTTTTGTCAGAACACTATATAATGGGATTTAAGACACATAAATCATTATCTGAACAGCAAAGTAGCCAGTGTCTATGTGACGATGAATTGCTCGATATAGAATCAATACCCCTTGAGGAGTATCGAATGATGAGGGAAACTATAAAGGTTAATTGTTAAGTAGATTTAGGGTCACTAGCCTATCATCTATATGTATCCCCTGATCTTTATCAAATCGTGGTACTCAAGTCATGCATAGGTTAGAAAAACATAATTTTAAGGCTATTTATCAAAATCGTGACTGTTTAAATAATGTAGATTGTAAGAAGGCTTAGAGTTAGGTATCCAGCTAAGGTTTCACAAATTCCTATTTGCAGGATCAGTGAAGATGCCTCGGTAATTTTTTAGTCAACGACCTCTTCGACTTTGCAAACGAGCTTGTAATGATATGGCTCCAACAGGAAACTGAATACAGGAAGAAAGCATAACAAAAAACAGGACGCAAGCGGAGCTTACAATGACGGACGTCAACAACAAATATGGACCAGAATCATCAAGAAGCCATTTGCATCAAGGTCAATAACAGAGCAAAAGCCGCAAAGCCCATCCACAAAAGTGTCAACCCAAAGTCAGAAATCTTCCTAGTCTTGAAGAATCACAAAAAGCCAAGTCAAATTTCGTTTAGCAAAGGGGATTTATGTATCCTCAAACATGGCCTTGTGATCACTTAAGGTTCCGTCACAGCAACAAATGAGTCTTTGAGAAAAAGTTCTAGTGGTCTATGGACTTTTGGTTAAGCGTAAACATTGTTAAAAATTCGTTGCTTTCAAACAGGATTGGAACTTAGATACGAACAAAGTTCCACACTCCCTATGTATCCCTCTCGGCTCTCACCCTTCTCCGTTTTTCAGTCTTCCTCAAATTCTTCAAAATGCAGGAGAAGCATGGAAATCGTCTCAAATGGTTCCCCTCTCTTCTCCTTTTGGTTCCTACCTTGAGTTCTTCTCATAAGAAAGCCAGAATTTTCCTTCTCTTTTCTGAGCAACAAAGCATCTCATAATACCGAAACAGTGAAAATAAACAAGTAAACATACAATCTTAAATTAAAGGTCCACAATGTCAAGCCTACAACCACTACACTAACTGAAGAGGAAAACCCCCAGCCCTAGAACCACATCCGCACAACTGGAGAGGATATGGAACACACTTCCCCTCACAAGCCCAAAGTCCAGGAAAGCAAAAAAAAAAAAACAAGTGGAGACAAGTTTTCTATTTAAATTCTCATTGCGGTCTCTTTCTGGGCCTCTTAATCGTGTCGGAGATAGATAATTGAAAAGAAGATACAGAGGACCCTCTATAAGATTTGGAAAAATGCTAGATAAGTCTAATTTCCTCAAGGCAACAAGGGAAACCTAACAGATTTGTCAAGGTTCATAAAAAATAACACCAACTCCATCGTTCTAGGCTTAATTAACCAATAGCAAACTTCAAACACTACAAACAGGCTCTTGTTGAGGGAAATCTATGTCCCAAGTATTACTTCAATGATTGTATCGATATTAGCTTTACATTTTGGAAGTACTTGTTTTCATGTAGAAACACCGAGAGAAACCACAAGCGCCTAGTGTGGTTTGTGAGATGGGCGTGCCAAGACTGTCCGTTACAGTCCAAGTGTGATGGAGGCCTTTGAGATCTTTCTGACTTCGTTAGTGCGATTGTGTGCAACCCTCAAAGGGCAGAGTTGCAATATGGTTCGTGGTTTGCCTACGAGTGAGGACTTAATAATTTCCCAACCGTTGGGGAAAATTAGGAGCAACGAGATAAAATAAAAACCAACTTTTATTAATGAAAATTAACAAAAGTGGGGTACAAAAAGTCAATAACAAGACTAAGACTAGGCTAGGCTTGTTGAATGACAGAAAGGAAAAGAGCTCAATGGTGTTAAAGGCTTCAACGGGGTTGAATGACTTCAACAGGTTGAGGATCTTTGATTGTAAGTCGAGAGACTTGGATTGATTTAACCGTGAGGTTGATGGTTGTGCCTGAGCACACAATCCGACTGTCCAAGACACATTTGGACAGTCCAAATTTATTCCCTCTCTCTCCTCTCACTCTCTTCTTTTTCTCTTTTGAATGCGGACCGTCCATTAAATGTTTTGGACAACCGAGATGGGTGCTCGGGCATCGATACGTACCCGGGATCCAAAAATTTTCGGATATGAGGAATTGGATAATGCATAATTGTGTGAAATTTCTATTTTTTCCCAAATAAATTGTTTATACCAAAAATTTGCACAAAATTGAAAGGGTCAAAAGCCCCATGTTTTGGACCGAATTGGGCTAAATAGATTTTACAAATTAAATGAGCCGGATTAATTTTATTGGTTTAGGCCCAATTTTGGGTCCATGGTAATCCGGAGAATGGCAATTAAGGCCAATGTTTTGAGAATTGTAATTTTTGGCCATTTGACTTAATTGGTTAAAATGGCCTCATAATTTAGAAAAGCCACGTAATGGGAGAGGTTAGTGGTGGGAGTTGACTTCTAGAATCAAGAAGACCATTTATTTAAATCCAAACTGGCTCCATTATCCCATGATTTCAATTCTCTTGCAAAGAGGAAGTGGGGAGGAATGTAACTTCCAGTAATAACCACTAAAAACTGCGACAATGGAGGGAAATTTGGCAATATGGGAATCATGGGACACTTGACGATCTTTCATGAAAGCGGGGAAGCAGTGGAACACATGGCAGCATCTTAGTCAAATGGGGGCTAAAGGCCAATTATCACATCTTAAAGCCTATAAATACAAGTTTGCAACACTAAGAAAGGGTTCCAACGCTAGCAAAACCCACCGCTTCTTCTATCAATTTACTTTCCATTAAAGTAGTTTACGTTTACTTTCCAACAAAGTACCTTTATCATTTCTAGTCTTGTTGGAAAAATTTAGATTTTAGCATGTTCTTAGTTATGTTTCGAGTGGGTCCCCACACATCTATTTAGAAGATGGACTTGCATATCATTGTGTTCATGTCAGTGAGGAGATAAATATCGAAGTATCGAACATCCGGTTGACTAAAATCAATTAAGTTTGAATGAGAAGTTCACTCCAAATTAAAATGACTATGTGAATATTGGTTCATGTATGGGAGAACAAACCTCAGGCCCATATTGGTTGGGGCGACGATTAATAATTTGGGCTCGGTTTGGAGTCTTTGGACTAAAAGGCTATATTCCCTTTTACGGGGAAAAGTTTGAAACTGTTAACTTGGAATTGGAGTTTCCAATGGCAAAGAGGCCCACCCATAAGTTGTGTCCATTCATTTGGTTATCCCTTCTGCATGAACCAACACTTCTCGATTTCTTCCGAACAGCGATATCTATTAGTTTGAATTGTCACCTAGTGCATTATAAATAATTAGATTTTTGTGCTTCCCATTAATGGGACGTGTTCACACACAACCGCATACTACATATCATTTTATTGAGAGAGTACAACATAAGTTTGCGTTTGCCGTTCAAGTGTACGTATTGGAGTGTTTCTTTCACTTGTCGGTAGTCGTTGTATCCTTCGAAGTAATCGTTTGGGTATCACGTGAGCACTCGTGTGGGGAGACGGATTTGCTTGAAGGACATAGTATCAAGTACTAGCCTCCAAAACCACGTTATTTGTTGGGGCTGCACGGCAACCAATGGGCACTACAGTACTAGCCTCCAAAACCACGTTATTTGTTGGGGCTGCACGGCAACCAATGGGCACTACAGTCTACAGGCACTGAGGTTCCCAATAGGATCCAAGTCTTTGCTCTGTGGAGTCTGATTGCAAGAATTTTCTAACGAGTTCCATTCTCTGATAATGACATGTGACTTGTCCATTCTTTTTTGCTTTATGGAGTTTTAGGAGCATGGCCAGCTTATTTACTTATTTAGTCCCCAATATAATAGGAGTGGTCAATTTCGTCCCCAATCTAAAATTTGTCCAATTTCGTCTCCAACGTTTAAAATGTGTGTCGATTTAGTCCCAACCCCTAACACCATCCATGATGATTTGTCCAATTTCGTCTCCAACGTTTAAAATGTGTGTCGATTTAGTCCCACCCTCATCTTCACCCATTACCTCGCCCTGGATGCAATCCGGGCCACCTCCACAAACAAAATAAATTTACAACCCCAATAAATTACCTTGGCCCTATAATTTGTCACAATCTTACGTAAACCAAATCCATGATCATAGTGTCTATGCCGATAGCTTCAAATACTTCATTTTCAATATATGCGACTAAGCTATCATTCAACTACTAATCTCTCATTCAATTAACCAACCTGCTCTTCACATATTTCAAAGCCCGAAAAAGCTCTTTCTGCATCAACAACAAACAAAAACCTAGAATAGTATTTGTAATTAAATGAGAGTTCCAATAAAATATTGAAAATGTAAATAAGATCGATCGAAACAAGATAATATTTACCAAGGCCGACTGGTGAGTGGTGACACCGACAAAGACTGAATAGAAGTGAATAAAGGCTCGAAGCGGTGGAAGAGAATAGAGGTGCGAGTGGTCCTTTCATATTTTTTTTCTTCTTTTAATCCTTTCATAGTTGCTCTTCCTTCTAAGGGATAGGTCCGGAGTTTGAGTCCTTATGGAGGAGCTGCTCAACTATACTACTAAGCCATACCATCCTGTCCTTTATTCAGTGTGGTATCGCCATCAATTCAAATGGAGTAATTCATAAATTTCGGAAAAAATATCATAAAGTAATACTAAAATCATGTAATGATTAAAGTGTTGAAGTGCCATATCCATAGTAGTAAATAAATACTCAGCTGCAAGATTTTTCTGTAAGGCAAGTTCCAAGTTATACACTAAAATCTATGGAGATGGAGATGAAATTCACTAATAATTAATTGCAAATGACTTTTCCAAGTCTACGCTACTTTATGGAGTTTCATTGCAAGATTTTTCTAGCGGTTCTATATTCTCTGATAATGGCATGTGACTTTCCCAAGTCAGGGCATCTTAGTAATAAGGCCATCCGTGATTGCAAGATTTTTTGAATGACTCATGCCCACCTTACTATAAAACAAAAAATGGAGATGGAAAGATGAGGGAAAGACTTTTCTTGTCTATTTATTGATAATTCAAGATTTTTTTAACCAACCAAGCTGACAATGATATCGCAACGGAACCTACACGGAAAGATGAGGCAAAGACTCTTCTCTGATAAAACACAAAATGGAGATGGAAAGATGAGGGAAAGACTCTTCTTGTCTATTCTTTGATAATGACAAAATGGCTCTTGGCTTGCTTTATGGAGTACAAAGAATATGCCATAAGTGATAGCAAGATATTTTGAACCAGCCAAGCTGATATTGATATTGCAACGGAATCAACACGGAAAGATGAGGCAAAGACTATTCTCTGATAAAACACAAAACGGAGATGGAAAGATGAGGGAAAGACTCTTCTTGTCTATTCTTTGATAATGACAAAATGGCTCTTGGCTTGCTTTATGGAGTACAAAGAATATGCCATGAGTGATGGCAAGATTTTTCGAACAAGCCAAGCTGATAATGATATTGCAACGGAATCAACACGAAAAGATGAGGCAAAGACTATTCTCTGATAAAACACAAAACGAAGATGGAAAGATGAGGGAAAGACTCTTCTTGTCTATTCTTTGATAATGGCAAAATGGCTCTTGGCATGCTTTATGGAGTACAAAGAATATGCCATAAGTGATGGCAAGATTTTTTGAACCAGCCAAGGTGATAATGATATTGCAACGGAATCAACACGGAAAGATGAGGCAAAGACTATTCTTTGATAAAACACAAAACAGAGATGGAAAAATGAGGGAAAGACTTTTCTTGTCTATTCTTTGATAATGACAAAATGGCTCTTGGCTTGCTTTGTGGAGTAAAAAGAATATGCCATAAGTGATCGCAAGATTTTTTGAACCAGCCAAGTTGACAATGATATCGCAACGGAACCAACACGGAAAGATGAGGCAAAGATTCTTCTCTGATATTGACCGGTAATTTTTCAAAGTCTTTTTTTTTTTATGGAGTCCTAGTGAAAAGTTTTTTCTATTAAAGTCAAGCTCACATTGATTGAAAAGATTTTTCAAATAGGGTAAAGACTGATATGATTATACTGAAAGAAAGGATTGACGAATAAGAGAAGACTCCCAGCAAAATTAATAACAATGTGGTGTTACCTTGCTAAATCTTTGTTACTTCAAATCTTATTATGGTTTCCTAGTATTAGTCAAGGTGCATAGACCCAGGCCCGGCCCTGAGATTTTGGGGGCCTCAAGTAATGTCTAAATATGGGGCTTCTAAGAATTTGTATATATGTTAATTATTCAATATAAGTACTAAGTTTTTCTTGTGGTGCAGTGGTAATGCATAGTGTTCAAAGCCTCTGAGGTTAGGAGTTCTATTGTTGACGCCCACAGCGAAGCATCTTTTTTTTTACTGACTTGAATTAAATTGACCTAAAAAAATTGATGTGTGCAAGGATCGACCCTTGGACCTCATGGGTAAAACTGAGGCCTTATTCCGTTGAGCCACCAGAGCATGTTACACAAAAGGGTTAACATAAATAATATTTAATATATCGCAAATTTTCGGGGGCCCTATTATTGGGCCAAAATCTGGGGGCCCTAAGCGACGGCTTTGTGGGCTTGTGCCCAGGGCCGGCCCTGCATAGACCTTCAGTCATCAACAAACCAATTAAATTATCGTTACTTCGTGGAAATTATGTTCTTACAAATTGCAAACTTTTTGAAATGCGAAAAGGCCTGTTTAATTTATCATTGTTATGAAAGACTTTATCACGTTTTTCAAATGACAAAACGTAATTAAAATAAGCAATATATTTTATCACGTTTACATACAAAATGTGATACATAAAATGGGGCTTTTTTTTTCATGTTAGGAGTTTTGGTTGGTTTCTTGCCAGCCTCAGGTTTTTATTTTCCCTTTGGTTCCTAGCGTTAGGTGTCTATCGGAGTGAGAGGTGTCATTCGTGGCCGGCTCTTTCTCTGTCGTGTGTAATTTATTTCCAAAGTTTAATAAAATACATGATTGTATTCATCACGCCTGTTAAGGTAGTGTGGTTAAAACAAACAAAATAGATTATGTCACGCTTCTAACAAAATATAGTTAAAATAAGCACTAAATTTATCACGTTTACGAACAAAATGTGATTAAAATACGTGACTGTATTTATCACGTCTGCGAAGTAAGCGTGGTTAAAACAAATAAAATTGATTCGATCACGCTTCTAACAAAAACATATTCAAATAAGCACTATATTTTATCACGTTTCCAAACAAAATGTGATTAAAATATATAATTAGAATCACAATTCTATGAAAACCGTGATAAAACATACTAATTATTACAGTTTTATTGACAAAGTGCAACTAAAAATTCATCGCATATTTCTTTATCACGTTTTTCTTAAAACTGTGATCTTTTTAATTTTTCTAGTGTGATCTTTATCCATTATTCTAACAGAACCATCCCAAAATACAAAACAGCTCTTATTAGTTAAACCGTGTGAGTGTTTTCACAGAGCATCTGAAAAGTTTATGAAGAGCACTTGAGGAGCCTAAAAAATCTCAAGAGAGTAGCCCCAGAGATCCCCTCTGGGCGGCATAACTCCCCCGTCTTTTTATGGAGGGCCATGCCATGGAGTGTGGCTTTGCACACCCCCCTGACACACTACCCCCCGGCCCCACCCCACCCCTCTCCCCAAATTATCCCCGGCGCCCCCCCCCCCCCCCCCCCCCATTTCCGGCCCTTTTTTTTCTTTTTTTTTCAACTTTATTTATTTAATTACTCAAATTTTAATAATTTCATTTACTATTAACTTTATTTATTTAATTACTCATTTAATTTGGTTTATTCAAATTACATTTGCAAGTAAATTATTTTCTTAAATTTGCATTTAAATTTCACTTTATATTTAGAAACTTTATATTATTTTAATTAGTTAATTAAGTTGTCTTAACAATGAATAATAAATAAAAAAAACTTCTAAAAGTGAATAATAATATTACAATCACGTTGACAAGTGGTCAGCCCTAATCAATATTGCCTCCAAATTGTGGTCCCGGCACGACATCCAGTACCTGGAACCACAAATCAAGACGTGTGTCATAACTTAAAGCCCATCCTTTAGCTTCATCCGATGCATTATTCCACCACCACATTGGGATGGGTGGTATAGGGTGATTGGAGCGCAAAAAAAGTTGTACAAAGTGATTGTTAATACGGGCAATAGCTGTTTCTTTGCGCTGTCGGACTAGAACTGGACGGGATCTCAAGGGCAAGTGAGTAAAACAACCTCCAGCATTTGCGTCAAATGTGTGTAGTGCAATGTTGTACCGTGATGCGATGACTACCCCCAAACTCATACTTGCCGCCTTTTAAATTAGCAGATTTTTTAATAACTACCACAATACCGTTTTCGAGACCAACTCTTTTCGCCCAAGCTAACATATCTTCTCTACTTTCAAAAATCTATAAAAAAATAAAATAATGAATATGTATAAGTAAAACATTATTCAGTCGTACCATATTTTATCTACGTTCAAAATAAATGACGAATATGCATAAGAACAACGAAAATAACTAACCTGGTCAGTGCTAAATTCGGGTGTATAATTGCGACTGCTGTAGGAGATGCTCTCCTCACTTGGAACATCATTCTCAAATGACCAACCAACTGGATCGTAGTAGCCATCCATAATGTTCTTCGATGAATTACGAAAAAAGAAAGAAAAATATTGGGAGATGTTCTGTGAATGTATGTATGAAGTAGTGGGAGAATTAATAAGAGAAGGCGTGAAAATGAAGTGCTCTGATATATTGCTCTGAAAATGATAGCTATGGTGTAGATTCACATGTTTTTTTGACAAAGATATTGACATGACGTGCAATCTTGTTCAGTAGATTCACATGTTTTTTTTTTTGACAAAGACATTCACATGATGTGCAATCTTCTTCAGTAGATTCACATGTTTTTTTTTTTACAAAGACATTCACATGATGTGCAATCTTCTTCAGTAGATTCACATGTTTTTTTTTTAAAAAGACATTCACATGACGTGCAATCTTCTTCAGTAGATACACATGTCTTGTAATTGAGAGACAACAAAGGCTGCACAATATTAAATTTGGAATAGTAAATTATCTGCAACGTTCAGAAGCTTTAAATGCAAAGCTCCATAGTCAAAATGTCAGAAGCTTTATTGACTAAGATGAAGGAAATCATTATTTTTAATTGAGAAGCAAAATGTCAGAAACTTTATTGACTAAGATGAAGGAAATCATTATTTTTAATTGAGAAGCAAAATGTCAGAAGCTTTATTGACTAAGATGAAGGAAATCATTATTTTTAATTGAGAAGCAAAATGTCAGAAGCTTTATTGTCTTGTAATTGAGAAGCTTTATTGGATAAACATTATTTTTAGGAAATCAATTTTGTCATAAAAAATAATCAAAATCAATTATTTCTAACATAAACAATATTAAATAAATAAAAGAAAGAGAATTAAAAGATATTAGAGAAACAAGATATGAAATATTTAAATAATTACAAAAGTGAAACAACATATTAGAGCATTTTAAAAAGATAAAAGAGAAAAAAATATATTAATAAAAGCGATAAATAAATAAATAAATAAATAATAAATTAAATTAAAGAACTGAATTAAATAAATAATTAAATGAATTAAATAATTAAATTAATTTATATAAAGAAATGAATTAATATAAATAAAGTAATTAAAGTAATTAAAAGTAATATAAATGAATTAATATAAATAATATAGTATATGGTACTCCCTCCGTCCCAATTTCTTGGCCCCTTTTGGGGAAGTGGGTTTTTAAGGGGTGTGAAAACTTGGTATTGACTTTTCTATTTTGCCCCTAAATCCAGTCAATATTACTGTGACCAAATTTGTGAGGCTAATTTATTATATGAAAGTCAAAACATATTCAATATGGATCTTGTTTGATAGATATCAATTAGTTTTATTATACAAAATTTTCAAAATCATAAAAACCGTTATAAAATAAAAGATAATAGACTAGCCAATTAAGATGGGAAAAGTACTTTTTAAGGGTAAAATTGGAAAGTGACCTAGTTTTGATGGATGTTTTTAGAAGTGGGACAAATATTTTGGGATATCCCAAAATGGAAAGAAGGACCAAGAAATTAGGACGGAGGAAGTAATTAAATGACAAGAGGAGGGGTAAACGGTAATTTTACCGTGTCAGGCCCATGGGGCCCATGGCGGGGCGCACCATCAGTGCCTGCGCAAAGCAATTTGCCATGCCATGTGAGTCATACATAATTATGTAATGATTAAAGTGTTAATGCGCCGTGTTAGTTGTAGTGAACCGAGTTCCACGTTATACACTAAAATCCATGAGAGGGAGATGAAGTTCACTCATACTGCCTCCGTTCACATTTGTTTGTCCCTTTTTGAATTTTGTGTCATTTTTAAGTACTTATATCTTTTAATATAAATCTCAAAAAATATGCAATACAAATTTTGTTTGATAGATCTCAATTCTTTATATAATACAAAGTTTGCAAATCATAAAGACTAATACAAATTAATTGATATAAGCAATCGAAAATAACACGAATTTAAAATATAGACCAATAAATGCGGACGGAGGGAGTTATTAACCGCAATGGGTTTGGGGTTGGTGCTCTGTAGGGGGTGCGCAACACGCGTGGTGTGCAATCCGAGCCATCCCCTCAGCAATTCAATGGTTCAGATCTCATCTCGATTGTGCAATATTTAACCATTCATTGCAAGATGAAATCTGGCCATTAGATTGCCGAACGGACGACTCAGATTGCATAGTACCCGTGCTACTTTATGGAGTCTCATTGCAAGATTTTCTACTGACCGGGTTCAATTCTAACGGCCGGGTTCAATTCTCTGATAATGACGATTTTTTTTTTTATCCGAATGACACATTACTTTACCAAGTCCTGTATGGCTTCTTTGGAATTATGGCCATACGTTAATTGCAAGATTTTTTGAATGAGTTAGGTTCCTCGCCGAGCTGAAAGTAAACAAAGAATTAGACAAAAATCACATGCACTCCAATGTAAATTTCACTCTTTCTAATATATTTTTACACACTTCATATATTTTTCACACATTTCAATATACTTTTTCAAACCTTAACGATAGTCTAGCCGGCTGATTTTAGGATTTTTCTTAATTTTTCTACTTTTTTAGGGAAAATTCATTTTCCTTATTAGAAAACAAAAATCAGGGAAGGAAAGAGAAGAGAAGATTCTCAACGTCTATACCGTGACAATGACAAATGACTTTTCCAAGTCTTTGCCTTGTTTTATGGAGTACAAAAAGTACCAGAAATATATATGGCCATGAGTGATCGCAAGATTTCTTGAATGAGCCAAGCTCATTTTGTTTTCAAAAATATTTCTTGTACAATCATTTCGGCTCCATCTATTTATAATCCATTACATACACGTGGGATCTATACCCATAAACAAATCTACAGCTCACATATATGTGAGAAGGTTATAAAAAGGTTGGAGCCGAAATAGTTGTATCTGTGGTATTGTCCCTTTGTTATAGCAATGGAACCAACAGGGAAAGCTGAGGCAAAGACTCTTCTATGGCCATTCATTACAAGATTTTTCTAACTATAAGTGTCCCACTCTCTCTCTCCGAAATTGATACTATCCAGCACTGTCGTTTCACCATGCTAAAGTCATTTCTACTTCTTACTTTGGTCTCCATGTATTGGTCAAGATGCTTGTGTACTCCTTGAGATATCAACAAAAAGAAATTTTTGTTACTTCGTGGAAGTTATGCTCTAACAAATTGCAAATCTTTTCAAATGAGAAAAAGCCTATATTATCAATGTAATGAAAAACTTTGTTAGGCTAAAAAATTCGTGCTTTACATGTCATAGGGGTGTTTGCAATTTAATTAATTGATATAAGCAATAGAAAATAACACGAATTTAAAATATAGACCAATAAATGTGGATGGAGGGAGTAATTAACCACAAGGGGTTTGGGGTTGGTGTTACGCAGGGGGTGCGCAACATGCGTGTTGTGCAATCCGAGCTATCCCCTCAGCAATTCAATGGTTTAGATCTCATCTCGATTGTGCAATATCTAACCATTTATTGCAAAATGAAATCTGGCCATTGGATTGCCGAACGGACGACTCAAATTGCATAGCGCGCGTGCTACTTTATGGAGTCTCATTGCAAGTTTTTCTAATGGCCGGGTTCAATTCTTTGATAATGACACGGCTTTTTTTTTTATCCGAATGACACATGATTTTACCAAGTCCTGTATGGCTTCTTTGGAATTATGGCCATACGTTGATTGCAAGATTTTTTGAATGAGTTAGTAAGGTTCCTTGCCGAGCTGACAATAAACGAAGAATTAGACAAAAATCACACGCACTTCAATGTAAATTTCACTCTTTCTAATATATTTTTACACGCTTTCATATATTTCAATATGTTTTTTCAAACCTTAACGATAGTTTAGCCGGCTGATTTTAGGATTTTTCTTAATTTTTCTGTCTTTTAGGGAAAATTAATTTTCATTATTAGAAAACAAAAAACAGGGAAGGAAATAGAAGAGAAGATTCTCCACGTCTATTCTGTGACAATGACAAATGGCTTTTCCAAGTCTTGCCTTCCTTTATGGAGTACAACTGTACCAGTAATATACTCCCTCCGTCCGGATTTGTTGGTTCACAAATATACTTTTTCAAGTCCGAAAATGTTTGTCCATTTTTAAAAGTTAAAGGGTAAAGTAGGGGAAAATTACTTTTGATGATGTGAAAACAACCAACACAAAAAGTAATGGAAAAAAAGTTGGAATCCCCAAAACGGACCAACAAATCCGGACGGAGAGAGTATATGGCCATGAGTGATCGCAAGATTTTTTGAACGGAAAATCCAGAGGTACCGACCATGTACCGATTGACGTTAGGAACCCCTTTGTGGATTCCAAACGATCAAACCGAACCGTTCATCCATCTCATCAAAATCAAATTCTGAGTAGGTCTTGATGGGAATCGATGCAATTGGAAGGCCCTAAGAGCTCGATCCAAAATCACGCCATTTCGTTCCAAATGTTTTTGAGTAAAATGGAGTGATTTTGGATCGAGCTTTTAGGGCGGTCCGATTGCATCGATTCTCTTGTAGACCCACTCAGAATTTGATTTTGAGATGGATGAACAGTTCAGATTGACCGGTTGGTACCCACAAGGGAGTCCCCAACGCCATTCTGCACGTGGTCAGTACCCACCGGTTCATACGAATAGCAAGGTTGTTTTTTGAATGAGAAGCTCGCTCTGTTATAGCAATGGAACCAAGTAACCAACACATGGAAAGACTGCATTTTCTCCCGATTAAAAAAAAAAAAACACATGGAAAGACCAGGCAAATACTCTTGTCATCTATTCTTTGATAACGACGGGTGACTTTAGTCTTTTTCGCTTTATGGAGTCCTAGCTAGTAGCATGGCCATTCATTACAAGATTTTTCTAAGAGTTAAGACAAGTAAGAGCATCTCCACCCCTTCATCAAATTTTTTTCCAAAAAATCAAATTTGAGTAAAAAACACCAAAAATTACACTCCACTCCTTCATCAAATCCTTCACCAAATTTGGTTTTACTCAAATGTTTCACCAAATTTGCTTATTACCAAATCTTGAACCAAATTTTCAAGGCTCTTTTTTGCATTTTTATTTACCTTTTTGCCATTCAATGGTGTAGATTAAATCACCACCGTACAATTTGAGGAAGGATTGAAATGAGTCATATCAAATCAAGTTTTTACTCAAATTTTTACTCAAATTTGAGTAAAAATTGAGTAAAGAGTGGAGATGCTCTAAGGAAAGACTCGTACCGAAATGAATTACACTGTCGTTTGACCTTGCTAATAAGTCATTGTTACTTTTTACTTTAGGCTCCATGTATCGGTCAAGATGCTTGTGTACACCTTGAGATATCAACAAAAATAAATTTTTGTTACTTCGTGCCTTCGTGGAAGTTATGTCCCTAACAAATTGCAAGTTTAATTAATACATTGCAAATTAGAGACAAAAGTTTAACTTATATAGTCAGGGACGAAGCCATGATTCTGATTCAGAGGTGGCATTCCAAATTCAATATTCTCTCTGCCTTTGCACCACAAAGACAATCTATTATAAAACGATGTGCAATTTTTGGATAAAAATCTCAATTAATTCTTTAATATTGTGTCAATAAATGTAAGAAATCATGCAGAGAAGTGCTTCAATGTTTTATCCAAAAAATTGAAGGTTTTGTGACAGTAGATTATCTGAAGGGCGAAGGGAGTAATTAGTATAAAAAAAGGTACAGCTGTTTTAAGTTTAGTTATTTCTTCTTTTTTTTTTTGGTACTTAAGTTTAGTTATTTCTAATGCCCAAAAACATATACATTTTCGTAGGTTAATTTATCCATCAATATACTTAATAACCAAAAATTATATATTATCACGTTTAATCACTCATTACTATGTTTAGTACCAAAAATAATACAAGCCTTTTGAAAAATAACATTGCTCTTATAATAAAAAAAATAGTTTTCCTTTTTTTTTGGACCCGAATGTGTGCCACCTCCTCCGTCTTGAGCTGCGTCTCTATAGTACTACAAATTTGGGAATCTAGGTACTATAAATTTGGGAATCTAGTATAAGCGGATGAATATTTTTATTCGACTGGTGAATTATAAATTATGTTGTAACAAAACTTAGAAACATTTGTAGTAAAAGTGTTAGACTACCTACAAAATTACTGTGGAAATTTAACACACACACAAATGACCAATCATGCAGAAAAAAAAAAAAAAAGAAAGGAAAAGAAAAAGGGCGTGTGATGTGATTGCAAGCAAGTCGCACGAAATGAATTCCGTCTCATTTTTTAACACACTCCTTGGCCGTCCGATCAGAGATCAACGGTCTGGATAAATTGGAGTTAAAGTAAATGTAAAAGTGCTTTTTAAAGTGTAAGACGATCCGGGCCGTTGATCTCGGATTGAACGACCGAGAGAGCTCACTACACGCATGTAGTGAGCTCACTCACTACAGGCCCCCCGGATCCCCATGCATGGTCCTCGAAAATAGGTAACATTTTCAGTTTCAAAAGCAAGTCCCTTTTTCAAATCTGAAGTTTGGAGTTTTTCTAAGTGCCGCTTCTCTATAATCGAGAATTCTAATTTTCCAGTAATCTATTGCAGGACAAATACATTGAGCAATTCAACAAAAATACTTCCATGACAAAGTATAATATGTGAGCTTGTATCCTTCTACATTAGATTGAAAACGATGAAAAAGTGAAAGACCTAATTGTTGAGGCGCTTTATTGGCAAGTAATATCTGAGTTTCAGTCTTAGAGCTGTATTTGCTGCTCCATCCATCTTATAGCTCTGAATTAAATTGTAGAAAAAAAAGAAGAAAAAAAAGCACAATTAACCAACAAAGCAAAACTATACATACATCATTGAATGGCTTGACTCTCTTAGAAACTCCAAAAAAGCAATTCTAGCTGATCAGTTTATTCTATTGCTCACAAATAGTATTAGCATAAGGCTACAACAATATATGATTACGGTCTTCTATCACAATATTCACCAACAAAAGACAATGCATTTGACTTAATCAGATTCAGAAATGATCTCTAACATACTGCTAAAAGGCCTTTCCTCCATCTTCCCCCTTGTAGTCAACCGATTGGTGGTAGAAAAGGGATTCGAGGGCATGGCCAAAGTTTCTCCATCTCCCTCAAGCATTTGAACCACTGTTTTCATTGAGGGCCGGTCTCCTGGGTACCACTGGATGCACCAAAGTCCTACAATTGTTAGCTTCTTAATAATCTTGCCATCTCCCCCTTCCTCAACTTCACTGTCATTTAATTCTTCGTGATTTAAACGATTATAAATCCATTCGGGAAAGTAAACTTCCTCGCTATTGTCTGCTTTACGAACATCAATATTCTTCTTCCTCCCTCCAACCATTTCAAGCAACAACATTCCAAAACTATAAACATCTGACTTGTGTGACACGTTGCCGAAGTTTCTGGAGAACACCTCTGGTGCAATATAACCCACGGTTCCCCTAGCAGCTGTCATGGATACAACACTTTGGTCTTTTGAGCACAACTTGGCTAGCCCAAAATCAGAGACTTTTGGAATGAAATTTTTGTCTAACAAGATGTTATGAGGCTTAATATCAAAATGAAGGATTATTTGATCACACCCTTGGTGAAGATATTCAATTCCTTTGGCTATGCCTAGAGCAATGTCTTGGAGCTTCTCCCAACCAAGTGAAGCTTTTTTATGATCAGATGATATGAACTTGTCTAGAGAATCATTTGGCAAGTAGTCGTAGACAAGAGCTTTTTTATACCCATCAGCACAGTATCCGACCAAGCGAACCACATTGACGTGGTGGATTGTACCTATCGTTCCCACTTCGTTGATGAAGTCATCGCCATTTCCTGTGAAATTGTTGAGGATCTTGGCTGCAATAGGAACATCAATGGAAAGCTCTCCCTTGTAAACGGTTCCATAACCTCCTTGGCCTAGTTTGTCCTTGAAATTTTGAGTAATTTTCTTTATCTCAGCATACGTGTACCTTGTAGGCTTGAGAGCTCTGTAATTCTCCAAAAACCTTTCAACCTTTACTTGATCCTCTTTCTTTAAATAGCTTGATCTACCGGCAAAATATGTAGCTATGACAAGCACAACAAGAAGAAAAATGCCAAGTGGGACCAAGACTGCAAGTTTAAACAAACAAATTATTAAGGTAATGTAGAGGAAAAAGATGGGAGGGAAAAAAAAAACAGACAATCACCCGTAACAAGTGGGCTTTTCGTTTCACCATGTTTGCTTTTCGGTTCACCTGCATAAGATCATATAAATACACCATTCAATTAATCATACATGGGTATTCATTATAAGATGAAACAACTTTAATTTTTCGATGAAGTTGCTAAGATCCAAGCTCTGTCAGTCGATATTTGTAGAGGCGAATACAATGGCACAAGCATTACCTAGTCTAGTCCCTATCGCAGGAAAGATAATCCACCAGTAACAAGCGGGATTTTCATTTCCCGGCCAGTATAAAATCATATTCAACGCCACCAGTCAATTAATCAAACATGGGAATTCCTCCCAACTGGCAACTACTGTAAGTCGTGTATTCAACCGATTACTTAAGTACGTAGTTAAATACTCCCTCCGTCCGGATTTGTTGGTCCATTCTGGGGATTCCAACTTTTTTTCCATTACATTGAGTTTGTTAATTTCCTATTTTATCATTAATCCCTCCATTTAATAGTACTCCTTCCATTTCAATTTGATAGTCCACTACGAAACTACTTGCAATTTTCAAACTAAAAAATAATGTAGTTGCAAAAATTATTTTTTTATTAATATGTATCTTGTTTGATAGATCTCATTGAGAACTTTAATACGGCGCAAAAAAAAATTAAAAAATGTGAACACATTATTTAAAAAAAAATTAGTTTTTGTGTTGTTATTTTAAGTTTTAGATGAGTGGCAAAAAAATAAAATTTTCATACTTTATGCTTTGACTTTTGAAAATGGACAAACATTTTAAAACTTGAAAAAATATGTTTGTGGACTAGCAAATCCGGACGGAGGGAGTACAATATTTTCATTTCAAAGCTAAAAACCTTTAAATAAGTATCAAAACTCAAGGTGAAGAATTTTATTTTGAGCTTTTCAATTAATTGAAAAAGCAAATAAAATGAAAATGCGAGGAAAAGTGAAGTAGATATTCTTTCTTTTCCGTCTGAAGGATGAGATGATGAGATGATGAGAAGTACCTGTTGGTGGCTTAGGGATGTCATAGCATTCTTTCTTTTCATGCTTCTTCCTGTTATTGGCACTACTCAGTCTGCAATACTTGCCGCTGTATTCACATTCCCAACAACCTACTGGTTCATCCCACCTGGCGTGATGGCCATCAGGAAGGTTTCCTATAGATATAGATGGAACTGATGGAATGGTATACATCTTTGTGCAATTCAAAAGGTTTGGCGTGATATAACCGCTATCCATCAAGTAGAGATTGTGACCTAGACGGCTAAGGCATGGGAGTAATTTGACATCATAATCAAGATCTGCATATATAATCAGATGAATCTGGTAAGGAGGAGGGACAACTGAAGACGTAGTATTCGCAGAGATCGTTATCCCCATAATATTTTAATGATAGGAAGGGAGAGGTACTGTTGAATATTAAGCTTAGGTTGTTTTGATGTTGAAAACAACTGGAGAACTCGTATGTTATCTCCTGAAAACGGTAATTGATGTCTGTGACCACTCCCTTGCCAAAAAATGGGATATCAACCAGGGTTTCGTTGGCGTTGGTAGGAGAGCAAGTTAGAGCAAAGCCAGGCGCATAGCCACAACGGTCTGGTTGACGATTAGTAGACGCAATCAATTCAACGCCACCCCCCACAATTTGCCATGCCTACAAAGTACAAACCAACCCCCTCCTCTTCTTTCTCCCCCCCTAACTTGGGCTTGGCCCCACCCTTTACTCTGCTCCCACTTCTAGCTTAATAGACTCTACCTCCAATCTCCTTCAAAACCCATAAAATAAAATTAAAAAAAAGGTAAAATAGAAAGTAGAATTATATAAATCCCTTCATGTTATTTATTTTATTTGGAGTAATCTATCGGGATAGTCACTTTTTTAAAACCACATGTACATTTCACACATTCACATTAGTGGAGGGTCGCACACTACACCATTACTCAAATTGGAGTAACGATCTTGCTGACCCCTCACGTGGATTGTGAATATGTGTGTGGTTTTAGACTTTTTTTTAAATTAGATAATGTGTGAATTGAGGAGAGTCGTTTGAAACTTTCAAGATGCGTGCTAAAGATGTCAGTTGCATCGAAAAGTTATGTCATTAAATCTCCTTTAAAGAGTCAAAATGTATTTTCATTTCTTTATTAAACAAGAATTTGTGAATGCTAAGAGTTGAAACTTCTATAAGAGTAGTAAATTCATTTGCTAATAATAAAAAAGCATGATGCATTTTTATTTCAATTCAAACCATTCAATCCCACTCTTATCATCATATAAAAAAAAAAATGCCTCTTTCGCCGCGTTTTTTTTTTTTTTTTTTGTCATTCGTCATTCCTAATCTATAACATGAGGGGAGGGGGAATGAAATTCGATCCCGGGATGCATTGTGGGGCATCCAAGAGCTCTACCGCATGAGATAGCCACCACTTGCAAACATGTATAATTAGTCCTTTTAAGTAACATATTAGGTAAAAGTTAAGTTAGGCTCCCACTCTCCATGATATATCGCATTAAAGTAAAATGCTATAGATATGCAATATATCGCATTAAAGTAAAATGCTAAAATAGCACTCCCTCTGTCTTTTTTAAGTGATCCACTTGAAAAACGTGTATTTTTGCGGACGTTTAAAAATGTACTTTCGCATATCGTTTTTAATTTTTTTTTTCACCAAATTAAAGTACTTAATGAGCACTTTAATTTGGTATAAAACAAATTAAAAAGTTATATAGAGAAATATGTTTTTAGGGGTTTAAAATTGCACGTATTCCCGTATGGATCACTTAAAAAGGGACGGAGGGAGTAATTTATAAATAATAAATATCTCCCTATCCGGTTCGATTAATTCACGGTTTCAAAAGGGAAATTTATGGACCAAACCGTGAGTCATAGTTCTAATTCACAACGACGGATCGTTTCTGACTCGTTCCTGATTCACCAGATTTTTTGTGCAGATCTAATTGTGAATTTTTTTTTTGAATACTTCCTTTGTCCCTTAAAGTTTGACACTTTTTGGACAGTGTGTCATTTTCAAATGCTTATATCTTTCAATGTAAATGTCAAAAAATATGCAATATAGATCTTGTTTGATAGATTTTAATTAGTTCTATTAAACAAAGTTTTCAAAATCACATAAAACATTATAAATAAAAAGATATAAGCAATCTAAAATGACACGTAATCCCAAAAAGATCAAAAGTTTAGGGACGGAGGGAGTAACATACTCGAGTGCTGTGATTGAGAGGTGTGCGAGTTGAATACCCTGTAGACTAACCCGTGATAAATGGTCAATTGAACCCATGTTAATCCGCAACATTCATTATACCCCTCTCTCTCTCTCGCTCTTTCACCTTCCTATGTCAAGCAGAAGGCTTCTCCAGAAAACCCTTACTAGTCTTCTTGTTCTTGTTGTTGCCCTGTTTTTGGGAGATTGCGATGCTAACTGTGTCTCCTCTTGTGGAAATATCCCTAACATCAGCCATCCATTTCGAGTGAAAGGAGACCCAGATAACTGCGGAAACAAGAAGTACGAACTGGAATGCGAGCACAATCGTCTTCTACTTAACTTAGTTTCCTCTGGATTTTCCTCTGAAAAATACTTATTTTCCTCTGGAAAATACTATGTCCAGGCAATCAACTACAACAACTATACAATCCGACTTGTCGATGTTGGCTTACAACAGGGAAATTGCTCTTCCCTCCCTCTTTATTACTTACCGATTCTCAACATTACTGGTTATGACGCAAATCCATATTCACTGATCTCTCCCCCCTACTACGATGAAAATTATGATTTTAGTATTGATGAAATCCCTTGGGAAATGGCTGTAGCACTAAGGGTAGATTGCGAAAAGCCAGTAAAGAAATATCTATCCTTCGCGGACAGCAAAACAAGTGCTTCTAGATGTATTGGGAAAGCTGCTTCATCTTCTTCACTCGCCTCTTATTCGTACTTTTTGTTCGGGAACTTAAGGCTTTCAGATGTGGCGGATCACTGCAAAATTGATGAGATAGTTATGACCACGTTGTGGTTGCCAGCTGGTGAAAATGAAACAAACATCTCCTTCCCGGATTTCCACAGCAGATTGGAGTTTGGGTTTGAGCTTTCCTGGCTGTCCTTCCCCTGTGACCAATGCCAAGGACGTGGCCTCGTTTGCCGCGTTCGGTCTAATTACGATGTCACTTGCATCAAGTTGGCCTACTTCCGCTGCGCTACGTTCAGTGACTACGACAAGTCCTTTCTATGTGGGTAACATTTCTTATCTTAGGCTCTGTTTGGAACTTCTGGAAAAGAAATTAAAATTTTTCCTTTTCTTTGTCTGGTACCTGAGAAAGAGAGGGGAAAATTCAAAATTCCAAATTCCAATTCAACCTTTCTCTCTATTTCGCTTTAATTTTTCCATCTCATTCCTTCTTCTTCTTCTTCTTCTTTTTTTTTCTTTCCATTCTTTCCAGATCCAAACAAAGCCCGAATTCTTCTACACTACAAAAGATGTAGTAGTTACTAATCTATTACTAAATAATTAGGAGTTTATTACCATTAAGGTCAATCACTCTTTTTAATTATCATTAAGGTCAATCACTCTTTTTAATTACCATTAAGGTTAATCGCTCTTTTTTTTTTTGGGTTTATGTTTAGGGTGCACTTTCCTGTTATAGTGTTTTATTGGTTTAGGAACTTTCATAGAGTACCCTAAATTTAGATCGTACATTTAGAATTTAGAATTTAGCACTTTCATAGGGTACCCTAGGGTTTAGGTTTAAGCATTTTTATAGGGTACCCTAGGATTTAGACATTTTTATAGGATACCCTAGGGTTTAGGTTTAGAGTGGACTTTCCTATTATAGGATTTTAGTAGTTTAGGCATTTCCATAGGGTACCCTAAGGTTTAGGTTTAGGTTTAGGCACTTTCACAGGGTACTCTAAGATTTAGACACTTTCATACGATTTGGGGGTTCAAAATTTAAAATGTAAAATTAAAAAAAAAAAAAGAAAAAGGGAGAGAGTGAGAGAGAGAGGAGTTTTTGGTGCATTTTTCTAAAATTGATGGAGCTTCACGTGCACATCCTGAAAAATTGGACTTGCCCGTGCTTTTCCCAATAATTAGAGGCTATATGGAAAGAGAGATGTTAGGTAAATATCTACCGACAACAACTCCAACCACAAGCCTCACACGTATACTTGAGCCCTACACATAAAAATTTGGGGCCTACACACGGCAGGGGGCCTTAAAAAATATCCTTCATCTTATGCATGTTATTCCTATCTCACGTATACGAAACTATTGTTTAAATAAATTTCCTGATGCTTTCTGTTTGAGAACATAATTCATTCTCTCAAAAACTGCAGGTCGCTTGAAGATCATTTTCTGGAGTAAGTGATCACTTGTCTCATTTCTTTTCTACCCTCTTTTAGTGCACGCTGTGTCATACAAATGTTTGTCTATTTTTTTTTTTGGCAATGAAGAGTGTCCCGATAAACTAGATTAATTTTATTACCACAAGTATCCCTGCAACGGTCAATTTGTGTTAAATAATAGAGGTTCGATGTAGGTGAATTTTGTTTTCTATTTAGATAACTCGGACATCAAGAGCAGCTTACACACACCTCAACTAATTATAGGAGACCAATCCCACCGTTGACTAGGAGGGGCTCAATTACTTAAAACCGTAACAAAACTCCTTATGGACTGGTCGTACAAGAGTTAATAGAACTTGACATGTTTTGATGCCGTCTTCATTACATACGATTTTTTTTTAATACATGGTCAATGGCAATGGCATAGCCAGAAAATTTGGTCAGTGAGGGCACAATTCTACTTTTGTTGTGAAAAAAATCTTTTTTAAATAATCTAACATGTCTTAATTTTGATTTGAAATGATTCTCGCTTGACTTATATGTGCCTCTAACTAGCCTATTTGGTTATACTCCTTGGCTTCCAAGGGGAAGGTCTAGGGTCCATAAAAATGTAGTTTCGAGGCAAAAATTCAGTGAATTGAGACTTGTTTGTGTGTAATTAGTTATTCAGCAGCTCTGGGGCTACCTCCCTTCTCCACTTTTTTTTATTGGCCTTCATCACATATTTAGATAAAACACATAAATTTAGTCTTGAGTCCTACATAAATTATGCGCAGTAGAATTACATTATAACACCAACTAATTAATGACGCTCCAAGAGCACTAAAAAAATTTGATGTACCAATTTATATTTTTTTACAAAAAAGCAAATAATAATAATAAATTCCTCCCAAAAATCTAGTGTGGGCACAGACACCCACTGGTCCACATGTGGCTCCGCCACTGGTTAATGGTAGCCATGCATAATTTTCTTTCGCCTTACATGTATAGGTCTTTTTTTTTCCGGACATGGAGGTGCTTTTTCTTAACAAACCTTACATGTATAGGCCCTTTTTGTTTTTTCTGGACGTGGAGGTTCTTTTTCTTAATGAAAACTCAGGTCTCAAAACGGTCGAATCTTGGGGTTGTGCCTGGAGACGCTATAGCCGCTCTCTAATATATACGAAACTTTTTTAGTAGATTCAAAACTTAGTCAAGAATGTGTGAAATGTGCCCGACATGTAAGTTAGATTCACTAAAAATTTAATCTATAGGGTAAACAATGCTTAAAAAAAACTATCTTTGTCAGTTGACTAAACCATAGAACATGTTTATTGCAGATTATGTCTTTCCTGGGTACAAGGTTGGTGGGCTCGTAATCACAGGTAAGATCTATCAGTGTTCTTTCTTTATTGCCCAAAAAACTTGAGAAAATCACTTACAAATGGATGAAGAAGGAAAATATAAAAAAGTTTACCCACATTTGTCAGTCAATACTTTGGTGGGACATAAGGAGTTTTGGGACTGTAAATTTAGAGACTAAATTTTTCTGATCCCGTTGAGTTGGGTTTTGAAGCTGGGAGGGGAAGGCAAGGGATAAGGAGTCGGAAACAGGAAACCATCAATAAATTCAGGGATTATAATAATTTTCTTAATTTATTTGCGATTCCACACACAATGTGGAAATTTGCTGCACTTTTTCAAGGATGTCCAATCTCATTTGGATGCAATTCAAAAATGCAAATGGCCATAACATATCAAAGAAAAAACTGAACCATAATTGTAGGACATTGGTGACAATGGAAAAGACCTGGAAGTTATTTTTGTATTGATTTTTTTTCCTGCTTTGTATATGGTAATATTTACTTTTCGCTGAGCAGGATGGATCCTTGGAGCAAGAACTTCATTAGGGATGTTATGCCTACTGCCCTATTTAATCTATAAGTTTATGAGAAGACATTTGTCAATGTTCGATACCATTGAAGATTTCCTACAAAGTCAGAACAACCTGATGCCGATTAGGTACTCATACTGGCAAATAAAGAAGATGAGCAGAGGTTTCAAGGACAAGTTGGGGGAAGGAGGCTATGGTTCTGTATACAAAGGAAAGCTCCAAAGTGGTTACATCGCAGCGATAAAGATTTTAGGAAAGCCCAAATCCAATGGCCAAGAATTCATCAATGAAGTTGCTACCATCGGAAGGATTCATCACGTCAATGTGGTCCGACTAATTGGATTCTGTGCTACGAGATCTAAACGAGCTCTTGTTTACGAATTCATGCCTAATGGCTCTCTCGAGAAATACTTATTTTCTCAAGAAGGAAACATCTCCTTGAGTTGCAAACAAATGTACGACATTTCTGTTGGAGTGGCGCATGGAATTGAATATTTGCATCGGGGTTGTGATATGCAAATTCTACACTTTGATATCAAGCCTCACAACATTCTTTTAGATGAGAATTTCAATCCAAAAGTTTCGGACTTTGGGCTTGCGAAACTATATTCAACAGATGATAGCATGGTGTCTCTTACTGCGGCAAGAGGAACAATGGGCTACATGGCTCCAGAATTGTTCTACAAAAACATTGGACGCGTTTCGTACAAAGCTGATGTTTATAGTTATGGGATGATGTTGATGGAAATGGCAGGCAGAAGGAGGAACTTGAATGCATTCGCTGATCACACAAGCCAAATTTACTTCCCGTCGTGGATTTATGACCAATTCAAAGAAGGAAAGGAAATCGAAATGGGAGAAGCCACAGACGAGGAGAGGCAGGTGGTGAGGAAGATGGTTATAACAGCGTTATGGTGCATCCAAATGAGACCTAGCGATCGTCCTTCGATGAACAAAGTCGTAGAGATGCTTGAAGGAAATGTTGAAGGTCTTGAAATGCCTCCTAAGCCTTTCTTGATTCCTCAAGAGATGCCAGTTGAAGATTCATGAATCATCTTATAGCCATTCTAGTAGCTTCATTGATAGAGTATTGTGCTTTGGCTTATTTTCAAGGACGAAAGGTCATGATATCCTCTAAAAATAAGAATATTAGACTAAATATTGATACAACTCGTTATCCATAATTTTGGCTTTCACATTGCTCTTTCATGAAGGAGAGAAATCTAATTTGCATTTGCAGAGTCTTAGATACATATTGTTGTGGCTCATGTATCATCACCTAAATCTTGGAATCACATGTTCTTGCATACATTTCAATTCTATCTGGAAAATATGTTTACAAATTCACACAAAGGCCACTCCTTTAATTTATTGTTATGTGTTTGTTGATGTAATAGTATGCTTATGATGATCAATTACTAGCAAGTTGTTTTTAATTTTTGAAAATCATTGGGCTGCTCAGGACTTGTATCTTAATATATTTCGGCTTATTTTCCAGAAAATACCTCACACTAAAAATTCATGTATAATTATATACGTCTTGGCTCAAATCATTTTTCCCCAGTTTATTTTTCAAAATGCATTTGATGGCCTCTCTGTGAATTCTCAAGTCCCTAGTGCTTACGATATCATAAACCAAGACATAACTGATACTAACATTGGAAGTGGGTCTGGAGACTCAAAATTCCTCAAAAACTTAAGGGTTTTGAGTGGCTCCTACTACATGATAGGCTTCCCACAAACCAACTTAGAGCTCACAGATGTGATTCCTCCAGTTCTAAGAATTTGGAACACCTCTTCTGGGATTGTATAAAGAGTTATGGGCCTGTTTTCCTATTGGCCGCCGGTTAAGGGACAGTTTTGAATGCTCTGCCCAAGATTGGATCTTTTACAATCTGAAATCAAAGAAGAAATCTGGTAAGCATGGATGTTCCTTGGAACACTCTTTTCATTGCTATTATTCAGCAAAATTGGAAAAATCGTAGCCAAAAAAAGTTTTAACAATTTGGAAACTGACAATCGTACTAGTTTCAAAAACATCATTGCATGTTCCTCTGAAATCATTGAGGCATTCCATTATGTTGGATTCCTCCCCTCGCAGCTGGAGCAAAATTAAGCACAGACGGATTTTGGTATGAGGTTATCTGAGCTAGGTTCGGTGGTCTATTTCGTGATCACAATAGAGAATAGATTCTTGGTAAATATGGAAGACTCAACTGCAATTCTAGCTTGGAGACTGAGCTATGGGGAAATTTATAGAGGTTTAATCATAATGTTGGAGAAGGGCTCAAGTAATGGTTTTTTTATCAACAGGGCTCAAGCAATGTCAGCATTGAATCGGACTCCTCAATCGTTGTTCAATTGGTAAACGAAGCCCCCCTGTGCAGACTCCAATATGTTGATGGCTCGAACAGGCGCTATTCTCAAGCATACTTACCGACAGGCCAATCAGAGCAAACCGTTTGCTAGATTGCGTGTGAAGCAAGCAGAGGAGCTAGTAGTTGCAGAAGAGATGCCACCATTTTATGTCGCTTTTTGTGTTGGAAGATAGGCTGTATACCAGCGACCTTAGGGTGTAGTTTGTTTTGTTTTGTTTGCTATTATGTTTGTATACTGGATCCAGACTTTCTTTCGTTTTGAAAGGTTAAAGTTCTGAAGTACCCACACACAAAAAAAGAACATTTTAGAATCAACTCAAAACATGCATAATGCATAATCAGTAGCACAAATTTGGTATAAAAGTTTGAAGCGTAGGTAGCACACATTTGCTAAACCGTAATCTGGCTTCATAAACGAATGACCGATCGACCAGTGTTGAGGAGTTGGAGGCATCCTGCTTCATGAAAAGTGGTAGCTGGAGTATGTTTCTGAAGTACAGAGTGCATGATTCAAGATACATAGTTTTTGGACTTCACTTTTTTCTTTTCTTTTCTCAAAAAAGAGAACATCAAAGATATTGCTAGATGAAGGACGCAGTGAGCTTAATTACAGCCTCAATGAATGGGAACAAAATCTAAGCTAGCCTAAGGTAGCTTATTCAAAAGAAAAAATCTAAATTTCAACCCAATCTTCAACGCATTTTTTCTTGACACCATTTCGTTAATGGTCAAATGGATAAGAGAAATTTACGTTGAATGTACACAGGATAAGGTTCTACAAATTTTGCCATTGTTGTAGCTTACAATAAAGTCTTGTATAAGAAAATTATGAACCATAAGGTGTAAAAGCTGGAAGATCAATCTTGCGTGTGTTGAGAATGTTTTTTTGCTATCTCAGGTGTCCAAACTCCTAACCAGATCTAACCATCTTCCATGCACCTCAACTAAGCTTTGGAGAACGAATTCTATAGTCCATTAGCAGAGGGCCCGATTAAGCCGTTTGTCCCTAAGTCTTATGCTTAGACCATGAGACCAAACCTCAGGATTGTACATTGAGGATGTTGTAGGAGTGAGAAAGTAGTGTGAATGGCTTGAGCTGGTGTAAACCCACTTGTTGAACTAATTTCAATTGAGGGTAACTGACCAACCATCACACTAGGACTCCTGACATGAAGGACCGAGTAGCTACTTGAGGGTAGTTTTGTAAAACAATAAAACGTCAGTTCACTAGGATGCTACCAATCCAATTGGTCATTACAAGATGAAAAGGCTTATGATAAGGTTTAGGAGGACAGGAGAAAAAACGTTTTGCATAAAGACAAGTTTTTCTTGAACACACAGAAAAGAGCAGAAATTAAATACAATAAGGTCCCTCACGAAAGGTACATACAATTCTAAGCTGCTAAGAGTAGAATCACAAGAACCACACCAACCATCTTGCTAAAAATATATATATTATACTAACAAATGGGACATAACTAACCTTCAGAATCATTCCGTATCCAGTCTTGTGCACACATAAGGGCTTGCACAGTATCCGGTCTAAGTGAACTCCGACGTTGATCAAGCATTCTATCTCCAGTGCTGAAGGCCGATTCCTATGAAACTTTCGACGTGGGAATTCCCAAAATGTTGCGCGGCATCATAGACAAGATGGGATACCTTGGCGTGTGAACTTTCCACCAATTTAAAATGCTGAAGTCCATATTCCGAGGAAAAATAGGCTCCTCCAAATACTTATCCAAATGTGACTTAGTGTTTTGGCTCTGTGAAGTTTCGTGGAGGAAACGGTCTAAACTTGTTAGCCTATCCCTGGATTCAATCCCACCACTACCACCGCCTACTTGACAAGCCAAACCATGACCGTTAGAATCCAACGGGGAGCAGATGGCATGACCATTGTAAAGCGCCTTCATACAGTTAGAAACAATGTCAATGCAATCTGTTGAACTGTTGTCATAAATTTGTGGATAATAATATTCGACCAACTTCATCTTAAACCGAGGATCCAAGATGGCTACAACCGCCAAAGCCAAGATACAGTTCTTCCAGTATTCATCAAATTTGGTTTTCATCTTCAATGCCATTGAACTAAGGTAAGCATCCATGTTCTGGCACCACTCAATCAACTGCAAATGAACATCACAAATCTCAGCAAAATATATATTTGTGGTTGGATACTTAGTTGCTGTGAAAACATTAGTAACTTCAGAAAAGAGCTTAAGATATTTGGTAATGGCACTTGCTCTGCTCCATTCTACCTCAGATGGGCATGTTTTGTAGAGGTGGTCTTGTTCTTGTCGTATGGAAAATGCATCTTACAAACAGCCGTATATGTTTCATCTTTTTTACACTGTCAAAAGCCTTCCATACAACAGATTTCAATTGGCTAGAATTAACAATAACTGCTTCCTCTAAAATCTCCATTTCTCACTGACCATTTTCAAAGAATAAGATTTATTTCTGACTATAAGATTCTTCTAAATGACTTAACTTGGGTTTTGTTGTGTAGAAGATAAAGAATAAAGTTAACCCTCCCTATAACAGGCAACAGCTTAAGCTTTTAGATAAGTTGCTGGTTAATAATGTCATAGGCGATAGGTTGAATTAATAAATCATTTGTTTGATGGCTCTAATACCTAATCAATTACTACACCCTCATATATGCAATGCACGTTTTGGACCATAACAACTTGAACCAGAAACCGGATTTCAGCTTTGTTGCATAAAAGGTCCAATCCGATGCTCAAACAAACGAACCGTATATAATAGTATGGTATTGTCTTCCGAGAGCCAATAATCTCATAACATAACTTTTGCACATATGTTTCTGTGACGTTAACTAAAAAAAACTTACTTAAAAGTTAAAACTAACAGATTAAAAAGGCAAATAAAATCAACCAAGCTCGACACAAAAATGTAGGACTGCCATAGTAAGGAAAGAAACCCATGTAACACTAGTCTTGCCATCTATGATCTATCATGTCACGACATCCACCAACAGCAATTTTGGGCAAAATTAGGAAGAATATTAAACTCTAAATTAGGTAAGGGAAATAAAGAGCACATTCAACTTCAAAAGGACTCTAAATTAGGTAAGGGAAATAAAGAGCACATTCAAATTCAAAAGGATTCGAGGCAAGGAACTAGTATCGAGTAATGATGCGTAGAACGAAGAAATACATTGGTGCCTTCAATCTATTAGGCCTGATGGTTCTGGAGTCCATGAAATTACGGAGCACGGGTATTATACCAAGAGGTGGAGTTTGGATGAAATTTTCTTTGTTGAAAAAAAAAAAAAGTAAAGAGGGGGAATGTGGAGTTAGGTGTAACAAGGGTCTTGTTGGTAATTCCAAATCTGAGACTTCTTATAAACTTTTGATTTACTATGAAATATACGTAGAATTAGGCCGTGGTTTATGCTTAGGGTTTGCTTACCCTAAGTAGTTTCCACATATTTCTCGGTGTTCGTGTTCTTTAGCATTACTACAACTTGCTAATTTTGTAGAATCATTTGGTTTGGCGTGGAGCTTGATTAATTAATTTAAATTGGTAAACGACTTAATTTTTAATTAGTCATCCCATGCATTCACCCCCGGCTGAATTAGTGACACACTCCTAAATTTTGACACACATTATTTTAAAAAACAGAAAGAATTGCAATGAATACTGCAGACTTATAAACTACAGTACATCAAAGGTACTCATCCATATACCCCAATAAAAATGCTATATTCCTTTGGAATATTTCATAAAATACCCTAGTGCTTTTGATCTTGACCTTTAAAATGAAACATATCTCTACCACGTGATCACAAAATTCAAGAACTATACACAAAAGTGTAAACAACCCAACTGCTATTGAGAAAAAAAAGGAAAAGAAAAATATTTCTATAGATATACTTTATGATTCCTATAGGGCCATGTAAGTTTGATGAGAGTTTTTCCTATGAAATATTTCTATAGATAGGTGGTCACCGGCAAAGCCCTCTTATTAGGCACATTACAACTACATTTTGAATACAATATACAAGATTTAATGTCATAAGGGCAAAATGCTCTTTACCTACCTATGGTTTGCCTGAGTTGCAAATGACCTCCCTCACGTTTAAAAATGACCAATTCACCTCCTCGTGGTTTCGGAATAAAGTGCAACACAAACTCCGTTAACAAAAAAATGCTAAATGACTCTGGTACCCTTGTACGTTTTACCTACATCCTCTCTCTCTCTCTCTCTCTCTCTCTCTCTCTCTCTCTAGAAAACAATATATTGACAAATAAATTTTAATAATTTTCGGTTTTCTGTTTTTATTTTTACTATTTTCAAAACTAATTAAATTTCAGTCAACTTTACCAAAACTCTTGACTTCTAATTACTTTCACAAACATTGCTTATTGTTTTGGGTATTGTTCATACGGAGTAAAAAAATTAAAAAATTAAAAAAAAAAAAAAAGGAGAAAAAACCAAGTTTTTGTTTCTGGTTTGTCATCCTTTATATTGAAAATACTGAGAAAATATCAAAGAGAATAAATTCCACCAACAATTGATAATCTTCAATTCACTAAAAAAAATTCATTCTCAGCCATCCTTTTACAACTATCATATACTATCTCAATAATGTTATTAGCAAAAAAAAATCTCAATAATGTCATTACCAACAATCGGACACAGTCAACCATAGAAGAGCAGTTTGATGGGATGATCATACTTTTGGTCGGAACCATAGAAGAGCAGAAATCAAACTAGCAACCAAAACCTTCAGTTGAGATACCAACAACTCGTAATTAGAGTAATATTGATTCACAAATTGATAGATTAGGGCTTGAACCAAACAAACCTCGCATCTACGGGTTTCTAGGGATCGGAATCCATTGCTGGAGCTTGGTAGTTTGAAATCTGGTCAGAAACAGATCTCTAACCCCAGGAAACGAGCAGATCGAGATTTCACGACTCAAATCTGGCGCGAACTGATTTGCAAAGGTCCATAATCAAATGATTGGTACTCGAAAACGTCCACAACCAACCGCCAAATCGCTCGACGCCGCCCAACTTACCACCAAATTGCTTGACGCCGCTGCTAAGAGAATACACCAACAGAGAGGGAGAGGGGAGATGCAGTGTAAGAGGGCGGAGGAAATTTTTCTTGGTCATGTGTGCGTGGAATGAGAGAGGAGAGATCTACGGCTGTGGCTGGGTAGGGGGGTTCCACTAAGGTGGTTTTTTGAAAAAATTGGCTTTTCACGGTTTTTTATGTGATGTATTGTTAGAGAATGACCTGTCTCGGTGTTTGGAAAAAATAGTTTTTTGTTAGTGGAACACCCCCTTAATCGTTCCACAGAGAGAGAGAGAGAGGGGGACCAGATTTTGGTGCTTTGGGTTAAATGTTAATATTTGGAGGAGATGAAAGGGTAATAATGTCTTCCTACAGGGAAGTTTAACTTTATTTAAATAAAAATTTCATCACAACTCGCCCATTATGCGGGTGTACTTCACCTTCCGTTAATTCGGATAGAAAGTCTAACAGTAGAACTTTTGTCCAAAACCATGAGGAGGCGAACTGGTCATTTATAAACGTGAGGGAGATCATTTGCAACTCGAGCAAACCATAGGGAGGTAAAGCGCATTTTGCCCATGTCATAATTAAGATATTGTAGAAAATCGTACAAGATAAAAGGAATGGGTAGCTTTCAATTTTAATCTTAGGGTTGATCCCCCCTAAGCTTTTCAATTATGACATGTTTACCATTGGGGTATTATAAATGACATCCCCACCCCGAGGTTCATATTCTCAAACTAGCTGTTTCAATTTCTGAATTACCAAATTTTAATTTTTCGTGTGGCGTTTGTGCACCACCAATATGAAATTTTCCTTAATGCAACGACATTTGTAAGCATAAATAACCGTTACATTAAAAAATTTCTCAACCAATAGAACCACTGCCGTCCCCCAGGGCCTCAATGTTCCGACCCCAACAAGCTAGAACAAACGATGTAGAAGCATGACTGAAACATTTTAATTATTTTTTATAGGAAGCTTTATTATTCTAAAATTGGTATTAGCATTAACCATTCTTTGCCAAATGCAACATAATTACTCTATTTTTTATTAGTCCAAGGAAGTTAAAATATTTCTCTCTTGATTAATAAAATTTCTCTTTCTAAAAATATACAGTAGATATAAATGTCTAAAGAAAAAAGTAAGCATTATTCTTCCAACGATCAATCGTTTTGTAACTAGCGAATGTGATAATTTTTTTCCCAAAATGAACTAGTGAAAGATGCAAGTCAAAAGCTAAAAAAAGCGAAATGTTGCAATGCATGAATCGCCTTGAATCCAATATTTTACATAGAAAATCATAACATTTGCATAAGAATCTATAACACCTGCACAAATACTCATAATATTTCCTTAAAAATAATGACATCGAGACAAATCATAACAGAAGTAATCGGACAACCCTGCCCCAACATATAACATTGTATCGGTGCTTAGCAATTACCTGTACCAACCACAACGTTCATTGTAATCTGTAATTCAAATCAATTTTTCGGTGGTTCTTTCGGGTGGAGGATTGATGTCTTCAGACTTCAAAATTTGGGTGGGCTAGGATTTGGGAACCGCTTATTTTGCAAAATAATCGCCAAGTGGCACAAGGTCAGCGCCAACTCGTTCTTAACATTGTCCCAAATTTTTTAACTTGAGGACTATATTAAAACGATTAAAATGTTACAGACGTATTTGAAATTGGCTAATGATATTATTAAGGACTAAAATAGTAGATAAGTGTGTAGAGTTACCGGTAAACATAGAGAGCCAAGATCAGAAGATGATAAGTTGCCAAAGTTTAAACAAGCATGATGGATGACGTCCCAAGAAGGAAAGGAAGAAAAGAGAAGAATATCAAGAGATAAGTAAGGCTGCTAAGAAAGCCTGGTATCCAGAAGTAGTCAGATCATGGAATCTATCATTTGGTCATAGGGCCCTTTATACATCAGCTCCCCTTCCATGCTCCACCTAGGGACACTAACTCCAAAGAAACAACACAAAAGAATTCAATCGCATGAAAAACGAGTCAAAAATCGAGCTCGACTTCTGCTCGTTTGTAAATGAGCCGAGCCCTTAACTAGCCAAGCCAAGATAATCTACTTAATGAGCCTCCTTAAATGAGCTAAACCTATATAAACAAGCCGAGCCATTGCGAGCCGAGCAGGGCTTTAGCGAGCTCGTTTACTGAACGAACCAAAAACTTGAGTTCGAGCTCGATTACCGAACGAGCTGAGCCGAGCAGCACAGTTGTTTGCAGCCTTAGCATGAACATAGTAGCAAAAATAAAGATTCACGAACATAAAAGACAACATAGACAGTATTCTTGAACATGCAGAATAAATTTGTTCTCCTACTACAAGAAAAAACACATTTTGTGACATGAAAATTTGTCACCAAAGGTCCAATTTTTGTCACTGATTATCTTTGGTGACACAGGAACGTGGTGTCCCTGTATCCATGACACTAAAAGTCAAGCGTGACAAAAAAAGTGTACCTGTCACGGAATGATGACAATAGTGATAGGAATTAGGTGTCACCGAAGAGAGATTTTCCGTGACACGAGTTGTCACTAAATGCAACAGTGACAACAATATAATGTCATAGAAAAGAGAGTTTCTGTGACAAAACCGAGTCACCAAAATTATCTACTGTGACAACTAAATGTGTGTCACCGATAAAGCTTTCCAGGTGGGCACACAATGGTGACAACCTTTCCATGTCACAGAAAATAAAACTTTAGTGACACAACACTCAACATAATTGTGCCATCCAAAATATTTTCATTGTCCACCTGCTTACAAAGTTTCAAATACTTACATCTTACAATCCACCCCATATCAAAAATAAAAGTACCAATGAGCAAAATATCATACAAACCGAATTTACAATAAGTCAACATTCATCATCCGACTTCAAAACATTCATCCTCCAACAATAAACACTTCAAAGTTAATAGTATTAGCTGAACTACAAAACCACCATAGATGGTGTCGAAGGACAAAAAGAACTCAAAACATGCTGCTGCAAGTGTTCTAGTTAACTTCCAAAAAGCCTTCAACTCCATCTTGTAACTTACCTGGACAAAATTGCAAAAAAAAATAAAAAAATGCAACTATTAATTTAACATGTTATCAAGTACATAACTCAAAATTAATGAAAATATTGTGATAATGAACATATTTAACAGCCGAGAAAGCAACATATTTAATGATATAGTTGCAGTAATGTCTTGTCTTAGTTGTCTTATTATACTTATATTCATCTATATATAGTTGTTTTTTGCTGAATATACTTGAGGTTGACTGTTGCTACTACGTACTATGATGTTACTACTACTACTACTGTTGGCTGCACAATGACTAAGGTTTTACTGCTTTTAGTGCTGTCAATTTCTGGTGTTTGTATTCAGCCCTTTCAATACAAAGAGAACAAAGACTGCATGAAGTTTAAAGGGAAGCAGTCTCCCTTCTCTAACCACTGCTGCTAAAGAATCCAAAAACTCCCTTCATAAGACAACCATAAGTTATCACTTATTTGTTCCTTAAATTTTGAAATAAAGGGGAAAATGAAGATGTAACTCAATTCAAGCCTTCAACTTATGGCAGTTCTTTAAGGATATTGTTGGACGTTAACGTCATATGACTCATGCTTTTTCTTCGAATCATGTAGAACTATCCTTTAGAAGATTTATTTTCATTTAAGTGTATGCTCAATGCTTTCTATGGTTTTTGGTATTCACTGTTTTGGTCAAACAAAATCTCACGAAACTTAGTTCCACCTGATGAGTAGTCTTATTTCTGATCCACATTCCAGTTTTAACAAGTGGTCCTGAATATAGACTATCTTCTCTCACTACTAAATCCTAAGGAAACCAAACTGGGCCCATCTACGTTCATGATTCATCCTTCTTCTACAACAACATAGCATTGTGGAAATCATATATGCTCCTGTTGCAAACTACATATTCCACTCCCCTAGACAATGGACTAAATCAGAAGGTAACATCAGGTGGGCCAGAAGGTAAAGTGTGAGCCTTACCTTAAGCTTAAGCACAGATACAAGTTCACACCAACTTTAAAATTCATGACTTCAGATCCCACCTTTATTACTTCACCTGCTACACAAGTGAAGGAAAAAATTCAGCCCAGAAAATATCTAACAGCGCTTTTATGGTTTACGTTATAAAGCACTAAGCACATAAAGATAAACAAAGGCCTGATTTCCCTTAACAAATTTTAATGCAAAACAACCAATTCAATAAAATTCAACATTGTCTTTTACTTCTAGCTACTACAAACTCCTATTCGAGCACCAAAGATCACATTTTCAACGAGGTAAAATCATTTCTGGCACATATAAAGCACAGTTTCAGCACTTAACAGTGCAGTTTCAGCACTTAACAGTGCAGTTTCATCACTTAACAATGCAGTCTCACCATTCAAATTGATTTCCAGCAACCAACTAATAGTTTTGACAACCCAAAACTCATTTCAGAACTCTGAAAACCTGCTTTCTGCATGAAAATAGCAGTTACAGCAACATTTGTAGTCTTAAAATGGCATTTTCAGCAACAAATAACAGTTTTCTGCACTTTGTCACACAGTTTCACAACCACGTTTCAGTTCTAGTTTCATACAACCGCATATTCAGGCCTATGTCCCTTTAATGTACCCAAAGTTATCATCTGGATTTAAATATAAGGATTCAAAATTCATTTTATCACAGGTCTGTAATTTAGAAGTCAGGATTGAATAAGATTGAGAGCTTATGAAGTGAAACTTACTGGGGATTAGAGCCTGGCCCAATAGGACCTCCTTGAATATAAGCAGACAAAACTGTCTCAAAGCGTGCAAATTTTTCATCATATGCTTGTATTTTTTCCTGTTGCATTTGGCACAAGTCCTTCATGGTTGCAAGCTGATTCTTTTGTTCTTGGCACACATCCTTGAGTGTCTCAACTTCATTCCTCAGAACTTGCACCTCTTCATATGTGTTGAAAAGGAAAGAATATTGTAGCACATGTTGTAAATCAATTAGGCAATTAGACAATTAGGAAGTTTGTAATTAGTCTAATTAGGTAGATAGCAATTTCCTTATTATTTCCTTTCCTAAATTATCTTGTACACAGTCTATATATTGTGCCTCCTAGTGAGAAGAATATACATCAATTATAATCTTTCAACATGGTATCAGAGCGGGTTCCAGGAACCTGACTTTTCTTTCTCGTTACCTCTATCTTTTTTCGTCAAATTCTCTCTCTCTCTCTCTCTCTCTCTCTCTCATATCAACCACAACCAAAACCTCTCTAACCCCAATACACAACCCTCGATCCAAAAAAAAAAAAAAATCCAGCCGTGAACAGTGTTTCTGTGCACTGTAGCAGTCGTGAACAGTGCTCGCGCTCACTGTAGCAGTCGTGAACAGTAACCCTAATCTCTTTCTGGCCCTCGATCAATCTTTCTGGACCTCGGTTTGTTTGTTACAGGTGTTATTCAGGCTCTAAATCAACCGGGTACCCTCTCTTTGCAATTGTCAATCCTCTGGGTAACAATTCCTCTCTTTTTGGCTTGTGTCTTTATCTCTTGAATCCATTATGGGTGATAAACCTAAGCAACCAGACACTGCTGAAACCTCTGAAACTAAGGATATTGTTAGGGATTATCGCCGGTCTCTAACCACTATCAAATTAAATGGATCTAATTATTTGCCATGGTCACGGGCTGTGACTGTCACTCTACGTGCAAGTGGTGAGAGTTCTTATATTACCAATGATCCACCTACTGATCCCGATTCTGCTTGGTCCCAACATGATGCTCATATTATGACTTTACTGTGGAATAGTCTTGAACCTGACATTTTTAATAATGTTGCTTGCCAAGAGACGTCCAAAGCTGTTTGGGACACTCTACGCGAGTTATATTCATCAGATCAGAATATCTCTCGAGTTTTTCAGATTTATCAGAATATTTTCTCCCTTCAACAAGGAGATAGATCCGTTGATGAGTACTTTTCCATCTTAAAGGGTATGTGGGACGAGTTAAATGTTTACCAGCCTCTCTCTACAGATTTAAAGGTTCAGCAGAAGTACAGAGACGAATTCAGAACTTGCAAATTTCTGTCCGGATTAAATTCAGACATTGCTCCTCTTAGTTCACAGATTCTTTCTAGCAGGGAAGTCCCCACCGTTGGTGAGGCCTTTGCTCGTGTTCGACGGGCTGCTCCACGTTCTTCTGATTTAGAGCATCCGGCTCCATCCGCCCTCGCTGCCCCCACAACCTCTCCTGCTTCATCTTCTGGACATTTTGGGAATCGCAATACCTCCCACAGTCGTGGTAGTTCTTCTGAGCGGGGTGGTCGTCGTGGAGGACGTGGTGGTCGTGGCACCAAGAAGTGCACTCATTGTGGTGCGACCAACCACGATGTTGAATTCTGTTGGAAGCTGCATGGCAAGCCCACTTGGGCTAATCAGGCTACACTTGAGGGGGAGCCATCTGCTCTTGCTCCTACTCAGATTACTATGTCCAAGACTGAGTATGATTCTATGATTCAAAGGGCCAATGCATCTTCTTCTTCTTCCACTGCAACTCATGTCACCTCAGGTAATACGTGTCTTCATTCATCTTCTCGTAGCACTCCTTGGATTCTCGATTCTGGCGCATCTGATCATATGACAGGTGATTTGTCTCTTTTGACTGATGTTGTTACTCCTTCTGTTAAGACTTATGTTACTATTGCCGATGGCACTAAGGTTCTTGTTCAAGGCATTGGTACATATCGTTCATCTGGTCTTGTTTTTCAGCCTGTCTTATATTTGCCACAATTTCCATTTAATCTTCTTTCGATTCATAAAATGTCTCATACTCACCAGTGTTCTATCCTCTTTTCTCCTTCTCATTGTGAGTTTCAGGATCTCAAGACAAAGGGGATGATTGGTGGGGGGTATGAGAAGAATGGTCTGTATTACCTTCAGGAGCAGCAACAACAGCAGTTATCTAGTCCTTCTGCTTTACATTCTAATGTTACACCTTATCAGTGGCACTGTCGTCTTGGGCACCCATCCTCGGCCAACCTTCGCAAGCTAGTTCCTAGTTTACCTAGTTTTTCTCCTTTTAATTGTGACACATGTGAACTTAGTAAACATCGTAGAGTTTCTTTTCCTTTACGAACTGAGTCACCATGTGTAGAACCTTTTGCATTAGTTCATTCTGATATTTGGGGACCTTCGCGCACTACGAGGTTGTGTGGTGCGCGCTATTTTGTCACATTTATTGATGATTTTTCTCGTTTAACATGGGTGTATCTCCTCAAAGATAGGTCTCAATTATTTTTTGTTTTTTCAGTCTTTCATGCTGAGATTGTCAACCAATTTAATGCTAAATTACGTATTTTGCGAACTGACAATGCCCAAGAATATCTTTCTCGTCCATTTAGACAGTTTAATGAAACTCATGGTATTATTCATCAGACTGCGTGTGTCACTACCCCTCAACAAAATGGGGTTGCAGAACGGAAGAATGGGCCAGTTTTAGCCGTAACTCGTGCCCTTATGCTTCACATGAACGTTCCAAAACATTTTTGGGGATATGCTGTTCTTACCGCGAATTATCTAATAAATCGCACCCCTTCTCGGGTTTTGCATGGCAAAATTCCTTATCAGGTCATGTTTCCTGACAAGGATCTTTACATTCTTCCCCCAAAACTTTTTGGTCGTGTGTCATTTGTTCATAATCTCTCTCCAGGTCGTGATAAACTTGATCCGCGTTCTTACAAATGTATTTTTCTGGGTTACTCTCTGACACAAAAAGGATACAAGTGCTATAGTCCCTCATTACGGAAGCACTTTGTAAGTGCTGACGTGACTTTTTTTGAAAATATACCATATTATTCTCTTGAGGGTACTCAGTTGACACCATTGTTGGCACCACCTTGTCTTCCTGAGATTGCTCAGTTACCGGCTGACCATGGTCTTTCTGAGACTGCTACTCGACCATCAATTACACAGGTATATGTTCGACGTTCTTCTGCTGCCGCTACTCCTGTTGCACCTCCGGATACAGCTTCTGTGCCCACACCATCTCCTCAAGCGTCTTCAGATCCGACACTCGATCTTCCTATTGCTCACCGTAAAGGTATTCGCTCCTGCACTTCCCATCCTATCTCTCACTTTGTGTCCTATGATCATTTGTCTCCCTCTTTTCGCGCTTTTTCTGTGTCTTTGTCCTCTGTTACTGTTCCTAAGTCTTATTAGGAGGCTCTTTCTCATCCTGGATGGCGTTCTGCTATGGAAGAAGAGATGCGCGCTTTATCACTGAATCATACTTGGGATCTTGTTCCCCAGCCATCTGGAGCACATATTGTTGGTTGTCGTTGGGTGTTTGTCATCAAACACAATCCTGATGGTACTCTTGATCGTCTGAAAGCTCGTCTTGTGGCCAAAGGTTTCACTCAAACCTATGGGCTTGACTACACTGAGACTTTTTCTCCAGTTGCCAAACTCAATTCTGTTCGCATTATTATCTCTCTTGCATCCAACCTTGATTGGCCTCTCCATCAGCTTGATGTCAAGAATGCTTTTCTTCATGGAGATCTCTCTGAGACAGTTTATATGGCTCAACCACCCGGTTTTGAGTCCAAGGGGGAGTCTGTGTCATCTTCGCAAATCTATTTATGGCCTCAAACAATCTCCCCGGGCTTGGTTCGATAAATTCAGCAGTACCGTCGTGTCTCATGGTATGACACGAAGTCAAGCTGATCACTCCGTCTTCTTTAAAAGGACCACTAGTGGTATTGTGATTCTCGTAGTCTATGTGGATGATATTGTCATTACAGGGAGTGACAATGATGGGATTCAGGTATTAATTCGTCACCTTTGTTCCAGTTTTCTCACCAAGGATCTAGGCAAGCTTCGGTATTTTCTTGGCATTGAAGTGGCTCGTTCTAAAGCAGGCATCAGTTTATCACAACGGAAATACACTCTCGATCTCTTGAAAGATACAGGTTATCTTGGTTCTAAACCTGTAGCTACTCCTATGGAGACTAATCATAAGCTTATGCCTGACGATGGTGAGTTGGTTGACGATCCTGAGTTGTATCGGAGACTTGTGGGTAAACTTATTTATCTCACTATCACTCGACCCGATATCTCCTATGCAGTCAGTATTGTCAGTCAATTTATGACTTGTCCTCGAGTTTCTCATATGGAGGCTGTTGTTCGCATCTTGAAGTATCTTAAAAATGCTCCTGGACGTGGACTTCTCTACAAAGCGTCTGGACATCTTCGTATCGAAGGGTATACGGATTCTGACTGGGCAGGATCTCCTGCTGATCGTCGTTCTACCACTGGTTATTGCACCTTTATAGGTGGCAATCTTGTGACTTGGAAAAGTAAGAAACAGTCTGTTGTAGCACGTTCTAGTGCTGAAGCAGAGTATAGAGCAATGGCTCATACCACTTGTGAGTTGACTTGGTTGCGTACACTTCTACATGAGTTTGGGTTTCCAGTACATGATCCAACTCCGTTATATTGTGATAATCAGGCTGCTATCCATATTGCTAATAATCCAGTATTCCACGAAAGGACCAAACACATTGAAGTTGATTGTCATTTCATTCGGTCGAAAGTGGAGTCAAAGGAGATCAGCACGCCTTTTGTTCCTTCAGGCTCTCAACTTGCTGATATTTTCACGAAGGCTCTTCCCAAGGCTTCCATTGATTCTATTTGTCGCAAGCTAGGAGTATACGATGTATACGCTCCAGCTTGAGGGGGAGTGTTGAAAAGGAAAGAATATTGTAGCACATGTTGTAAATCAATTAGGCAATTAGACAATTAGGAAGTTTGTAATTAGTCTAATTAGGTAGATAGCAATTTCCTTATTATTTCCTTTCCTAAATTATCTTGTACACAGTCTATATATTGTGCCTCCTAGTGAGAAGAATATACATCAATTATAATCTTTCAACAATATGATTTACCACTAGACCGCTTTGGTGATGATGGCTTCAAACCAACACCATATTCCTTTGGATAAAATTTCTTGCCAAGAACTTCTATCGGCATCTCCTTTTGTGGTAGGGTGACTGGTAACCCAAGCGCCTCAACTTCTTGATGACGTGCTTCATCCTCTCCGTGGCGGGCCTCAAGTTGTACCTAATAGCAAAGAAAATAAGGAATCAAGTACCAAAAAAAAGAAATAAAAAATAAAGTGTTGATGCAACTTCTGTCAGAATGCTCACATGTAATTGCTCACATATCGGGGCTGCCCACTTCTTCTTATCTTCATTATAATGGGTTGACTTGTAAAAATCTGCAAGGGGGGGACGTTTACCACCACGCTCTTTAGTTTGAGCCGACATAGCAGCTGCAAAGGATTTTGATCCCATGGTATGATGGAAAGGTAAGCTTGCCCGAGCTTTCTTCTTTTGCTTTACTATTTCCTACAAAATGATATAAATATATTAGTAAAGATTTCCATCAAATGAATTTGATTTTCGTTATTTGAAATTGAATTTTACCTCTTTATCTTTATTAGTCTAGATGTTTTCAATCATCCATGCCCAGGCTTCATCAGTAACTCCTCTATATGGCTTGTTGTACGGGTTCTTACCAGCTTCCAATAATTCTTTGTAGTGTTCCTTCATATTGTGACGCCAGGTTCTATACAATTTTTTACACTTGTTGATGCCACGCCTCACATGCTCTTTCTCATCGTATTCCAATATGTCAAATTTATCCTGCACTCAGTCATATAATATAAAACGGCAGTATAAGCAAAAAGGTTTCTATCAGTAAAGAAGGGAATTAAGTATCATAACAAATTCTGTCCTTAACGTAGAAAGAGAAAAAAGAACAGAAATGAAAAACCTGCATTAAAAATTGAATAGACCAATTAGAACTAATACCAAAACCAGCAAATAAATATCCCAAAACAACCTAAAAACCTGCAGCAAATGTGTAAAGAATGCAGCAATAGCAGCAGACCTATGTCCAAGGAATGCAACAACTAAAGCAACAAATTTTTTTGACGAAATGAAGCAACCCTTAGAATCTGTTAATAGGCAGCTTTGCCTATTTTTAGGAAGCCAAAATCCATTCTTCAGATGCCAAAAATGAAGACACCTTCCAATATACACATAGTTGTTTAATTCTCTAACTTTAGAACCCATTAAGTATAAAGAGGTAAAATACTGAACTCGAAATAATATAAAAATAGAAAGAGAACTTTACTCGTGCAGCTTGTATAATGGGAGCTTTAAAAGCAGGGGGAATATCATCCCACTTCTCCATACCCTTCAACGGTGCCGCCATCCTAATTTGTACACCAAGCCAAGTGGCGAACCTTGTGGCATTTTCCCCAACAGGAGATCCTACCTCCAGAGGAACCTCTACAAGAAGTTTGTTGCCATTATTAGCAGCAATTAAGCGTTCAGTGTTAATCCCACAGGTAGCACCCCGGAATCGCGTTGAGGTAGAAGCTGAAAAGTTTAAAAAAGTATGTGTGAATCTTACAATTATAATATGATAGAATTTCACTATCTTTTTATTATTGGTAAAATGTACCTCTGACCATATGCTGTGGTAAAGAACCTGGTGTAGCAGACAGAATCTTGTTGAACCGGTAACTCTTGGGTCGGAGTAGGAGCCATTGTAGCCTCTATTGGAGGCATCTCAGTATGGGGAGGGGATGTATGTTGTGCAACAACATTCTTCTTTCTTCTTTCATTCATGATAGCATCAATCTGACACCATGTGATATAAAATTAATATGACTAATGATATATTTGTAAGCCTTGAATGCACAATATAATTATTTATTACAATTTCTTCCTCATCGCTATAAAAAGTCAAATGGTCATCATCAGAACTCAAATTGTTCTCATCCTCAAGTGGTTGGTACTCCTCGTCGTCATCAATATCCATGGCCCTCATATTTTTCGCCTCCTTAGTATTTTTAGTCTTTCCCTTCTTCTTCAGATCAACCAATGAATTCGCCATCCTCTCAAACCCCCTTTTAGCCAATCTAAGGTTGTTAAAGTCGATTTTTTGCCGCCTTTGCTTCTCATATTCAGGCACTTGCTGGGCCATGCTCCCGGGCTTTATAAACCTGACCTTGTTTTTTGCCATATCTCTCCTATAAGAAAAGACATTCAGACTTTAATATGATATATGAGCAACAATTAAGCTTTCAGTGTTAATTCCATGGGTAGCCATCAGATTAGAATATGTTAAAATAAACACAGAGAATAAGAAAAGAATAACTTTTGTCCATATTTGGTAGCCTACACAGTCAATACTGTTAACAAAATGAAGTCTAAATGAAGAAAGGTAAGTGAAGCCAAAGCTAAGGACACCTCAAATAGGGCATTAGTGCAACAACATCACGTACAAGTAACTCTTCAATAAATTAAGATACTTAGTTGTGCAAGTATTCCATATCAGTTATGTTAACATTTTTTACTTGTAGTTAAACTAGCTCACACAATCCAAGAGTCTCAAGGATGTGTATAAGAAAATACATTGGAAGTTAGATATGTAAAAATCAACTATAGTTGAAATATTGTATTAAGGACATCAAACCAAATAATAGTTTATCATAACCTGTTAAGAGGGTCCCTAAGGCCGATGAGTACATTTTATGTACCTAGGGGTTGGTACCCCTTATTTTATCGTAAAATGTCCTAGATAATTATGCCATTGACTGTTGTCTTTCCAATTGAAAAATGAAATTCAATCGAAGGGTTTTGGCAGATTAGGCTACAGGTACATAAGTGAGAATTCTTTTTTAATGTACACTGACTTATGTGTCCTTTGAAAGCCACCCTTTGTCACATGTGGCACACACACATCTTGCCTATATAAAAGCGAACAATGCTTCATTGTTCTAGGAGGAAAATGCCCATCCTTGCATAAACAAGCCCAAAACTGGTTCTCCAAAGAAAACCAAAATAATCCCTTCTCACCCCACACACACACCCCAAAAAATGCCTTTCAAACTCTCTTTTTCTTTTTCTGAAAGCCCAGACAATTTCCCTCTACAAAAATCCAAAAACTCACTCCTTTACCCAACAATTATTTTTATAGGTGACACCTTTTATATGACACTATCTTAAGTTATATTTTTGTCTAGCCTATACAATTCTACTCTTCATGTTAAATGTCACTCAAGGTGAGCACCATGTAACTCTTATTCGGGGATTTTTATGCCTCTTTGCAATTTAATATTTTAGTACAAGTTATTCAATTTTTATGGGCCAGGATTTATTTGGGATAGACAAATTGACAAAGATGAAAGACCCCAAGTAATAAAGCTACTTCAAATGGCTGACCAAAGAGCTAATGCAACTGGGGGATAGTTTTTTCCTCTGTTTTATAACCAGTAGAACATATTTTAATTGTTATCTCTTCTTTTTATAACCAGCAGCATATGCATCATTTTGCACAGCCTTGTTGCGGTATGGCATTGTCTAATACAAAGATATTTAAATGCCTATATCTAGAGACCACTAACTTCAAAACCCCAGTAACACAAACTAAGAAACACTGAACCCAATTCAAAACCGTTATGCCACTACCATGCATTACCTATTATCTATTCCCCCAACTCCTCCTACAGCAACTCTACAAAGAGCCACCAAATAAACAATTTTATACATCAATTAAGAGGAGAAGCCACTGAAACTCACAACACATTATTCCTAAGATGCCCTAATTTTTGCCTGGGAAGGCAAAAACGGTACGTTTTGTAAGTTGGGTTAGAAGGAATGGTGCTTGGGGTCTTGATCTCTAGTTTTATCAATAGGGAGAAAAATAACCAGAGAGCAACAAGAAAACACACAAAGAGAGTAGAAGAGACAATCGATTGATGAAGTACCAAAACTACAGAGATGAAGCCCTACCTTTCAGTAAACTTCGAGTAAAAGAGCCTCAATCGATTGATTCAGAGCTTCGATCGTTGAGAGAGAGAGAGAGAGAGAGTAATCGATCGGTGTGTGAAGGAGCAGTAGACGACACCCCCAAAATCTTTAACAATGGTAGGGGAGTTTTGGTGACCAGAAACGACGTAGTTTTGGTATTCTTATATTTCAGTGACACACCAAAACTTTTCAGTGACACCCCCAAATTTTTAAACCGCGCGCCAAAATTTTCCCACGCCCGCTTGCGCCAAAATTTTGACCTTTTGGTGACAAACAAAGCCTTGTCACCCAAAATTGGGTATTAAGTGACACAAAACTTGTCACCAAAGTGAAACTCCTGTCACTGTAAATTGCCTCCATCTGGCGAGCATGACCCGACTCTTTCGGTGACAGCCTTGTGATTTTGTGTCACTGTTCGTTACATTTAGTGACAACTGTCCCCAGGGCGTGTCACCGTTGGTGTTTTTTCTTGTAGATATACAGAACACAAGACAATACTATCATGTATAAATTCCAAAATCGATGTCTCAAAGTAGGAGCGTAGAATTAAAGTCAAGATTTCAGATGCCAAAAACCTTATTCCGAAATTGTCTGTAAGCATTTTGTTATGTAATTCAATAGGATCTGATAAAGGAGGGATGGCAATGGGTCGGTTCGGTTCAGGTATTGTCATATCTGAATCCATTACCCGAAAGTAGATGGGTACCCAGAACCGAACCGAAACCCGAATGGGTAGGGAAAATTGAAACTATAACTAAACCAATCAGGGATCAGTTCTGTTCAGGTACACCCCGTTAAATTAAAAATGAAATAAAAATGAAATAATTATGATTGAAAATCAATATGAAAATCAGTTAAACTTAGGGGTGAACAAAAAAAACAAAGAACCGAACCGTTTTTTTTTTTCGCTTTTTCAACACACCGGTCCGGTTCTCGGTTCGGAAGGCTTCCAAAATATAGGAACCGGTTCGGTTCTTAGGATTTAAAGACTGGTTCGAACCGAACCGAACCGGTTTTATACATATATATGTAAAATACATATTAAATGTCCTCTTATTACAAAAAAGTGAAGGGCGCGGGAATCAAACCCCGTCCGTCCGCGTATTAACTTTCTCACTTAGGCACTTGGCTGGCATTCAACTTGTGTTAAAGGAAGGAAAGAAAAAGATTAAAAATTTGCCTTTGATGCACGTGTCGGGTTGGTCGTGTTTGTGTCGGGTTCGGGTCGGGTTGACTTTGATTGGGTCGTGTAAAATGGTACCCGAAACCGAACCGAACTATCTTATAAACCGATCGGTTCGGGTAGTGTCGGATTTCGGTTCGGTTCGGGTCGGTTGAGTTGGTCGGGTTCACCCACCCCCAAATTCCAGATTTCACATCAGAGAGGGGGAGAGAGAGAGAGACATCAAAGATCACCCAGATTCATGCCAAATTCATCAAAAATCCCAAACAAATCACAAGAAACTTGGGTTAGTTTCAGTCTTTCATGACTACAAATTTACAATAGCTACTTAGCTAGAACAGATCCGTATAAAATTATAAATGGTCTATTGGAATAAAAATGGAACAAACATTGTACATGAAAACCTGAAAAGTGGTGAAGGACATCTCAGCTATGGAGTTTTGAAGCATATGAAGCCCGGAAGGGGACAACATCGTCTATTTTGCCGCTGTTGTTTCTGTTGCTGCCGTCGTCGTCGATGGAGGCTGGAGAGAGAGATAAGAGAGAGGAAGGGTGTGCGTGATTTGAGAGGAGAGAGAGATCTGACATTTGAGAAGGAGTGTGTGTAGGTGGATGGCGGTGGATGGCTGGGGGTGTGGACGGACGGCGGTGGAAGGCTTAGAGATGGACGGATGAAAAAGAGAGAGAGAGAGAGAAGGGGTGGGAATTTCTAGATCTCACTTTGAAATGGGAAGTGGTGAGGTAACTATGGGAACTTGGGAAGTCTGGGAAGGTTCCAGACGTGTAATCTGTTTATACATGAACGGGTCGGTTCGGGTGAACCCGACCTCCTAGACTCAAACCCGAAACCCGACCCGACTGTATCGGGTTGCCAAATTTTCAACCCAAACCTGACCCTATGGTCTTTGAAAACCGCCCGAAACCCGGTCGAGTTGGCGGGTTGGGGCGGGTCGGGCCGAGCGGGTTTTGCTCACCCCTACTCCTTACCCAGCCGCGGCACCCAAAACGTATTCTCATTTCTCAAATCTAAAAGTGTACCCAACTCTCTCTCTCTCTCTCCAATTATCCAATATCACGGACGAAACCCACCATCTCCTACCTGAGAGACACCCAACTGAGATCTCAAATCCTCTCATCTCTTTCGTTTCCCTCTCTCTCCTCTCGTTTGTCGACGCATATGGATGATGATGAAGAAGATCGGACAAATTAACAGCCGAACCTCTTCAATCAGATCTGAGATCGAGTCTGTGTCAATCGATTCGTGTATGTATATCTCGAACGATTCCTGTATGTATACATGCATGTATATGCATATATGTATGTCTTGCTATATATAACTTGTAGAAATCGAGATCTGGTGTAAGATTTTGGAACTTGTAGAAATCGATTTGAAAAAGTAGAGACTCAGTATGCGTGGGTATTATACATAGCTTGTATTTACCATAAATATGTGCTAAAACTTAAGATCTGGAACTTGTTTGCTGATTGAATCTCTGAGTTGCAGTTTTTTTTCCCTATTGTGTGCATGTGTTGCAAATTTCTGTCTCTCCCCCTCTGAACCGAACCGACCTCCGAACCGGGACGAACCGAACCGATCTCTAGAAATCCGGTTCCAGTTCTGTGGTTCCTCCGAACCGGTTTTGTTCGGTTCACTCAAAATCCCCTCCGAACCAGACTGAACCGAACTAGTTACACCCCTAGTTAAACTTAAACTGGAAATGTCATAGATCCGTCACTTAAAAATGTATACAGATATGCATCCAGATATTTTAAATGCAAAACTAATATATATCTAAGTAGAAATTCAATGCATTTAAGTTATACACCGGATAAACTTCTACATATGAAAGGTAATTTTGCAATTACACATATCCAGTTCGGTTCGGGGAACGGTTTTGTTATCAACTTAAACCAGAACCGAACCGAACCCGTTCGGTTATCTCACATCCCATACCATACCCTCACCCATGGGAAATATTTCGGTTATGGTTCGGGGAAAAAAATCAGTTAATGTTCGGGTACCCATCGGTTTTGTCGAGATTGCCATCCTAAGGGTGCCCCTATCCTCATCCTCCATTGTCTTACCGATAAATCCCCACAACAAAAAGAATACTACTATTTAGAGTTTCAGATAGTAGTTCCTCGTAATTTATAACTCAATGCTTGGCTTGATGAAAACCCATACGATGAAAAATATGCACCCGATTCCGGACAATGTTGCATGCGAACCGAAAAATAATCAGTGCAATACAATGACAAAATTGCATGTAAACAGAATAAAATCAGTGCAATACAATGCCTTGGAATAGCACCATTAACTGGTTACGAAAAACATTACATTGTGCTCAGGGACATGGCCCAACCCTATTTGGCAGTTACACTGAAAAACTTCGGCTGCATTAAGTTCATCAGAACTAAAAGGAGGAATAAAGTTCATCAGAACTAAAAGGAGGAGACATCAGACACGTCTTAAGTACATGAGTTTGGGAAAACATCAGCCCTAGCCGATAAAAGGGGGAAAAAATCAATCAGCCTAATGCTTCAAGAACCTAAAACATCATACGATTCAACCATGAATTCCATTGAAGAAACTCCCGAATAAACTACTCCCTCCGTCCCATTTTAAATGACCACCTTTCTATTTTGGGATGTCCCAAAATAAATGTCCACTCTCTATAAATAACCATCAAAACATACCAAACTTTTAATTCTACCCCTAAAAAGTACTCATTGATTTGACAATTTTGTTATATTTATATCATTCTTAAATTGACAATATCTTTCAACATATAATATTTTTCATGATTTTGAAAACTTTGTATAATAGATTAATTGAAATCTATCAAACAAGATCCATATTTCATATTTTTTGAGATCCATATTGAAGGACATAAACAATTTAAATAAATTTAATTGACTTCACACTTTTAAAGGTTACTTTTACAAATTTAGAGCAAAAATTTTAACTTCTTAAAGAGTTCGATTTCCCGTAGAGGACATTTAAATTGGGACGGAGGGAGTAGGTCACAGAAAAGTTAGTCACTTGATAAGAACAAAAAAGATTTCAACATGCGATTTCTAATCTTACAGTCATTTCTAACCTTTATTTTTTTTGCTTTTTTTGGTATGATTAACCTTTCCTTTTTTCTTTTTTTTTTCACGTGTCCTCCACTCCGGCACAACCATATACTGCATGATGCAACTACCCTGCACACATTGCTGATGAATAGTCATAATATTGTACGGTGCTTACTGCTTAGCAATTAATTCTACCATCCACGACGTCCATTGAAATCTGTAATTCACATCAGTGTATTTTTATGTTGATCCATGGACACAAACTAAATTGGCAACAAAGCTAGTCCAAATGAATTACAAATCCTGCCAAAATGGTAAAGGAGAAGGAGAAGAAGGACAGGAGTAGTAGCTGTAAATAAGGGACACCGCACAAATCAACTGAATAAAAGTACCGAACGATCAGAAGACTAAGCGAACCATCAAAAAAGGTTAAGAATATGGTAATGGTAGCTTGAGATTCATGATTTATATGCAACATACTCCCACAAATAAGCGACTTGGCAGCAAAGGATATCCAATTTACATTCAAAATCACAGTACGTATCACAATCTTGTCTGGTTAATACTTCTTCCTTTCTTTTTTCCCAGCTCTCTCAACTCTGTTCTGCTCTCCACGGATTTGACTCCCAAGTAAAAGGAGGCTCTCTTTGTAACTCTCCGCATGACACCAGGTTAAAAATGTACTGAAACCAATGTCAATTCCAAGTTTCTGTAAAGTATTCAGTCTTAGGGTCATAAGAAAGAAGTGCCCAGTACTTATTTCTATCAAGAGTTCACCACTCTTTTTAAACCCAACCATTCTCTGCATTACCGGATCAACCTCCATAACTAGGTGTGCAGTCCAAGACTCAGCCACACCATATTCCCTCAGTACCCACACACGCCACTTTTCCTAAGCATTATTTCCTATGTCTTCAATCAGTGCAAGATCTCCCAGAAAACAGCAGGACGGATACTAAGGAGAAGACTCAAATCAGATCCTACATCATAAGGAACCACTATTGGTCTAAACAAGTCATCCCCGAAATCGAACGACAGCACCAAATGGCGACCACTCATCTTATCAGTCGCAGTCCAATGCACAGCTACATTCAAATAAGCCTGTGGTGCCTTTTTTTGAATAGAATAACACTTAAGACCACCCAAATGGCTAATGTCTTTCCAAGTGCCCAAGCTCAATCTATAAATGTCCATCTCGGGGTTTTTACTAGACTCAAGATACACAATCCTCACCACATTGTAGTCATTTGATTTGGGATCAAACCCAAACCCCATCACGTGCTCAAACTTCCCATGCGTGAAAACAGTTATCCTGGGTTTTGGTAGGGTCACAGATTTCCTTATCCAAGGGTTCCATAGAATCGTGTCATATGCATAACTAAACTGATCACCAGTGATACAAACCAATCCATTACAGGAACCAAGTATCCTATACAAATCATTGACAGTGCTCTTGAACGGAAATTCAATCTTTTGATACTCATGAAAAGATTCATTATCTATGTCTACACGGAGCGAGTATACCTCTTCCTTACGGCATTCAGAGTAGTGCCGAATGAGAATTAGATCGTGGGCATTGTTGTAGGATGCCAATTGTAGTCGGTTGAGGTGAGCAGTGATGAAAGTGTACCAAGATTTCCAGACACAAGTACACATAAGGAGGGAATTGATGGGTACTCTTGCGAAAATATCGGTTAATACTTCGTGAGGCAGGTAGTCCTGTATGTGGTGTTGCATCTTGTTGTAGTTCTTCAAATCTTTCTTGGGGACCTTTTCAGAGAACGTTGTTATTCAGAAGGATTGACGATAGGTTTGCATCTAGAGAAACTGCTGATTGAAGTGCAAAACCCTAATAATTCTTGGAAAGAAAAGTGGAAGTAAAGCACATTACCTTCGCTCCTACGTTCTAAGAGCAAGTGCACCAATGGCTAGTTATATTACCTAGTAAACAGTGTACATTTTGGGTTTAGCTAGTGGCTTTTCTTTTCCAAGCCACACCAATGCTAGGCATTTTACCAATTATCTATTAAAAAATTACTTTCCTAAAATTGGAGCCCAACAACATTTTTGCTTCTTGAAATTGGAGCCCAACGATCACCTGCAGATCTAGAAAAGGAAGACCACACCCATGGGCAGCAGCAAAGCAATATCCACCACCTACAGAAGCTTTTATTACAACGGTAACCTTGGCACCCAATCAATATATAGGCCATTGTCTTCTTCAACGAATCATTCAAATTTTGTTTCTCTTCTACATTTGAAATAACAGTTTACACTTTTGTCCAATTTATTCCTTCACTTCTTCATTTTCAATATATGGTGCCCAATCGTGTACTCAATATGATCATGAACGATTCGGATTTTTCCGAGTCTGATGAGGAGGAGTTAGAAATTAATATTAGAAACAATTGCTAGGTATGAAGAAGAAGACAATGAGGGCAGGGGCTCAAGCTCAAGCCGTGGTCTTAGTGAAGGTCGCAACATTGTCAAACGTGATATTCTTGGTGGCCAAAAAAAGCTCTTTGCTGACTATTTTTCAGAAACGCCAGTTTATGGTCCACACTTCTTTTGAAGGAGATTTTGGATTGAGACATTCTCTTTTTCTTCGAATCAATCATGAGGTACAAGCATATGACCCATACTTCATCCAAAAAAAGAAATTGTGCAGGAAAGCTTGGTTTGTCATCTCTTCAAAAAATGACCACCTCATTGAGAATGCTACCTTATGGTGCACCGGCTGATTCTGTGGATGAGTACGTGAGGATTGGAGCAAGCATTGCAATAAAGAGCCTAAATCATTTGTTAAAGCAATAATTGCAGTTTTCTCTTAAGAGTACTTGAGGTCACCCAACGAAGGCGACATTGCTAGGTTGCTAGCGGTTGGCAAAATGCATGGATTTCCGGGGATGCTGGGGAGCCTTGATTGTATGCATTGGAAATAGAAGAATTGGCCAACCGCATGCAAAGGTATGTATACTGGCCACGTTCATAAACCAACAATTATTTTAGAGGTTGTGGCATCATATGATCTATGGATATGGCATGCATTTTTCGGGTTGCCTGGGTCTCATAATGATATTAATGTGCTAGAAAGGTCTCCACTATTTGCTGAGCTTTCTCAAGGATGTGCACCTCGGACTTGGGGTTGCTGTTGTGCAGCCTGTGCACAGCAGCTGCTGCGCACAATCACAACCGTCCGTTGCTTGGATGAACGGTCTAGATTTCAAACAAAATAGAAGAATTGTTCGCGCGAACAATTTGTTTTCAATCCGAATCGTAAAAAAAAGCAATGGACGGCTGTGATTGTGCGCAACAGCTGCTATGCACAGGCTGCACAGCAGCAACCCCGTGGCCGTGCACCTCCGGTCAATTACAACATCAATGGTAATGACTATACTATGGGATACTATTTGACTGATGGCATATATCCGCAGTGGGCTACATTTGTTAAAACAATTCCCAAACCACGAGAAATTAAGAAAAACCATTTTGCTTGATGCCAAGAATCTGCAAGAAAGGATGTAGAACGTGCATTTGGAGTTCTTCAAGCACGATTTGCAATTGTTCGAGGACCGGAAAGGTTTTGGGGTCGCCAAACACATATGTAGACACCCCAATTTTGATAACTTGTGCACCCCCGATGATGAAAAGAATGCGCAAAATGTACTTCGAAACGGATACTTGGAACGGATGGATCAACCAAACCAAAAACCTAAAACCCACCTAAACCGTACGGCCTGAACCCATAAACCGTATAGCTCGAAAAACCACTTGCACCGTGCGGTGTCACTTTGTGCACCGTACGGCATATTATTGACGCCGTGCGGCGCCCTTGTCCCATCAACAGGATTCCCGGGTTTGCCCGGCAGCTCAGAGCGATGATGATATTCGACGAAATGATGATATTCGGTGATGATGAGAATCGTTTGCGTGCAAGCCTCGCTCATCGTTTGCCTATAAATACCGTTGTCACCCGTCGGTTTCAAGGAGAGAGGTTGCCCGTCGGTTTGAAGGTTGAGAAGAGAAATCAAAGAAAAAAAACAGAGAGTGAAAAGAAAACCGTGAAGAAAGAAATCAAAAACCTTCCTAACCCTGTTATCACCCTCTCACACTCTATACGCATTCCTCAGAAGGCTCAAATCCACAACCTGAAAGTCGCAAATTTCTTCCCCATCCGGTCGGTTCGTTTCAAGGTACAAAACGCCCGTGTTTTAAAAAAAACCACTGTGATCTTCTGAGGGGAGTCCCCATCGGGCTCGAGGATAGCTCCGTAGCTATTCCTTGAGTCCAAACGGGGATAGTTCAGTAACATTCGAGCCTCTCGGGAAGGAATCACGAGATACCATCCATTGTCGCGGGATGCCGTCCCTGAAAACGAGGTACATTTGCCTACTCAAAACCATTTTCTAAGCTTGTTTCGATCAACAAAAAGTATGGTTTTCTGCCTGAAAACAAAGTTGGTTTCAATCGGACAAAAATAAGAAATTTCGAAAAAATAAATAAATATGCACTGCTCAAAGGCACCGCACGGCACCTTTGTGGTACCGCGCGGTGTACATTTTGAAACCGCACGGTGTAACTGGTAGATGCTCTGTTTCCTGAAATCCAGTACCCTGTTTTCTCAATCCAATACTCTGTTTTCTCGAAAAACCAGATGGTCAAATTACGTCTTCCCCCTCTACTTTCTGTTTCTTGCATTTGTACCCCTCTTAGTTAAATTTCTCGCGCTTATGTGCTCGATTACGTGTTATTTTGATTCATCATTATTATCTGTCTCTTTCTAAGCTCCTTATTCTTTGATATACTGTTTATGTGATTTAAAGTTTTCAATAAAATATTTTCAAAGAAAATCCCACAATATTTAGTAAAGACCGGAAGAATCCGGGCACGCGGGGTGCATTTTTCAAACAAAACCTTCCCCGCGGGTAACCTGGCTCCCGAACCCAAATCTCTATTTTTCGCAGATCAAACCCTTTTTCAGCGGCACAAGAGTCATTATTTTCTAAGCGGTTTCTCAGGTACCCAACATTCTCCAAAGAATTAAACCCCGGGTGGCGACTCTAATTTTTTTTTTTTTTCCCGGATCGCCCTTTTTCACAACCAAAACTCCGTGGATAATTACTTTTCCGCAAACCAACGGAAGATCGAGCGTCCACAACATAAAAATATCATGACAGCTTCCATAATACTACACAACATGATCATTGAGGATGAACGGGATGATAATAATATTGGAGTGGTAGATATCAACTATGATTCATTGGACCATATTCCTCCAGTACAAGTATCACACGAGTCAACTACTGAACTTAGGGAATTCATCCAACGTCATCATCGCATAAGAGATAGGGGTGTTCATTCTCAACTCCAAGAAGACTTAATTGAGCATCAATGGCAAATCTACAGCCAATCATAAGAAGAACTAGTTTGAACTCTAGTTTGTATGCAATACTAGCGCTATATTATTATTGACCATGTGATTTTCATCTTTGCAATCATCTATAATTTTAATTTAGATTCTACTAGTCCTATTGTTGAGTATGTCAAATTGTACCTTATGTTCAATTACAAACTTATAAGTAGTGCAAATTGCTTCTAATGAACATGTCTAATTAGCTTCCCATTTCCTCTCAGTTTCCTGGTTATTGGGGACTTATGAATTTTCCCATTTCAAATTGCTTATGATGAACATGTCCAGTTTCCTTCAATGTTCATAGCAGAATGTACAACAAAGGCCATTTAAGGCTCCAAAACAGAGTAACAAGATTGCACTAACATATGCCAAAACAAAGTTCCATTTAGTAGTTGTCTTTCCTTACACACACAAAGACCATGGCTTACAAAAACAACAAAAGCATAAGCCAAGCAGCCTGTCATTCAAGGCTCCAAAAAGTGAGCTCAAATCACATTTAGACACTTCAAAATGACACTTCTACATCAAGATATACCTTTTAAGACTACAAAAAGTGAGCTCTTGCTATAGATTTAGACACTTCAAAACAAGTTTCAGCTCTAGCATTCCACATATGACTGAACCTTTCTTCTTTTGTCTAGGATTTTCCTTTTCCGGAGAGCATAGAATTCTTGTTGGTCTTCCGACAAGTTACTGATATCCAACATAATTATCCTCTATTCCTCTTTGAATTCTTCCAATTCAAGCCCTACTTTCTTAATGCGAATTTTCTCTTCCTCTTGAGCATATGTTTTTTCAAGCATCTCCAATTTCTTGTTAACCAACTTGTTTATGCTTTCTGTTATCTTTTCCAATGCCCTGGAAATCTAAGTTCAACTTTGGATCTCGTTGTTCCTTCGTTTGAAATTCTTCTTTTCGGCTTTGATACCCGTTGGTCGTTCCAGGCCACAAAATTACCTGTCGGAACATTGTCATCCTCTAGATTTATCGCATTAATTTAGAGTAGGACACGGTGCCACCCCGTTTCTTGGTTGTTTCGATTGACTCTTTTTCTCACACTCCAAGAACCACTTTGGTTGATTCTTCAATGTAGTCCAGCAATGTTCGAATTGGAATGATGAACCCTTGTTCATTTTTTGATACATCTCTCTTGCCTCGCAAAGCTTTAAAAAAAAAATACAACAATGCAGTAATATAATAAAAAAAAAACAGATATAAAAGTCAAAAACAATAAAACCAATACCTTATCTTCGTTGTTTGAGCCACTTCGATTCCTTGATTCAACTTGGGCATAGCAGCCACAAAACTTATTTGTGGCTCCTTGAATCGTTGACTGATAGGCGCGTGGAAAGCTTGCTTTTGAACGCCTAAGAAGGGTGATTTAGAATGTTAGACGTGCGTTTAAGCTTCATTTTTTCCATTTGATATATGCACGTGGTATTTTTGGTGTGTTGGAAGTAATTTGCAGGTATTCTAAGGTTGTGGGTGTGATTTCGAGACATTGGAAGTACATGCACGTAGATCAATAGTGAGAAGCGATCGGATTTTGCATGGAAGTGATCATAACCCGTCGGGAGCGCTACCCCATTTTGTTGGAGCGCTCAAATTGGGCACAAAAGGGCTGAAAAATGAACAGAAGGTTCTTGAGCGCTACACCAAAAGTGGTGTCGCGCTACCGGGTTGTTAGAGTCAATGGTCAACAGCGGAGCAGCCGGTCAACGGGAAGGATAAGGCAGCGGTAGCGCTACCCCAATTTACTGGTAGCGCTACCGGTTCGTTAATTAGGCCATTGAACGTCGTCGTCTTGTCTTCACGCGGAATGTTTTGGGATTTTCGTTCGTTTTTCATTAGGATTAGAAAGATTAGTATAAATACTTTTGTTACAACTCAGATTAGGGTTCCACGAATTATTTCTAGTTTTCTTACTTTTTGAAGTTCGGCTACAGTTTTTACTTCAGCATTCTACGTTCAAGTTTGTTCCGAATTTTCAGAATTTCAGCTTTGGATTGGTGTGCCGTGTTACTAATAAAGTTTGATTTCTCCTTGCAATCTACGGTATCGTTTGCTATTTTCATATTTAATTTTTCAAGCATGTCTAGATCTAGGATTCGTTCAATTTCTGCAGTTTTTATAATCATGAGCGAGTAGTCGCCTTGAGTGCGGCTGCGGGGCGAAGGCGCCGCGCATCTAGACTAATCAATACTTCACCTCGGGGCCGAATTGACTCAATTTTCGGGCAATTTTAGGAAACATAAATTTTTCTAACAAACAAAACCCAGGCATCGCCGGAATTCGAATGCGCACGGAATCTGATGACAGGTGGTGCGCATTTGTTAGGAAGCCTTTCTTTTATTCTAAAATCAGTAAAAAGAGGAATTGTGGCCCGAGTAAATATCGGTTAGGCTAGTCGCGGACGCCGGGTTCCCTCAGCTGTGCTCTCTTTATTAATTTGCATCCGGTTAAATTAGCTCGTTAATCTAGTTAATCAATCTCATCAAATCAAGGGGTGGCTACCTAAGAGCCAGGTAAAACTGCACTTCCACACTTTTGAGTCAAGCACTTAAGTCGTCTCTGTGGTTCGACTCCGGTACTTCTGGATTTATTGTGCTACACTGGTCGAGAGTCCTACGCTTGGGACGCATCTTTATTCGTCTTATTTTTAGTCACCTGGTCGGTCAAGCATTGACCACCGATTCGTTAAGGAAACTTCCGTGCGATTCGACTCATATGGTTTGTTCTCGTCAAAGAATTCTTTCATTCTTGCCCAGAATGCAGTTTTTTTTTTGTCAGTACCATGCACAGGATCCATGCTAATATTAAGCCATGCTGACACAAGAAGTTTGTCCTCTTCTATACTAAAATTCGCCCAGCGTTGTTGCTTCTTAGAAACTGGTCCCACATAAGCGGGGACTCAGTTTCTTGGCTAAGTACTTGATTGTCTCGCTTGAAACATTGTGATTCCATGAGATAATGTTCCTCGAAGTTTGAACCTGATCGCATAAGATTGCCGAAGTACCCATAGTTCTGCGAATCCATCTCTACAACACCATTACATCTTATTAAGTATAGAAGAAATATACAAGTAATATGGTAATATCCAAAGGTTCTAAACTTAAAAGAAAAGACACAAAGCACAAGGATAGATTGTCAAAACCTTAACAATTAATCAATGGTTTTAGTGGAGGAGTTTTAAAATTCAACTTTGTATGTTCTTTGGTATGTCACACTATCTAGTAAAAATTCATAGATGGAGTGGTCTTCTAAGAAAGTGTATCCTGGGGGGCATAATTGTTGGGTGTTAATGCTAATATCTTGCTGCCAAAATAGAATTTCACAGCATCATTTCGTATGGATGTTCAGATTATGATTCCATTCAGCATATAGCGGAATGGCAACTACTAAATTATAGATGGAAAATCTAAGCAAGCAGGGCATTGCAAGTTCTGTCAAAATTATGATCACGATTTGAAATTATGATCATGATTTGCCTACCGTGTGTCCTTGTTCGAATATTGTACACCGATGCAAATGATGCTTGGTAAACATCTTAGAAAAAAAGATTTTGTGTCCTTATGGTAAAGTCACTAAACAGAAACGAGACAAACTCATTGTTTGTTTGGAACAAATTGTGAAGTCTTGTGGAGTGCAATCATAGGGTTAAAAACTACGAAATACTAACCGAATACTGATCACTCCATCCAAAATATGAAAAATAAGAGAAGCACTAGTTGCTCTATGTTGAAGTGCACGTACTCCGTAAACTATCTCAGTTTTCCTCTTTAAAAAGAGTTTTGAGTGGACATGTTTATCAAACATGGAATTGATATTTCCAACGGCACTCAGTAAATTCATCGAACAGTTAGTGAGCTATTTTCTCCACCAATTTTGCTCACAAACATGACTCCCAACAAAATCCCCAATCTTGTCCAGGGAAAGAAGTACTAGATATTTATGCCCAAGGATTAAAGACAAAATTGTTCCCACTCATCTATTTGAAATCTCGTACTTGAGTAGTTCGGTTCATATAGAGTTTCAAGTTGTTTCTCTACATATTGTAAAGCCCATCCCTAAACAATAATCATGGATTCCTTGTACCACTGATTTCTCTATTAAACTCAAGCAAGAAACAAGAAAACGTTTTTGGGATTCATGCCTGTTGCTAGTAGAGCGTTGTGGAACAGACAAGGTCTGAGAGATGAAATTACAAGATGAGGAAACTTTGAGAAGTACCAGAGATGGCGTGAAGTGAGAGATAAGGGGAAGAAGCGTGGGAGAAGGAGAAGAGATGCGGGGGAGGAAAATAATAAACAATTGGATCGCTTGTGAACAGTACCTCAGCAAGAGAAACGAGGTACTGTAGCCAGAGGAAGAATACCTACAGGTTTAGAGAGGCTGGTGCAGGAGAGTTCTCTCATATTGGCTAGCGAAAATACCTAAAATGCTTCTTTAGCTCTTCTGCTGCACTTGCTCTAACACCTAGAAATTTGCAGAACGACAAGCCATAAGCCTCAAAGCCCCAACAATTTTGAACGAGTTCAAATTTCTGAGGCACTATTTGTTTTGGCGCGTACTGTGTAAAACTTGAAAGGGTACTAAATAGAGTTTAGGTTAGTAAGTTTAGGCAATAATCGTGTCAAAATTAATTATGGGGTAAAAATCACTTAGACCCCTTCATCTATCACTCTTCCACCCCTCATCTTTAAAACCTAGCAACCACACCCCCTCATCTTTCAATCTACGTGAAATGTTTGAAGCTGTTAAATTTTAGCATGAATTGACTAAAATGCCCCTTGTTATATAAGGGGTGGTTCAGTTAGGGTTTTCATTTGGCTGCCCCCAAATACGATCAAGTCTCCCGTCTCTCTCCTCGCTCTCTACCGATCCACCTCCATCTTCTTTGATCAATCTCTCTACCCTTCATATCTCACCAAAATCGATTGAAAACTAGAAAACCTAGATCAATCTCTAAAAGACCACACCATTCGTGTACCTAGCATATCTATACAGCGTGAAACATAAGGGGAGCTGTGTCTCCCACCGTTATCTTGTTACTATAGAACGGTGAAACTCCACTCCATCTTCCATAATAAATAGATAGAGTCAGAGAGAGAGGTAGAAGAAGACAGAGATACGGAGGGAGCTCCCAAGACCAAAGTTAGGGTTCAAAGCTTTCTCTCTCTACAAATTTACTTTGCTTTGCTTAGGTCTTCAACAATTGATTAATTGGTCTATTGGGTCTCCAATAGAGGGATTGTTTCGAAACTGGCACATATTTCTCTATCGTGGGCTATAAAATTTCAAATGGTTTATCTCCAATTTGACTTCGAGGTTCCTTTTGAAAAGTTCCCCAAGGGCATTCTCGTTTCTTCTGATTGTTGCGAAATTAATTTTGTCAATGTTTCTTTGATTATGAACTATCTTGGATTTTTCAACAGTTCTCTTGCAATTTCAATCCCTTCATACCCTACCTCGCCATTAGTTACGTCGATCGATTCATCTCCAAGCAAGAAATTCCAGTACGATCGATTCGTTTAAATAAATTAGGAAAATTTAGACTTTTATGGTACTAGTGATGATGGAGGTGAGAGGAGGAACATGAAATACGGTCCTAGTGATGGGAGGATGAGGAAGGAAGTAATGCTGATGGAGGAGGAGAGAAGGGGATGAGTGGAGGAGGGAATGTATGGCGGGCAAAATAGGCTTACAAATTTCAATTTGGATGGAAAATCACAAGTTTTGTTAAAAAATTGGACGGACTGGTAACGGAAGGGTACTAAGTGATATGGGTTGAAAGATGAGGGGGTTTGGTTTATAGGTTCTAAAGATTGGGGTGTATCTATGGAAGAGTGATAGATGAGGGGATCTAAGTGATTTTTACCCTTACTCCTAAGTATGGTTCATGTAGGTCGAAATTAAGGAGGTGTTCCACTATGGGTGTTTTTAGAATATACTGGTTTTTCACAGTTTTTTATGTGATGTATTGTGAGAGAATAACTTGTGTTGATTTTTGGAAAAGACTGTTTTTTGTTAGTGAAACACCCCTAAGTAGGTTAAGATCAAAATAAATCAACATTAGATATTAGTCCAATAAGAAGTTTATTAAACTAATAGTAAATAGTTTAAAATATCAAAAAAATTCATATAAAAATTTAAAATATTACAGCATTATCATCTCAATGTATGATTCAATGTATGGTTACACTTGTCCATTAAAAAAGTGCATATGCATATTTAATATATTAGTAGTAACTTATTTAGCAAATATAGACTTTTCCAATTACAAAGATGTTATTAATTATTAGTTTTATATTCTGTAAACTCGTAAGAAATAATTTTACTTACATTAATAGATGATCTTTTGATCCTTATTTTTAAACGAATTTCATGACTAAATTTTCCACCTCCCATCTTTCAAATTTACTCTCCGTTATTCTAGCTTTTTTTTAAAGAGTGGTCCCCAATCTATTTCCGAATTGTCAATTTAGCCCCCAATAGACAAAATGCGTCTATTGCATCCCCAAACTTATTAATCGACGTTTAAATGGTCCCCATCCCACACAACGTTTGGTTTCACCGTCAAAAGAAGGGGCATTCTCATAAAAGCACCCATACTACCCCATTTTTCCCACCCTTTCCACGTGTTTTACCCCCCTTGGTCTTAGACTTTTGGAGGTAAATCCTCCCGCCTAAAAGAACTGCTGCCTCCACCTATATATACATGCATGCCATAAGACAGAGTTACAAAAAACAGAGAACCAAAAAGCATCCAAGAAAGACAAGAAAGATGAGTGCATCCTCTGTGACCTGTGGCATTCCCGGCCGGACAAACCTTGTACTACTGCAACCACCTGGGCGTGCTGAGAACATCATGGACTGATTCAAACCCAGGAAGGAGGTTCATAGGGTGCCACAAATGGCAGATAATGCTCTAACCCACCTGGGCGTGCTGACAACATGGGGCCTGCAATGACATATCCCGAAAAAACAAAAAAAAATAATCATCAATGGAAGACTTTTTACAAGTAAATAAACACCATGGGCCCTAGAAAGCAACAAGACATACATATTTCATGTAAAAAAAGAAGACAGATAGTGTATCAAACTTCCAGAAAGTCGAGAAAGTTTTCACTTACCGATTCCTAGGGTTTCACTCCAGCGCTGAATCTTGTACCACAAATCTTCTTCTTATGGTTTCGAGATCACACAGTGAGAGAGAGAGAGAGAGAGAGAGAGAGAGAGAGAGAGAGAGAGAGAGAGAGAGAGAGAGAGAGAGAGAGAGAGAGAGAGAGAGAGAGAGAGAGGATGGTGGAGTGGAGAGAGAGCGTAAAGTGTGAGGAGTGAGGGTGAAATGAGCGATTTACGTGACAACCCTCAATTTTGATGGTGAAACCAAACGGCGTGTGGGATGGGGACTAATTATAAGTGGATTCATAAGTTTGGGGATGCAATAGACTTTTTTTGTATATTGGGGACCAAACTTAAAAATAAGCCGCGTTATTCTCTTTCCTAGAATCTAAAAAAAGTTACCAAAAAAAAAAAAAAAAGAAAGCACTTTAGTACTGATGAAAAGGTGGTGCGATGGGTAAATTTTTCATCCCGAACAAGAAAAGAATTCAATAGTTGCCCTCATACTATCAAGTCAAAAAAAAATTAAGGAGATATTCATCCCGAACAAGAAAAGTAAAATCACAAACCAACAATTTGGTTTTGTGAGGTTTTACAGCATAAAGGATGCAGATTCAGCCATCAAGCAAATTCACGGACAATGGTTTTGGGGTCAAAAATTGGTGGTTCATATGGCCAAATTTGGAATCAGAAGCAACAGCAGCACAAAAAGTTGGTGTATAGAGCGAAGAATCCCAATCCCATCAACAAGCAAAAAGAAGTTATTCAGTTACAGCAGCACAAAAAGTTGGCATACAGAGTGAAGAATCCCAATCCCATCGACAAGCAAAAAGAAGTTATTCAGCTACAGCAACACAAAAAGTTGGCGTACAGAGTGAAGAATCCCAATCCCATCGACAAGCAAAAAGAAGTTATTCAACCGAACTATGGGAATCCTGAAACCCATATATTCAGGAGTGCTGGAAAATCAACTATCCAATTCTTTTTCTTTTTTTTTTCGTCATTCGTCATTCCTAATCTATTACATGGGGGAGTGGGTAATGGGACTCGATCCCAGGATGCAGTGTGGGGCATCCAAGAGCTCTACCGCATGAGCTAGCCACCACTTGCAACTATCCAATTCAACACACAGAAAGTAACAATTCAACCAGCTGTGGGAATGGGTGGTTATACGGAAGCGCAATTGCAAAAATCAGAAAATTACTTTCACCCAAAGAACTGGAGGAAGTGTTTGAGAAGGAAGGCATCCTTATATATAAGATCAAAGCTATTGGTGGAAGGTATGTAATCATCACTTTCCCCAATTCTAAAATGAGAGATCAGAGATGAAACAATTGAAAATAATTGGTTAAAGTTATGGTTTGACGATATAAAGCCATGGATGGGTGAAGCTGCAAATGAGGAGAGATTTGCTTGGTTATTGTGTTATGGTATGTCACTAAATGGATGGTCCATTCCAAATTTTAAAATTATTGGGAATTCTTGGGGTAACTTTTTACAAGTAGATGAACCTACATTGAAAGAAGTTTCTTACGAGAAGGGGAGATTACTCATTGCAACGGAGCAAAGTCAGAAAATCTCTGGATTCATTGAATTAGATATTCTGGGAAAAGTTTACATGGTTAGAGTGGAAGAAGAAAGTTCTTTCAGAATAATAAAAGACAACATGTTCTCTACTGGAAGTCCGAAGTCTCTGGACAAAGATTTAGAAAAAGATGAGGAGAGAGATGATGAGGAGGAGCATAAGTATGATGACAACACTAAGGAACGGGAACAAAATGCTGTATTGGAAAATAATACAGCATTCATTAATGCAGGTGATGGCAAGATTATGAATGCAGAGAGCAATACTCAAGTGGAAAAAAATCTGCACACTTGTAATCCAATTAATAATTCTTTGCTGGACAACATGTCTGAAGTGGAGGAAGTTGATGAGACACCTGGATTTAGAGCTATAGTGGAGGTGGTTACGAAAAATCATAATGAGGGAAACATGCAATTAGTCACTTATAAACAATTAAACATGCTTTGGAGATCTCCAAAAACATCAGCAGCCTCAACTATCTACAGGGAGTGCAAAGGTTGCATCAATTTACATTGAAAAGGCCATTAGAGATACGGTTTTCAAAAGCCAAAACTCACACATTGATACTTCTCTGATTCCCAAGATTACCACTCCTGTTGAAGTTAATGAGGAGGACCATAACTCTAGCTGGAGTGTTGTGCCATTCAATTGGAAACAGGATGGTGCTTCTAAGAAAATTGTGTAAAAAAAGTTCAAAAGGAAAAAAGAAGTCTGTTGAAGAATTAATAGGCATCCCTAGATCGAAAAAAAAAGGGAAAAAGAAAAATAGTGTGGTTAGCAGCAATAGCAGCAGCAGCTCTCTCTGTCTCTTCGGATGGAATCAAAAATAGGAACAGGAACATCTTAGATGAAGAGGAAGCTGCATGTAGGGGTGAAACCGGTTTGGTTTGGTCCGGTTCAGGGACGTTTTTTTAGTGAACCGGAGAAAACCGGTTCGGGGAAGGCATGGAACCGAAACCGAGTTTTATAGATCGGTTCGGTTCCAGTTCAGTTTGTCCCGGTTCGGTCCGGTTTTACGGTCGGTTCGGTTCAGTGGGGTGAGAAAGAAATCTGCACTCGATTAACACACACACAGATATATACAGATCAAGATAAACTTCTATACAGATCGAGATATACATAACTCACTTGATTCTATAGATTTATATTACGTATACACAGCAAAAAACGAACAGATGTCAATTTATATAAAAAAACGAACAGATGTCAATTTATATAAAAAAACGAACATATTAATATACATATACATCAAATCTAAGATTTACAGAGATAATACATATGGTAGCAATGACGATGATGGGCCTACGATTCTACCACGACGATGACGATGACACTAGGAGTCGATGACGGACGGATAAAAGACGGACAAATCGACGATGGACGGATCTTCGCGGCGGCGTCGCCTTAGTTTCTCTCCATCTGTGATGGGGTGAGAGAGAGAGAGAGAGTCGACGATGGACAGATCTTCGTGGTGGCGTGCTTGAGTTTCCCTCCATCTCTGATGGAGAGAGAGAGAGAGAGGGAGAGCCGCCGCACGCCTATTGGTAACGAAGAAATGGGAAAGTGAAGGTTTTTTGGGGCGGCACTGCTGTAGTGTGTATATTTATATACATAAGGAAACAAATTATAATAAATATATTTATATCGTGATATATTATAAACAGCTGGCCTGGCCAAGCTGGAAAGTTAATTGACTTCTAAGTGTGAGGTCTAGGGTTCGATCCCCACCGCCTCTTCTTTTTTAGTATAAGGAGTAATATTAATAAAATTTTATATACAATATATAAATCCGGTTCGGTTCGGTTCGAACCGGGTGCAAAATCTTAAAAACCGGGAACCGAACCGGTTTCTAAATTTTAGAAGTCTTTAGAACCAAACCGAACCGGACAAACAAAAAAACCGAAAAAATAAACCGGTTCGGTTTGGTTCTCCGGTTCGGTTCGGTTCGGTTCTTTATATTTTTTGTTCAGCCCTAGCTGCATGGACAATGTCAAAGATAATTGGGGAAGATTACATGGGAGAAGGTGAGGAAGTCATGAGTAAATTCATGGTATTAGACGCAGCAAATACAGTAAAAGCCCAATAAGTCTGCTCCATCATCATGAAGTTATTATCATGGAACATCAGAGGGTTGAGAAAAAAAGAAAAAAGAGGTAAACTGAGAAAGCTCATCAGGGACAAGAGGCTGGATTTTCTTTTACTTCAAGAAACAAAACTGAATTTGATTAACAACTTCTTCATTAATTCCATCTGGGATCATAGTGATTTTGGCTTTCTAGCAGTAGATGCCAATGAAACTGCTGGAGGTTTACTATGTATTTGGAATTCTAATTGTTTCAAGCTAGAAGATGCTTTGCTGCAACAGAAATTTTCTTTTGATATCAGGTACTTTCATTTTAGCTACACAATTGTCAATGTTTATGGTCCCTGTGGTGTGACTGAAAGAGGAAGATTTTGGGATTTGTTAGGAGGGTTAAGGGATCAGTTTCATCTCCCTTGGTGTTTGGGAGGTGATTTAAATGAGATTAGAAGCCCTGATGAAAGACAAGGATGTTCTAATAGAGATAGAGGAATGAGAGACCTGAATAATTTTATAGAGGGCATGGAATTCATGGATCTTCAACTTCTTGGCAGAACTTTTACTTGGTCAAACTCACAGGATGAGGAAAAATGGAGCAGATTAGACCAAGGGAGATGAAAGAAATGAGAGAAGCTCTCAAAGCATGGGCATAAGGGGCTTTTGGTAACACTCAACAGAAATTGGATCAGGTGGAACTAGAACTTCACAATCTAGACATTCAAGCCGAGGAGGGAAATATGTCTGAAGACCTGTGATCTTAACAAGATTAGGGTGGCTTTATGGGTGAAGGCCAAAGATGGTAGAAATAGTTCTCTCTGGATGATTTCCTCTTTGGGCTTCAAAGCATTTTGGAATCTTTATAATCATGTTTCATTCTCTGTATCTTTCCATTCTGTATTGTTTTGCTTCTTGGTTGGTTTCTTGCTAACCTAGGGTCTAATGTGGTTTAGCTTGTCTAGTGGTTGAATGTTTCCACTAGTCGTTTCTCTTGCCCATCTTTCCTTTTAATCTTTGTACACTGTTCAGAGATTAATAAAGTTCTTTGCCTTTTTTTAAAATAAAAAAAAAACGAATGTAAGACAAATTAATTTAGCAACCCCAAGAGGTTGGCAAAGTAGTCTTGTCTTGGGACTTAGGAGTTTGCTCCCACCACTTAAAGTCTTAGGTTTGATTACCGTTACCAGCAAACTCTTGGGGCTAGTGGAGTTATGCCCGGTCATTACCTTTAGGACCCCAGAATTAGTCGATGTGCGCAGATAAAAACCCAGGAGCATTGTGCCGACCCATGCTCTAGGAGTTATTTTCGTTCCATTGACTTTTATTAAGCAAATACCCCAAATAGAGTAGTAAAGGATCCAGATAAAAAAATTGGTTTCATTTGCAAAGATGAAAAATGGGTAATTTTGGCTGACTAGAATACTCGTCTCATGAAACGAACGGCATAGAGTATCTGTATTTATATATACCCCACAGGGGTGGTAGGGTGTTATGATGTCCAGGTACAAACAAATCAGGGGTACAACATTAGAGAAGAAGAAGAAGTCTTTGAATCAATTTGAGTACAAGATAAAAAATGAGATGCAGAGAGTGAAAAACCCCTTTCCGTTCTTATATTGAGGGTATTTTTAATGCCGTTAGAGAGAAATCTAACAGATGGGGGATTTAGGAAGTAATTTTTGTGCGACTTAAAGCCTACAAAATAAAATAGTGTATTATTTTATGTGTATTTATCAATTTAAAAAATATTTTCGGATACCATTTTAGCCTTGCTAACAGCATGCGAGAATGCGGCACGAGTCGCCACGAGGCGACTAGCCTTGGGACTCGGGTACAAGGCCGGTCCAAGGGTTTGGAGTACCCTAGGCCTAACTTAAAAAATGTTCCCTAAGAGTATAACGCCAGATAATTTTTTCAGCAACAATCACAATATAAGAAAGACAAAACTATAAATATAAAATTCTACTAATCATTATATAATAACAGAAAAGTCAAAAGACAAAGTCTCCAAATATATATAACGCACGAGTATCATTTAAATATAACTCGTATTGTGTTTCATTTGCCAAATGTAACATAAAAGAATTGGTTTTTAGTGACGACGTATGAAGAATAATCAATTTTTAGCACAAAAAAAAAAACTGCATTTGGGGACCCAAAATGATTGTTAATATCTAATCTAAGCTAAGCAAAATCCTATTAAACAAAACCATGTTGAACCTGACAAAAATCAGAAACTAATCTTTTAGTTTGGGCCTTTTTATTTTTCTTGGGCCTTTTTATTTTGGATCACATTGAGCCTTTTTATATTTCTTTTTGGGCTACAAAAGACCTCTAGTCAAGCCTACCACTTAAAATTCTTGGGGTGCCCCAAATTTTGAGAGTTTTGTGAGTGCCCTAGGCCCAGGCCTTGGGCCGACCCTGCTCGGGTAAAGAGCCTTCCAGAAATGGGCGAGGTGGCGTCCTATTATTGGATGCTTGGGGCCCAGGTATGGAGTTTTCGGAAACTAGGCGAGTTTGGCTTATTATAAATGGGTGAATCATGATGGTAATAAATAGGATTAATTTTTCAAAAAAAAAAAAGGAAGAACAAAGGGAGAAAAAGAGAGGAAGGAAAAAATAAGGAAAAAGAGGTAGTCGTTCAGGTGAGTCCTCACTTTTGTGTAAGGGAAAGTTAGAAACCACCCAATAGGTGGTCGACCGTGTATAACACTCGCGCGTTGTTTTTCATCTAAAGCCCTCTGCTGACAATTTGTACGGGTACTGATTTATGGCAAGACATAAATCAGCACCCGAAAATGACCATATCACCCCTTATCAAGACTAATACTGATTTTTCGTTTTGAAATGAGATCTTCAAATTAGTGCAAAAAAAACACGCTAATACATTATTTTTCCTTGAAAAATTCACGGTTCCAAAAAAGACAAGTAATTTAGGACGGATCGAGTAAAATAAGATCATATCTTTCTAAATTTTCTGCGTTCCAGCTTTCAATCCCCATTCTCGTCAATTTTATAGTAGTTTCAAATGTATTTCAAAGACGCTCTCACACACCCGCATACGAATTATGTGAATTAGCTCCATAATCCAGACCACTAGGGGCGAAGGTGTATAAGGGCCAGATTAATAATAATATTAATAATAAAAAATAAAATAATAATATTAATAATAAAAAATAAAAAATTATATACTAATAATATATATATACAGTGAGCTTCCTATCAAGGATCCCGCAACTTGTTAACGTCCAGACCTCCACTTTTCGGACCAAATTTTGACGATCCGAACCGTTAGATGTGTTTAAAACGTACTGTAACGCCCCGATAATTCGGAAGCATTAATTAAGATAACTAATAAGGATTAATTTAATAAAAAGAGTTTCCATCAGAGTGCACGTTGGAAAACGTGAAGTGCAGCCCATTACAAAATACTTAGTACGGTTTGAGAAATTAATATTACAGATCCAACATTGAAATAAAAGGGGGTGGGTTCTACAGATTAAGGTTTAACTCTGGATTCCGCGGCTCCTCCTGAGCTTGTTCTGCCGGAAAAACTCTCGGCTCCGAAATAATCGTCTCCTGCGGCACCAACGGTACCTACTTGATCACAATCTGACATAATACGTCCGAGTCGCAAAGCAACATCATGGTATTATGCCAGGGTCACACGAAGTGTAACACCGTGAGCGATACATCACTCAATAGCTACTCTAACCCTCCCAACCCTTGCTTAACATGCACGTACAACATATATGATTGAAACGCAGTAATTAAAGGAATAAACAGGAAATAAAGCGTAAAGCAGAAATTAAACACATAGCTGATTTCATTACTAGCCATTAACTTACATGTTCATCTAAGTTCTCAACCTAGAGAACTTTCCTCCCAAATAACCACTAAAGACTATGACCAATCCGTGATATACTCCCCCCTTGCTTGCCCTGACTGGGAGCCCCGACGGAAGGTATAAGTTACTTACTTAATCCAACCGTCAGCTGCCTCGCAAGGATGAATTTCCCAGGGACTGACTGTACCACTGGGCTACGAGTGACAACTGTCAGCTCCTGTAGGTATATAGCCGTGACTCGGTCTATAATACATCCACCCTTTTAACGCCTCAGAATTCAAATGAAGTAATCACAGATTGTCATATCCTAGGGTTTCGAAATCCTGGCAGGCTGCCAAATATTCCTCCAAAACGAAATCACTTGGCTGACTGCCATTCAACAAATCTCGGGGTGACTCCCCATAATCAATTCATCACTTGGCTGACTGCCATTCAACAAATCTCGGGGTGACTCCCCAATAATTGATTCCAATTCACTTTTCCGTTAACCTTATCGTCTATGTGATATCCGCGCACGATCACCCAACCCGGGAACCTAGTTGTCCATTCTAGCATTCAACACGTTTATGAAAAGTGCTTTTAACAGTAGAAGCAAAGTGATAACGATATCACAAGGGTCACAACCAAATATCTCGATTCACAAGTTCACGAAATTCAAGTAATCGAAAATAACGGGGTCTAAACGTAATAGATTCAAACTACAGGGACCAAAACGTAATTTACTAAACTATTGGGGTCAAAACGTAATTTAAAGAAAGTAAGGGTCACCAACGTCATTTTAAGTAAGTACACAGGTGTTCGATGCAATTTCACGACTCTAAGGTCCTTAGTGTAATTTTACAAACTCTGGGGGCCTTTTTGTAAATTAACGTAATACAAGGGCAAGAATGTAATTTTGCCACCGACAAGGGTAAATACGTAAAAATACTTTATTTTAGTTAGTAAAGTCCTAACTTGTCACAAAACGCAACTCCTTGATTTTCTTACTAAGTACAAAACTACAAATTATGTAATTTACACACACAAGGGCAAAATGGTCATTTTACACCCGAAGGGCATTCTAGTCATTTCGTTACACTCCTAAATTTCCAGTAGTGACATTTAGTTGATAAAAAATAGGTTTCGTAAATAATACACAAGTACGCACACCAAATTTCACAAAATTACACTTTAAACCCCTAACTTTAACACAACGATCAAGAACCAGGTTAAGCACAATAAATTCATGGAGAAACTCATATAAACAGTTAGTAAAGTATTAAACATGCTTGGAATAATTAACAACATGAACCACAATGAATCAGTTTACTAAGCACGAAAATAAAGTTTCGGGTCAAAAGGGTATATCGCGTTTTGGCTCGGGTTTCGTGAAACCCTTGACTTGGGGCTTTAACCCATCAACTATAAACTACTCCTAGACTATTCTAACTCATTCAAAAGCTTGGAATAGGTTGGGTACGAGTTTCTACCTTTGGTCCGGACGAAAAGCTCGACGGTAAAGTCCGGTGGCATTTCGAGTGGCAATGAAGAACTCCATTGCGAACAGAATCTTTGGGCTGCGATATCGGGTTCAAACCTCGTCCGTTTCCAGCGATTCTTGTGTCTAAAACGAAGCTCTCGAAGTGCTCTACAACGTTGATGAAGAAGTCTAAGCCTAAAACGCACTCCAACAATGAGAAAAATGAAGTTTTGTAAAGGTTCAGTGAGCTGCTCGGTTTGACTAGACCGGAAACTTCGGGCCGCAATAACGTGGTCATCTCTCAACCGTTTTGAGTGATTCTTGAACCTAAAACGAAGGGCTTGAAGTGATCTACAATCTTCGTGAAGGAATCTAAACCCGAAATCCACTTTAACGAGGAGAAAAATGAAGATTTACAGAGGGGCAGAGAGCTGTCTGGAAAATGTACCCGAGAAAATAACTGAACTTTGGATGGCTATAACTCACTCAAAACTCAACCGATTTGGATGATTCTTGTGTCGAAATCGAAGTTCTAAACGCCCTCTACAACTTCTATGAAGAAACATAATCCTAAAAACGACTGTAACTATGAGCAAAGTAGCTGTAAAAATGGGTACGTGATATGGACGAAAATGAAAATGGGTAGGTGTCTTCTTCCTTCTTCTTTTCTTCTTTTTCCAGGTAGAACTCCTCACTCACTCACTCTCTGCCAAAAATAATGAGGGGAATGGGTGATGGGTTTATGTAGGGGAAATGGGGTGGTAGGTGGAGTGTGGTAGGTGGGATGAGTGAGGTGGAGTGAAGTGTGGTAGGTGGAATGAGTGAGGTGGAGTGAAGTGTGGTAGGTGGGATGAGTGGTGGGTAGCAGGCGTGGGGAATGGGTGAGGCGCGAAGGACGACATGATATAATGCAGTATAATTTACTCCGAGCAGTGTTCGAACTGTTCGGGTTTCGGTCTCAGAAAATTACCAAATTATTCGTGCGAACTTGGAAAATCGTGGGCAACGTCACCATGTGCTCAGAATCGTTTGGAAAAATCTTGAAAGTAGAACACGCATTACGATGCGCTCGCTAGGTGAGCGTATCTGGTTGACTCGGGTCCCACAACTATAGTAGTCGTGCTAGTGTCATCTGTTTAGCTCAAAATCATCCTCCGCATTACGCACATTATTCTGGCCGTTCGTCCGGGCCCACTGGTGACAAGTCAGTTGAAATCATTCTGTGCACCTCGAGCACTAACTCGTCTAAAGGAAAATAAATAAATAACTAAATAAATAAGAGACCCGCAAATGGTCAACTAAAGTCAAAATTGGGTAAAAATTAAATTAGGAAAATTAGTATTTACAAATATCACAAATTTTATTTTTTTGAAAATTTGGGATATTACACGTACTTTCAAGGTCCAACGCGAGGATTTGGCAAAAAAAAATACCCGGAAGGGCTTGATCGGAGCAGTTTTCATAAATATGTTAAAAACACGTTTTAAACACATCTAACGGTTCGGATCGTCGAAATTTGGTCCGGAAAGTGAGGTCCGGGCGTTAGGTCCGGATTTAGTGGTTTGGATAGGAAGCTCTCTGTATATATATATTAGTATAATTAATATTTAGATAATTAGTATAACCAAATCTCTGAAAATTTATATAATTTTTTATATAGTTAAAAAGAAGAAAATAAGAATAATTCTACATTCTCATAATTAAATTTCCTCATTTTTTTCATAGATGCAATTAATTACACATTTGTGTTGTAATTATCGACCACAAAACAAAACAATGTCATATACATTATAGTAATATATTAAACAATTTAGATGATACACTAAGCACATTTTTATAAAATCTTGATTTTATCGTATGTCGGGAGATACGTGGCATTCATTTGGTTGGGAACAGAAATTTTTTTTATGAAGGAAAGCGTAGCTTCAGACAACTATTTGCCGATAGGAAAATTGTTAACGACAAAATAGACATTTAAGTTGAGCAAAAAGGACTACACTGCAGAAAAGAGATTAAATTAGAAAAATAATTCAAATAAATTATTAAGCCAAAAGGGGCCTTAGAGTTGAAGAAAAATTACTATTAAACGAAAAAAAGGAAGTTGGATATGGAAAGTGGGGTGGCTGCCAGGTAGAGAGAAATTGTAAGCAAATGGGGTAAAACTAGAAATGTATGAAGGTTAAACTCATCATTCTACAAGAAATAGGGGGAACTCTTGTAGATTGTTGGAAAATAAACTGCAAGCAACCATTACACGGACACTTGTAACCCCATCATTAAAAGTTGAATTCCCTTTTATTTCTACCGGACCACCCAATGGGTGTGAACTAGCAAAACCACCCTTTGTATAAATAACTGCACTCATAAAAACCTATATTAGAAAATAAGAAATTCTTCCTCACTGATTTCACCAAACAAGAAAAGCAAGGATGCCATGGATTAGTAAATCTCAGAACATGTTTGTATTCGGCAGTGACTTAGGAAATTCTTAGAAATTATTTGGACCATTGGTAAATGCTGATCCTTGGTGTGGAGATACATTGAGGTGTTATCTTCAAATGTCTAGTTTACCTGATCCAGTGGTCCGATTTTTGTCAATCATTGGTTTTCCAAAAGCTGCCTATTTTGGGACAGATTCTGTTCATCACACTTGAAACCAAACCTAAGAGCATTATCAAGACAAACGTTCAACATGAAATGTGTTCCTAACATCCTGAACTATTTTTCGGAAATTCTACAAAAAAAATTGGAGTTATGCCCAAAACGACGTCGTTTCGGACACTTAACGGACAAAACCGCTGTTAAGTCCATCCGTTAGGCCTTCTCAGTTAAAAATGTCACGGAATTGGACGGCAGGGGCTTTTTTGTTGACGGAATATATAGTTCGGGTGTCTTTTTGTTGACGGTTAAAGTTCAGGTGTTATTTCGCTAATTGTCAGAAAGTTAAGTGGTTTTTTAAAAATTTTCCTTTTCTAAAAGCTGCCTATTTTGGGACAGATTCTGTTTCAACCCACTTGAAACCAAACCTAAGAGCATTATCAAGACAAACATAAAACGTTCAAGATGAAATATGTTCCTAACATCCTGAACTATTTGCCTGTAAAAAATCATGATTTTTGGAGATGTTTTGATATGTTTTAAAATTTTATTTCTATAAGAACAAAATCTGTCTTGGTCAGCGTCTCACTGGAACTTGTAGCAATTTTTCAGAGATCTTAGAAATTAAATTTTAAAAAACTGTTTATACTGGAAGTTATATGAGTTATGTTTGAACATGTGTGAATTTTCAAAAAAATGTTTTGGTGTCGAATCTGGACATAGACTAGACTAGCCATTCGTTATTTGGTGTCGAATCTGGACATGTAACGGTGAAATGAGCTTTGATGTCAGTTAAACTCTTTTTTCAAAAAAATGTTTTCTTAACAAGAATCTTCATAATACCTTATATTATGAACTAGTACAATCTCGTAACATTCAGACCATGTTTGATAATTTATTTTTGTCATATACGAAGACATCAAAAATCTAAAAATTCTGAGAATATTCATGGTTCAAACATTAAAGAAGAAAATAACCAATTTTAGTGTTTCTAATTTTTAGTGTGTAATTTTAGGACCCGCTACATCTCAGTAAATTCTACGGTAGATTTGGACTCAAGAAGGTGAGTTTGAATTATCCCAGTTACACAAAGTTTTCGTACTCCCTCTGTCCCTTTTTAAATGATCCCTTTAGGAAATGTATATTTTTGTGGATGTTAAAAAAAGTACGTCCATAGAATGTTTTTAAATTTTTTTTTGCACCGAATTAAAGTACTCAATGAGCACTTTAATTTGGTATAAAACAAATTAAAAATTCTATAAAAAGGGACGGAGGGAGTAAAATTTATGTTCTTATCTTACAAAAGTTTGTTATTTAATACATGGAATTCTTTTATATCAATTTTACCATGGAATTACGAGGTTTAACATAGTTTATGAAAAATTATCGATATATCCGGACGATGTCCCTGAATCTAGGGGACGTTACTACTCGGAACGGTATTATAAGGGCGGAATGGAAAAGGGACACAGCCAGGTATCCGATTGAATTGATCAATTCACTTTATGCCCATTGGGGGTCGCTCCTTCATAGTTGGCAGTAATCGTCGGATGGTATATTGTATATGTTTATGACATGTTATAATATGTACAAGCTTGTTTTTGAATTTTGGTTATAGTTGAATCCATGAAAAACTGATTCTATGACTTATGCTTCATTGACGAAAAGTTTTTCAAAATTCCATGGTAGATCGTGTAACTTTGATAATTCATAATCTCACACAATTTAGGGATTTAAATATCAAAGTTGCACTCAATCTGTAAAATCACAATTGTATGGCTCATATTTTACTCGTGTACTAGGAAATTTAGAGTATTATGGTATTCAGAAAGAGCAAGCTTTTGCTGCCGTCTTCAGGATGATAGAGAAGTAACTATGTACACTCTGTGAATGTTTTAGTAGTTTTCAGCTTTGGGAATGCACTGGTCAAATATGTGGACGAGTTTATGGTCCTTCAAAAAGCATTAAACATTTGTCTTCATCCATCTGCCTCGATGTTATATGGACTTTGTCTTCGTAATTGCTTGGTTTTGATTCTGTCTTTGGTCCCCTTTTACATTTCCAGATTATAACTAGATGTGAAGATAGGATGGCATGAATGTGTGTCAATTTTTTTTTTGCTAAGCAAGAAATTTATTAATCTTTGAAAACGAATTACAAAGATTAAAGGGACCCAAGACTGAAAACGCCAAGGGCCCGAAGGGGGAAAAAAAAAATACGGAACAAGAAGGGTGGTAAGATACCAACCAGAACCTGAACCTGAAACAAAGACCAGAAAAAGACAAACATGATACACCCCAAAGACTACAGCAAGAAAAGAAAACAACCTAAGAGCTCCAACCCCTAAGCGAACTAAAGCAAGCAAGGCCAAAGCAATGAGAACAAACCCTCAAACGGCGAAATCTCCAACAACCAAAAAACGGATACAACTCCAAAAAGCTCCCAAACCAAAGGCAAGAGGCAAATCAAAATTCCATTGAGATGGAGATGAGGCCGGAAGTTATCTTCAAAATAGATGAATCTTGTTTAACTCTTGTTTCCTTTTGTTTTTAGTGCGGACTCTAATTCACACCTAATTGAAATTTGTCCTTAAATTGCCATTATCGTGTATTTTGTAGATGTAATATATAGTGTTTTGTATATAGCAGAAGGGGAAAGTGTGTTCAAGTAATGGACCTGGCGACGGATAAGAAGTTGAAGAGTTATAGCCACACGTCAGTTGCATTGCACTTGATGCTAGTGAGACTTGGTGGTTAAAGTGACTACAGCTAAGATTTCATGCTTGATCAGTTGCTTGTCATGAATTGGTGATTGCAGTTATTAAGATGTTCTTTCTAGTGTAAAATCCTAAAATGTACATTTTGAGTCTTTGACCGAGAAAAGAGTAGCTCGTAAAACCCTTCGTTTTAGTTGCATAATGGGTTGTTGATTCTAACCATAATCCTGTGATCTCTGTCCCTAATTGCCTGACTGTAACCTACTTTTTACCTATTGGCTTGTGGCAATAGCCAGAATTTGTCTATTTGGGATCTTCATGCTCGCGAGTGCATTTCGACAATATCCACTCATGCTTCAGTTCAAGATAAGGTATTTGTTCACAATCAAGTTTTTTCTTTAATTTCTCAAAGAGTCAAAAAATCCATCAATCTTAAATTTCTTTTGGAATGTTCATACGTATAGGGTAAACTCGTCTTCCCCTCTCTCAGTTAAATAGATCCCACTGCTTTTTTTTTTTTTTTTTGGTAAAAGCTCCCACTGCTTTGAAAATCTACAGTAGAGTTTAGCTATTATGAAACTCACTTGCTGCTCAGAACCGCAATAACTCATTTCCACCGTGGCTTATTTGTATGGATGGTCCCCAAAGTATTAACGAAGTGTCACTTTGGTCCCCAAAATATAAATCGTGTCTATTGAGTCCCCAATGTTAACAATTCGCGTTTAAATGGTCCCTGGGTCTAACCCCCCCGTCCGTTTTTACCGTCAAGTGCAGGGGTATTTTTGGAATTTCATTGCAAACCCTCCCACTTCATCTTCTACCTCAAAACCCTAACCATTCCCATACCCATCCCCAAACCCCAAAATTCCAGAACTGAACTCAAAAAATTCAAATAAACAAAGTAAAAACCCAACAGGATTTGGAAATTGCACATCGGAAGAAATTCTAAGTTCCTAACGATCATCAAACCCATTTGGCTCAGTATCGCTGTAATTCTATGAAATCGTACCTCGAATCGATAAGAATGATAAGAAGCATACAAGGGACAATACAAGAAGAATCGTGTTTTGACTTCTAATGTTGATGATGTAAGGCTGCGTTTGGCTCTCTGTATCGCTGTAATCTGGAGGGTTGAAAATGATTGTGGCACTATCGATTAGTTCTGTGGATTATTAATTATACACCATCGATTGAGTTCCAAAGTTTAGGATTAATAAGCGACCGCGGTGGAATTGGATTATATTCCTCTCCATGTCTCCTTCGTGTCCAGATCACGGTGATGAGTTTTTCCACGAGTTAATATTGTTGGGGTAGAAGAGTGGACACATTGGGTGGCAGCCATGGGGAGTATTTACAATTGTTCAAAAAAACAATTTCTTCAATTCCGCCGAAATCCCAATTGAACCAAACTCTGGAGTTGGACAAACTCAAACATAAAGAATTTTCTTCAATTCCCCTGAATTGTTTGTAAAAGACGCATCTTTTTTTCACTCTACATAGCGTGATTTTGGAATGCACATTGCAAAATAGACAAAACCCACTTTTTTCCAGAACAAAAACAAACCTAATCAAATGGGAAGTCCGGATAAATCAACATCTTACCGTAGTCAGAATTGAATCATCGTAGTCACCATTGTTGGACTGATCGCATAGAGGGGCTTTTGTCTTTGTGTTTTGAGACAATGAAAATAGTGGGAGGCCAAGAGGGCCGGAGATGAGTTTGTGTTTGAATTCAGTTTTGGAATTTCGCGATTTGGGGATGGGTAGAAGATGAAGTGGTGAGAGTTTAAGATGAAATTCCGAAAATATCCCTGTACTTGACGGTAAATACGGACAGAGTTAGACCCAAGGACCATTCAAACGCGAATTGTTAACATTGGAGACTCAATAGACATGATTTATATTTTGGGGACCAAAGTGACATTTTGCTAGTACTTTGGGGACCATCCATCCAAATAAGCCTTTCCACCGTGGACACGATGATTATCAGCTTCCCAGAACTCTCCTTTAACCGTGAACTATGATGTTTGGTAAACATATTTGTATCGCTCTATATTATATTTGGTAGTTAAGAAGTCTCCGTTTGAAGCTGGGTTCAAATTCGGTGCAGTTATTTTCAAATGCTAGACCGAAACCAAGCAAGCATTATGATTTCCAAACTGCAAAAGTCCCTCGGTAGAACTAGAAAATTGGGCCCTACTTGGGCTATTTGGTTCGGTTAGGCGTCAGTTTCGGGTAAATTTGGCGTCCCTAACATACTTTAAAAAGTATGTCTCGGCCGGTTTGTATATGATTTTGGAAGTTCTGGTACGGATACTCACTAGTATAGCAGTGGGATTGAAAATTGCATATCGTCTCTCCGGTTCCCAGTATGTATCGGTGTTTCGGCCAATTCACGGTCTAGATCAGGCCGTGTCGGTTGAAACAACAACGGAAATTAAACATAGTAGCAACCTTTCTTTTCAAAATTTCAGCAAACTTGACCGAATGAAGAACGACCGTTGGATGAAAAAACACTCTTGCCAACTTGACCGAATGAAGCACTTCGGCTGGTGAGTTTATCCCAACACAATTAATTAGAGTTTGATTGTTGGGTCAAGCAGCAAGAAAATAAATTTTTTTTTAATGATGACTTACTTTTGCTCATAATGGGAAAGCAATTAATCGAGGCTTCCGTAAATTGGTCCGAACACTTTAAACCATTGAAATAAACCCCCAAAAAAAAACCATTACAAGATTAATGTTTGCGACTTTGCGGGACTTTTTAGAAAGTTTTTGTTGCATTATGATTTAAGGCCCACATTATTTACTCAGAAGACAATGCTACGACTTTGTGGGTCACCGCCAGGGGGGTACAAATCCTGATTCAAAACCATTAATTTTATAGGGCAGCACACAAAAGTGTGGTCAGTGTTATGGTCACCTGAGAAATGTGTGGTGGGTGTGTTGCGACACAATCTGGCAGTGACCCAACACTACCAAATAATTTTCCTCAAGATGTGGGTATACGTTGCTGGTCTTGTTCAATTAGACACGAAAAATGGGAAAGAGCAACAAAATCAACGTTGCTGGTCTTTGAAACGGATCGTGCTTAAAGTACAATGTAATATATATATATATATTTTTTTTTCTGATTTATATATCATTTTATTTTTTGATTTAATAGTAGGTGAGCAACCAAGATTCAGGTTGGGCATGGGCAACCCAAATGTCAAGACCGACCCTGGAAATGGGCTATTCATTTCCATTTCCCGTCAGTTTCAAATGAAATTGCCATACTTAGAGTTAAGGTCGATCAATGCAAAATAGGGAAGAAATTGCGAGGAAAAGGGTTCATTAAGTTGCAATTGATAGCGAAAAGAAGTGGAAATAACCCGTTAGACAATCAAGCCAACAAACATTCCTAAAGACTGTTGGATGAGTAAACACGCTTCTCAACTTGACTGATACTAAGTCTTTGTCCCTGTATTATTTAAGGCCCAAATCACTGTTTCCCTCATAAATTGATACTATGACTTTGCAGAGTCTTCTGCTACTAGATGACGTCCCAAACTGTTCAAGGCCGGCCGGTTTTGTACTATATTGGTTGGTTGCAAATAAAATTTATCTTTGTCCCTGTATTATTTAAGGCCCACATCACTGTTTCCCTCATAATAAATTGATACTATGACTTTCCAGAGTCTTCTGCTACTAGATGGCGTCCCAAACTGTTCATGGCCGGCCGGTTTTGTACTATATTGGTTGGTTGCAAATAAAATTTATCTTTGTCCCTGTATTATTTAAGGCCCACATCACTGTTTCCCTCATAATAAATTGATACTATGACTTTGCAGAGTCTTCTGCTACTAGATGACGTCCCAAACTATTCATGGCCGGCCGGTTTTGTACTATATTGGTTGGTTGCAAATAAAATTTATCTCTGTCCCTGTATTATTTAAGGCCCCATCACTGTTTCCCTCATAATAAATTGATACTATGACTTTGCAGAGTCTTCTGCTGCTAGATGACGTCCCAAACTGTTCATGGCCGGCCGGTTTTGTACTATATTGGTTGGTTGCAAATAAAATTTATCTTTGTCCCTGTATTATTTAAGGCCCCATCACTGTTTCCCTCATAATAAATTGATACTATGACTTTGCAGAGTCTTCTACTACTAGATGACGTCCCAAACTGTTCATGGCCGGCTGGTTTTGTATTATATTGGTTGGTTTGAAATAAAATTTATCTTTGTCCCTGTATTATTTAAGGCCCACATCACTGTTTCCCTCATAATAAATTGATACTATGACTTTGCAGAGTCTTCATTAAGAAATTAAATAACTCCATACTAGTAATCTCCTAACAAAATACTAAAATTAAAACATTAAAATAAATACTAAGAAATTGCTAGTTTTCCAAAATCTGATCTAAATCATTCTCTCGGGCTTGAAAAAAACTCGTCCTCGAGTTTTCGTAGTGTAGAAGAATTTGATTTCGCCTTTCCTTGTCTGCATCAGTCTTGTACTTCAAATTAATTTTCCCGAACCTAAACTTTGAGGATTCTTTAAAAAATAATGGAGCAATTTCCAATGTAAGGCACGAAACTCGTGATTTAGTGCTTGCGAAATCTTCAAGAAATTCCCCAAAAGGATCCACAAATTGTCCTTGTATAGAAGTTTTATGCTCACCATCGTAGTCTTCAAAAGGATTAAATAAATCGTCATCACCATGAATTTTTGCATTGAATTTAAAGGTGAGGCTGAGAGATTCTGTATATTATAGATTGATATTCTCACCAACCAAAATAGAAGATAATCCTTCGTTGCACCAAAAGCTCGCATTAACACCAACAGGTTTGAGATCAACCATTGTTTTTGCTTGGGCAATTTTTCCAGACCCTTGGACAATTTCTTCTTTTACAATAATATCTTTCGTCAGTTCTTCATAAAAAATTGGCACTTTATTCCAATCCACAATCGGATCTGGAATAATTTTTTGTGTAAATGGCCAGTCAACAATAGTAGCATCATTCATTGCATCAACCTCCAAGGTTTTTTCTGGTGTCACACCTCCCTGGAGCTTAGGAAAGTTGATCTTCAAACCAGATTCCCATGGTCGAAAATCACGATTTTCAACCATGATCTCCCGGCCTCTGCCCCTTTGTTGATAGTAGCCACAGCCGCCAGCCCTGCTGACGCCGAATGCCCCCGCAGCAAAAGGGTTTATAGCCGCTTCACCCTCCGTACTTTCGTCCTCCTCATGAGGCCGTCGATTATACGGACGATGGCGAGGTGGATTCCCCCCAACAGTTAGGGCAGCAACTTGATTGGTTAAGTTGGCTATTGCAAACAAGTGTCGTTCTAGTTGTTGGAACCGCGCCTCTGTTCGCGTCTCCTTCGCTACGTCATCTCTTTCATAGATGTCCTCCAAACTAGCGGTATGACCACCTCGTCCCCCTCGACCCCCAGCACGTCCTCCGGCCATAGTCAGGATTGGAACTCAATGTTCTGATACCAACTGATGCAGGGAGCCTTATGAACTACAGAAAAGACGTGCAACAATCGAACTCGAACGAGATAGTTTAGAGAAAACACTCTCTAGCTAAAAGCACAATGTTTACTTTTTTTTTCTATTTGTATGTCATGTTATTTTTTGATTTAATTGTAGGTGGGCAACCAATATTCAGGTCAGACTTGGGCAACCCAAATATTAGGACCGGCCTTGCATATGGACTATTCATTTTTCGTTTCCTGTCGGTTTCAAATGAAATTGCCATACCTAGAATTTTGATCGGTCAATGCAAAATAGGGAAGAAATTGCGAGGAAAAGGGTTCATAAAGTTGCGATTGATAGCGAAAAGAAGTGGAAATAACCCATTTGACAAACATGCCAACGAACGTTCCTAAAGACTGTTGGATGAGTAAACACGCTTCTCAACTTGACTGATATGAAGTCGTGCTTTGGCAAATATCAGGACCGGCCTTGCATATGGACTATTCATTTTTGTTTCCTATCAGGTTCTGATGAAATTGCCATACCCAGAGTTAAGATCGGTCAATGCAAAATAGGGAAGAAATTGCCAGGAAAAGGGTTCATTAAGTTGCCATTGATAGTGAAAAGAAGTGGAAATAACCCGTTTGACAAACATGCCAACGAACGTTCCTAAAGACCGTTGAATGAGTAAACACGCTTCTCAACTTGACTGATACGAAGTCGTGCTTTGGCAAAAAAAGGCGAAAACTTGTTTATTGGTTTTTTGGTTGTCGTTATTCAATTTTTTTTTACATTTGTTAGTTTTGCGTCAAATTTTCCTGATTTATTGATTTGTCTCGACGAGACAAATCCAAAAAGTATAAAATTATGTCAAAACTAATATTTTTTTTAATAAAGCCGAAAATAAACCAAAATAAACCAGTTTATTGGATTATTTTGGCTTTATTAAAAAAAATTAGTTTCGACCATAATTTTATAGTTTTTGGATTCGTCTCATCGGGATAAATCAATAAACCATGAAAACCTGATGCAAAACTAACAAATATATATATTTTTTGAATAAAGACAATGTAAAAATAAATAAAAAAAACAATTTTTTTTTTAGCCAAACACCACAAATTATTGTACCTGATTTAAGGCCCACAATATTGACTTTGCAGTGTCTTCTGCTACTTGATGAGGTCCCAAACTGATCGTGTCAGTTTTTGTACTGCATTGGTTGCAAAAAAAAAATTATTGGGCGATCTAGGGATACGGATTAATCACCCCAAAATGAAACGATGTAATTTCAATTAACAAAAACATATGCAAATTACACGGCCCATATGCTATCCAAAGTCCAACCGTAAAATCTACTCTCACATCTAATAACTAATACAACACATTGAAAACGAGATCAAAGTATCTTGATAGATGCTTAAATTTAGCCTTACAATATGCTTTTGAAGGTTTGGCATGTTTAATATGAGTCTTTTGAGGTCATATACCGTATGGACGGGAGTCATGTTCATCTCTAAAGTCGAGGCCTGCTTTATTACTCTATTAAGTTTCTGATGTAATTTTTGGCTCAAAACTATAAAGAGAGAACCCTAATTTGTTTTTGGGATTCTGAACATTTTTTAGAGACCTGGAGATAAGATTTCCTGGGTTGCATCACCGAGCTCTTGCTCTTTCCTATATGCGCGCGACTAAACACCCTTCTAGGTGGACCGTGGACATGAAGCTTCCTAATAACTACTAACTCATGTAGATTTTATGTTTTGTATTTATGCTGATTGTACGACATGTACCCTTCTTCATCCAATGAAATGGATTTTTGCGTTTTCTATCTATTTTGTGTTTGCATTATAGGTTTCAAATTCCCTCTGCCCTTTTTTAATTGTTGGATTGTCCCTTGATGTGTGTTCTGAAACGTTGATGGTTAAAAGTTTAATTTGTACAATTATATAGTTTTGCTCTTTTGAAAAATTAATAGGCAAAGAGTTAATGGGTAAAAGTGGAGGATGATTTTAGAAAGTGGTGGTAAAAATTGATGTAAAATGTGAAAAATAGAGGTAAAAGTTTGATGTGAAATGAGTAATGATGATGTTTTTTTAATAAGTTGGATTTACGAAGCAATACACTTAAAAAATAACGAAGGAAGTACAGGTTATGCAATGATTTTCTTCATTTGTGATTGGGATGGTGGGGTTAAATTATGCCCGTAGAACAATTTTACATTTTGTAATACTTTTTTACACACTTTTATATAATTTTCAACACATGTACTCATTACATTTTTTCAAACCTTAACGGTAACCTAGTGGGCTGATTTTAACATTTTTCTTATTAGAAAACACAAAATAGGGACAGAAAGATAAGAGATGATTCTTGATGTTTATTCTACTACGACAAATGACTTTTCCAACTCTTGGCTTGCTTTATGGAGTACAAGGAATATAGCCATGAGTGATCAAAACTCACATTGGTATATCGCAATGGAACAGGCCCGGCCCTGAGATTTTCGTGGCCCCAGACGATAATGTAAACCAGGGCCCTATGTTTTTCTAGAGAAAAAAAATTAAAGAACCAATATTTATTTCAAATGATAAATACCGTGTTCCATATTTTGTCTTTTTTGTAATTCGTGTCTTCATGTTAATAAAAAATAGTTTTCGGTCATAATTGTCTATTCTTATTGCAAGAATTAGAAAATCAATTGAAATGAGCAATGCGGACATTTTATGAATACGCACGAAGTGTTGTATTTATTTTTTCCCTAATTACTACACCGGTAATTTTTTTTAAAAAGTCAACAAATGATAAGGATGTAGTGGAAAGGGAAAAAAATTTGAAGAGAAGGTAGAAACTGACTATGGTAAAAAAAAAAGAAAAGGGAAGAGAAGGTAGAAAAGGAAAAGAAGGGGCCCATGGGAATTGAACCTTGGCATTTACTAGGAAACACACAAACCTGTCCACTATGCCAAATGCTTCTCTATTTTTTGTAGCGCAACATTATATATTTATTACTTGTTATGTACATATATATATAATACCTAATTGGGGCCCTAAATATGGGCTATTTTTGGTGGGCCTCAGACTCGGGCCTATCCAGCCTGCCCACAGGGCCGGCCCTGCAATGGAACCAACACGGAAAGACTCTTCTCACATTGTTTCCAAGTCTTTTTCGCTTTATGGAGTCTCTCTTTAAGGGAAGACTCGTACGTGTCACCTTGCTAACTCATTGTTACTTCTTATTTTGGTCTCCACGTATATATAATTAACGTATTAGTTGGTTGTCAAAAAAAATAAAATAAAATAAAATAAAATTAACGTATTAGTCAATATGCTTATGTACCACCCTGAGATATCAACAAAAATAAATTATTGTTTTTTTTTTTTTGAGAAATAGGAAGAAAATATTATTAAATAAAAAACTACCGGCCAAAAAATCAGATGCACACAAAACCGCTGGCCCTAAGCCACAAAACTACCTAAAGAAATTATTGTTACTTCGTAAAAGTTATGTTCTAACAAATTGCAAACCTTTTCAAATGAGAAAACGCCTCTATTATCATTGTGATGAAAAACTTGGTTTGGCTAAAAAATTCATGCTTTACATGTCATAGGGGTGTTTCCAGTAACTGTTTAATCAAGCACATTTCGGATTAGAGACAAAAGTTTAACTTGTATAGTCAAGGACGGAGCCATGATTGCGATTCGGATGTGGTATTCAAAAATCAATATTCTCATTCCCTTTATTCCACAAAGATAATCTATCATAAAACGACGTACAATTTTTTGATAAAAAAAATCAATTAGTTCTTTAATGTTGTGTCAATAAATGTAAGAAATTATCCACGGAAGTGTTTATTTTTGTATCCGAAAATTATAGGGTTTGTGACAGTAGATTATTCTTTATGGCAAAGGGAGTAATTTCAAAGAAAGGTACATAAGTGTTCTAAGATTAATTATTTCTAATGCCTGAAAGAATACACATTCTCATAGGTTATTATCCATCAACATAGTTAACATTCAAAAGTTATAGACTTGCATCCATTAATGGTTGAGGCGTTGTATTTGCAAGTAATATATGAGTTTGAGTCTTAGAGTTGTATTTACTGCTTCATCCATCTTATAGCTCTTAATTAAATTGCAAAAACAAAACAAAGCAAAGGACAATTAACCAACGAAGCAAAACTATACATACACCATTGAATGGCTTGACTCTCTTAGAAACTCCAAAAAAGCAATTCTAGCTGAGTTTATTCTATTGCTCGCAAATAGTATTAGCATAAGGCTACAACAATAGATGATTACGGTCATCTATCACAATATTCACAAACAAAATACAATGCATTTGACTCAATCGGATTCAGAAATGATCTCTAACATACTGCTAAAAGGCCTTTCCCCCATCTTTCCCCTTGTAGTCGACTGATTGGTGGTAGAAAAGGGATTCGGGGGCATGGCCAAAGTTTCTCCATCTCCCTCAAGCATTTGAACCACTGTTTTCATTGAGGGCCGGTCTCCTGGGTACCACTGGATGCACCAAAGTCCTACAATTGTTAGCTTCTTAATAATCTTGGCATCTCCCCCTTCCTTAACTTCATTGTCATTTGATTCTTCGCGATTTAAACGATTATAAATCCATTCGGGAAAGTAAACTTCCTCGCTATTGTTTGCTTTACGAACATCAATATTCTTCTTCCTCCCTCCAACCATTTCAAGCAACAACATTCCAAAACTATAAACATCTGACTTGTGTGACACGTTGCCGAAGTTCCTGGAGAACACCTCTGGTGCAATATAACCCACGGTTCCCCTAGCAGCTGTCATGGATACAGCACTTTGTTCTTTTGAGCACAACTTGGCTAGCCCAAAATCAGAGACTTTTGGAATGAAATTTTTGTCTAACAAGATGTTATGAGGCTTAATATCAAAATGAAGGATTCTTTGATCACACCCTTGGTGAAGATATTCAATTCCTTTGGCTATGCCTAGAGCAATGTCTTGGAGCTTCTCCCAACCAAGTGAAGCTTTTTTATGATCAGATGATATGAACTTCTCTAGAGAATCGTTTTGTAAGTACTCATAAACAAGAGCCTTTTTATACCCATCAGCACAGTATCCGACCAAGCGAACCACATTGATGTGGTGGATCGTGCCTATCGTTCCCACTTCGTTGATGAAGTCGTCGCCATTTCCTGTGAAGTTGTCGAGGATCTTGGCTGCAATAGGAACATCATTGGACAGCTCTCCCTTGAAAACTGTTCCATAACCTCCTTGGCCTAGTTTGTCCTTGAAATTATGAGTAATTTTCTTTATCTCAGCATATGTGTACCTTGTAGGCTTGAGAGCTCTGTAATTCTCTAAAAATCTTTCAACCTTTACTTGATCCTCTTTCTTTAATCTGTTTGATCTGCGGGCAAAATATGTAGCTGTGACGAGAACCACAAGAAGAAAAATGCCAGGTGGGATCAGACCTGCAAGTTTAAACAACCAAATTACTAAGGGAATGCAGAGAAAAAAAGATGGGAGAAAAACGATAGACAACTCACCTTTAACAAGTAGTATTTTCTTTTCACCTGTATAAAATAATATAGAAAACGCCAGTTAATTTATCACACAACGGAATTCATAATTTCATATAATAAAATCAATACCAAGAACCGAGCTCTCTGATGTCATTATGTCAATAACCGCGGAGGTGAATACTTTGGCATACGCCTTAGTTACAAATGTAATAGCTGTAAACAACTAAACCCCACTTGTAGAAGTTTATTTTGAGTTCTTTAACTAATTGAAACGGCAAATAAATGAAAGCACGAGGAAACTTGAAGTAGCTATTCTTCCTGTTCTTCTAAAAGATGAGATGATGAGAAGTACCTTCTGCTGGCTCATCAAATGGAGGGCTGTCATAAAATGGAGGGCTGTCATAAAATGGAGGGCTGTCAAAGCATTTGGTATCATTCTTCTCACTGTTATAGCCACTAATCAATCTGCAATTCTTGCCTCTTTCTGTACATTTCTTACAACTTGTTGGCTCAAAGCATTCGGTTTCATGGTCGTTGCTGTTATTCCTACTACTCAATCTGCAGTAGTTGTCTTTTTCTTCACATTTCCTGCAACTAGGTTCGGACCAGGTTGACCAGACGCTCGAGCAATCATATTCGGAGTATCCTGAATCCCAACTAAGACATGGAACTGATGGAAGGGTATACATATTTGTGCAATTCAACAGGTGTTGCCTGATCAAATTATCTGAATTCATCAAGTAGAGATAGTGACCTGGACGGCTGAGGCATTGGAGAAAAGAGTATTCGTCTATGTAGGAGGGACAACTGAATATGTGGTATTCACAGACATCATATGGATTTTGTGAGTAGGAGGCCGAGGGACAACCGAATTTGTGGGATTTACAGAGATCATATGGATTTTGTAAGTAGGAGGCCGAGGGACAACTGAATTTGTGGGATTTACAGAGATCATATGGATTTTGTAAGTAGGAGGCCGAGGGACAACTGTGGGAGGGGTATGACAATTGGATGGGATTGAAGAGAGGGGTGTTGAATATTAAGCTTAAGTTGTTCTGAGGAGGAACATAATCACCGATGAACTCGTATGTTATGTACTGGCAATAGTAATCGATATCCTTGACCACTGCCTTGACAGAAAATGGGTTATCAAGCAGGGTTTCATTGGTAGGAGAGCAGGATAGAGCAAAGCCAGGCTCATAGCCACAACGCTCTGGTTGATGATCCTTTAGCCAGAACGGGAACCGGATTAGTGGGCCCTCTTCTCCGCACCAAGTGGGCTTGCACTCATCTAAACCGCGATCCTGTGCTCCGGCTCTAACCCCTGCGGGCATCAAGAAGAAGAATAAGAGCAAGAGGAAGATCGCCATTTTGTTGTTAGGTGTTGATGATTCACTGATGCGGAGTTCTTTCATATCTCTAGTTTATGTGTCAAGGCGTTTTACTACTATCTATTTATACAATTTCCAGCTACTGCCCTTTTGGGCCCCAAATATTTTTACAAAAAGTAGAGAACAACTGCTCTAATTTTGACGCGAAGCAAACGTTACGCATTTTTGGGACTATGATTACCCGTGTTAAAATGGTTAGAGGAAACCATGTTACACTGTAATTTTTTATAAGTCAGATGTCCAAGCAGCTCATACGAACCTCCACTAATCTATGGGTTCTAATGCCACTATCCACTTACGGAGAACCTAATTAAAGTCATAGCAATTTAAAGTTCTGTATGAAATGACACCCAAGGAGTTGATACCACATGAATATTTCGAACTAGAGATATTAAGAGAAAGCAAACAGCTAAATCTCAGGTCTTTAAGCGCCAAAGCCGGCTCATAGATTCCGGATGCCTAAATCGAACTTATTAAACGAGGCACACCCTATATTTGAATTGGGCCCTAAAGTCGAATTTGGCCATTTTTTGTATGGAGGGCTTACACAAAATTATATTGGGCCTAGTATATATATATGTACGGCTCCTAAACAATTGGAGCTCCTAATATTTTGATTTTTTGGTGGGCCCAAGGCCCATGCCTCTTGAGATTCATGTCTAAGCCGGCTTTGTTAAGCGCGTTAACCACCAGGCCAACCTTAGTCTCAGGGGTTCTTAAACTGCAATACTAATCATCCACACACACACAACTCTCTCTCTCTCTCTCTCTCTCTCTCTCTCTCTCTCTCTCTCTCTCTCTCCATGTCTAGCAGAAGGCTTCTCTTCGATGTCTGCAAAATCCATAGTCTTCTTCTTCTTGTTGCCCTGTTTTTGGGCAATTGCCATGCTAAAACAACTCCCGATTGTGATCGACCTTCCTCCCCTTGTGGAAATATCCCCATCAAAGACCCTTTTCGAGTGAGAGGAGACCCAGAAAACTGCGGAGACAAGAATTACGAACTGGAATGCGAGCACAATCGTCTTGTACTTAACTTGTTTTCCTCTGGAAAATACTACGTCCAGGCAATCAACTACAACAACAAAACAATCCGACTAGTCGATGTTGGCTTACAACATGGAAATTGCTCCTCCCTCCCTCTTTATTCTATATCGGATCTCAATTTTTCTGATTCAGACACCACACCATACTCTTTACTGATGCCGCGTCACTACTACTACTATGGTTATTATGATGCAATCCCGTGGAATACGGCTATAGCACTATGGGTAGACTGCGAAAAGCCAGTAACATTCTACACGGACAGTAAAACTAGTGCGTCTAGTTGTATCGGAAAAGCTGCTGCTTCTTCAGCTTCTTCGCTCTCCTCTGGGGAAAAGAGGCACTATTCTTACTTTCTGTTCGGGAGTAACTTAACAGCTTCGGATGTGGCAGATCGGTGCAAAATAGATGAGATAGTAATGGCAACGTTGCGGTTGCCACCTGCTGAAATTGAAACAAACATTTCCTTCTCGGATTTCCACAGCAGATTGGAGTTTGGGTTTGAGCTTTCCTGGCTGTCTTTTCTTTGTGACCAATGCCAAGGACGTGACGGCTATTGCATCTTTGGGTCTGATTACACTGTCACTTGCTCGAACTTCTGCGATCCGTTCTACGGGAACGACAAGTCCTTTTTATGTGGGTAACATTTCTTGCCTTAGGCTCTGTTTGGAACTTCTGGAATGGAAATTAAAATTTTTCCTTTTCTTTGTCTGGTTCTTGAGAAAGAGAGGGGATAATTCCAAATTCCAATTCAACCTTTCTCTCTATTTCGCTTTAATTTTTCCATCTCATTCCTTCTTTCTTTTTTTTCCATTCTTCCCCGATCCAAACAAAGCCCGAATTCTTCAATGCTACAAAAGTTGTAGTAGTATTTTTCCATTCTTCCCAGATTCAAACAAAGCCGGAATTCTTCTATGCTACAGAAGTTGTAGTAGTAGTTACAAGTTACTAATCTATTACTATTACTAAATAATTAGAGGCTATATGGAATGAGAGATGTTAGGTAAACATCTATCGACAACAACTCCAACCACAAGCCTCTCACGTATACTTGAGTTCTACACATAAAAATTTGGGGCCTACACACGGCAGGGGGCCTTAAAAAGCAAAATACTAAAACTTCTTAAAAAATTAGCAAAACGAAACTACTTTTTAAATAAATTACCTGATGCTTTCTGTTTGAGAACATAATTTATTCTCTCAAAAACTGCAGGTCGCTTGGAGATCTTTTTCTGGTGTAAGTGATCTCTTGTCTCATCTCTTTCCTACCCTCTTTTAGTGCACACTGTGTAATACAAATGTTCTTCTTATTTATTTTTTTTGGCAATGAAGAGTGTCCCGATAAACCAAATTAATTTTATCGCCACAAGTATCCCTGCAATGGTCAATTTAGTATTCCATAATAGAGGTTCGATCTAGACGAATTTTGTTTTCTGTTTAGATAACTCGGACATCAAGAGTAGCTTACGCACACCTCAACTAATTATAGGAGACCAATCCCACCATCAACTAGGAGGGGCTCAATTACTTAAAACCATAACAGAACTCTTTATGGACTGGCCGTACAAGAGTTAATAGAACTTGACAGGTTTCGATGCCGTCTTCATTACATACGATTTTTTTTAATACATGGTCAATGGCAATGGCGTAGCCAAAAAATTTGGTCAGTGAGGGCACAGTTCTACTTTTGTTGTGAAAAAAAATCCTTTTTAAGAATCTAACATGTCTTTATTTTGATTTGAAATGAGTCTCGCTTGACTTATATTTTATGGACATATGTGCCTCTAACTAGCCTATTTGGTTTTACTCATTGGCTTCCCAGGGGGAGGTCTGGGGTCCATAAACATGTAGTTTCGGGGCAAAAATTCAGTGAATTGAGACTTGTTTGTGAGTAATTAGTCATTCAGTGGCTCTGGGGAATCGCCATGTGATGCCCTAACTCCCTTCTCCATCACTTTTTTTTTATGGACCTTCATCACATATTAAGATAAAACTCATAAATTTAATCTTGAGTGCTACATAAATATGCGCAGGAGAATTACATTACAACATCAACTAATGACGCTCTAAGAGCACTAATTAGTTTTTTATATTAAAAAAAAAAAGTTGATGTACGTACCAATTTATATTTTTCTACAAGAATGCGAAAAATAATAATAATACATTCCTCCCAAAAATCCAGTGTGGGCACAGGCCCACACTGGCCCACATGTGGCTCCGCCACTGGTCACTTAAAGGTAGCCATGCATAATTTTCTTTCACCTTACATGTATAGGCCTAATTTTTTTTTCTTGGACGTGGAGGTGCTTTTCCTTAACAAAAGCTCAAGGCTCAAAACGGTCAAATCTTGGGGTTGCGGCTGGAGACGCTATAGCCATTCTCTAATATAAATGAAACTTTTTTAGTAGATTCAAAACTTAGTTAAGAATGTGTGAAATGTGCCCGACATGTAAGTTAGATTCACTAAAAATTTAATCTATAGGATATAAAATGCTTAAAAAAACTACCTTTGTCAGTTGACTGAACCATGGACATGTTTATTGCAGATTATGTCTTTCCTGGGTACGAGGTTCGTGGGCTCGAAATAACAGGTAAGATCTATCAGCATTCTTTCTTTTTTGCCCAAAAACTTGAGAAAATCACTTACAAATGGATGAAGGAAAATATGGAAAAGTTTGGCCACATTTGTCAATCAATACTTTGGTGGGACATAAGGAATTTTGGGACTGTAAATTTAGAGACTAAATTTTTTTGATCCCGTTGGGTTGGGTTGTGAAGCTGGGAGGGGAAGGGAAGGGATAAGGAGTTGGAAACAGGAAATCAGGAATAAATTAAGGGATTATAATTTTCTTAATTTATTTGCGATTCCACACACAATGTGGAAATTTGCTGCACTGTTTCAAAGATTCCAATCTCATGTGATGCAATTCAAAAATGAAAAATGGCCATAACATATCAAAGATAAAACTAAACCATAATTGTAGGACATTGTTGATAATGGAAAAGACATGGAAGTTATTTTCGTATTGAATTTTTTTTTTTTTTTTTGGCTTTGTATATTGTAATATTTACTTTTCCCTAAGCAGGATGGATCCTTGGAGCAAGAACTTCATTAGGGATTTTATGCCTACTGGCCTATTTAATCTATAAGTTTATGAGAAGACATTTGTCAATGTTTGATACCATTGAAGATTTCCTACAAAGTCAGAACAACCTGATGCCGATTAGGTACTCATACTGGCAAATAAAGAAGATGAGCAGAGGCTTCAAGGACAAGTTGGGGGAAGGAGGCTATGGTTCTGTATACAAAGGAAAGCTCCAAAGCGGTTACATCGCGGCAATAAAGATTTTAGGAAAGCCCAAATCCAACGGCCAAGAATTCATCAATGAAGTTGCTACGATTGGAAGGATTCATCATGTCAACGTGGTTCGTCTTATCGGATTTTGTGCTACGAGATCTAAACGAGCTCTTGTTTACGAATTCATGCCTAATGGCTCTCTTGACAAATACTTATTTTCTCAAGAAGGAAACATCTCCTTGAGTTGCAAGCAAATGTATGACATTTCTGTTGGAGTGGCGCGTGGGATAGAATATTTGCATCGGGGTTGTGATATGCAAATTCTACATTTTGATATCAAGCCTCACAACATTCTTTTAGATGAGAATTTCAATCCAAAAGTTTCGGACTTTGGGCTTGCAAAACTATATTCAACAGATGATAGCATGGTGTCTCTTACTGCGGCAAGAGGAACAATGGGGTACATGGCTCCAGAATTGTTCTACAAAAACATTGGACGCGTTTCGTACAAAGCTGATGTTTATAGTTACGGGATGCTGTTGATGGAAATGGCAGGCAGAAGGAGGAACTTGAATGCATTCGCTGATCACACAAGCCAAATTTACTTCCCGTCTTGGATTTACGACCATCTCAAAGAAGGAAAGGAAATCGAAATGGGAGAAGCCACAGACGAGGAGAGGCAGGTGGTGAGGAAGATGGTTATAACAGCGTTATGGTGCATCCAAATGAGACCTAGCGATCGTCCTTCGATGAACAAAGTCATAGAGATGCTTGAAGGAAATGTTGAAGGTCTTGAAATGCCTCCTAAGCCTTTCTTGACTCCTCAAGAGATGCCAGTTGAAGATCCATGAATCATCTTATAGCCATTCTAGCAGCTTCATTGATAGAGTATTGTACTTTGGTTTATTTTCGAGGACGAAAGGTCATGATATCCTCTAAAAATAAGAATATTAGCCTAAATATTGATACAACTCGTTATCCATAATTTTGGCTTTCACATTGCTCTTTCATGAAGGAGAGAAATCTGATTTGCATTTGCAGAGTCTTAGATACATATTGTTGTGGCTCATGTATCATCACCTAAGTCTTGGAATCACATGTTCTTGCATACATTTCAATTTTATCTAGAAAATATGTTTACAAATTCACACAAAGGCCACTCCTTTAATTCATTGTTATGCGTTTGTTGATGTAATAGTATGCTTATGATGATCAATTACTAGCAAGTTGTTTTTAATTATTGAAAATCATTGGGCTGCTCAGGACTTGTATCTTGACATATTTCGGCTTATTTTTCAGAAAATACCTCACACTAGATATTCATGTATAATTATATACGTCTTGGCTCAGATCATTTTTTCCCCAGTTTATTTTTCAGAATGCATGATGGCCTCTCTGTGAATTCTCAAGTCCCTAGTGCTTACGATATCATAAACCAAGACGTAACTAATACTAACATTGGAAGTGGGTCTGGAGACTCAAAATTCCTCAAAAACTTAAGGGTTTTGTGTGGATCCTACTACATGACAGGCTTCGACGTAACTGATACTAACATTGGAAGTGGGTCTGGAGACTCAAAATTCCTCAAAAACTTAGGGTTTTGTGTGGCTCCTACTACATGACAGGCTTCGACGTAACTGATACTAACATTGGAAGTGGGTCTGGAGACTCAAAATTCCTCATAAACTTAGGGTTTTGTGTGGCTCCTACTACATGACAGGCTTCCCTCAAACCAACTTAGAGCTCACAAATGTGATTCCAGTTCTAAGAATTTGGAACACCCGTTTGGGATTGTATTAGGAACTATGGGCCTGTTTTCCTATTGGCCACCGGAGAAGGGATAGTCGTGAATGCTCTGCCCAAGATTGGAGCTCTTACAATCTGAAATCAAAGAAGAAATTCGGTAAGCATTGATGTTCCTTGGAACACTCTTTTCATTGCTATTATTAAGCAAATTTGGAAAGATTGTAGCCAAAAAAAGTTTAAACAATTTGGAAATTGACAATCGTACAAGTTTCAGAAACATCATTGCATGTTCCTTTGAAATCATTGAGGCAAAATTAAGCACAGATGGAGATGGATTTTGAAATGAGGTTTAATGTCAAAGATAGGTTCGGAGGCCTATTTCGTGATCACAATAGAGAATGGATTCTTGGTAAATATGGAAGACTCAATTGCAATTCTAGCTTGGAGACTGAGCTGTGGGGAAATTTATAGAGGTTTAATCATAATGTTGGAGAAGGGCTCGAGTAATGGTTTTTTTAATGGCAGGGCTCGAGCAATGTTAGAATTGAATTGGAGTCCTCAATCGTTGTTCAATTGGTAATCGAAGTCCCCCCTGGGGGACACCCTCATCAAGTGTTAGCTGCAAACTCCAATATGTTGATGGCTCGAACAAGCGCTATTCTCAAGCATACTTACCAATAGGCCAATCAGAGTGCAAGCCGTCTTGCTAGATTGGGTGCAAAGCAACCACAGGAGCTAGTAGTTGCAGAAGAAATGACCCCATTTATGTTGTTGTTGTGTTGGAAGATAGGTTGGATACCAGCTACTTTAGGGTGTAGTTTATTTTGGTGCTATTATGTTTTCTTTCGTTTTGAAAGGTTGAAGTTCCAAAGTACCCACACAAAAAAAAAAAAAAATATCATTTTAGAATCAACTCAAGACATGCATAATGCATGATCGGTAACACAAATTTGGTGTAAAGTTTGAAGCGTAGGTAGCACACATTTGCTAAACCATAATTTGGCTTCATAAACGAATGACCAACGACCAGTGTTGAGGAGTTGGAGGCTTCCTGCTTCACAAAAAGTGGTAGCTGGAGTATGTTTTTGAAGTACAGAGTGCATGATTCAAGATGCATAGTTTTTGGACTTCACTTTTTTCTTTTCTTTTCTCAGAAAAGAGAACATAAAAAATATTGATAGATGAAAGATGCAGTGAGCTTAATTACAGCCCCAATGAATGGGAACAAATTCTAAGCTAGCCTAAGGTAGCTTATTCAAAAGAAAAAATCTACATTTCAACCCAATCTTCAATGCATTTTTTCTCGACACCATTAGGTTAATGGTCAAATGGATACGAGAAATTCACGTTGAATGTACACAGGATAAGGTTCTACAAATTTTGCCATTGTTGTAGCTTACAATAAAGTCTTGTACAAGAAAATTATGAACCATAAGGTGCACAAGCTAGAAGATCAATCTTGTGTGTGTTGAGAATGTTTTTTTGATATCTCAGGTGTCCAAACTCCTAATCAGACCTAACCATCTTACACACACCTCAACTAAGCTTTGGAGAACCAATTCTATAGTCCATTAGCGGAGGGCCCGATTAAGCCGTTTGTCCCTAAGTCTTATGCTTAGACCACGAGGCCAAACCTAGGATTTTTGTTTGAGGATGTTGTAGAAGTGAGAAAGAAGTAGTGTGAATGGCTTGAGCTAGTGTAAACCCACTTGTTGAACTAATTTCAATTGACGGTAACTGACCAACCATCACACTAGGACTCCTGACATCAAGGACCAAGTAGCTACTTGAGGGTAGTTTTGTAAAACAATAAAACATCAGTTCACTAGGATGCTACCAATCCAATTGATCATTACAAGATGAAAAAGCTTATGATTAGGTTTAGGAGGACAGGAGAAAAAATGTTTTGCATAAAGACAAGTTTTTCTTGGACGCACAGAAAAGAGCAGAAATTAAATACAATAAGGTCCCTCACGAAAGGTACATACAATTCTAAGCTGCTAAGAGTAGAATCACAAGAACCACGCCAACCATCCTGCTAAAATATCTATATTATACTAACATATGGGACATAACTAACCTTCAGAACCATTCCGTATCCAGTCTTGAGCACACATAAGGGCTTGCACGGTATCAGGTCTAAGTGAACTGCGACGTTGAAACTTTCGACATGGGAATTCCCAAAATGTTGCGCGCCATCATAGACAAGATGGGATACCTTGGCGTGTGAACTTTCCACCAATTTAAAATGCTGAAGTCCATATTCCGAGGAAAAAGAGGCTCCTCCAAATACTTATCCAAATCTGACTTAGTGTTTTGGCTCTGTGAAGTTTCGTGGAGGAAGCAGTCAAAACCTGTTAGCCTATCCCTGGATTCAATCCCACCACTGCCACCACCTACTTGACAAGCCAAACCATGACCGTGAGAATCCAACGGGGAGCAGATGGCATGGCCATTGTAAAGCGCCTTCATACAGTTAGAAACAATGTCAATGCGATCTGTTGAACTGCTGTCATAGATCTATGGATAATAATATTCGACCAACTTCATCTTAAACCGAGGATCCAAGGTGGCTGCAACTGCCAAAGCCAAGCTGCAGTTCTTCCAGTATTCATCAAATTTGGTTTTCATCTTCAATGCCAATGAACTAACAGAAGCATCTGTGTTCTGGCACCACTCAATCAACTGCAAATGAACATCACAAATCTCATGAAAATATATATTTGCAGTTGGATACTTGGTCGCTGTAAAAACATTAGTAACTTCAAATGGGTGTATCATATGCACCCTTAAAGATGTTACGAATCGATTCTCTCATGAATAAAGAGTTAAGATTTTTATAAAAAAAAGGTTATGAAACACAAAAATGTTAAGAATCATAGAGACGATGTTATGAATTATATTGTTAAAAAGTTACAAAACACTAAAAAAATGTTATGATTGGTCATGAGGTGATACAAACTGGACCATACAATAGGTGCATATGGTACGCATCTTTAATAGGTGTGTATTGTAGCCATTCAAAAAAAAAAACCAATGATGGGAAATTGCCCCCCCCCAAAAAAATCAATCTAGCTTAACACAATTTATGAGATTTTCACACAATGCATACTTAAAATATGAGAGTACTATCTTATTTTCTTGGAAAAAAAAAAAAAAACTCTTACAATTGTATCTTTTTGTGTGTATCTCAATAGTTTTATCCTTTGAGTTTGTATTGTTGTAATTTTTTAATTTTTTAAAAAGAACTCTTGAAGACGTTGAGAACCCAAAATTTGATGTAATTCAAAGTACAAGAACAATGTAACCTTGATTCTTTTTTTATTTGTACGTTTATTTTTTATTTTTTTATAACTTAACAATAAGTGGGCAACCAAATTAGGAGTTGGACTTGGGCAACCCAAACCTTAGGGCCGGCCCTGCTTTGGACTGTCCTTTATTTATTTATTTTTTGGAGCAAACACAAAAATATGATATCATTCCAACTAAGTTAAACCATACATCGTTTGACTAGGGTATGAGCAACCCCAACAATTTGTCTTGCCAATTTTGTAATACAAACAAAAGACAGACTTAGCAACATACACAATATCTAGCAAAATAGGCTTGACTAATACATGAGCACTATCTAAATACATTAATCATTTCACAACAGGTAAGCAATCAGTACAAACTTCCACATATCACCAGCCCCTGCTCTTGGCCCAATCTAACGCCTTCAAAACGGCTAAAGCCTCCGTCATAAAAGCAAAACTTGCAACCACTTTGCAGGCACCACCGTCGCTCTTCTTGCCAGCATCTACCCATGCCACAGCCCTATCCCATCTTTCCTTCTTCCATGCACCATCAACCAAGACCTTCAACCGAGTAGCACTAAAGTCGCCAACTTCCATTGCCTTCGAAACCACGCTATTAACTCCAACACCATTGTTTCCATGCTTGGGTTAGGGTTGGATTTTTTGGAAACTTTTTTTCCGCTGCAACGTACAAAGCATTTGGTACAAATATTGAGCACTCTTCAAATCCTACAAAACATCCACTTTAGTCTGTTGAAACACAAGGTTATTCCTCCCACGCCAAATAGCCCACAGTAAGGAAATTGACTCTAAAATTGCATAGATATCCGGAACTTCTTCTACCCACTTTAAAAACCAATCCTCAAACCTAACCGGACTTCCAATAGAAAAATCCAACCCTAACCTAGACCCTCTCCAGATCCTCTGAGCTCTATCGCATTGAAAGAATAAATGCTCTATGGTTTCACACTCTTTCTCACAAACTGGACACCTCTCATCCTCAACCATGGATCTCCTACCCAAGACCACCATAACCGGCAAAATCCGATGTACCACCTTCCATAAAAACAAGGCAAATTTGGGAGGCAACTTTAAACTCCAAATTTTCTTCCAAATTTTATCCCTGCCACTATCATCCACGCCTCCAAACAAAGCCGACACAGCCACAAAATACCCTGACTTAACAGAAAATTTTCCATCATTCGAAAATTTCCAATAACACTCATCCCTGTCCTTGTCCCTAACAATATGAATAGAAGAGATCTTGTGAGCCAAATCTCTAGGAAAAAGTTGATAAATTAAAGGCCTCCTCCATTCCCGTCTAGACCAGTCAAATAAATCTTTGACTTTAAAATTGCACATACACGAAGGCCTTCCCTGCACCATATACGGATTACAATCTTGGGTTATCCACTGGTGTCGAAACACTGTAACATCCTCACCATCCTCCACCCTCCAACACAAACCCTTTCTTAATAAATCTAGCCCCCACATAATACTCCGCCAACCCCATGAACAGCCGGGTTTTGGATAACAATCCCACAGCGGCTTTCCCCAACAATATTTGCCTAATAAAACTTTAGTGACGAGAATTTGGATCTCTCAATAATCTTCAAGCCGTCTTGGCTAGTAGAGCTTGATTAAAGCAACCCAAATCCCTAAGACCCAACCCGCCCTTATGCATTGGTTTACATAATTCCGACCAACGCCTCCAACAAACTCCTCCCCCATCACCTTTTCCCCAAAGAAATTGAACCATCAAACTCCTCACTTTCATAACAAAATAAGAAGGAGCCCTAAACACAGAAAACAAATAAACCGGAATAGACGATAAAATATGCTTAACAAGGACCAACCGACTAGCAAAATTCAACAACGGAGTGCGCCAATTAGCCAATTTCACATGAAACCTATCGAAGATGCGCTTAAATAACTCCCCCTTCCTCCTTGTGAGATCAAGGTCCGAACCCAAATAAATACCAGGCTTCCCAACAATCTGGATTACCAAAAGCTCGTTTTATATTCTCCCTATCCTCCACAGTCATATTAGGACTAACGAAAAGTTCCGATTTATTGAAATTTATTCTCTGGTCCACAAAATTACAATACTCATCAATAATATGCTTCAAGCACCAGACTTCCACCAAATTATACTTAAGAAAAAAATAGCTATCGTCCGCAAATAAAAGATGCGAAATGGGAGGAGAATCAGGACTAACAACCACACCCTTACAAATATTAGCACTACCAAACAAAGCCAAATTAGCTGACAAGACTTGACTCACTAAAATAAACAAATATGGAGACAAAGGATCCCCTTGACACAAACCACACTTTGGGTAAAAGACCTGCGAGGGAGCACCATTAACAAGGACAGAGAAAGACACAGTGGAGATACACTGCTTGACCAAATTCACCCATCTAGGACTAAAACCCAACTGCTCCAACACAACCACAACAACAGACCATTTCACCCTATCATATGCTTTGTTCATGCCAAGTTTTAACGCAAAAAAAAAAGAATTTTTCCCTTTGGTGAGATGTCTGATGAATTCCACCGTCTCATGAGCAATTAGATTATTATCTGAAATGAGACGACTCGGAACAAAGGCATTTTGGAAAATTGACACAAGAGACTTGAGAACCGGACGCAACCTATTCACTAGAACACGAGCAATGATTTTATAAAGAACATTACACAGACTAATAGGACGGAAATCATTAACAGACAAAGGATTAGGAATTTTGGGAATAAGAGTGATAAACGTACAATTGATTTGTCGAAGCATGACTCCAGAATGCAAAAATGCCATCACCATCTGAGTAACATCCGCACCAACCCAATGCCAATATTTCTGATAAAAACCAGCCACAAACCCATCGGGACCCAGAGCCTTCATCCCTTTCATTTGAAAAACAGCTTCCCGAATTTCTACCTCTGTAAATGGCACCTCAAGCTCCTGAATCTGCGCGTCGCTTGGACGAACACCAAGATTTGACAATAGTTGAGTCCCCACTGAGCCCCCCAAATCGGCTGAAGCCATCCTAGACCCAACTTCAGCCTCTTCCCCACGCAAGGTACCTTGGAACAGGTTCAAAAAATGAGTTACTAACAACTGATGTATTTCCTCATGCCCCATGATAAGCTCCCCTTCTCCATTTTTTAAACAGACAATTTGATTCCTCCTTGCTCTGATTGAAGCTACTTTATGAAAATAACTTGTATTACGCTCACCCAAGACCATCCATTTCGCTTTTGCCCACTGAGCCCAATAAACTTCTTGACCATCCAGCAAACTATCATAAGATGCACTTAAAATTTGCTCCTCCTTGACCAAATCTGGATCACTACCCAAAGCTGCCCGGTCCAAAGCAACTAACCGCGATTGAACATAACTTAAATCCTCCTTAATTTTATTCAACCTCTTAGGCATCCATCTGATAGATAAATTACTCCAATTGCAAAGATGTCTCAATAAAACCTTTTGTTTTTGCATCAACTTGAACGCATTCGATCCTTGAAACTAGAGATCCCATACCTTATGTGTAATAAGAGCAACATCCTCACTTTGTAACCACATCTCCTCAAATCTTTTCGGACGATATCGGTGATCTTGGGACCAATTCATATCCAAAATTAGCGGACTATGATCCAATCGATGAATGGGTAAATTCGTCACCACCGCCTTGAGAAATTATAACACCAATCACTACTCCCCATCGCCCTATCCAACTTTTCATAGGTAACATCACCACCCTGCCTATTATTCGTTCAAGTATAGAAAACACCACAATAATCTAAATCACGCAATTGAAATTTAATTACAAAATTCATTAGCCAGCTCGACCCCTGAGCATTACTCCTTCCTTTCCCATATTTTTCTTCTGGAAACAAAACTTGATTGAAATCACCTATGACGAGAACCGGTAAATTTCTCCCTTCCAAAGCCTCCGTAGCAGCTGCCCAAGTTTCTTTTCTAAATCACAAATAAGGATGGCCATACATTAACATTAATAACCATTCTACACCCCTCTCATCCACCACTCTTAGCATCAAAAATCTCAAGTGAGTTTTAACCAAAGAAATACAATAGCAGTCGTCCCAGGCTGCCCAAATTCCACCTGTCATGCCATCCGCATCCGCTCCAGCGCAAAACTTAAAACCCATATTTAAACCCAATCCCTTAAGCTTTTGCATGCGACAATTCGTCTCCATAAAGAAAACCAAATTGACCTTGTGCCATTGGACCAGATTCTTAGCTGTTCGAACCGTAAGGGTCTGGCCCAATCCCCTATAGTTCCAGCTCATAATCCTCATGGCGAAGGAGGAGGTTGTTGAGGGCCAACCTCCTCCGAAACCCTGTTTTTTGAATCTCCATCTGGCTCTCTACCCAAAGCACCACATCTTTCCCAAACATACTGATGCATCTCCTCCGCCAGCTGTGACTGAAATTCCGCCTCCTCAGCACACTCATCCCATACGGAAGGAACCAACTGGGAACTAGATCCCTCACCATCCATCGGAGTATCTTTAAGCTGCTTGGCTAGCAACGAAATTGCCCGATCCCAAGCTACTTGATGCAATTCCTCTGTGATCCTTTGCCTAATGACTTCACCATCACCCTCCCGTGTATATCTCTCTTGCTCAGTAACCACATCACGATCACAAGAATTTGACTTAGTTGGAGAAGAACAATCATTGGAAAAACTGGATTGAACTCCATCAATATCACTTCCACAATGGACCTCCATATAAGAATGATTAGAATCAATAGTAGAATAATCAGCCGGGGGCGACACCGATCGACGTTTTAAAGCACCAATTTCCCGATCAACCTCTCTACCTCTTTGCTTTTTCGGAGAAGAGATTTCACACCCAGAACACCCAAAATACGGAAAGCCCTTGGATGGAATATTTGCTGTTTGAGACCTCTTCTTCTTAACTCTTAACGCTCTAATTCGTTTCCCTTTAGTCCAGCCCAAAGCTTCCCTAACAGCTTTTTTATACAACCCAACTTTAATAGGAATCCTCGGCCCAAAAATAAAGCTAGGACTAGAACTCAAATCCAATCTAACCGGCCCATCAACAGCCCAATGAGAGCAACCTTCAGAACTGGGTTCAGAAAAACTCTACCTCTATACCTTTTATAAGGCCCAGAATAATTAGAAGAGTCCGAATCTTCTTCCAACTCCTCAACTGGCCTCTTTCCTTTAGGATCCTTATATTTGCTAAGGCCCAAGCTCTCCCTATTATCCAATCTCCTATTGTTAAGTGAGCTATTGGGCTCATTGGGCTCTCTAATTACAATTGCTCCACTATTCCTAACCCTCCCATTTGGCCCCACTATCATTACAAAAATGATATATACACTCCCCCAACATTAATACCAAATCTTCTTGCCGTGTTCTCCCACTCCGACCACCGTTGGTCCATCGTCTCGACCGCCACCACCGATTCATCCACCACCCAATCCAGCCTACTAACCGCCTGAACAAACTCAGCCCTACTGTCCGCTCTCTCCTCATTTTCCATTGGAGCTTCCTCCACATCCACTCTAGCAACTGCATTCTCCCCAACCAAGTTAGCACCACCAGGAGAAGTTGGGGTTACAACCAAATCACCAACCTGGAAAAAACCATAACCCGACCGCTGCAAACCCATATCCCATGCTGCATCATGATTAATCAAAAACTTATCAAAATCAACCACTGATAGCATCTCATCCTCCTGATCACCAACAATGTCCATTTGCGTTGCATCCTCAACCAGATTCTCCCCATGCAAACCAAAATGACGAGCATTAATACCTTCATCAAGCCCACCCATTTGATAGCTTGGTTCTGCATGCTCACTCCCACGTCCTCTAACTGCCCACATGTGCGTGTTACGACGTGCATTACTTCTGGCAAAAGCACGTATGAGATTGGTGTATAATGGAGCACTGCTATCTGTATGTAACACCGAACCAAACCGCGTACATAAATTATTAAGCATTGCATCAACCCGTGCTCTAGCCTCCTCTCTTAACAAATCACATTGCGGATAAGTATGCCCAATACGCCCACAAGAACAAGAACGGCAAAATTTGTAAATCCGCTCATACCTTCACTCTATCCATCTCGGCTCCCCACCAGGAATGTTCAAGAAAAAGCCCGGAACCAAAGTAGAATCAGGAGTAACCGAAATATTGAGACACAGATAATGAAAATGTCGCGGAAAAACATCGTCAACATCAACCCAGCCCATCCGTGTGCAGGTCCGGCCCTGAGATTTTCGGGGCCCTAAGCAACTTCCAACAATGGGGCCTCTTAGCATTGATATAAACTTTTATGTTCGGTTAAACACTTGAAGGTGCCTTCTGGTGTGGTCGATACGGTGAAAAAATAGAATACAACAGGGTTTGAACACACGACCTACATGTTACAACATCGTAATCTTACCACTAAGCCTCTGAGCTTCATCTGAAAATTTGTTCAAGCATATAATATTTATCATGATCTGGAAATTTGGGGACCCTATTATTGGTCCCAAAACCGGGGGCCCTAAGCGGGGGCTTGGTGGGCTTGTGCCCAGGGCCGACCCTATCCGTGTGGACTTTTTTTTTTTGGGAAGAGGATGGATATTTGAGAGGTGTTGAAAGTTTTTCAAAAATATCTATTTTCAACATTAAAGACCATAAAATATTTCGATACTTAAATATTGAATATTGGTCTCCAGGTTAGTATGAGTTACATTTTTATCCTGTCCACTTTTAGGGATTATATTTTTATTATTAAATTTGAATAAACCAAATTTCGCCCTTATTGCATTAAGTTTCCTATTTTTTGGGGACTCTATAACCAAATATATTTATGAACAAAATCTAAAATTGGAGATCCGCCACCGTTATTTTGAGACATACAAAATTGACAATCCTAATTTCAAACACCTTTCCACTATCGGTTTAAACGATATTTTTGAAATCTTCCCCTCACCCTTTTCTCGAAAATCAATCGACCTCCCATCATCGCTCATTCTACCCTCAATAGCCAAGCTACGGCTCATCGAAGAAACCCCAGACGTCTACAAACAATGGATAGAGAGCATAAGATATTTAAATGAAAGCTAGGTTTCGAAGATAGAGGTTTCAGACAAGAAATTAAAGGATCTTAAGAAGCCATGGCTGAGAGTGAGGGTAATTGTCGATTTCAACGACATGGCCCAGACAAGAAAGGATCCAATGACCGCGAGCAAGGGTTACGAATCGTCAACCCTCAACCGCCACAGTGAAAAGCTTACGCAATGGGTCAAGGCCCAAATAGAATGAACTCTCTAGTTTTGTTCAAGTGTTCTCAATTAGATGGGGTTTTCATATATCTTTCTCTTTATTTTATCCTACTACAGTAAATAGATCAAAGTGGATTTTTCAGAAATTATGATAAATTCACATTTAGTTTACATGTTATTTTATTTTTCCAAAATTGCTATCAATATCAAATTATACCATAATTGGTGTGACGTATTTAATTATATACCATGATTACTGGATAGTTATCTCCACCGTTTTGGATATGGTTTTGTAAAATATTCCATATTAACTTGTATAAGCTTAATTTTTACCATAATCACTTAGTGAAGGATCATGTTTGTCAGTTGTACCATGGTTCTTCATAACTTTATCAGATTAATTTATTAGAGAGCACTTATTCATTTATTGTGTGAATTACCTATTTTACCATTTTACTATGACATTCATATAGACGTATATATAAATATATTGTTTTTGTAATTTTGAGGAATTGGATGTATCCATATATATCAATAATTACGGGATACATATAGTGGAGGAGTTCAAAATTTTAAAATTGTGAAATATCCAAATCCCATCGATTTTGTTTCCATTTCTAATATACGTATCCTGTTTTCCATCACTTTTCATGGTAAATTTGTGCAACAATCATGGTAAATTTGAATAAGATTCACGTTAAGTTTGCAAATTATTGATAAAATTCTGAGGAACCAACGATATGTAAATTTAACATGAATCATATTGAAATTTACCATGGCAACCAGTTTGATTCAATTCAAGATGAATTATGAGGAACTTATCATGAATTGACTTGAAATTTACCATAAATATAGAATCAATTTACAAATCATGTGTAAAGTACTTATCATGAAATACGAATAAATTAACCATGAAACATGTTTGTATGACCGGTTTTCGAATTTACCATGGATATGTTGGTTGCATAACACAATTATGCATGACGGAGGTCATCGACGGCGATAAAGGACGGTGGTCGTTGACGGTGAATTGGTGATAAAGGACGCTGTTAGGCGACGATTTCGAGGATGGATTGCAACGAGAAAGGCAAGAGAAGATGGAGTGTTTTAAATTGATTTTTTTTACCGCTATGGGAAGCGTGAAATTGAGGATTCTTTTTGCAGTGTATATCACGAAATAACATATTAGGACTCCCAAGTTTAGGATTTAGTCTCAATATTTTGTGCATATATACTACCCAAAATATCAGAATATACGAACGTATGAGAGAAAATTTGAGTCTATTTGAATTTGGGGATGAAAACATAAGCCCCAAAAATAACCCTTTTGCAAAAATATTTCAAACGTAAAGAGCATCTCAAGCAAAATTAACATAAAAAAATTTGTACTTTGCTGCTTTTGTTAATTGAGAGTTATTTTGTGATGCGCTCTCCAGCTAAATTAATTGATAAACTTAAGGGTATAGATCCGAGGGTTACAAAAAATGTACCGGCAGCTTGTAGGGTCAACTTTTGTGCATGTCTCACATAAATGATCCGAATTGTTCAATAATTTTTTTTAAAAAAATTTGAGTGTCCGCAAAAATTGAGTATTTCTAAATTAATCAAAATGTCGCCCAATCGATTTGCAAGAACATAAATGGCATTGGATCAAGCGTAGAGGCTGAGTAATGGGCTTTATAGGATGGTCTTCTAAAACCCCTCACTAGTCACTAGTTAAAAAGGAGTACCCTTGCTCTAACCCATTTTAACCACCCTTGCCACCGTTGGTTTTCTTCAGACTGATAACTGATCTCATCATGCTCTTAGCAACAGTATTACTAGTAATTGCAATTTCTATTGCATAGGTTCAGCAGGGGATCAATTAATCATGTGCCCCGAGAGGCAAAAGGTGCAGGCGGGCATATTGGCGAGGATAGCGAATACGACATTTGATGATTGTATTATATGAGATGTAGCTCAAACTAGTGTTTCTTTTCAGTTGTAAGGTGATAATCAAGGGATCTTGCTATCTAATTTCTTTGTTATATATGTTCCTGTTTGCCCCCAAAAAATTGAAGGCAAATTCTAGAAACAGCCAAAGTGTGGTCTAGAGTGTATTCCGAGCGCCACTCTGACTGTACTTAATCATTGATTTGGTGTGCAAGCGTCGGTGTGGAATCATGATTTGAGTTGTGGAGCAAATTGCCCAAATTATTCTCGACTGACTTTTATTGACCCTTCTTGCTCACATTCGCCAAAGAGAAAAGGGAAACAGTGCGCCATGTAAGCTAGAGTTCCTCAAATCTGCTATGCTCACATACGACTATTGGGGAGCAATTTACAAATTATGCACAAACATTTTTTTTTTTTTTCGGGACAAACTCCTACCTGGCTACGGGTACAGAACACAGGTGCACAAAAATTGCACCAACGGCTTGTGAGAGTTACTTTTGAATCATTCAAACCGTTCATTAATTTTTAGAATAATGTTTCTAATGGTCCTACAAAATTTGAGCTCAATTGGATGTGCACAAGTGATTCATCGAATTTTCCCATTTTTTATTCAGATTTCAAGGACCTAAAGTCTGAATGAAACATGGGAATATTGGAATGAGTAATTACCACTAAATTATTATTTTGTTTTAGCTGACTCCTTCCTTTGTAAGCTCAGTATGGATGACAATGGTTTGGTTTTGTCCGGATTTTGTGAAAACCATTCTCAAAACCAAAGTTGTTACTTGCACCCAATTAAGGGAAAATTTCAAAAAAACCCCTGACCTTTGACCCATTTATCACATCAACACCGGACCTTTTAAAAACGTCAACTAAACCCCCGAGCTTGACACTCCGTTATCAATTTGCCCCCTCATTCGATTTTCCGTCCAATTGATAACGGCGAGTCCTACGTGGACACATGTGGGACCCGATGCCCATTAGTTGGCCTCCACGTGGAGATGATAGTACTTAAAAAAAACCCCTGACCTTTGGACCAAATGTCACATAAACACCTGAACTTCAAAAAACATCAATTAAACCCCTCACCTTGACACTCTGTAATCAATTTCCCCCCTCAGTCCATTTTTCGTCCATTGCTTAACGGAGATTCCCAAAATTACGTCGTTTTGTGGGTTTGTCATGGGCTTCCAAATTTGTTTGTTACACACGTTGCTTGTGGAGCCGGTTTCGGAGTCTCACACAAACGATCTGAACTGTTCAATAATTTTAAGATAATTATTTGAGTGGTCATGGAAAAAATCGGGCCCATCGGATATTAATAAGTAATTGATCTAATTAGTTTAATTTTTCATTTAGAATGAGAACCTATAATATGAAAGAATTTTGAAAAACGACACAATTGTGCGCTCGGTATCCCCTTGATCTAAACCGTAGATATCATAGCGTTCGTTGATATTAGCATTCACTTAAAAAATTATCTTGATTGGACATTAATAGGGTATGAAAACGCAAAAATTATGAACTGTTGTGATATATATCGAAGTTCTGATCAAGATAATTTTATTAGAGAATGATCCTCTCAACAAGTAGATATCTACGGTTCAGATCAAGAGGATAACGAGCACACATTTGCATAACTTTTTAGAAAATTCTTTCAAATTATAGGGTCCAGATTCTAAATGAATTAGATCACTCACTTATAAATATTTGATGGGCATCATTTTTTACAAAACCACTTAATTAATTATTTTAAAATTATTGAATGGTTCAGATTGTTTGTGTGGGACCCAGAAATTGGCTCCACAGACAACGTGTAACGAAAAAATTTGGAGGCCCATGACAAACGCACAAAACAACGTTGTTTTGGGAGTCTCCATTAAGTTGGACGAAAATGTCAAGGTGAGGGGTTTAGTTGACATTTTATGAAGTTCAAGTGTTTACGGGACATTTGGTCCAAAGGTCAGGGATTTTTTTAAATAGTGTCATGTCCAACGTGGAGGCCAAGTAATGGGCAGGGGGTCCCATAAGTGTCCACGTAGGACTCGCCGTTATCAATTGGACGGAAAATTGAATGAGGGGGCAAATTGATAACGGAGTGTCAAGCTCGGGGTTCAGTTGACGTTTTTAAAAGGTCCGGTGTTGATGTGATAAACGGGTCAAAGGTCAAGGGTTTTTTTTGAAATTTTCCCCCCAATTAATACGTAACTTATAGATACCCAGTTACCCACAGATATGAGTATTGTGTCCAAAACTAAAGGCCATTCGCGTTTCAGTTTTAATCCGAATTTCATTATTATACCCACGACATTAATGATAATTTTATTCATTTACTGATAAAGAAAAAGAAGAACAGGTCGTAAAATTCACAAAAGAAAAGGTTCTATCTTAATTAAGCCGTGATCATTTCCATTCAACATAATTAAGCAAAATATATATAGTATTTAACTTTTTCAAGTCACCCCAGTAATAAACACTCACGACACTACTTAAAACGAAACCAAACAAAGCAACACAATTTCTAAAAAGATAAATTATAACGTTGGGTCATGGGTGTAGTGTGTATCGCTTTATTTTATAGACGGTATTGATAATTAAGAAGTTATACGATGTTACTATATACAATTGAAGTCAAGTTCGGATATCTTTCTCAATATTTTTATATACCAAACTGAAAAGGCGGAGTGTTTACTTACGGTTTCAAAACTTGAATCGTACTCCACGCGGAATTGCAAGGAAAAGTGCTCATTTAAGTCTTGTTGTTTGATATATAATTAACGATCGAAAAGAAATGGAAATAAGCCATTAGAAATGAATAGTGTTATGGGTACACCACATATGGGTACCCCAATTGCACCCCACCCATCGGGGCCGTTCAAACGTTTTATGGACGTTCCAGATTTAATGTGTTTTATGACCGGTAATAAAGCTTTATGACCGGTCATAAAACACTTTAAATCTGGAACGTCCAAAAAAGCGTTTGGACGGCCCCGATGAGGTGGGGTGCAATTGGGGTACACTTGGTGTTGGTGGTGTACCCAAATCATTTCCGATTAGACATAGCGAACTCTAAAGACCGTTGGATGGATGAGTAAACCCACTCATTTTGAAAGTCTTAATCGCATTATGATTTAAATACTTTCTATCAACTTTGTGTTTGCAATTGCTAACTTAGTCACTCCATCGCTTTATTGACTCATAATGACAGATGACTTTTGCAAGTCTTTGCTGCTTTTAGAGTCCAACCAATACATGCCCATGAGTGATCAAAAGAGTTTTTTGAACGAACCAAGCCTGCATTGTTTATTGTAGGAAAGCCCTTTCTTCTTCGTGTTAATTGGTTGCCTATTAATCAAAGAATCTGTCATAAGGGAACTTGATTGTCCAAATATCCAATGAGGAAATTTTGGAAACTCTATCCCTACCACAAAATCCGAGGCAGCGGCAATTTTCCGCTTTGTTGTTTTTTGACTAGACTAACATGCATTGAATCTAGGTAATTAGGTAAAAATCCATCCATAGCGTCTACTCCCATCATTTTTCGCTTTTTTGTCTCTGACAAGAAAATCATTTTCATAACATTTGGAGGCATCTCGTAACTTTCATAAGAGAGAATCAATCCGTAACATTTTTAGGGGTGCGTATAATACACACTCAATAAAAGCGTGCATTGTAACATTTCCCTGTCTTTATGTTAATGTCACGTTTGGTCTACTCCTTGGTGTTAAATTTTTATCCTTTCGAACTCCGTCTTTAATGTCAGTTTTTGTGTTTTTTTTTTTTTGGTGCAACGGAAATAAAAGAAACTAAGCAAGAGAGTTGATCTGCATCAGATGTGCAGGGCGGTTACACTTACTACAAGTCTGCAAGAGAAACAAACTCTAAACAAAGGAAAAAACTAATCCAGCAGCTGATGGAGATTCAAGGAATCTCTGATCAAAAACTCCCTTATGTCCAAGGGAGGGCTAACGGAGACCACCAAGGATTCATCTTGTTCAGCTCCCATTCTAGCAAGAAAATCAGCACATTGGTTTGCATTCCAGTATATGTGGATGAGAGTGCTACCCGTTCGGCTTAGGAGATATTTCCCGTCATTTAGAAGATTACTTTGAGGGTGGTTTGTTGGAGCTCCCTCATTAAAAAGAAGAACTGCAATTTGTGAATCGCATTCAATCTGGACATTTGAGAATCCTTCCTCCAAGATAATGGTAAGCCCCCTATAGATGCTCCATATTTCTGTCTCTAAACTTGAACTCGCCACCATCTTCCCATAGTACCCAATCTTCCATTCACCTTGTTCGTTCCTGAAGAGACCTCCAAAACCCGCTTTCCTAGTGGTTTCATACCAGCTCCCATCAGTGTTAAGTTTCAAATTACCTGTCATGGGTGGAAACCATAACATCAGACGATTCCTGAAAGGGCCAGCAATGGAAATAGATTTGAAAGCTTCAACAATTTCAGCCGTGTAGGACCAGATAGCCTTGGAACTCAATTCAGCATCCATATCAATGTTTTCAAAGCATATCAATGTCAGTTTTTGTTTACCCCTCCCCTTCTAGTGGTTTTTTTTTTTTTTTGATCGGCGAAATAGAATTTAATAATCTTTGAAAACGGATTACAAAGATTAAAAGGACCCTAAGCATGCGGCATCACAATGGAAAACGAGCATCCCAACAAGGTTGGCACCCTCGCAACCGACAATCATATGCCACTCAGGACCCGAGGGAAAATAACCAAAAAGTAGCAAGATTGGCAAGATGCCAACCTGAAGCAGAAACCAACAAAAGTACAAAAGCCGGAAACAAATACAATCCAAATACAACTGAAATCGAGCATCATCCATCGGCAGCTTCAATGAGATTCCAAGAAACCTTATATCCAGTAGTTACATTGAGAGTCCAGGCAACATCATTGATAGACCATAAACATCGCACAGAGCACAAAAAATGAGCATAGAGCATATGTTAGGGATAACCCATAAAATGAGTATAGAGCACATAGCAGCAGTTGAAATCCCAGCACAAAGGCAGATGTAACCCAGAAAATGAGCACAGATCAGAAGTAGAATCTCATAAGTCATCATCATAATCGAGACTAGCCCCATAGATCAGCACCCAACTTATCAAATAAGGATAGCCAATGACACTTAATAAACTGAAACCCAGTGAACAAGTAAAAGAAAAGGAGACAGGCACAACTGCAGACCACAACAATAAACCCAGGCACTAGAGTCTCAAACTCCGAATACCTTCCAAGCATCTTTTAAAATCTTCAATAGAATAATCTTTGATATTGCATTTTGATTTGATCCAAATAGCCATTCTTTTCTTTACCAAGTCCAAAATCTGGGCTTCATCCCACACTTTATTATTAAACACTACATCATTTCTCCATGTCCAAATAGTCCACATTACAGCAAAGAAACAAGCTATCCAGCACTTCTTCTCAAATTTCTTGAAGCCTTGATTATCCCAAAATACTCAAAGGTTTTCCAGATTTGAAGGACTTACCCACTTCAATGCCCACCAGTGCAATACTCCTTTAGCCATGGCAGCATTGGAGTGAAATTCTGCAAAGAAAGCATAAACGTCCTCCTGAATGAATTTCCAAGCTTTCTTCACAGATGAAAAATTGAACCCATCCGGGCCAGGAGCCTTCAAACTATGACAATCTTTCAAAGCTGCCACTATTTCTTCTTTTTCAAACAGCTTTTCCAACATTGACGCCTGTTCACTTGAAAACTTCCTTATAAAATCACCTCCAAGCATTGCTCTTGACTGACGTTCTTCCTTGAAACAATTGGTGAAATGGTTAACTGCTGCTTCCTTAATTTGATGCGGTTCTTCAAGAATACATCCATCAACAGAAATAGAACCAATAAGATTCTTCTGAAATCTATTATTTGCCAAAATTTGGAAGAACCTAATATTCCTATCACCCAATTTCAGCCAGCAAGCTCTAGATTTTTGTCTCCAAAAGCATTCAGCTAATTTGGAGAGCTTAATGAATTCCACCCTGAGTTCTTTCCTCTACCCTTTTTCTTCTTAGTTCAGTTGTCTTGACTCATTCAGAAGTTCTAGTTGATGAAGCTTATTGGTAATGAGTTGAATTTTAGCATTGGCATCCCCAAATTCTTGCTTGTTCCAAACCTTTAATCTATTCTTCACTTCCTTGAGCTTTTTGGTGATTTGACAAGCTGCCAAACCACGAGTTTGGGTATTTTTCCAAACTTCTTCAGCTAGCTTCATGCACTTTGGATCACTCAACCAAATGTCCAGGAATCTAAAAGGTTTGGGACCCCAGTCCCTGTTATTATCAGAGATTAAAATAGGGCAATGGTCTGAGATAGGTCTTGGCAATCCCCATTGAATCACTTTAAATCTGGCTACCCAATCTTCTGATACTAAGAATCTATCTAGCCTGCTTTGAATTTCTGAATCTTGAAAATTTGTCCACGTGAACCTTCTCCCAACCATAGGTAGGTCCTTTAATTCAAAATTGTCAATAAAATCTTTGAAGTCTCTCATGCTCCTCTCAATCCTTGTACAACCTACTCTTTCACCCATTGATCTTATATCATTGAAATCGCCCCCTACACACCAAGGGATATTATGAATAGATTTGAGACGTAAGAGTTCCCCCTAAACCTCTCTTCTACTATTGCAATCATTAGGAGCGTATACGTTCACAATAGCACAGGAAAAACCAAGCAAATCACCAGTAATAAGAATAAAGTTTCTATTTGTGATGATCGAGGTCTCCTTGAAAACCTGATGATTCCACAGAGTCAAAATTCCACCTGAATTTCCTTCAGCTCCTGATTCTGTAAACTTTATATCTACATTGTTCCAGATTTTCTGGATAACTGCCAACTCCATCTTAATTTCTATCTTGGTTTCTTGCACCATCATAATATCTACACTTCTTTCCTTGATTAAGCTGGCTAAGTATCTCTTTTTGACCCAACTACACAAGCCCCTAACATTCCAAGTGATAATCTTCATGTTTGAAAGGGGTGAAGGGCCAGGAATTAGTTAAGATTAAGATTTACACCAGCAGGAGAACACTGCAATAAATCTTAATATTCTGCCTCGATTAATTTTCCCATAGCTACCACGTCCTCTTCTCCAAATTCCACTCCCCATTTCGTTCCAGCTTCAACTGTTGTTTTCAATTCATTTGCAATTTTGTTTCTGATTTGAGTATTTATCCCCTCCTGACAATTTGAGTCTTCTACAAGAGACTGACTCCTTTTGATTTTCCTGATTTCTGCTGGTCTTAATTCCACTAAAAGATTTATTCCTTCCAGTTGTGAGGCTCTAAGCTCATTATTTTCTCAAAGTACCAATGGTTCGTTTAAAATCTGGTTCACTTCCTCCTCGTCACTGTCAACATTTTTAATGCTATCATTATCATCAGCCTCCTTGTAACTTAAAAGATGTTGTTGATATTCCATCTTTGAAGAGGTCGAGACCCACGGAATGATGTCATGAGCAGTTGAAGAACTAACCACTTTATTTTTGTTAGTATTTTCCAAGACTGGAACTTGATTAGAGGCCACCATAAATGGTAAAGGGTTAAGCTCTGCCTCCATTAATGCATTAACATTATTAGGCAACTCCTTGCCGTTTAATGACTGTGTACCCACCTCATTAAGTCCATCCACTGAATTGCCTATCAGCTTATCATTTCCACTTGTCACCTTAATGTCGTCTTCTAATTGGATTTTTGGTGCCAAATTGTTATCCACGTTTTCATTCCTATCCACCTCAACGTCTTCTTCAGAAGATGGTACTGTTACAATAGCCTTCTCATTAACCATACCATTAGCCATGTTGGCTTCATTGATTGAGATCCCATGTGTTTCACCAGCACCTTCAATTCGATCCATCAAAGTTTCAGCAACTACAGATTTATCTCCCTCCTTCTCTTGATCTGCAATATGATTAGTACGGGTAACTGAATCCGTTGAATGGCCAGAGCATACACAACATGGTTTGAGGGTAGCATTCAACACTATCTGTTCTTCAATGACACGAATTGGACATCGAATTCCTTTACAATCCATCTCCTCCACAACTTGATTAATAACATCCATAACAGTAGTGGATATGAGAACTTCACCAGATGTAAAGTTTAGGGATTTAACAGTATCATCTGCAATTTGGATCACCTTGCCCCAGATTCCACCAATCTTTAAGAAAGTGCCAGAATTCCACAAATTAAGTGGAACTCCATAGCAATTAAGCCATACCAAACGGGATCGGGGGGTAAATTTAGAATCCTCCCATCGATGAACTTCAACAAAGTAGTCTTTAATCCACTATAATAGTCTTGAAAGATATAAGGAATTGAAAAATGACAAGCATGACGAAAAATTGAAATTCCTTAATCAAGTCACGGAATTAATTAACTTGAATAATGGAAAAACAATCAATCGCACAAACTGGAAAAATAATCAATCACGCACGACACAAAGATTTACGTGGAAAAACTCAAAACGGGAAAAAAATCACGGGAAGGAATCATTCACTATAATCATTATGTGAATACAAGAGATCTTACTCAGTGTTCGTGTATCCTCACCACGAAGCCTAAAACCTACTTGCCGAATCCACGTTAATCACACCTCTGCATGATTGCCGAATCTTGAATCCTCAAGCCTTCCTACTGATTGCCTTCCGAACTCCACGAAAGGACTTTGTTCTGAAGAAAAGTATTGTTGATGTAAGAACACCCCTCGAAGATGATTTTGAGAATCAAAGATCCATTCAATCTTTGTAGTTTCTTCGAGGTACACAAAACCCTAGCCGCCGAAAGAGATGGATGATGGAAAAAAGTGTGCTAGGGTTATACAGCCACCAAGCTAATAATTTTTGACCTAATATGTGATATATATAGAGCAATGATGAGAAATAATCTGGTCTGGTCGCTTCTTCATAAAACGCCTATTTTGCTTGAGCAAAATCATTCTGCTTCAAAATCTTCTAAGTGATGAAGGCCGATGTTGCTTGGAGTGATTCCCACCGTCAAAAGACTTGACTAACAACTACCGCACTCATGTGGAAAACGAAAAAATACAAATGTGAGATTCCTTTCAACATCCTAAAACAGACGCTCTAAAAGATAAAAAATAATTTGAATAGAAAAGAGTACAACTCGATAAAAAGGGAATACAAGCAAATGTGTATTTTGGTCATGAACGTGCCAACCCAAAAGGGAGCTCGGCTTATGGAGCTTACAATCTCCCCCTTTGGCACTTCGATGACAAAACAAAATACACGCAATAAAGTACATAGTACATATCCCCTAACTGAACAACCTGTGAGAAAAAACCTGGAAGAGACATAAAAAACAACTCATAAGACAACCATTAGTATTCGAATAAGTTGTTCTCCCCGTTTTTGTCATAGAAGGACAAAGGGACTCTATCCAAAGCAAAAATAGGGAATGACTTCCTAGCAATTAGAATAATGTAGCCAGATGAACCATATATGCTACCAAGAACTAAACATCTTTTATAAGGCTATCAAAAGAACGGAAATAACAAAGGCGAAAAAGTCCAAACGAGTGAGACAAAACCTAGATTGTGAGTTTTTGGGGGTTAAAAAAAATAAATAAATATTTGTACTAAGGCAAGAGAATAGACTAGTCCTTTTGGTTGCCAAATAACGATTCATTAAATAAGACAAGAATACCTTTAAGCCTGAAGCAAGAAATAGAGCACATGGAGTCGTGGACTATATATATAAAAAAATGACCTTTTGAAAACAAGTACCCACTGAATATAATAGGATAGAGAGACTGAATATTATATAAAAAGAAATAGAGAAGATTCACATAGGAAAGATTAAAAATGAATACTTTAAAGTTTAAACATACATTTAAAGCATATCCGCAAAATCAAATGATGGTTAAGGGCATTGATAAATAAGCACACCAATAAACTAATGTATGCACTCAGGCTACGAACCCATCATAGTGATACGAGTATACCGGATATAGCATCGGTCAAACCAGAGTGACAAAGGTGTGTGTGTGTGAATCACGACAAAGGCACTTAAGCTCAATAAAATCACAATTTCTTGGTTTCTTATGAACACATAGGAGGTCTTAAAAACTCCCCCTCAAGAAGTCAAACCAAGCATTTTTTGGATACATTGTCAATAAAAACATCAACTCCTTCACACCGTATTAATACTCCCCCTCAACATATTCGAGTGGATAAAATGTGAACGTGCAATGCCTTGGTCCTTTAAGCTTTCTAATTGACCCATGTAGCGAGCTTTAGGTCAGTGACACCCGAACCAGATGGCTTTAGGGCACTAGATGTAGAGAACACCCCAACGGACTTACTTACTCGAGTAAAAAAGGCTACAAACCTCAACTATTCACATAAGACAATCCTGAAACTCTCCACCATTTGATGCAAACACTCATTGCTTGCTGAGGCAAGAGGCCCGGTTATTAAGTGAAAAGCCCGAAAAAGCCACAATAGAAAGACTTAATACCACCACACATCATTCTTCCTCCCTTTTTTTTTTTCCGACTAAACGCCCAATACAATATCATAAATGCTAAACGGTCAATCTGTTGGGGAAAAAGTCAAGACCTCTCCATTTTCATAAGAAATGACAGGAAAGGATACATAAGCATATTATCATTGTCGTGAAAAGTGTAGGACACGGAGGTAGGTCCATGCTCCAACCAGTATAATAGCATTCCACAGATAGGAAGATAGAATGAAAGCAAACACAACTCACGTGTCCTTATCCAAAAAGACCATTAACAACCACTTCAATCACAAACAAATGCTTCAAAAAGTGCTAAAAAAGAAACTTTTAAAAAAATTTAACTATATAATGAAAAACTTCAAATAGAAATATAAATCAACATAGGGAACACATAATTAACTGAATTTTTTATTTTTATTTTTCTTAAGATAATGAAGAAAGGCTAACAGTCTAAATAATAAAAAATATAAATCAGCACGAACCATAGTCCTAGGTAAAAAAATAGAGAATGTAAACGAACCTAGACCATGGGAATGAGACCAACCCTTAAAAGGCAAGATCAACTCCTCCGGATGATATAATGTCATCAAGAGGGTTGGTAGATAAATTAGCGTGTGGTTTCATGTCCAAAATTCTCATCCAAATAGGTCTAAATTTGACCTTCTCAACTTTTCCAGTCAATTTAGCCGCAGGTTTAGGATTCACATTCTTATTATGTCTATGAGGAGTCACCCTACGTCTAGGCCTTTGGGTTTTATCCCCATAATCATTAACATGGTAATAACGGGAATAGGCATTGGGATACCCATAGAGTTTAAAACAATTCGGTTGAGTGTGACCCTTCACCCCACAAAAATGACAAGAAGGAATAAAATTGTCATAATCATGAGAATGTGAAGGAATAATATTATCATAATCATGCGAATGTGCAAAGTGTGCATGTGAAGTATAAGTGCCACGCAACTTCCTACATTGAGGCCTAATGTGGCCTTCAACACAACAATGATGACAAATGGGAATGAATTTTTCAACATTATTCCTTTGATTGTATCTAGGAATTTTGGCAAAAATTTTAGGCTTAGCAATATTTTGAAGGGGTTTAGCTTTTACCTTCTTGTGCTTATTCTGAAATATTGAAGAATTCACTGGGACTTTTGATACGTACACCTTCCATAATCTTTTCATGAGGCAACTTTTCTCCTTTTTCTTGACTAAATGACGAGGCATCATATCCAAGCCCAGATCGATCAGTGGCTGGCCTTTGAACCTCAAGAATGTCATCCAATGCTTTGGATTCTGCATTGAAACGCTCGAAAATACCATTAGCATTTTTTAATTCATTAGATAAGTTTTGTATTTTACCTTCATTCAATTTGTTGAGTTCTTCAAAACCCTTGACTTTTGAACAAAGTTGAATCACTTCCTTCTTCAGACTAGCTCTCTCTTGTGTCATACATTCCAATGATTCTGACAACTCCTTGGCTGTAGATAAAGCTTTACCTAAGTCACAGCTGGCTGCTTCAAACTTACTACCAAGTTTGATGTTCTGTTTGGTGATTTTAGCACTCTCCTGATACAACTCATCATACGCCTCTTTTAATTCGTCAAAATCAACCAGTTCTTCTTCAAAATCACTATCAGTTCCTCTTTCATGATTCAATTTTCCAGTAAAGGCTAAATAATTTTTTCTACAGTTTTCATTATCTGGGTCACTTCTTGATTTTTCACTATCGGAGTCTTCATCCCACATGTTAACTTCGTAGACTTTTTTCTTTGCCTTCTTATTAGCAAAATCCTGAGCCAAATGTCCATAACTATGACATTCATAACATCTAGGCCCTGAGGGTGGTCCTTTCACTCCTTTTCGTTCCTTGTTATTAGAAGACTCCAATTTACCTCTACCATTTTTAACATTATTATTTTTATCTTTTGTCTTTTACTTAAAAAAATGTTTAAAGTTATTAGCAAATACAGTCAAAGCTTCCATATCATAGTTATCATCACTGTCTGACTCATTCGACTCTTTATGTTTGCTAGAAAAAGCAATTTATTTTCCAGAAGTTTTAGCCGTAGATTTAGAAGAAACATTTTCATCCTCTAAATGGGTGAATTCAAAAGTTTGAAATTGACCAACAATATCTTCAACAGACATCTCAGCAAGTTTCTTTTTACTCTCTAAAATATCAACTTTGGTTTTAAACCGTTTCGGCAAAGAACGTAATATTTTTTTAATAACACGGAAATGAGTGATAGGCTCACCCAAAGAGTAACTTGTGTTGACAATATGATTTAGCTTGGCGTAGAACTCATCGAAAGTTTCATCCTCCTCCATCCGAATCATCTCCAGTTGAGTTGTAACCCGCTGTAACTTCCCCTATTTCACCGTGTCAATTCCCTCATGGGTTGTAACCAAATATCCCATGCTTCCTTAGCAAGTTTGCGTGTTGAAATACGAGGAAACTCTTTTGTATCCACGCAAGTAAAGAGTATATTCAGTGCACGACTGTTTGCAGCCCTTTCAATCTTCTCAGCTTTAGAGTATTTTGCGCTAGGTTTTGGCCTAGTAACTTCCTCCTCTGTTTCAGTCGGAGGAGTGTATTTGACTTCACACGCCATCCATACATCTTCATCAATTACCTTCATATAGGCCTCCATCTTTTCTTTCCAATGATCAAAATTTGTGCCATGTAACACAGGGGGCCATTGGCACTTTCCATTTTTTCAATAAATTAGGACTTGCTCAAGAAAACAATGATTCCAAAAAAAAAAAATAGAGCGACCTGCTCTGATACCAAATGAAATTCCTTAATCGAGTCACGGAATTAAATTAACTTGAATAATGGAAAAACAATCAATCGTACAAACAGAAAAAATAATCAATCACGCACGACACAAAGATTTACGTGGAAAAACCCAAAATGGAAAAAAAACTACGGGAAGGAATCATGCACTATAATCATTATGTGAATACAATAGATCTTACTCAGTGTTCGTATATCCTCACCACGAAGCCTAAAACCTACTTGTCGAATCCATGTTAATCACATTTCTGCATGATTGCCGAATCTTGAATCCGCAAGCCTTCCTACTGATTGCCTTCCGAACTCCACGAAAGGACTTTGTTCTGAAGAAAAGTATTGTTGATGTAAGAACACCCCTCGAAGATGATTTTGAGAATCAAAGATCCATTCAATCTTTGTAGTTTCTTCGAGGTACACAAAACCCTAGCCGCCGAAAGAGATGGATGATGGAAAAAAGTGTGCTAGGGTTATACAGCCACCAAGCTAATAATTTTTGACCTAATATGTGATATATATAGAGCAATGATGAGAAATAATCTGGTGTGGTCGCTGCTTCATAAAACGCCTATTTTGCTTGAGCAAAATCATTCTGCTTTAAAATCTTCTAAGTGATGAAGGCCGATGTTGCTTGGAGTGATTCCCACCGTCAAAAGACTTGACTAACAACTACCGCACTCATGTGGAAAACGAAAAAATACAAAATGTGAAATTCCTTTCCACATCCTAAAACAGACGCTCTAAAAGATAAAAAATAATTTGAATAGAAAAGAGTACAACTCGATAAAAAGGGTATACAGGCAAATGTGTATTTTGGTCATGAACGTGCCAACCCAAAAGGGAGCTCGGCTTATGGAGCTTAGAAAAATAAACAAGAAGTTTGAGACAGAGTGAGTAAATGTTCGAATCAAAGGATAATAAGGGAAATTTGAATGAACTTTTTGAGGAGATACCAAGTTACTCTTAAAAAGTTGAAAATCCCAAAAGGAACTAACAAAATGAGACATAGCAAGTATTACTGTTAGAATAGTTAAATGAGCTGAACTCGTAATTAACCTCCTTTCTCTTGGCCAAATCTATTCAGTTCGGCACCAATAATTTTAGGCATACTCCATTTAGTTAATATTCATTTAAAAGTGGATTTGGTATATGTTTTCAGTTTCCAGTAAATTCACAAGAAATGTATTAATTTCATCTCAATTTTGAGTACGCTCCTTTGTAAACCATCCTCGCTCTTTGGAAATAGGTAACATTTTCAGTTTTCAAAAGCAACTCCAGCTTCAAATTACGAAATTATTTGCAAGTAATATATGAGTTCGAGTCTTAGAGCTGTAAATTGTAGTTTCATCCTTCTTATTTATATTAATGAGAAAAGCCAAAACAGAAAAATTTACAAATAAATTAACCGACGCAGAACTATGCATACACCATTTAATGGCTTGACTCTCATAGGAACTACAAAAAAGCAATCTCGAGTTTATTCTAGCGCTCATAAATAGTTTTGCAATAAGCGTACAATAGTACATGATTACAGACTTCTATCATGAGACTCACAAACTCCATCCAATTAAACAACACTTCTCTCAATCGGATTCAGAAATGATCTCTAACATACTACTGAAAGGCCTTTCTCCCATTTTTCCCCTTTATTCGACTGATTAGTGGTAGAAAAGGGATTCAGGGGCATGGCCAAAGTCTCTCCATCTCCCTCAAGCATTTGAACCACAACTTTCATTGAGGGCCGGCCTCCTGGATGCACCAAAGTCCTACAATTGTTAGCTTCTTAACAATCTTGGAAAGTAAATTAAACTTCATCGCTATTGTCTGCTTTACGAACATCAATATTGTTCTTCCTCCCTCCAACCATTTCAAGCAACAACATTTCAAAACTATACACATCTGACTTGTGTGACACGTTGCCAAAATTCCTAGAGAACACCTCTGGTGCAATATAACCCACGGTTCCCCTAGTAGCTGTCATGGATACAACACTTTGGTCTTTCGAGCACAACTTGGCTGGCCCAAAATCAGAGACTATTGGAATGAAATTTTTGTCTAACAAGATGTTATGAGGCTTGATATCAAAATGAAGGATTCTTTGATCGCACCCTTGGTGAAGATATTCAATTCCTTTGGCTTGGCCTAGGGCAATGTCTTGGAGCGTCTCCCAACCAAGTGAAGCTTTTTTATGATCAGATGACATGAACTTGTCTAGAGAATCATTTGGCAAGTACTCGTAGACAAGAGCTCTTTTATACCCATCAGCACAGTATCTGACCAAGCGAACCACGTTGACGTGGTGGATCGTACCTATGGTTCCCACTTCGTTGATGAAGTCATCCCCATTTCCTGTGAAATTGTTGAGGATCTTGGCTGCAATAGGAGCATCATTGGAAAGCTCTCCCTTGTAAACTGTTCCATAACCTCCTTGGCCTAGTTTATCCTTGAAATTATAAGTAATTTTCTTTATCTCAGCATATGAGTACCTTGTAGGCTTGAGAGCTCTGTAATTCTCCAAAAATCTTTCAACCTTTACTTGATCCCCTTTCTTTAAATTGTTTGATCTGTGGGAAAAATATGTAGCTATGACAAGCACAGCAAGAAGAAAAAAGCAGTGGGACCAAACCTGCAAGTTTAAGTAACCAAATTAATAAGCGAATGTAGAGAAAAAAGATGGGAGAAAAAAGAAAGACAATCACCTGTAACAAGTGGGCTTTTCGTTTCACCTGTATAAAATAACATAGATAACACCAGTTAATTATCATACATGGATATTCATAAATTTAATCAAAACATCTTTGATTTTTTGCATGAAGTTGCCAAACCCAAGCTCTCTCATGTCAATAATTGCAGATGTTGGTACTACCGCACAAACGTTTACTCCTTCCCACCACAGGAACTCGTATTCAATTCGTGGGGAGGTTGATATTCCCGAACAGCTTTCACTTCGGATAAAGAAGGTCTTTAACTTCTGTCATTTTACAAACACCAAAGCTTTAAACAAGCATCTAAAACCCAAATTGAAGAAGTTAATAGTGAACTTTTCAGTTAATTGAAAAGGCAAATAAAATGAAAATGCGAGGAAAAGTGAAGTAAATATTGTTCATTTTCTTCTGAATGATGAGATGATGAGAAGTAAGTACCTCTTGGTTGCTTAGGGATGTCAAAGCATTCGGTTTTATGCGGATAGTAAATATTGTTCCTTTTCTTGCTGTTATTGGTACTACTCAGTCTGCAATACTTGCCCATCTCTTCACATTTCCTACAATCTTCTGGTTCGCCCCACTGGGCCGTATGGCCATCAGAAAGGTGTCGTGGTATATATACACATGGAACTGATGGAATGGTATACATCTTTGTGCAATTCAAAAGGTTTGGCGTGATAGAAACCAATTTCATCAAGTAGAGGTTGTGACCAGGGCGGCTAAGGCATGGGAGTAGACCTGCATATTTGTCAGCATCATGTGGATCTGCTAAGGAGGAGGTAGTAGAGTGACAATTGAAGATGTTGTAGTCACATCTGTAGTCCAGAATGGTAGGAAGGGAGAGGTGTTCAATATTAAGCTTAGATTTTGATGGGGAAAACAACTGGAGAACTCGTATGTTATGTACACCCAAACGGTAATTGATGTCTCTGACCACTTCCTCGACATAAAAATGGGATATCAACCAGCGTTTCTTTGTTGTTAGTAGGAGAGCAGGTTAGAGCAAAGCCAGGCCCATAGCCATAACGGTCTGGTTGATGATCCTTTAGCCAGAACGGGAACCGGATTTCAGGGGCCCAGTGTCTGCACCTCGTGGGCATGCACTCATCATCCTGATCGCGAATGTGATCGTGTGCTCCAGCTCCAGACAATGCGGGCAACAAGGAGAAGAACAAGAGCAAGACAAAGATCACCATTTTGTTCTTCGTTGTCGACGATGGACTGTTAGTGGAATTCTTTCACAGCTTTATCTTCTCTAACTCAAAGGACCCATGTGTCAACTGTCAAGGCGTTTGTCTATGTACTAGTACTGGTGCATGCCTGTGCCCGTGTCTGATGGCATGGCTTGAGCAATCGACACACGTGCCTCTTTATGGTCCTTCGAATTTCAAAGAGGGGGAAGGAGAAGAGGTAGTTAGAGATAATGTGGTTTGAATTTCAAAAAGGGGAAAGAAAGATAACGTGGTTAGAAATTTTGGGTGTGATGGGCCGGTGGAGAAAAATGACAGAGAGAGGGGGTGAGTTTGCAGAGAGAGAGAAATAAAATGTGATATGATGACTGGGACAAAAACCGCTCCGTATTGTAATATAAATTACCAATAAAATTTTCAGCTACTGCCGTTTTGGGCCTAAAATAATTTTACAAAAAATTAGAGAAGAACTACTATGATTTTGATGCAAAGCAAATGTTTTTTTTTTTTTTTTGGTGTCTATCTTACTTTTCTTGGTATATGCTACGTATTTATTTGATTAATTATGTGGCGCATGCAATGGAAATATATGTACTCATAGTTTGGGACAATAGTGCGCATATTTTTGGTACATGTCATATTGTCACCTATATATCTATAAAATGATTCGTTCGGAACAGTTCCGAGTATGCGAGTTACGATTTTTAGAAAATGCAATCCGTGTTTGAACTAAAAATTCTACGGTCTGATTTTAATCCAATTCGTGAGTCACGGATCAGTTACAGTTTTATCCATGGATTACATTCTATAAGGAAATTAGCAACCAACAAGCCAAAAAAAAAGTAGACCAAGGAAAATTCAGTTTTTGAATTCAGATTCAAGATTCAAGTGCATTACATAAACTATTACAAATTCAACGTTGAAAGTGCATTCCACGTTCAACGTTAAACTGCATTACATATTATATTAAAGACATAGTATACACACTATATCACATTAAGGTAATATGGGCCTGGCTTTGCTCTAACCTGCTCTCCTCCCGACAACAAAGAAACACATTAAGGTAAAATGCTAAAATAGTTAAAAATATTTATAATAGTGGTAAAATTATTTATTTTTAATAAATATATATTTTTAATTTATATACAAGGGCTGCAAACAAACCAAATCGAGCCGAGCTTTAGAATTTTCAAGTTCGTTCGTTAAGTTTTTAAACAAACTCGGGCCGAGCTCGAACACGATGAAAATTTGACGAGCCGAGATCGAGCAGAGCTGGCCAAGGTTATAGTCGAACTCAAACTTGTTCACGAGGCTTAACAAGTCCAGTATATTAGATATTTATTCTCTCATACAAGTCTAAAACTGTAACAACCCGGAATTTAGCCCTATTTTTTTTTTTAATTGATATAGCTTTTATTTATAAAATCTAGTAATGGTTGATTTTATTTTATTTTTTTGATTTATTAGTTCTAATCTAGTCTAGATGATCCTAATCCCATTACACTATCCGGTTACTCTAACCAAAAATCTTAAACTATATTTTGTCCCAGTTAAATATCACCTGACCCATCTAATACATCATCTCCCTCATGTCTGTCATTGCTTAGCCATATTTGGGAGCCCTTTTTGCCCAGCCAATGGGCAGCCAACACCACCCCTGAAAAGCTTCCTCCAACCCACAGTTAATAACTCAAACTCCTACCATTCCATTACCCATGGGGTTATCAACTTAAACCACCCTTTTATTTAACTCTTCACTTCTTAAATCTTTCGGCAAAAGAAAGAGAGCGAGAACCACATCTCCACAACCTTATTCTTCTTATTTTGTTTATTTACCGAGAGAGAATTAGAGGAGGCTGGGTAGGAAAAGAAAGGAAGAAAAGAACAAGAAGAAGAAAAAGTTAAGTCCGTTCGACGCGACCAAGGCACATCCAAATCACTCCGGTTTAGCTTAATCTTCGGAAGAAGATAGGTTACATCCTACTGAACCCATCGGTATATAATAAGTCGATTTTCGTTGAGTAGAAACAAAACCCGAGCATTTCGTTAGTTGCAAGGTAGTGTAAATTCATTTTTGACATTCTGAGCTACTGGGTCCGGTCCAAAACAATCTGAACTCAACTTTTTCCGTGATAGAAATGTAGTTCATTTCATAACGAACGTTTTGATATATAATACGTTGATTTTCGTTAAGTAGAAATAAAACCGAAGCGTTTCGATCGTCGAGAAGCAGTGTATATGCGTTTTTGACATTCTGAGCTACTGGGTCCCGTCCAAAACAATCTGAACCCAACTTCTTCCATGATAGAAATGTAGTTCATTTCATAACGAACATTTTGATATATAATACGTTGATTTCCGTTAAGTAGAAATAAAACCCAAGCATTTCGATCGTCAAGAAGCAGTGTATGTGCGTTTTTGACATTCTGAGCTACTGGGTCCTGTCCAAAACAATCTGAACCCAACTTTTTCTGTGATACAAATGTAGTTCATTTCATAACGAACGTTTTGATATATAATACGTTGATTTTCGTTAAGTAGAAATAAAACCCAAGCGTTTCGATCGTCGGGAAGCAGTGTATATGCGTTTTTGACATTCTGAGCTACTGGGTCACGTCCAAACCACTTCAAATCCAACTTTTTCTGTGATAAAAATGTAGTTCATGTCCTAACAAACATTTTGATATATTATATGTTAATTTTTATTGTGTATAGACAAAACTCGGACGTTTCGATCGGTGGAGCGCATGCCTATCACCTCACTCGGGAGAGCCACCAACTTGTAATCAAGTGAATAGTTTGGATGGTCGACTACCCCAGACCAAATTACAGTTAGGCCTGAATTTTGATAAATTATAGTTTGATCCCTAAACTTTAGATTTCTAACAATTTAAATATGAGATTTTGGTTACTTTATATTTTAATTACCTTGTATTGTGAAATTTTGCATCACGTTAGATTAAATATGATTTAATTTAATTACCAAGTACATGGCCAGACTAGGAAATGCGCCCGTATTATCTCGTGATCATTATTGTAACCGTACTTTTTTAATTATTAGACATGTTGCTTTTCATTAACGCAAGTTGTGTTCATTATTTTTATCATTTTGTGATTTGCATGACTTAACTGTGGCATTGTAAATTATTGTACAAGTAATGTAAATTATTGAGCTGACGAGCTGTGGTTCTGGGGGTGACCGGAGTGGGCCCCGGACGGATGAACGATTTAAATATGAAACCCTAGATAGGACATGGTGGTTATTGACTCTCAAGAATGGTCGGGCTATAAGGGTGGCATTGTGCTTGCGTCGCAGCTCGGGGATGAGTTGTGCGGCTGCACTCCTGGTGAATCTTGTTTCTCGTGCCTTGGGGTCATGGAAGTGTACTCGGGTATATAACCCAAGTTCTCTGTCCGAATCTTAGTAAGGGGGAGTCGAATCACACCAGTTGCCCTATGCTAGAGGTTGGAGGGTAGGATGGATCTCATGGTTGAGAATCCTAGATGACACGTAGGTAACTGACTAGTAATTAATCAGTAATGTTATTTTTGCTATCTCATGTTATTCGTTTATTATGCATGTTTATCTATTAAATACGTGGGGTTAAGTAGAGTAGGATATTCCTATTGGGTATTTTAAGCTCACGGGTACTTGTACCACGGTGATTTATCACCAAGAAATGAAGACGAAGCTGAGAGGCCGTACAAGCAGACAAAAAAAAAAAAAATGAAGACGAAGCTGAGGGGCCGTACAAGCAGACAAATATCAACACCACTGAGGAGAAAGCCAACGAGCTTGGTTTCCGTATGCTTTCTCGCTCTGAACAATTTAGTCGACTACATTTTGAAAGCTTCAAGTCTTATTGAAAATTGTATTATGACAGTTTAACTTTAATTCGATATGGTTGTAAAACTATAACAATTGCTTTCGGTACGGTTTTATGATGAATCTATGGAATTTTTTGTGAAATTACCTTTTTAATTTATTTTAACGTTTCCGAAAAATCGGGGCGTTACAAAAACTTCAAATAAAATCTTTATTTTGATATAAATAAGTTCATACATACATAAAATAAAATAAAAACCTATTAAAATGTAAGTTTATAGAACTTGTAAAAGTTTATTTATGGACAAATTATTAAATTTTTAATATGTACATGTAAAAGTTGATACATATATAAAGTTATATGTGAAATTTTTATGAGATATACATATATACTCCTACTCGAGCCGAATATTGTCAAGTTCATGTTCGGCTCATTTATTAAACGAGTTTAAAATTGAGGCTCAGGTTCAATTTGTTAAGTACTCGAATCGAACCTGAACGAGCCTTTTCCGAATCAAGGCTCAAACAGTTAGCGAATGGCTAGGTTGATTTTTTGTGCATTCCTATTTGGGAATTTTTTTTATAACCTATTAAGTGTTGTGATTGAGAGCTGTGCGAGTAGAATACCCTATAGACCAACCTTGTTAAAATGGTCAGAGGAAGCCATGTAAAACTGCAATATTGATCACACACTCTCTCTCATCTCATTCCTATGTCTAGAAGAAGGCTTATCTCCGATGTCTACAAAACCCATAGTCTTCTTGTTCTTGTTGCCCTGTTTTGGGGAAATTGCCATGCTAAAACAAGTCCCAATTGTGTTTCCTCTTGTGGAAATATCCATAACATCAGCCACCCATTTCGAGTTTAAGGAGACCCCAAAAACTGCGGAGAAAAGAAATACGAACTGGAATGTGACAACAATCGTCTTGTACTAAACTTGTTTTCCTCTGGAAAATACTACGTGCACGCAATCAATTACAACAACTATACAATCCGACTAGTCGATGTTGGCTTACAACAGGGAAACTGCTCCTCCCTCCCTCTTTATTACTTATGGGATCTCAACATTACAAATTATCACGCAAAATCATATTCTTTACTGATCTCCAACTACGATCGAGTCTATGTTTATGATGTAATCCGATTCCCATGGGATACGGCCGTAGCATTATGGGTAGACTGCGAAAAGCCAGTAAAGAAATATGCATCTTTCACGGACAGTGAAACAAGTGCTTCCAGTTGTATTGGAAAAGCTGCTTCTTCTTCTTCCCTCTCCTCCGGGGAAAAGAGGCACTATTTTTACTTTCTGTTCGGGACTGACTTATCAGTTTTGGATGTGGCGGATCAGTGCAAAATACATGAGATAGTTATGATGACGTTGCAGTTGCCAGCTGATAAAAGCGAAGCAAATATTTCCTACATGGATTTCCACAGTAAATTGTAGTATGGGTTTGAGCTTTCCTGGTTGTCCAGTCGCTGTGAAACATGCAAGAGGGCTTGCGAAATTGGGTCTAATTACAGCAGCGTCACTTGCTACAAATACTGCTCTAGGTTCTGGGGAAAGAGTTCCTTTCGATGTGCGTAAGATTCCTATTCAATGCCTCAATTCTGAACTCTGCTATAAGATTTGTATTCCCTTCATTGTAGTTTCGGTCACATGCGCGCATATACACTACGCCAAATATTGCTATTACCGGCATTTTAGGAACTGCCGTTAAAAGCTTCTTTTACCGGCATTAATAATCCTGCCGGAACTAGTTACCATAAACCGGCGGTAATCACGAGACTGCCGTATTTAGTACTGTTTTTTGGCGGATTTTCGAAAGCGGCCCAAAAAAATTGGCGCCAGCCCGCCAAATATTTTACTCCCTAGCCAAACGGTGTCGTTTAATAGTTTTTTCCCCCTTCTTTATGCTTAACTTTACTCTTCCCCTCTTCTGTGAAATCCATCTAGCGGTAGGAGAGAGAGAGCGATACAGAGGTGGAAGAGAGAGCTCAATACAGAGGAAATCCACCGAAACCTACTCCAGCTTATGCGATTGAGAGCATGTTCCACAAAATCACATCATCTTTTGCTCGTCGACACTAAAGGTAACCTAGAAATCTCATCACTGTCGATTGGCTACTGTATCGAACGCACACACACACGATGATGCTTATACACAATCGCTCTCTCTCTCTCTCTCTCCCCCCCCCGGTGAATGCATGTGTGTGTTAAATCTAGGATGTATTGATGTTTTCGAATAATCAAAGAGGGTTTGCGTAAACCCATGTTGATACGAGTTTGAGTCAAGGAGTCGAGCGGGACTTTGGAGTTTCCTAAACGATTGAAGTTCGGTTGTAGATTTAATGGGCTGAAGACACGGTAAGTAATTTTGCCATTTCCATATATTCGTAGTGGGTATGCATGTTTCAGTTTCATGTCTGGGAAGCTTAGTACTGATGGTGGAAATCTGAGTTTAATGAGATTAAAGTGTTAGAAAGTTGATGGTTTTGAATGACCTTGGAAAACACAAATAGCTTATCTGTAATTCCGTATGATATTTGCAGCAAACTGTGGTTTTTTTCTTTCTTTCTTTTTCTTTCTTTTTCCGTTTCGTTGTTTCTTTTTGTCTTTTCTTTGTACGCGAAGCATTTTCTTTTTAAGGAATCAACTTTGGCATTTTTTTTTTGGTCAAGCTTTGTATTTTTGGAATTGTAGTGGTGGTTGAACCATTTCTCAGTGCACTGGATTTGGACAGAAAATTTTAGGAAGATCTCATTTGTTGTATTGTGCCTTCGTTTGAATGCATAAATCTACTATTTAAATTTTTTTTTTTGAACTGAGAGGCATTTCATATAATTAACGAACCTCCAAAGAGGCATCCTCAATACAAATAAGAGAAAGGGAAGGGGGTGGGTTAGAAACCCAGTCAAGGGGAAGGGAGTTGCTAAGGCAATGTGATGCTACCCAATGGGCAACTTTGTTACAATTCCTAGGAGCCCAGGAGAACAAGCATCTAGTTGAAACAGAGAAGGCTTTAACATCTTCTAAGATTGGCGCACAGATCCATGGAGGCACGTTCTCAGTAGAGCAAAGATGGATAACCATTTTGTTGTCACTTTCAATGGTGATCTGAGAAAGATTGTTGGCTCTAATGAGAGACCCTGCCAAACGAATAGCGTGGGCTTCACCTTGAAGGACAGACGCAGCATGAATGATGCAGTAGCGGCCATCCACAATAAACCCCTTATGGTCTCTTAGAACCGCAGAAATCGCTGCTCTGGAATTGTTTTTCTCAAATGCAGCATCACAATTGATCTTGAAAAGCCCCGTAGGGGGTGCCTTCCAGAGTTGAGGATCTCCAGAGTGGTCATCACTTTGAGTGCTTGGGGATAGGAGAGCATGGCTGCTGATAAATTCATTCCAAGTGAATAGAGTTTTATCCACCACAAGCTTGGGATTGACTGGGGTTGAGTTGAAAACCCAATCATTTCTAGCTTTCCAAATATGCCAAGCCAAACAAACGCTGTAGCCCATCAGTTCATGACTGTCTATAGCTGAATTCAAGTGTTCCATGATTGAGATGGTCCACTTCATGACAGACGAGACAGCCAAAGAATCTACTTTGTAATTTAAAATGCTGTCGAACTAGGGTCATGATTGAGATGGTCCAATTCAAGTGTTCTCATGATCTTCATGCATGTCCTTGCAACAGGGTGAGCTTCCACTTGTTGGAAATCTAGCACCAGACTTTGAGGCAGAGGCTGTTTTTTATCAAGAGTTCATCAAGGTAGTTTTGAAAAGAATAATGATGTGAATGAAAATGAAAATTGTTAATAGTGGTTGTCTTGAAAATGAAAATTGTTAATATTGGTTGCCTTGGGCTCTGCAATCATGTTCTTTCTATGTATAACTTATACTACACAGGAATGGAGTTTTATAGTTGGCATCGTTCTGAATTAAAAATGATTTATTGATTTGAACTTGAATGGAGTCACTAATGATTTAGCTGAGTTTGGTGACAGGTTTTCTCGTCTAGAGCATAAGTGTGCTAGGTTCGAGGCTCATGCGAAAGATATTGGATACCCATTGCCTCCATCTCCAAAAGAGGATTCACCAATAGAGTCTTCATGCAACAGACAGGTGAGTCCAACCTTTATCATATTTTGTTTTACAACTTTTTACGAAAGAGTGAAATGGAATGTATTCTTTTTGTTTTATACCAGAACGGTTCTCAACAGCCACTCAATGTGGAACATGTTCCTGCTCCAAACGATCCTCGACAACAAAATGGTGACAATAGGTTTGGATTCCTCAGTAATTGGACCGATAATGAGGTGAGAGAACGTTCATATTAAACAAACATTTATATATATGTATGCTTTCTTTCTTGCTCTTCTCTGTCTCAAGTATGTCTTTTTGCTAAGTGGATTGGATTTTCTGTTAGCTTTATGTGGTCTAGACAGCTTAGATTTGCAAGGTTGAAAACTTATGAGCCAATTATTAAGTGCTTGATAAGTGTTTAATAAGATGAGTACAAGTTAATCATTGTGAAAGGTAGGTGACTAATCATTTTTTCTTGTTTTATAACCTAGATCATAAGCTTAATGTTCCTTAATCTCTGTCAACTGTGTTTTGCTTGACCTTAGATGAAGTTAGCATTAGCTTGAATGGGCCAGTGGTCTAGTTCTGTAGCTTCTAGCTACTGTGCGTTTTACTTTCCTTACCTGATTAATTGTAGGTTCAGCCATCTCCAACAAACGGAAAGCTTTCATTTGGTTCTAGTACTCAACTTTAGTGCTTGGTTGTACAAAAAATACAGTGGATGGTATTAAGAGAAACTGATGCCTGGTCTGTCACATGACTTGTACAGGCCATCTTAGTAAATTGAGAGAGAGCGATATCAACCAGTTTAATGAAGTCCCCATGTGCAGTGTCAATTACATTTGACAGATTGAGGTGTCTATGCTTAAATTTAGATTCCAAATGGAGATTTGATACTGGTTATTGAGTGATCAAATAGCCCAACTTGAAAGTTGATAGTTTACATGGAATTTGAGAGCTTTATCTCGATAACATTTAACAATCTAACAATGGGTAACTTAAAATTCTTCGTGCGGGTGATTATAGTCATACGAAATATCTACCTTCAACTATACCTATTGATCATTGGTAGCCACGCAATTCAATAAAGGGCAAAATGTCTGACTAAATTAGATCCAACTATAATAGTAGCAGCTAAAACTCGTTAGGCTTATTCCTCGTGTGTTCCATTGTCGATGCAAGTAGCAAATGGGGTATGTTCCAAATTGTGAACCATGAGATTGTGTTTATGGTGGGTGCCATAGTTTGATTGTCTTGGTTCGTGGGGATACTATCGAATTCACTGCGTTCGTGTGCTATTCTTGGAATTTACCATTGTTCTAAAAATCGCTATGCAGGAGGAAAAGGGGCGCGACTAGGTGGGGACTAGGCACCGACTAGTTGGCTGCCTAGTCAGCCTAAGCAGGAAACTTTTAGAACACTGGAATTTACGTCTGAATATTTGACGGAAGTGCTGGAAAAAGTGAGATTATTGGAACTACGATGGTTGACAGATTGTTTGAGGCTTTAAGGTTACTATTTTACACCTATATATTAACTGTGCCGTAAAGAAGGAAAGAAAACGGATGAATTGAGATGGTCTTTTGGAGAAGTTAACGTGATTAACGTATAGTTAAGATATCAGTTGAATTTTCTAATTTTCGAGTAACATCAGATGGACTATATTTGGCTCTATTTGGAAGTCTGTTGTGGGGTTTGATGGAATAAGTGGAAGAATGTTATTGTTATGTTGCTTGTGAGATTGAATATCACCTTAAGCATTGCTTTGGTTTAAGTGAATGTATCTCCTTTTTCGGGTTGATAACGCATTTGTTGGTGCAGTGGATGTTACTAGTAGATTGTGCTGTATGGTGAATCTTTTTTGAACTTCATCCAAAATGACTCAAATGCTATCAAGGCTTCCCGAATGTGGCAGATTTTGCTAAACTAGTTCATTTGCGTTTTTATCATTCATTACTATTTTTCTAACCTTCATTAAGTTGCTACTTGCTCATAAGAATGGTTTGTGGCGGTTGGACAACTTGGTGCTTTGATCGGTGGGTTGTTTCTGCGTTAGTAATTTGCTATATGTATTTATCATATCAACATGGGCTTCATTTTCTGTCCATTTCCTGTGCAGAAGTTGGTCTCATTCTTTTTTCTTTCCCGTTTTGCTGGTTTTTGTGATCGAAAGCCTAGAAATTGGAACTTGTATATGTCATGATTAATTTTTTGTGTGCGTCCCTCACTTCGTACATTTTTCCTTGCGTTTGTTGCAGCTGCAGATGGATGATGAGATATAGTTGGACATGGAAGATGTTGGAGGTTCACATTTGAGATCATTATTTTGGGAGTTATTCGATGGACAAGTAGGGCTTGTATGTTTTGCCAACTTTAGTCGTTCATGAGCTACATGGAAATTGTTGGAGCTTCACCGTTTTGAGTTTGTTTTGACAGTTTTAATTAGATGCAGATGTTTGAACTTGTTTAATGCTATATACGTCAATTATGGAATGCTTTGGACTTTGTATTTGATGGCTCTTGAAGGATATATACAGGATTTGTTATACATGAAATAGATTGTAATGCCGTTGCAGCAGCTGTAATTCAGAGCAATCTGTTACGATATATAAAAAATTCATGCCGTTGATACGAACATTACCGGAATTAATTTCATGCAATTAATGCAAACATAACCGGCGGTAAAATGTGAACATTACCGGTATTAAATTTCTGCCATTGATGCTACCATTACCGGCAGTACACTCATGTCGTTAATGTCCACATTTCCGGCGGTAAATACATTTTAACGAGAATACTATTAATCCCGACGGTATTATTACCGGCAGGAAACTACTGCCGTTTTTACTTTACCGGCGGTTTTATACTGCCGTTTATCTTTTCCCAATGGCCGTAGCGCCGGCGGGTGGAATTTTCCCAATTTACTGCCGGTAATAGTATTTCCGGCGGGATTTGGACTATTAACGGCAGTTTTCTAATGCCGTTTTTGGTAACTTTTGGCGTAGTCATGCCATAAGATTTTGTAAAACAAGAAAATTCAATGGTATGTGCAAAATAATGTATACAAAACACTATAAAATGAAAAGTATTTATTTTGGTTGAAAATTTGTGGCATGGCTTTGTTTATTTTATTGTGTTGAGCTACATGATCTATTTACTAAAAAATTTGACGGAATTTTCGTTTATTGTAGCTATGCATGACTAATTCATTGCAAACAACATGAAAAAAAATATCAAATTATACCAAAAAATTTAGTGCATTTTTTAAACTCAAGGAATTCGCCATTTTCGTTTATTGTAGCTATGCAAGACTAATTCATTGCAAACAACATGAAAAAAAATATCAAATTATACCAAAAAATTTAGTGCATTTTTTAAACTCAAGGAATTCGCAAGTGCAGACAATAGGGAAGAAATGTCAAATTATATGCATAAAAATACAAAATTTTAGTGCTTTTTTCAAATTCAAGGGTTTCACTTGAACCCCTGAAACCTATTGGAGCCGCCCCTGAGAGTATTTGAGGTCACACAATCCTTCATATATTGTGAATATTGTTCCAACCCACGATTTGGTAAGTATACATATCACGATTAACAAAACAAAACTATTTGTATAACAAATTTCGAGATGCTTTCTGCTTGCGAACGTAACTAATTCCCTAAAAAACTGCAGGTCGCTTGGAGATCTTTTACTGGGGTAAGTGCTCTCTGTATTGTTTGTTTTCTACCCTCTTTTAGAGCACACTGCACATTGTGCCGGGTGGTTCTGAAATGTTGCTATAAACTGATACCCACAATTATTCCTGCAACTATAATAGATTAGTTTGGTCCTCCATTATAAGTGCTGGAAAAATCTCTCCCTCCCAAAATGTTTGTCCACCCGGCGAAGATGACTTAAAAGATCGTACAATTTTTTCCAAAAAAAAATTTAAGTATTTCAAAAAAATTAGTAGCTATCAATGAGTTAATCTTTCAATCATGATAATACAGCTCTAGGTCCATCTTTTTCTCTCACTTAACATGAAAAATACCTTTTTTTCCCCGGTTAAGAGTTTGACGTCCAATTATTTCCACTTTCAAATTGTTATCGGATATCCTATAAGTGCCTTTAATCTTAATGAAGCTAAGAACCTCCCTACTTTACAAATGTTCCTACAAAACAAAGGGACAAATTTCCCTCTTGGCTCTCGTTGCAATTCTAATGGCTCTATCTTCTAACTCCTTAAATCGTCCGAATTTATGGTAAGACTAGTAGATGCGTCTTAGATTGACTTATAACTTTGTTAATGCCATGGAATTACCTTGCTGAGTTGACTGAACCACAGACCATTTTTATTGCAGATTATGTCACTCCAGGGTTCAAAGTTCCTGGGTTCAAAATCACAGGTAATATCTAGTACCAGCGTTCGTTTTTTGTTAAACTTTTTCATGATCCCGTTGGGTTGGGCTGGGAAGCTGAGAAGGGCAGGGATAAGGAGTCGGAATCAGGAATAAATTGAGGGATTATAATTTCTTGATCTGAGATTGCAAAGGAAATGCTTGTGGAAATGTGCTGCACTGTTTTGAAGGCATCCAATCTCATTTGATGCAATTTAGTAGTACAATATGGCCATAATAAATCAAAGAAAAAACTGAACCATAATTCTAGGCATTGGTGATAATGGCCAAGACCTGGAGTTTTCTTATATTGACTTTTGTTTTGGTTTTATATTTGGTCATATTTACATTTCCTTGAGCAGGATCGATCCTTGGAGCAAGAACTTCATTGGGGATGTTATGCCTATTGGCCTTTTTAATCTATAAGTTTATCAGAAGACATTTATCAATGTTTGATACCGTTGAAGATTTCCTTCAAAGTCAAAATAACATGATGCCGATTAGGTACTCGTACTGGCAAATAAAGAAGATGAGCAGAGGTTTCAAGGACAAGTTAGGGGAAGGAGGCTATGGTTTTGTATACAAAGGAAAGCTCCAAAGCGGTTATGTCGCAGCAATAAAGATTTTAGCAAAGTCCAAATCCAATGGCCAAGAATTCATCAATGAAGTTGCTACCAACGGAAGAGTACATCATGTCAATGTGGTCCGACTAATTGGATTTTGTGCTACTAGATCTAAACGAGCTCTTGTTTACGAATTCATGCCTAATGGCTCTCTTGAGAAATACTTATTTTCTCAAGAAGGAAACATCTCCTTGAGTTGCAAGCAAATGTATGACATTTCTATTGGAGTGGCGCATGGGATTGAGCATTTGCATCGGGGTTGTGATATGCAAATCCTACATTTTGACGTCAAGCCTCATAACATTCTTTTAGATGAGAATTTCAATCCAAAAGTTTCGGACTTTGGGCTTGCGAAACTATATTCAACAGATGATAGCATGGTGCCTTTTACTGCGGCAAGAGGAACAATGGGCTACATGGCTCCAGAATTGTTCTACAAAACCATTGGACGTGTTTCATACAAGGCTGATGTTTATAGTTACGGGTTGTTATTGATGGAAATGGCAGGCAGAAGGAGGAACTTGAATGCATTCGTTGATCACACTAGCCAAATTAACTTCCCGTCGTGGATTTACGACCAATTCAAAGAAGGAAAGGAAATCGAAATGGGAGAAGCCACGGATGAGGAGAGGCAGATGGTGAGGAAGATGGTTATACCAGCGTTATGGTGCATCCAAATGAGACCTAATGATCGTCGTTCAATGAACAAAGTTGTAGAGATGCTTGAAGGAAATGTTCCTTGGTGAATATTATGACCTAAGAATCTTACATGAGTTTGAAATAATTTCATTTTTGGTGCTGAAACAACCAAACCATTTTTCTTGATTACTTAAAAGTTTTGAGATGTTTGATATGCTAATCAATGGATTGAGAAAATATCAAAATATCATCAATATAACAAATTGAAAAATCAGCATAAGGATAAAATATATCATTCATGGTATTCTAGAATTCTGAAGGTGCATTTTTCAAACCAAATGGCATCACATTCCATTCAAAGTCGCCAAATGGTACAGTAAAAGTAGTTTTATATCGATCAGATTCAGTTATTTGGATTTGCCAAAATCCATATTTCAAATCAAATTCAGAAAAGATTGTGGCGTTATGAAGCCTATCCGAAAGATCTTTTTTATTTGGAATCGGATATCTTATCCACATTAAGACATCATTTAGAGGTTTATAATTAATACTAACCAACCTTGGGACACCTCTTTCTTTTTTAGCATTTTTATTCACATAAAAAGCTGTACAACTCCATGGGGAGAAGCTATTTCTGATAATTCCTTTATTGAGAAGATTATTTATTTCTTCTTGACATAATTTCAAATATTCTTGTTTCATTTGGCTAGGTTGTGCCTTTGCTGGAATTTTCCTTTCATCAAAATTCTTTTCATAAGGTAAAGAAACAATATGTCTCTTTCTATTCCAAAATGCATTAGGTAAGTCACTATATATTTCTTTAATAAACTCTTGATTTGTTTGAGAAATTTTCTCTTTTACAAATGTGTTTTGAAGATTTTCTTCAATACACATTATTTTAATCTCTTTTTGTAAGAAATTAATTTGCTTATCCTTACTTTTTGTTCGTTTTATTATAAAATTTATCTCCTTATATATTGGTGGAGATACAAATTCAAAAAATATTTCATGGCCGTCAACGTTGGCTGTTATACCCCTTTGATCAGTATGCATTGGCATAATCATAGATAAAAATGGTGTTCCAAGTATACCTTCTTGTTGTAGATTTCTAACACATAAAAAGGTGGTTTCAAGGCATATACCTTGATTGCAGATATAAACTTTATTGAGTTTATATTTTATGATCATTCTTGATCCACTAGCATTAGAAAGATTTTGTGCAGTCTTCTCAAAATATTGAGTTGGAACTAGCCCTTCTTGAATACAATTCATATATGCACCACTATCAACTAAGGCAGTAACATTTTCAATGGTATATTCTTTATGAAGGTTAGTTTGTACAAACTTAGTTTAGCTGCTACTGTTTACTTTCTTTGGAAGGAAAGGAATTCTCGTATCTTTCAACAACAAAGTTTGGATTCACATAATGTGGCTCGGAGTATTTGTTAGGACGTGAGAGCTTGTGTGTGTTCTTGGCGGAATATGTCTCGATCTGTTGCAAACCAGATACTTTGTGCGGCTTGGGGGATTCCTTTGCATGTCTTACAACAAGATCAGTCCGGGTCTTCATAGTCTTGAGTATATAACTTTTTGTAGTTGGTAGGAGCTTGTATATCGTTTCTTTTGGTGGCTGCTTGAGTAGGTTCTAGGCTTTGGTTTGTTGCCTTGCTTTTTGTTTGGTTTGTTCTCTTGGTGGTTGTTTTCAAGGTCTTCCTTGTTTGGTTAATAAAATAACTTGTTCCAAAAAAGATTAACTTTTACATGCCATTTTTGGAAAACAACATTATTTTAATTGTTCAAATATTCTTCATCTGCTTTTGGAGTAAAATCCTCATTGTTCTTATCAAGAGTATCCAATCGATGTTGTAATATGATTAACTCTTGACTTGTACATTCTTGTTGTAATTTTAGGTTTCTGATTTCTGTCTTTAAAATATTAACCTCTGCCTTGAGATCTGGGATTGTGGCTAATCTAGAATTATTGGCTTCATTCTTGCCTTGAACTTTTTCTAGAACTTTTTTAAGACTATAAGTGCCATCTGGTATTTGTGGCTTTTCATACTCTTCTTCTTCCTTGGCAGTTGATATACATGCTTCTATAACTTTAATTTTTATTTGTGGATCTTGGATTTGATCAATTATTTCCAATAGTGTTTTTTGTTTATTAGTAAGAACATTTATACTTAAACCATTCATTTGGACTATTGCTTTCCAATAGTCTTCAGACGTTGAGCATTCAAGATTATTACATCTACAATTTTTAAGGTTAGAATCAAAATCAATATCTGAAAAGGATTCAGTATTATCATCAAATAATTCATTGATATCATTAGAACTCTCTATATTTTCTTCTTCTGATTCACTTGAGTTTAACATAAGCTTAAATAATTGTTGTTTTAATTCTTCATCTATTTGAAGTTCATTCAGCTTCTTTTTTGTGAGGCATCTATTAGCATAATGCCCAATTTTTCCACATTTATAGCATTTTGCTGTAGTTTTTGATTTTCTTTTCCCTTTTGATTTGTAGGGTTTTTTTATCTTTTCTTTCCTTAGGCTTATTTTTAGTTTTCCTGCGATATTTTCGCTTGTATTTCCTTTTTGATTGCTTAGGATTATTCCTATATTGCCTTTTAATGCTTTTTGGGTAATGATTCATATCGTAAGCGAATTGATCATAAAATTCAGCCAATTCTTGTTTTCCAGTTAATTTGGAGGACTTTGATCTCTATATCATTTGTTCTGAGGCTGTCACATATGATCATGCTCGTCACGTTCTGCTATCACTGTCGCGGTAACGGCCATGTTCTGCTCGACACAGTATTACCTTCACTGCATCAAAAAATCTGGTGGGACCATGGTAACAACTTGAGGGAGTTTGTCTTCAGTTCATTATTAACGGGAGATTCTTGGTTGATGTCTGGCAGTTTTTTTTATTCTCCTCTGAAGGGCATGTCCTTATTGAGGCTATTGATCTCTTTCTAAGTTGGAATCTTGCCAACTTTTTGGTCGTGGAGTGGCATATGATTGTCCTTTGGAGGGGTGCCAACCTAGTTGGGATGCCTCCTTAGGTTGTGATGCTTTCTTCTCCTCATCCTTTTAATCTTTGTACTATTCTCAAAGGTTAATAAAATTATTATTTTTGCCTTTCAAAAAAAAAAAAAAAATGTTTCTTTAACTGACGATGTAATTTTAAATCATTACACAAGGCTAAGCCTTCTTGTGTCATTATGGCAATTAGTTTCCCATAAGTATACATATCATAATCGATACTGAGACCATTATTTTGATCCCTAAGCTTTTTCTTTAGCTTTTTAGAAAAATAGTAAGGTAAACCATCAATAAATTTTGATTTCCAATGATCACTATTAGCATTAAGTCATTGCATGACTTTTGCAAGGAAAACATCTTTTTACCAACGAAAATGTGTTAACGTTGGGTATTTTAGATTTTGAAGCAATTCTCTGCCTCTTTCACGCTGGTCTTCCCAAGGACCAATGAAATGAAGTATTATTGTTTGTGCTAAAGTATAAACAACATCTTGCTGTGGCCTAGATTGTGTTTGAGGTGGTTGGTCAAGAACTTGATTGGGGATTTGTACCTCTTCTATTTTCACTGCTGTGAGAATTTCATTTCTTTGTTCTTCTGTGAGACTATTATCCCATTGTAGACACCCCAATTTTGATAACTTGTGCATCCCCAATGATGAAAAGAATGCGCAAAATATACCTCGAAACAGTTCCTTGAGTCGAATGGACCAAAAGAACCAAAATAAACCTAACTACATGGACCGTACGGCCTCATCTTCTGAACCGTACGGCTTGAAATCTCATTTGCACCGTGCAGTGTTGTCATGTGCACCGTACGGTACCCTGTCGACATCGCACGGCATCCTTGTCCGATCAACAGGATTCCTGCGTTTGCTCCAACAGCTCAAAACAATGATGCGATTCGGCAATGATGCGATTTCTTGACGTACGGATGTTGCCTAACTTATGAGCTCATCCAAAGCTTCATCCATATAAGACGAGAGAAGGAGAAGCCAGCGAGATGGATTCATCAATTCCCAGCAAAAATTCCCCTAAAAAACAAACTTGTCGTCTCCTCGTTACTCTGTCTAGTTCAAATCACTTATAAAACCCTTGTTCCCATAAGCCTACAACTATAATTTCCAGTCCCCAAACCGATCCCTTTCAAAGTTTGTGGTCTTAACCGAGCAAACCCAGAGGTATATATTTGTGTCCAAATTGAAATAACAATCTTCTGAGGGGGGTCTCCATCGGGCTTGAGGAAAGCTCTGTAGCTTCTCCTTAAGTCCAAAGAGAGATGTTTTAATAAGGTTTGAACCTCTCGGATAAGTATCACGTGACATCACCCATTGTCGTGGGATGTCATCCCTAAAACGAGGTACATTCATCCATCAAAATCATTTTCTAAACCTGTTTTGATCAATAAAAAACAGAGGTTGATTTCAATCGTATGAAATTGAATTTTTTTTTAAAAACATAGTTTGCAGAGTCACCGTACGGCACCCAAAGTACACCGTGCGGCATGATATTGGATGTCGTACGGCATCAGTGGCAATATATTTTGCCTCCCCTGTTTTCTGAAACCCGATACTCTGTTTTTGGGAAAACCAACGAGGTCTAATTGCAGTCGACCCCCTTTACTTTCCGTTTTTGCACTTACACCCCCCTTTGGTTGATTTTCTCGCATTTATATACTTGATTGCGTATTGCGTGATTTGTTATCATTATTTGTTCCATGTAAGCATGTTATTTCTTGATATATTGTTTATGTAAAATAAAGTTTTCAATAAAATATTTTCAGAAAAATCCCACAAAGATTTAGTACAGACCGGAGAATTCCGAGCACGCGGGGTGCATTTTTTAAACAAAACCTTCCCCGCGGGTAACCTGGCTCCCAAACCAAAATCTCTATTTTTCGCAGATCAAACCCTTTTTCAGCGGCACAAGAGTCATTATTTTTCTAAACGGTTTCTCGGGTACCTAACATTTTCCAAAAATTAAACTCCGGGTGGCGACTCTAAATTTTCCCTTTTTTTTATATCGCCCTTTTTCAAAACTCCAAAGTGTGGCACCCGACGTCCACACCCACCATCCTTTTAGGGTTCCAGTGAAACCTACCGTTATCCATCCAGCAATTGTACGATCATTATTATTATTATGTTTACAAACAGTCGAATACATAAGCATATGATGTATGACTTCAAAGATTTGATATTCTATCATACAATCTATATTCCATTCATAGATTGTTCTTCCACTATAAGCTTTTTGATTGTGAAAGAAATCTTCTTCATAGAGAATGTCCTGAGGTGTAGGACAAGGATAGTAATATCTATTAGCTCCTGAACAAGGGTGATTTCTTTTGGGATAATTGACAGGATTCAAGGATAATTTATGGAAAATTTGTTCTTGATCAGAACTCTGAGCTTCATTTCCAGTTTCTTCAGAAATTGTGTTGATTGATAAACCTTTTAATCTTTTATCCAATTCTTCTAAAAGATCAGTATTAGGATCATTTAATTTGAATCCTTTCATTTCTAAAGGAGGGCAAATACCTATTTGTTCTAATCCATCTTTTTTTACAATATTTGTCTTTTCAGGTGATTTCTCCTGTTGTTCGTGAATTTCGTGAATCTGCTCTTCGATTCTTATGAGCTAGGTTCCAATAGTTCCTAGATGTAGATTTGTATAATTGGTTTGTTTATGTAGCCGATTAAGATTGTCATCCTCTGTTTGTTTAACAAAGGCAACGACTTCAATTACATCGGGGACTTTATGCTCATTTGTAGATATTAATTTAATTGGTGTTGTAGGAGGATGTAAAGATTTAATTTCCCCCTTTGAGGTATGCCAATTTTTATAATGTTTCTCAATAATATTAATTGAGTAGTCGATTTCGTCCCAATGTCTTCCATAAAACCATTGGACAAAGGGAACAATTTTCTTTGAATATTCTAGCCAATCATAAAATTCTTCTTTATATTTTTGCAATTGTTCTTTGTTATATTTCAAAAAATACCATTTTCTGAATTCCCCACATTTTGGGTCACAAAATTATTTATTAATAGCTTTTCTATCTATCATAAATTCATCCATGGATAGAAAAGTCCATATCACTCGCCGCTGGCAAATCTTTTTTATAAATAGGACGTGGAATCTGATTTTCTGAAATTTTCAGACCTTGTATAGTTATTGATTCCATCACAAATACGAAACGCAAAATTATGAACCGTCTCTGGCGATTTTGGCGATTCCCATGGAACCCTAGCCCCTCCCTTCTTCTCTTCGCCATCTTCTCCGGCGATTGGCTCCGGTCAGCCTTCTAGTCTCCTCCATTCCCTCTTTCCGTCCCTCTCCATCCATAATCCTTCATCCCTCACCCTATCCCCTCATTTCCTTCTGTTATCCGTGCAGTCTGTGATCCTCTATATCCGTCCTCGTTTCCATCAGAATTCCTCGCTTCCATTTTCATCCGTTTCCCATTTCTTCATCAACGCCGTCGCCCTTTCCCGGTGAAGCTTTTGCATTATCCCAGTCGCCTCCTCTTTCATCGGATCCGCATCGGTGGCTATTTTCCATTCTGGTGCCTTTCTTGCTGCAACAAGTTCTCCTCTGTCCTCATCCACTGCCAGCTCTTGAGGTATTTGCTTGGTTTTTTATTTAGGCGGCTGGGTACGCCTCTCTTGTGAAGTTTTTGTGTTCTTTGTTCTGCTTTGCTGTAATGTGGTCCTTTCCATTTTCGTTTTTCTGCTGATTGTTTGGGCTGTTATCTGGGTCAATGGTGAGAGATCGTTTAGATTTGTTTACTCTATTTGTTGACAATCTCCCTGAGGATGTTGGCATTAATTGGTTCAGGAAATTTTTTAATCAATATGGGGTCGTTATAGATGCTTTTATTCCGATAAAGCGTAGCAAAGTGACCAATAGGAGATTTGGGTTTGTGCGGTATAATTGTGCTACATCGGCTGAGGTGGCTATTTCGAAAGCCAATGGATTTTGGATTGAAGATAGGAAACTTTTTGTTAAATTGGCTGCCTTTGAAGTTCAGGGAAAAAAGACCTTTCAGAAGAGGGTTGATCAAGACTCACATAACATCTCTATTGGTGATAAAAGCTATGGAGGAGTGGACCCTCTATTTAAAAATGGTTCTTACATACCTGAGAAGACTAGCAAAAGTGCTGTTGTTACCATTGAGAAATCAGGTCTATCCAAAAAGGTTTCTTTTGCCGATGTTGTCAAGGGGAAGTATGAGTCCTCCTCCAACTTTACTATCAAAGCAAAGGAAAGCACTAGAGGGGAAGGGGATGATTGGTTATCGAGAAGCGTTATTGCTAAAACACCATCCCACAGGTCTGTTGAGTCCATTAGAGAAAATTTTTACTTGGAGGGTGGTATCAATGTTCAAATTAGATCAATGGGGGGAAATTACTTTGTGCTTACGTTCGCTACTGTCAATGATATGAAGGCTATGATTGAGGATCCTGAGGTTAACTGGTTGGGAAATTTTTTCGAAGAGTATCGACAATGGAGTCCTAACTTTGCTTTTGAAGCTTCTCGGAATGTTTGGCTGGATTGTTATGGTGTGCCTTTGCATCTATGGAATCAAGACACTTTCTTTAGCATTGGAAAGATTTGGGGTGAGCCGATCACCCTTGATGATGCGACTTCAAATGGTTCATCTTTTTCCTCAGGGAGAGTGCAAATCGAAACTAAGGTTTTTGGTGCTATTGATCAAGCGATTAACTTGGAGATTAATGGGAGTTTGTATCCTATTCGGGTAGTGGAAAAACAAATTGTGGTTAAAAATATGTTGATGGCTGCGTGCAAATGTAAGTGCAAAGAAAAAAACAACCATTTTCAAGAGAGGATTTCGAAGGAAAGCTTTTGTGATGAGGTTTCTAAGAAAGATGAGATTAACAACAGAGAATATCGAGCGAGAGTTCAAGAGGAACCTTTTGTTCCAAAGCTTCAGTTATCAAAGATTGCAGATCAAACTTCAGATTCCAGTGATGAGGTTGAAGACAATGAGGTGGAAGCCAGCATTGCTAGTCTTGCAAACAAGTGTGATCATACAAGTGGAATTGAATCAAAAGTTGGGGTTGAGGATTTCAATTTTGAAGCACATGGGAATCTTTCGAATCAGTCAACTGGAATGACAAATAGTCGTAGTCCTTCAAAGACTACCGAGAGTGGTTTAGAGATTGTGGAGGAAACCCAATTGTCTGATCTAAACAAGGAGCCTATGCAATATCAAGAGGATGCCGATTTAGTTGTTTCCATCAAGGAAAAGGAGGTCGCGGGATTTGATCAAGGTTTTTGGAATCTTTCTGAAGTGGGTTTTCTAAATGAAAAAGATGTTGAGGGTATCCAGTTGTTTGTGGACCTCAATCCAACTAAGGTTGCGAAAGATGCGGGGAAAGCAAAATGGAAACAAAAGACAAATTCAAAAATGTTGGGTTTTCCTAAATCCAGGAAAAAGGGCGGTCGAAAGAAAAAAAAAAGTGTTTTATTCAGATCTGCGATTGCTGCTGCTGCTTTATCTGTTTCTTCTGAAGGCATGAACATGCTTCATCTTGATTCGACTCAGGCTACTCGGTCAATAAACAAGATCTTGGGCGAAGATTATTTGGGGGATGATGATGAAATCATAAGAAGTTTCTCTGATGAAAGCCAATGATGTCGTTGAGGTTTTTCTTTTTTTGGTTTTCCTGCTTCGTCCTCATTTGTGGACGTCTCTTTAGGTTTTGGTTGTCTTTGTTTCAGGCGTTTGGTTGTTTCAGCTTTGGGGTTTGTTTTAGGGGTTTTGGTTGGTTTCTTGCCAGCCTCAGGTTGTTATTTTCCCTTTGGTTCCTAGCGTTAGGTGTCTTTCAAAGTGAGAGTTGCCTTTTGTGGCCGGCTCTTTCTCTGTCGTGATGCCTCGTGTCTAGGATCCTTTTAATCTTTGTAATTTGTTTCCAAAGATTAATAAATTTTTTGCTTTTCAAAAAAATTGATTCCATCACAGATGGTTCTGGTGATTCAGGTTGTTCAGATATTGAATGCCTACTTGTGGTTGGAAGGCTAACTTTATAAGGTTTTGAAGAGGAGAAACTTCCTCTTGAACTTAAACTCCTAGAATAATTTCTTATTGGAGATTCAAAGCTTATACTGACAGAACCATTGTCCTCTTGGATTACTTGTTCAATATAATTATTGACAATTGGTTTTGGAGGAACTGCATTATTTATAGTCCAGTGTTTTGGGAAAGTGATTTCTTCCCAGTTGATTAATCTATTTGTAGCAACGTTTGATTTATACGATCAGGAGGTCCTAATTGACGAACCCTAGGATTAATAGTATTCATAAGTCTATAATAGATTCTATAGACTATAGCAATTACTTTAGATCCAGGGAGGAAATCATACCCTTTTGTCTGGATTCGGAGATTCAAAGCTTCACCTATATTCATGTCTGTCAAAGATAAGGTGAGATTTGGATATGCATTAAAATACACTGGTCCATGGCATAAACTAGTCTCGATTGCAACCATCATTGATGCTTTTCAATTGTTGCACCTACCATCTCTTTGGGTAGCTTGTAGACATGTGTCTGTTCCTAACAAGGTTAGTGGTTTGAAAGCAATTTGCACAAGTCCTATATGGACATATTTGTAATCTCTATAATGATTTACAACCTCTCTTGGTTCCATAAGATTTATAATTTTATCATTATCTTCTGTACTCTCAGTTCTCTCCATAGTTTTGATTGCCAAACTACTTTTGAATTGAAACATACCATATTTATAAATTGTTTCTGGATTAACAGGTGGAATTGTCCACATATTCAATTTTTCCTTTTGTTCTTGCACATTAGCAAATTCAATTAACTCAGCATTCTTTATTTTTTTAGATTTGGGTTTAAAAAATTTATTAAACAACATGATTAATAAGTTGTTCACATATGAGCCTAGCATAATATGAGTTAGCAAAAACAAAATACAAATCAATCTCTGCAAGTATAAGATCTTATAAGCATAGAGTTCTGATATCCAGAAATGCACGTCTGCCAACGACTTACGAGTCAAGGCCCAAATTCCCTTTTCGGAACCACAGGGCAACACAAAACCTCACCGCGGCTTAGATGACGTCCCACCTTTCTGCATATCAAATTCTATACCTATAATTGTTATACTTTCAAAGACTTATTTGCATTCTATAACTGGTAATTCATATTATTACCACACCCCGATGTGAACAAGGGAAATTAATGAGCCATTATGGCTCTGATACCAAACAGATGCAAATAACCCAACCTGCCTGGTTGGAGAATCTCAAGATCCATATGAAATGGATGACCCAAATGGGGCTACCCTTGCTGATTATTGGGATGGAATTACCCAGATGCTGACAGAACAAATCAAAAAGGGTAAAGGACAGCAATAATTTATCCCTATGTCAACCATGATGCAATTAGATCCATAATTGGATATAAACATCATCCATGACGTTATTTCAGATTAAGATAAGAATTAGGTGTCAATGGGGCCCAGAGCAGTAGCCGGCCAATCTTATCCTTAATTTGAATTTCATGTAAATTAAGTTGTCATTTGCATTTCATTTGTCTTTCCAAACCTCTATATAGGAGGCAGTTGTAAGGGGGTATCCCCCGAGTTTTTCTTTCAAGCTTTTCTTTCTAGTCTTCTTTCACTCTCTTGTAATCCCTCTATTGTTCGACTGTAATAATTCCATCTCCTGTTTGCTCCATCTTTCATATCAGTAACTATTCTAATCGATCCTTTGCAATTTATTATTTGAATCTGTTTGGTATCAGAGCAAATAGTCAAATACATAAGAGATGCCGATTGAAGATCAGTGAATAATCTTATACCCATTCTAGCAACTGCAGTGATAGAGTATTGCACCTTGGTGTATTTTCTAGGTGGAAAGGTCATGATATCCTCTTACAAATAAGAGTAGTAGACAAAATATACATACAACTCATTATCTGTAATTTTGGCTTACACATTGATCTATCATGAAGGAGAGAAATCTAATTTGGATTTGCACATTCTTAGATACATATCGTTGTGGCCCACGTATCATCACCTAAGTCTTGGAATCACATGTTCCTTGAATACATTTCAATTTTATCTGCAAAATATAATTACAAGTGTTCACAGAGGCCATTCCTTTAATTCATTGTTATGAGTTTGTTGTTGTAATAGTTTGCTTATGATGATCAATTAATAGAAAGTTATTTTTAATTTGTGAAAATCAGATTGGGTTGCTCATTACTTGCGTCATGATATTATTTTGATTTATTTTCCATAAAAGACATTACATTAAAACTTCATGTCTAATTTCTATATAATTTAATAGCAAACGCTACAACACACACCTCCTATTTAGGTGTATACAAGCCTGGTACCCGTCCTACATACAGGATCACGGGAACAACCTGATAGATTTGATAAATTTCAAAATTGTCTTCAAAGAGAAATTTTGAAAGTTTTTCTTCTTTTTTTTTTTTTTATTTTCTTTTCCTCTTAGTGGAAAACCAACATTAGAGGGAGACAAAATTAGTGGCGGCGGATTTTTGTGAGATTTTCAAATTCTTAAAATAAAAAAACAAAAAGAACCTTCGTGTGTCAGATGTGGTTAGTAGGTCCCTTTTTTTTTGTAAGTAAAAAAAAATTATTAATCTTGAAATTGTTACAAGACTAATAGGACAAGGAAACATCAAACAAGCACAAGGCTAATGTCATCCCAATCCGAGACCCACTCCATGATTGATAAGAAATCAATCAAGGATACCCACCTAATAGGCACAAAGCCCAACACCCTCATGGGTCCTAATAAACCCAGATAGAAGATTCAACTCATAAGAAAACACCTAGGCCCAAAAATGCCTAGACAAAATGGGCCAAGCCCAACTAAAAGAACCCTAATCAGCCTCCCATCAAAGCACAGCCGCCCCTGCCGCCAACACTGCTGCACACCGGCCACATGAAGAGAAAACGACCGTTGCCACCGCCGCCGCCGGAACCTGGGGAACAAGCCCCTGTGTATGCCCCAAGGACGGACCAACCGCCTACCCGTCATACCCCGCTGCCATCATCTGCACGAACAACCTCCCACCATCAGCAGCATACCCCGTCTTCTGTCGCCCAACGATCAGATCCGCCACACCAAAACCCACCCTTCGTCCCACCAATGACCCTGCTGGATATGAAAACCCACTGACCCTCCATCCCAGCCCGCAACCCCAGACCGCCTCTCGGTAAAACCCCAAAACATCAGCCGCCATCCTTCACTAGCCCCTTGGGCCCGAAACCGGCACCATCCATCAATGAAGCCGACGTGAGAGACGTAAAATCCGACGTGCCGTTAGGCAAAGTATAGCTGCTCCCAGCAGACCAGCCATGGCCGGACCACAACTAATGCAAGGGCGAGGGAGGAGATCGGGAGAGAGAGAGAGGGGTAGAAACGAGGGTTGCAGCCATCTCCAGACGCTGCTACCGCAATCACCTGTCAAAAGAAAACAGAGAGAGAGAGAGAGAGAGAGAGAGAGAGAGAGAGAGAGGGGTGAAGATCCCTCCCCTCCCGCCGCCAGAAAGGGGGGGGGGGAGGGGAAGGAGGAAGAAGATGATGGTGGCTAGGGTAAGGAAATATTAGAGAGAGAGAGAGTTATGCCGGTTAAGAATCAATTGAATAATGTTTCACTCCCTCCGTGCCTTTTAAAGTATGTTGTTGCATAAATCCAACTTATTAAAGAGAGATCATCATTACACCTTCCACGTGAACTCTTACCTCCACTTTACGCATTTCAGTCTTTCACATCAACTTTCACCTCCACATTCCAAAATTCTCCTTCACTTTTATCCATTAATTTTTTGAAAGGGAATAACATGTACAAACTTTTACCCATGGATTTTTCAATACACACATTTACTAAGAGGCAACCCATTATGAATTACTAGACAATAAAATGGACAGCGGGAGTATATACACAGATAGAGTGTGTTTAGCTTTTGAATCCATCTTGAATTCATAATATTTCAACCAAAACATGAGGTGTTGAATGTTAGAACTTTGCGTCAACCTTTGATTAAATACCATAGTGGAAATGGAGAGGATACCTTTTGTCGGATTGATAATTGACATCCTTAAAGCCCTTCAGGTTCAGATCATGTCTCCCCAGTTCATTTTGCAGAATGCATTTGATGTGCTCTCTGTGAATCCTTGAATCCCTTGTGCACATGATTTCATAAACCAAGACGTAACTGATACTAACATTGGAAGTGGATCTGGAGACTTCCCTAAAAAACTTAAGGTTTATGTGTGGCTTCAACTACATGACAGTCTTCCCACTAACCAACTTAGAGCTCACTGATATATTTACCCACTAGGTCATGCCTAAGATGTGATTCCAGTTTTTAGGATTTGAAATGGTTATGTGAACTGGTGAGAATTTTTTGATTAAGTGGTCCGAAAAAGCTGGATTCGATTTCAAGAACACCTGACAGGGATTAAGTAGTCTTCATTTGATTAATTATTTCACCTTTTTTGTTGTTAAATGCAATAGAAAATGATCAATTAATTGAGAATTTGGGTCTCCTGTTTTGTAAAAATTCTTGGGTGCTGGGCGGACACCATGTGGTCGTGCCCGAGCACCTATCCCGGCTATCCGAAAGTGTCTTGGACAACCAAAATTCCCCCCCCCCCCCCCCCCTTTTCCTTCCCCTTCTTGTCTTCTGGCCACTGGAGAAGAAATAGTCTTGAATGCTCTGCCCAAGATTGGATTCCTTAAAATCTGAATCAAAGAAGAAATCTGATAGGCATTTCAACAATTTGGATATGGACACTCATAAAGTTTTAGAAACATCATTGCCTATTCCTCTGAAGTCATTGAGGCATTCCATACTTCTCTAATATGTTGGATTCCTCCCCTGCAACTAGAGGTGATCGTCTTCTTTAGCATTACTGCATCTTGCTAATTTTGTAGAATCGTTTGGTTTGGCATGGAGCTTGATTAATTAATTTAAATTGGTAAAAGACTTAATTTTTAATTAGTCGTCCCATGCAATCACCCCCGGCTGAATTAGTGACACACACTCCTAAATTTTAATTGTTTTAAATTAGTGACACACGTTATTTTCAAAAACAGATAAAATTGCAATGAATACTGCAGACTTATAATCTACAGTACATAGCCACCAAATGTGTGTTATCGAACTCAAATGTGTGTTATCACTTTCATTGGTTGCTGGTTAATTGAGATTTGATTATGGATCCTTATGTGTAGTAAGTACGAACCCACTATTCATTTTGGTCTGTAAAACTCCCCAAAGTCCTCATCCCTCCCTTTCTTGAACTCATATCAAAGGAGTTTGACTCAAATTAAACGAGACTTCGTTATACTCAAATTTCATAAGTCAACTTTTTGGCTTTCTAAATGGTATGCTTCATATCAAATAAAGCTATACTCAAATTCGATTTTTATCCAACTTTAGAGTTTAAGCGAGGTGTTGGAGATGGTCTTACTGCCTGTCATATATTCTGTCCATCGATGTTGTTTCTGTATTATATTATGTGGGTAAGTCGCATACTAATAGTTGTTCTTTTGTTTGGGGAACATGTTTTAAGATCTCTTTTTCTGCGAAAGAGATCAATTTGGTGGAATGGAAATGAGATATACTGGATGTGGGTGTTTACTGAGCAAGACATGGTCAAAGATGAAAATTTGAAATTCAAGCACCCTATCTTGAAGAAACTGGACTCTCATTTGGGTGGTTTGCTGGCTAAAGCTTCTTTGGAGGAGGATTTCAGAGGAAAAGCTGGACATTCAACTGTTCTAAGGCTTTCGGGCATTGGGTCGAAAAGGGTTGGGTTGATGTGGACTGTCCACACCCAATTAACCGCTGCTGCCAATTGTAGCTTGGCGATCGTCTCGGGCAAGTAATGTGGCCATTGTGCTTGCCTCTCCTGAGGGGTTTTCAGTTGAATCAAAACTTCATACTGCTTCACCGATAGTATCGGGTACAATGTTACTTTTGTTGTTTCTTTTCAACTCCTTGGAGAAACTCCAACCCTATTCCCCATTTTGGAGACTCAAAACGATGTTTTTCCTATTGGCCAAGTGTATTAAGAGAAAACCCCTAATTTTGAACACTCCAGCCTTAATTCTTCGTTTCTATATCTTTGATTCTTCACGACTCAACTTTTTCAAAATTGTTGAGTATCTTTATAGAATTGTCAATCATGTCCAACATTGGCCTGATTTTGAATGCTTTGTCTATAACTTTTCAGTACCTATATTATGAACATTGGATCTGTTTATAATTAGTTGTATGCATTTTATGCTAGTGGATACCCACCTATTTTTGTGGGTCAAGGTTCCATATTTGAAATCTCAAATCATGGTCCATTAGAAGAGCTGCTGGGTTGGAGATTATCTGAATTGCACTCAACACATTTTTGGATGTTATGGGGTTGAATTCGTTTGAAAGGCTTGCATGTTGTAGGAACTGTGTTGGGTACATATGAAGACAATAAGTTTAAGGCAGAGTCAAAGAAACCATCGATTAAATCTGTGGATATTCTTTGGCTTGGAACTGGATCTGATATGGAAAATAAGCTTAAGTACACTGAAGTTTGCTCTGAGATTATCCTGGGGAAAGAGCTGGTAAATGCGCCTACCAATGTCCTGACCCCTGGTTTGTAATCATCCTTGTAATTTCCCTTGTTCTTTTGTCTACTTTGAATAATGTGCATCTGATGCATGCCTATTGTAGCTTTCATATACTATGTAAGTGTCTTAAAGTTTAATTTTTGCTTTCATATATTGAAGTCAGGGGCGGACCTGGGGGGGTGCTAGGGGGGTGTTCGGCCCCTGCACTCCCCCCAATTTTCGACATATTTTCAATTTTTTCAGTGTATTTTTAGTACATTTTCAATTTTTCTGTATATTTTCTATGGAGTGGCCCCCCCGCAGCTACAATCCTGCGTCCGCCACTGATTGAAGTAAAATTCCTTAAATTTTCTTCTCCCTTCACATAGTCTCTCTATAAATCAAAGATCCAAACATGGCATAAACTTATTATCTAGAGGTCATTAATGTGGGATCGAACTTCTGAATGTTGTTCTAGCTTATATTATTAAGCCTTTTTTTTATGCTGATCGAATACGTTTACATGTTAGGTTTGACTGGATTGGGCAGAAGAATAAAATAGATGCTGGTGGGTTTGTTTTTTTTTTTTTTGGTTGATGTACTTAGGCCATATGGATACAACTTATTTTTCCTGTTTTGTTCATGTTGACATGTCTTATGTTGATCTATCATGTTTATATGTGTACAGGTAAAGCGGCCGGAGTGAAGCACGCTGTGCTTGTTGGTTCGATGGGAGGAACAAATCCTAACCACCCCTTCAACAGCTTAGGGAACGGCAATATTTTGGTATGTACAATTCTGTGTCCCCCTTCAACCCCCATACGCTTCTTTACTTAGGTACCCTTTTTTTTTTGTTGGTTGAGCAACAACAAACAAAAGGGGAAGAACCCTTTTTACATCAACCTCCTGCAATCCTAACATGAACAATTACACAGACAACACAACATCAGAAAACAGAAACAAAACGCCTCACACCCTATTTACATTACCCCAATTCATACAAAACCTGGTTGACTGCAAATGATTGGAGTGCTTTACTAATTTCTTGTTTCCTATTGATGCATTTCTTTCGAAAATGTCACGGTATATACATACAAAACCTATAGCTCATAGTCGGAGGATTCTGTCTTCATGACCTATGAGTCTGAATTTTGGAAGGATGAATCCATTGTGTGTTTGTGGCAGGAGATGTCACTGATTCACTAGATGGCATATGTGACTTAATGTTATTTTTTCTCCTCGAAAAAGTGTGAAAGAGAACAGGGTGTTAATGCAAAACAATATATTCTTTATGTTCATTTTTTTTTCTTTTTCCCTTGGTTAAAGTCTTAATTTGCCAAGGTCTCCTAGAGCTAAGCGCCAGGCGCAACACGCAAATTGTAAATTGCAGGCTTAAGAGGAGTAATACATGTTTTATATAGCAACATACGTTCCACATTTTGACAAGGTGGAAGCAAATCCATATATTTTAACACTTGATTTTTTTTGCTCAATGATTTAGCAACAACTCAATGATTTAGCAACAACATAGTTTGATGCTTATTTCATTTTAAGTTTAATGATCACTATTTTGAATCAATAGTGTTATCGTTTCCTTTAGCTGTAGTAATTTTTTGGGTGTCTATGACCTCTGTTAGTTATGAAATTATTTTTTGACTTTTTATTCTAACAGGTTAATGAGACACGAGCATGCAATGTTGAATGTGCTCTGGAAGGCTCCAATTCTCAAGTAGAACAGAGAGTGGGAGGACGACTTTGGGGCTTGATGTATATATTTTGTAGAAAATAGTGGGCCGGTCCTACCTTTGGGCAAAATCGCTCACCGGGTCCTGGGCATAATTGCACTGTTGGGCAGGTCCTGGTCAAATGTTGTTTTACCATTTTATCCTGTAGCACATCCTTCAGGCTTCAGCCCACACTCAATTATTTCCCGCGCTCTCTCTCTCTCTCTCTGTGTTCCGTCTCGCTTTTTCTTCACCCTAGGAATTGAATAATGGCAAATGCTAACTTGAGCCCAGAGGGCTCACGTTTGTGCAACACGCGCAAGAATTTCGCCCCTTTCCAACGCAATGTCAGCAATAAAGAAGACGTGCAGTACTTTGTTCTTGAAGTGACTGGTTTGTGTATCAAATTACAAAACTAAGAGCATCCTTATCAGACGCACCAAAATTTTCACCAAATTTAACTTAAAAAACACCTTTTATAAATTAGCAAGTCACTTTATCAAAAACTCACAAAATCAGACTCTCTATTTTAACTTTACTATATTAAACTACTCCCCTCAAATCTATAAATAAAAAAAAAACTTTTTCCCTACAATTTGAATCTTCCCTACCGGGGAGTTGAACTTTGTCAGTAATGAGTACCCCACGTCAGCCATTACAAACATTTTCCACCCATCAGTTTTAGCCACGTGCCCATGAACTCCACCCACCCCTCCCCCTCTCCTGTCCCTTCCCTCTGTCTCTCTGACGCATCTGGTAAAAGAAACCGAAGTTAACAATAAAAAATAGTTGGTGCGTGAACAGTACCGCACCAAATTTGGTGCGGTACTGTAGCAAAAATGATTTGAGGAGTGAGAATAGAGAGGCTGATTTTCGTGGGTTTTTAAGGGATTGGCTCCTTATTTTAGCCAAAAAGCTATTTTGCTCATCCTGATGAGGATGCCCTAACCCGTAGAAGTTTATTTTGGAAGACTTCTCCAATGGATTATCAAAAATTTGATAAAATCAAATACTTGATTTTATCCATTGGTGAGGAGTGTTGAAATTCTAGACCGTACATTTAGACACTTTGAAATTTAGAATGTAGAATTTAGATTGTGCATTTAGAATTAGACTGTACATTTAGAATTTAGAATATAGACCATATGTTCTAAATTTAGAATTTAGAATTTAGAATTTAGATCGTACATTTAGACACTTTGAAATTTAGAATGTAGAATTTAGACCGTACATTTAGGCACTTTGGACCGTACATCAACACCAAGAATCATACACAAACACAGAGGAGAATTTAGAATTTAGACCGTATGTTTAAGCATTTTGAAAGTTAGAATGTAGAATTTAGGCTGTACATTTAGAATTTAGACCGCGAATTATTAAATGAACACCAACATCAAGGAGATTTAGACAGTACATTTAGGCACTTTGGACCGTACACTAATAACAAGGAGAATTTAGCCTATAAATTTAGATCGTACGTTTAGGCACTTTGAAATTCGTAATGTAGAATTTAGACCATACATTTAGAAAAAATTAGACCGTACATTTAGAATTTAGACTGTATATTAGAATGTAGACTGTACATGTAGGCACTTTGAAATTAGAATGTAGAATTTAGACCATACATTTAGACACTTTGAAATTTAGAATGTAGAATTTAGATTGTACATTTAGAAATTAGACTGTACATTTAGAATTTAGAATATAGACCATATGTTTAGAATTTAGACCGTACATTTAGGCACTTTGAAATTAGAATGTAGAATTTAGGCTGTACAATTAGAATTTATACCGTACATTTAGAATTTACAATTTGGAGCGTACATTTAAAATTATTAAATGGACACCAATTTAGACCGTACATTTAGAATTTAGACCGTACATTTAGACACTTTGAAATTTAGAATGTAGAATTTAGACTGTACATTTAGAAATTAGACTGTACATTTAGAATTTAGAATATAGACCATATGTTTAGAATTTAGACCGTACATTTAAGCACTTTGAAATTGGAATGTAGAATTTAGACTGTACAATTAGAATTTATACCGTACATTTAGAATTTACAATTTGGAGCGTACATTTAAAATTATTAAAAATTAGACTGCACATTTAGAATTTAGACTGTATATTAGAATGTAGACTGTACATGTAGGCACTTTGAAATTAGAATGTAGAATTTAGACCATACATTTAGAATTTAGACTGTACATGTAGGCACTTTGAAATTAGAATGTAGAATTTAGACCATACATTTAGAATTTAGACTGTACATTTAGACACTTTGAAATTTAGAATGTACATTTAGAAATTAGACTGTACATTTAGAATTTAGAATATAGACCATATGTTTAGAATTTAGACCGTACATTTAGGCACTTTGAAATTAGAATGTAGAATTTAGACGGTACAATTAGAATTTATACCGTAGATTTAGAATTTACAATTTGGAGCGTACATTTAAATTATTAAATCTCCAAAACAGACTAACAAATTGGATGGAGGGAGTGCTAGTAGTATGTACATATAAACACTTTTGCCTTTAGGCATTGTAACTTAGAGCCTATAAAAAGTATTATAAAAAGCAAAAAAAAAAAAAAAGGGGCAGAAAATGAAGGAGCGAGAGAGTAAAGTGACGGAAGAAGTCAGAAGAGAGCTCAGAGGGAATATAATCCCACGCGTCATGCGCGTATAACGCGGCCGAGGATATTTTTGGGCAAAAAGTATGGTCAGGACTTAGTGGGGTATGCACTTTTCTTGGATTAGATTGTTAGGACCCACAGAGACTTTGTCTACCTAAGGAGGACCGGCCCAGAAATGGGCCTATATTTTGGTCGATGTCTTTTGGGCATGGCATTATGCAAGTGTTGGGCCTATTTTTGGGCATGACATTTAAGACTTGGATAAATGAACTAGACTTATAATGGGCCGTGGAGATGAGTTTTGGTATCTTGTAGTTATCTAAAGCTACTTCTATCCTTTTACACGTGAAACTTGTGTATTTGGACATGTAGATCGATGTTGCATTTTGGGCATTAATTGAAACTTGATTCGATTTAATAAAACTTTATTTTGTACGATCAAGTGGATTTATTTGTTGGATTCAATTAAATATGTGATGAGATTGAAAAATTTGATGCTATAGGGATGAAATGGATCTTTGCTGATGCTTATTTCTAGCCGCTATTAGTTTAAAAATCACGTCCATTTGCGCTTATAAACTGTCGTTATTGCTTATTTTTGCTGGTGCTTATTGCAAAGTGTTGTTTTAATTGTTTGGACATCAAAATTATTACCGGTACTTTATAAGAGCCGCAAAAGGCGCCATATTTTATTACCGGCACTTATCTAGGGCAGTTTTTTATTCCCAACACTGGCATAGACTATACTTTTTACTTTTGTCATTAAAGTGCCTCAAATAGCTTTAGTGATGCTTTTACTACTATCAGTGGCAGTTTTTGACCGCCGTAAAAGGCAACATTTGGCGTAGTGCGAACTTATAATTGGGATTACCAAAGACCTGCTTACTCCACACTTTGAGCCTTTCTTTAACTTCTTTAATCTTCTTCACTATCTATCTGACACACAGCAAATCCTCTAGTAACCGCATTCTCCCAAGCTTCCTTAGCAATTTCCATACCTCAGTCCTTAATATTTTGAAAAATCATAATAGGGAAGTGGTCTGATATAGGTCTCGGAAGACCCCTTTGCTCTAAATCCTATCAAGCCTGCTATGGATTGCCATATCCTGGTAGTTGGTCCAAGTAAATTGTCTACCCATCATAGGGAGATCATGGAATTCAAACCTCTCAACAAAATCTTTAAACTCTCTCATGTTTCTGCTGACTTTGCTGCTACCCACCCTCTCATGAACAACTTTTATTTCGGTGACGTCCCCCCCAATGCACCATGGAATATTATAAACACCCATAAGCTGAGAGATTTCCCCCACAAAAGACTTCTATGAGAAATATCATTTGGAGCGTACAGAATTTTAATAAAAACCTTCTTTTCAAACTCCTTCCCAGCCCCCTAATGTTCCAAGAAACAATCTTCATAATGTCTTTGGAACACTTCAAATCTCCTAATGGTTTAGCAAGCTGAAGATGACTTTAACATAGATTTAAAATCTCTTGTTTCAGTCTGAATCATTCTCTGAAGTAACTGCACATCATCCTCTGCCAAATCAATGCCCAATCTTTTGCCGGCCAGAGTAGTGGACTGAAACTCATCGAGTACCTCTTCCTCTTCAAGACGTCTCTTCACCAGCTCTCTTATAATTTTTCTTTGTTAGCTAGGCTTTAGTTCCACCATCAAGTTAATCCCTTCAATCTGAGACGCTCGAAAATTTATTTGGGAATTCATCAGCCCCTGTTCATTAATACATGAGGGGTCAGGTACTGACGTGTTGTTAATGTTACCACTTACAATCCCTGTAGCCAAGAGTTACAGGTAAACATAAGGCTGCTAAGAAAGCATGGTATCCAGAAGTAATCAGATCATGGAATCTATCGTTTGGCCTTAGGGCCCTTTATACATCAGCACCACTTCCATGCTCCACCTAGGGACACTAACTACAAAGAAACAACACAAACGGATTCAATAGCATGAAAAACGAGTCAAAAAACGAGCTCGATTTCTGCTCGTTCGTAAATGAGCCGAGCCATTAACGAGGCAAGCCAAGATAATTTACTTAAAGACCCTCCTAGCCGAGTTGGGCTTTAGCGAGCTCGTTTATTGAACGAGCTTGAAGGGGGGGGGGGGGGGGATGTCAATTTGGTGTCACGAGTAAATGCAGAACTAAAAGAAACTAAAATGAGACAGAGAGCAAAACTTTAACAGCAGCAGATTGAACTAGCTTAATCTAGAATAGAGAGCAAAAATGCAAAGAACAAATTAGCAATAGTCTGATTCTATATTCGAAGATGATTAACTTATATGCAAATTACTCTACTGCCAATAGAATGATCATGCATAAACTAAGTTACTCGTGCAATTTTAATATGCCAAACACAAAGTAAAAAGAGTAAGGGAGAGAGAAATCAAACACGAAGATTTTATAGTGGTTCTGTCCGCAACTTCAGGGCCTACTCCACTCCCCTAGTGTTCTACTCGGGAATTGTTGCACTATCTCCAATAGTTGTTACAACCTTCTAGCTTCACGGGTGCTAGAAAACCTTTACAAACCGACTTATTACTCCGAATCAACTCCAAACTAGCTAAGAATTCGACACTAGTTAGACCTAACCCAAGTGAATTTTTCTACCTGAAAATCACTCACAAAACAGATTACGATTTCAGAAAAAGGGTGTGAAATCCCTTTTACAATAACTCTCAAAACAACACCCAAGCTAGTGCTAAGTATTCAAGATGAAGAACTTGAGTTTCAAAGGTAGATTATCAAGTTGTAGCTCACTGAATTTTGCCAGTCTATGGCTGTCCTTTCTTCCTTCCTCTTATATTGTACTTCACGTTGAACATACATATGCACGTTAGAAATTTTCAACTAGCCGTTTGATGATTGTGCCCAGGGCCGGCCCTGGGGTAAGCCCAGCAAGCCTCCGGGCTTGGGCAACTCACCCCAGCAAGGGCAACCAAAAAAAAAAAAAAAATCGTAAGGTAGGTATAAATGGAAAATGTTTCCAAAAGAAACACTATGTTGTATGCTTATTAAAAGAACTATTGAAGCTGTAGAGGGCACAATATTAAAATTTTGCTTCGGACCCCTAAAATAACTCCTGAATTTTTGTAATTTTTTACTTGAATATATATTTTTTATAATTCAGTATTAAGTGGGCAACCAAGCAGTGTTTGGACTTGGACAACCCAAACATCAGGGCCGGCCCTGATTGTGCCTCAAAATATTGCCTTCTTCAGGTGTTTCCTTCTTCAGACTTCATATATCCACAATTAAGCTTTTTCAAAAATCATGGCTGATTCTTTAATTTCCCTTGAAAAGATTCCAGCCGTTTGAAGAGAGAGACTTGCCGAAATAGGATCTGAACCATATTTCCATAATCTTGGATTTCTATTGAAGAGCCTTTTCACTATAGGAGATAATGGTTCCATCTTTCCCTACATGGAAGGTCCTTTTCCATGGAGGAAGAAAAATCTTCTCTTTCTTGATATAGAAGATGAAACTTGTCACTTGTGTCTGCAATCAATCTTCTTCCTCTGATTCTTCCTTTAATCCAACGCCAATTCTTCCTTGATTTACCCACTGCACATATTACTAGCAGGAAACCCGTGCTATGCACAGGACAAATTGAGGGACACACAAATAGTATAAATTGCCGAAATGCGTAAATTATTCAACACTTCTACCAAACAAAAACGCAATTTAAAAAAATATATTTAAAAAATAACCTCACAAAGAAAGTTCGTTCGGAGTACTTCAATGCTCATCTAGTATTACTCAGCATATCTAGTTGAATGGACAATATCTTATTCTATATAGAGGACGGACACCGTAAAGTAATTAAATAATTGAGACATCATGTGAGTTATCTTCCTGTAGTGAGCAACTTGGTTGACAATATAACATTCTTGTTATAAAAATTTCTTGGAAGTGATGAATCCAGACTTCTTCGATGTTAGTTAAGGATAACTCCTAACTATCCACCTCTTAAAAGTCATTTCAATAATTGGAAGCATATATCTCCTATTGTTTTTTAAAGTTGACTCTACTGTTGCAGCCTGGAAAATTCTACATATGGTTCTTGTTTCCTCTTCATCTATATTCTTAAGGTAGTTTCAAGTCAATCAACATGTACTTAACCCTAGTCTAGTAAGGAGTGAATTTCACTTTCAGAGTCCTTGTAATTGTTCAGGATATAGCAGTAAAAGTAATAGGGGATCAGATTAATCTGTGTGGTACCATCTCCGATATCACAATTTTTTCCAAAAAATTTGTATCTAATCCAACCCAATCTCTTTAGAACATTTCACTATGAAAACCCTTTTCGCTCTTGAAAATCTGAAACATAAGAACAAAAAGAATAAAACTTATTGACAACTGAACTAACAGTAATCAATGGTTAAGTTACTCAAATCATTATTAGTGATGATATAGAAATACCAAATAAGTACATTAATACAATGGAAGATTAAAAACTGCATGGAATTCTTTAAAGTAGGCATATTGAAAGGCCCAAGTTGACTGCTATGCACAATTGTATTCGACCATGAAGGTAAGTCTCATTTAATTTTCACAGATTGTAATTGATTTCAATACTGCGATTTTATCATTTTGGGATGAGAGCCCTCCTCGCAAAAAAACCATCCTGCAATACTACGTAAGAAACTACCAGTCCTAGCGTAACATTCATGCTATGCATTATGCAAGGTGTAAAGTTGATAGGCAAAACAGTTTTTAAATTTTCAAAGAAAATAAACCACTAAAAAATAGGGTGAAAAAGTCATGGGTTAGTTAATGGAAAAATTATGTTATTCTTTTCTTCTTTTTTTTATCCGCAAAATTTTGGTATTCTCATAGCGTAATATAAGGTAAAAAAAAAATTAAAATTAAAAGTGTCACATTCTCTACACTTGAAACAAAACCATAAGGTTACGCAAAATACAAAATCTCACATGCTAACAAATCACAATAGACCTTCAAAAAAACCAAATAAAAATGAAATTATCAAGAATGATTAGAACATTTTTACCCGCAGAGTAACCATAACTTTTCAAGGAAGCTTTCCCCTTTCTACTTTTTCACCTAAAAATCAAAATATTGAAAATGAATCGATTCAACTGAAAACAAAACGTGATTACATTTATTAGATTCCAAATGAATTAAAACAAATCAAAGAGCTTTCCTTGTGTTGAGGGACAACAATATAAAATGTATGTAGAGAGAAAAAGAAAACACGATAAAAAAAAAACTCACAATTATAAAGCGAGGAACTGCAGACCTTAAACCTTCCCATGTCGTTGAAACTGAAATCATGATAACACCTCAATATTTAGACTACAAATAATGCAAAAGCAGTACCAATAATTAATATTGTTAATATGTTTTACCTCTAGCGTACCACCAATTGTATGTAACCAAGGCAAGTATATAATATGGCCTGCAAAACCTTTTCGAATAGTATGCTTCTCCAGGAATTAGTTTTTGATTCTGACCAACATTGGTAGATAGTGGTTTATGTATAAAAATTGAATTATGAATTTCGAATTTCAAATTTTCAATACAGGATAGTTTTGACTTTCTTAAATATGGGATATGTGTATAATTGAAGTTTAAGCTCTCAAGGTAGAATAATATCCAAATTGTTAGGATACGATGAAAATTTATTGGAAAGATCCTTTTATAGAAAATGTAGAGTTATAATCCTCTTTGATTAACTATTTTATTTTAATATTCTTCTTTTACTTTCTTAAAATTATTAGAAATAAGAGAACTTATAGCAAGCATTCTCACTAAACATTACCCCTTTGTTTCATATATTGTATAGATTTTTACAACTTTTATGGTAACACAAATGGAATCATATAGATGAGAGAGGCAGCGAATCTCATTTTTTTGAGAAAAATAAAAAATAAAATTTTATATTGGATCGATTTCTTGCGGCTTGCTTTCTAAATTTGTTCCCATAACTAAACATAAAGCGGCTAAAAGACTTTAGCAATGACTTTTTTTTAATTTTTGACGATTTTTGTTTCCATTTGAAATTGGGAATTTTTAACACTTATGGGATCAGTTTTAGGTTTTACTCACCAATAGTTTTAACTTATAATCAGTGTGATATTCAAATTGAAAATGGTAATAGCCATCTTAGATTTCCTTTTATAATTTTGTTTTGACTTGGAAAACTTTTAAATCAAACAATAAAAGTAAGCAAGAGTCATATTAAAAATAAAAAAAAAAAAAACTAATGCCACGTGTCACGTTCATAGCCCTCCTCACAAAAACCCATCCTGCAATACTATATAAGATTTTCCTTTAATGGCTTGCATCGTCTCTTTCTCTCTTAGACGTAGAAACCTAGGTTTGCAAAATACTTCTCTGTAGCAACCACAGGTTCTGCAATTGTAGGATTGAGGGAAATTGCTAATGAGTCCCTTCAAAAAATAGTGAATATCACAATTATCCCAACAAAAAAATATACTACACAATTGAAGCCCAATAGACTAATAAGGCTTAAATAAATGTATGTTTGTTATCATCAAAATCTAGAACCTTGGGGCTAACAACTTGAGCTTGAGCTCGATTACTGAACGAGCTGAGCCGAGCAACTCAGTTCGTCTGCAACCTTAGCATGAACGTAGTAGCAAAAATAAAGATTCACGAACATAAAAGACAACATAGACAGTATTCTTGAACAAGCAGAATAAATTTTTTCTCCTATACAGAACACAAGACAATACTATGTATAAATTCAAAAATCGATATCTCAAAGTAGGAGCGGAGAATTAAGGTCTAGATTTCAGATGGCAAAAACCTTATTCCGAAATTGTCTGTAAGCATTTTGTTATGTAATTCAATATAATCTGATAAAGGAGGGTGCCCCTATCCTCATCTTCCATTGTCTCACTGATAAATCCCCATAACAAAAAGAATACTACTATTCAGAGTTTCATAAAGTAGTTCCTCGTAATTTATAACTCAACGGTTGGCTTGATGAAGACCCAAACGATGAAAAATATGCACCTGATTCCTGATATGTTGCATGCGAACCAAAAAATAATCAGTGCAATACAGTGACAAAATTGCATGTAAACAGGAAAAAAAAATGCAATACAATGCCTTGGAATAGCACCATTAACTGGTTACGAAAAACATTACATCGTGCTCAGGGGACATGGCCCAACCCTATTGGGCAGTTACACTAAAAAACTTTGGCAGCATAACACAAGTAAAACCTAAAGTTCATCAGAACTGAAAGGAGACATCAGACACATCTTAAGGACATGAGGTTGGGAAAACATCAGCCCTAGCCGATAAAAGGGAAAAAAAATCAATCAGCCCTAATGCTTCAAGAAACTAAAACATCATACGGTTCGACCATGAATTCCATTGAAGAAACTCCTGAATAAACTAGGTCATAGAAAAGTTAGTCACTTGATAATAACAAAAAAGAGTTCAACATGCGATTTCTAATGTTACAGCCTTTTCTAACCTTTATTTTTGAGTGAATTTCACATATAACACTCAAACTATCCATCATTTTTCTATGCCGTCCTTAAACTACCAAAATCACCCATTTCATCCTCAAACTATTCAATTTCATCCCATTGGGTCTAATTGATAGCTTCCGTATTAGAAAATTGGATGGAAAGTTGCCCATGTGCAACTCACGTGGCTTCCTCAAACCGTTTCAAGGGGCAGTATTGTCATTCTGCTCCCATTCCACCATTCTAGAATAGAGAGAGAGAGAGAGAGAGAGAGAGAGAGAGAGAGAGAGAGAGATGATTTGGCAACTCGATCGCCACCACCACTCGATTTCTCTCGATGGTGACTGAGACGGCTGACAGAGCTAAAGAGTGCATGTATCTACAAATATCAGACATTGACGCTACCATCGTCGCTCTACTCCGTTTCCATTTGGGGTTTTTTTTATCACTATTTGGTCAATACAGTGAGAATGGTTGGCGTCGGTCTCAGTGCTCTTGAAAGTATTCTTTCAACTACGGATGATGAAGATTCCATCACTGTTCGTGCTAACTCTCAATTCAACCTCATCAATTTCACTTTTCAAGATGTTGGTCAGTGTTCTCTTCTTGCTCTGTTCTTGGCATACGAAAAATATTTTGATTTCTTATTTACCAATTGATTCTTGTAAACCCGTGAAAATTTGAGTGTATTGGTTGAATGCGATACTCTTTTTCTCGACTCCAATACATATCTAATTGTGGATATATATAGAGTGTATTGGTTGTGTTTGTTTTGATTTAATTCTTGAAAACGGTTGTGTTTGTTTTGAATTAACTCTTGAAAACCCATGTCTAGTTTGATGAGATTATTAGTAAATAAATACCCAGTGATTTTTTATCTTGATTTTTTATTTCCTAATTGATTCTTTTCCATTAGATTGGTTGTGTTTGTTTTGAATTAGAGTGAATTCCCTTGGGATTGTTTTCCCAGGGCTTAAATTGTTAGCCTCAACATCGAATCTCCAACAGATACACTGTAAATCAATTTCCTCTCCTGAATTTCTCAACTGGGTTTCGATGTTTTATGGGCATTCGAGAATCAAAGGTCTTGGAAGGATGTGATGAGAATGGGAAATTACAGATTCGTCAGAAAAAGAAGAGGAGATAAGGGACCAGAAGAGGAATAATCTATGGAGTTTCATCTCGTTTCCCCAATTCTGTAGCAGAGGGGAAGGATGACTGAAAAATGGAAATTCTGCCCTTTAGGAGGTCACATGAGTTGCACATGTGCAACTTTCCATCCACTTTCCTAACGGAAGTTATCAATTAGACCCAATGGGATGAAATCGAATAGTTTGAGGACGACATAGAAAAATGGTGCATAGTTTAAGGGTTATAAGTGAAATTCACTAATTTTTTTTCTTTTTTTGGGTATGATTAACCTTTCCTTTTTTTATTTTTTATTTTTTCATGTGTCCTCCACTCCGACACAACCATATACTGTCTGATGCAACTACCCTGCCCACATTGCTGATGAATAGTCATAATATTGTACGGTGCTTACTGCTTCGCAATTAATTCTACCAACCACGACGTCCATTGAAATCTGTAATTCACATCAATGTATTTTTATGTCGATCCATGGACACAAACTAAATTGGCAACAAAGCTAGTCCAAATGAATTACGAATACTACCAAAATGGTAAAGGACAAGGAGAAGAAGGACAAGAGTACTAGTTGTAAATAAGGGATACCGCACAAATCAACTGAATAAAAGTAGTGAACAATCATAAGACTAAGCAAACCATCAAAAAAGGTTAAGAATATGGTAATGGTAGGTTGAGATTCATGATTTATATGCAACCTAAGAAAACAACATACTCCCACAAATAAGTGACTTGGCAGCAAAGGATATCCAATTTACATTCAAAATCACAGTACGTATCACAATCTTGTCTGGTTAATACTTCTTCCCTGCTTTTTTCCCAGCTCTCTCAACTCTGTTCTGCTCTCCACGGATTTGACTCCCAAGTAAAACGAGGCTCTCTTTGTAACTCTCCACATGACACCAGGTTGAAAACGTACTAGAACCGATGTCAATTCCAAGTTCCGTAAAGTATTCAGTCGTAGGGTCATAAGAAAGAAGCTACCTAGTACTTATTTCTATCAAGAGTTCACCACTCTTTCTAAACCAAACCATCTTCTGCATTACCGGATCAACCTCCATAACTAGGTGTGCAGTCCAAGACTTAGCCACACCATATTCCCCAGTATCCACACACGCCACTTTTCCTGAGCATTATTTGCTATGTCTTCAATCAATGCAAGATCCGTTAGAGAAACAGCAGGATGGATACTAAGGGGAAGACTCAAATCAGATCCTACATCATAAGGTACCACTATTGGTCTAAACAAGTCATCCCCGGAATTGAACAATAGCACCAAACGACGACCACTCCTTTTATCAGTCACAGACCAATGCAGAACTCCATTCAAATAAGCATGTGATGTCTTTTTTTCCGAATAGAATAACACTCAAGACCACCCAAAATGGCTAATGTCTTTCCAAGTGCCCGAGCTCAATCTATAAATGTCAGTCTCGGGTTTTTTACTAGACTCGAGATACACAATCCTCACCACCTTGTAGTCGTTTGATTTGTGATCAAACCCAAACCCCATCACGTGCTCAAACTTCCCATGCGTGAAATAATTATCCTAGGTTTTGGTAGGGTCATAGATTTCCTTATCGAAGGGTTCCACAGAATCGTGTCGTATGCATAACTAAACTGATCACCAGTGATACAAACCAATCCATTACAGGAACCAATTATCATATACAAATCATTGACAGTGCAATTTCATTATTGACGAGCTTCTCTGTACAATTTTATGGTTTTGGGAAAACACCCCACACTCCTACTACTACTTTTGTAGTATTTCTCATATGTAGATAAATCTCTCATTCACTAAGTTACTACGTTTCCTGGGACCTTTGCAACGACTTGCAAACATGATTAGTGGCACCTATATCTACACACCAGGTATTGGTAGATAACACCGCTAGACATGATTCAACCACTAGTGACATTTTATTAACATAAATTGAATAACCTTCTTCTAGTGTCCTTTCTGCTTATAGTGAAAATATTTGCCCTTAGACTTTTTCCCGTCACCTTAAGGCCCATGAACTGACTAAGGAACTATGCCTTGTTGTTAAACCTTTTCCTGCTTTTTGTTGCCTTTCGACGTAGAAATAGAAACCTCTTCAGCACAAGCACAGTTTTCTATTTATTAACCAAAAGACCCTCGGCTAATTTAAAGCACTTTCAACAATTCCATCAAAATAATAATGCATTTTTTTTAATATTGTGATTCAGGAAGAACCGCTAAAAAGACTTACCCACAGCTGGAGCACAATATCAATTTGGGTTTTCCATTGGTTTTAACTCCAAGGATCTCCAGTTCATACAGAAGACCTATTATCTTCAGAACATGATCCCTTACTAGTTCCTTCAACTATGGTTATATCCCACAACTCCCACATTGCAACCTTCCTAGTCGCACAATTATGCTCTTCAAATATTCATTTTAGGTTATGCATCATGTTGATGTTGCAATACATTCAACATAGAAGCTAGAATGTAACACCGCGCCATCTCATTAGTTGTAATCCAATCCTTTTAACATCGAATTTAAGGTTTTGTTGCATTTTCACTGGGTTTGGAAAAGCACACCTCAGAGAGCACAAATTTGGTCCCCTAAGCAATCAAAAAAATATCCAAATCCCTTTCTACTCAATATAATTAAGTCCAGCAAATTTATTTTTTTAAGAATGATAGCAAGTGGATTGAAAGAACTCATTTTTTAATATGAGAATCACATAACAACAATTATAAAGGGCAATTAAAAACTTTTTGTGTTTCTATTAAAATGTTTCCCTCGACTAGTTTATTAAAAGAAAAACATTAACAACCACACACACCGTGAAGAGTATACCGCGATGGGTAAGTCCACTACTTTTCAATCATTCGTGTAGATAGGCATAAACCTTTTAATTTTACTATCTAGATACTAAACTATATCCAATAAAATTAAATGGCTAATTTGCTGATCCTATAAATAAAAGCAATGAATCAGATGGAGGGAATACTTGTTATTATAGCTAAGTGTATACCATTACCTAACCTCAAGATCCACTGTTCCGTAATGAACTACCTCAAATGGAGGAGGAGTCCACACAACAATTATCTTGGAGATATCATTTAAGGAAGTAAGTATCGATGATGTCATAGCTAATTTTGTAAGATGGGGAGTAAGGTACTAAAATCAACACACAAAATTTAATTATATCATCCACATACTAGTGTGTAGACCATGTGATTTATACAAAATAAACTCCCTCTCCAACTTAATTATTTAAAAAATTTGTGAGGGCTATCAAAATTAACATATTTGCAGAACCCGTGATCTAGGTCAAAACCAAAATACTACCATGTTGTCCAATTATGGTAAACTCAATGTTTTCAAAACCGGACCGGACCAGCCGGCTCGACCGGTTAGCTCGTCAACCGGCTGTCCATCCGGTTCGGTTATATTAAAAACCCGCTTCAAACACAGAACTGGTCTCCATAGTAAAAACCGTCCCAAAAAAGCGGTCGAACCGCTCAACTGGAAGAACCGGGAGCGGTTCAATTAACCCGGAACGGAATATTTGAACTTTTCATTCTGTCCACTGTGTGACCTTCATTTGACACGTGCAGCTTGCATCACGTGATTGAGGCCTTTCAAGAAGCCCGCTAGGTTTCCGTTGGCCTAGGCAGCCATTTATAGAACCGAAACGCATACTGTCTCCATCTCCCATCGATGTGGGATTCGAGAAAAATGTATAGAACTTGACTCCTCTTCTTCAACTTTTTTTTTGGCTATATATATTTTTATGTATATTTTTTACATAATTATGACGTCACGGTTCGATAGCGGTTCGACCGCGGTTCGACAGGTGACCCATCCGCCCGGTCCCTTCTCCGGTTCGTTCTCCGGTCCGGGTTTTAAAACATTGGGTAAACTATCACACATACAAACAATATGAACCCCAACTATTATGGACCAAAGATACAATCCTTGAGTAATAAGGAATCCTTCTAATCTTGAAATCCTTAAGCAATCAAGAATCTTTCAAGTCTTGAAATCCTTAAGCTATAGGTAATTCTTCCAAAATTGAAATCATTGAGTTATACTTGTATAGAAGACTTAGATTGTTTGAATCAATCAAGAGTATTCTGAACTTTTCTCCCTCATCCAACCTCCGATTGAACTAATTCAAATTGGGTTGTACTCGAAATTCAATTATCTACAACTTTTTATGAAGAACAATTTTTTCAATTCCGACATTTACGGGATCAAAACAGCCTTGCAATCTGACCCTAAAAATCTGAAAAAATTATCCTACAAGCCAAACATTCTTTTTTCTTGACAAAGCTTATCTTTTTTTCAAAAAAACTTGTTTCCTTCGTATCTTATGCCCCCATTACAAAATCTATAATCTTACAATAGTTCTATATATCTAAAACAATACAACTGAAGAAACAAAGATTATATCAAAAACTTATGCCTCCCACGTACTAATATTACAGATTACAAAACCAAACTTGTAATAGAACAACAATAATAGTAATCACGCATAAAACAGTTACAAAGCATGGGATCCAATCATACAATAAAAAACATGTGTGACCATAATAGTGGAATAATCAATTCTACAAAACAGACGTTAGAACAAACTAGAACTTTGTGAAACAATGGTTAGCAAAGTTCTATATCTATGTTCTACAAAACAACAGGACCTGTTTAATCCATACGTGTGTTAACAGCCTGCTCTGATACCACTGTTGGGAAACGAATCCCAAAACCCAGTAATGACACGTACAGATTAGACAACAAAAATCAATACAAACCCTACAATGCGGAATTAGGGTTTACCACTCATCCGTAGACACAAACGTTGGTTGACTTGTTTCTTTTTGGAAACACACCTGATTACTGTACGCAATAAACACTGCTCGATAGTACCACACATCTTCTGACATATTCCCTTATTCCTCGATTTCGTAGTCGAGCACGGACTTCTATGCAGTCTCCTTGTTCTCTTTCTTATAGTCTCTCTTCTAAATTTCTGAATGACTGTTGTAAGACCTAGAAAACATAACGATATATTTATAGTGTTAGAGCAGGAACTTAAGGAGAAATAAATCTGGGTTCCTTGCGTAAATAAGAAAACCTAATCTCGTGTGGATTCTATTCTTATTTCACAAATTATAATTCACACCACTAAAGAATTATAATTGCACTCCCCTCTTTATCTCAATTATATTTCGAGCTCCACTTTATTAAATAATTATTAATCTCCCCACGTTAAGATTACAGATACCCGCTGATTTCGTTAAATTACTGATAGGTGTGTGACTAGACGATGAAAAGACACGTAGTTGAGGATTGACAATACTGGCATGACTATGGCTAGTCTTCATTGTTCATATTGAATCTTAAACATGCCAATTTAAGTGACTGCAAGGTCTTTGTAAGTCACACCATAAAGGTAAAGAAACACACCATAAAGAAACGCGGCAACACTTTTTATCTGTTGGTAACACTCTTCTTCAACATTTCGCTACTTTATATGGAGTCCCACCATAAAGATAAAGAAACGCGGCAACACTTTTTATCTGTTGGTTTGTTGGTAACACCATAAAGATAAAGAAACGCGGCAACACTTTTTATCTGTTGGTAACACTCTTCGTCAACATTTCACTACTTTGTATGGAGTCCGGACATCGCCATTTGCATATCTTTCAATTAGTGGTTTCAAGATTTTTTGAGATAAGTTAGGACCCACATTTTTGGATCCAGGGGGCCTGTGGTGAGCCTAAAACGGCATAGTTTTGTACTTTTCACTCTTACAAAATTTCCCCAAAAAACGACTTTGTTTTGATAAATGAAACTCCTATAAAACTACGTTGTTTTGCTAAATGAGTTGCATCCCTATTTGCTCATTAAACTACGTCGTTTTGTTATGTCTTTCAAAAAATACATCAAACAAACAGATTATGGCCTCATGAGCATCAAACACCATTCCATCAAACACTTGGGCAATCAAAAACTATCAAAATAAGTTGATCAAAGAAATCAAGAAATCAACAATGGAATTTTTTCATTCAAAACTACGCCATTTTAGGCTCACTACACAGCCTGTGGTGACTTAGTCACCACACGCCCCTCGAAATCCTTGAGTTATACTTGTATAGAAGACTTAGATTGTTTGAATCAATCAAGAGTATTTTGAACTTTTCTCCCTCATCCAACCTCCGATTGAACTGATTCAAATTGGGTTGGATTCGAAATTCAATTGTCTACAACTTTTTATGAAGAACAGAGTTTTCAATTCCGACGTTTACAGGATCAAAACAGCCTTGCAATCTAATCCTAAAAATCAGAAAAAATTCTCCTGCAAGCCAGACATTGTTTTTTCTTGACAAAGCTTATCTTTTTGTCAAAAAAGCTTGTTTCATTCGTATCTTATGCCCCATTACAGAATCTGTAATCTTACAATAGTTCTATATATCTAAAACGAGACAACTGAAGAAACAAAGATTACATCAAAAACCTATGCCTCCCACATACTAATATTATAGATTACAAAACCAAACTTGTATTAAAACAACAATAATAGTAATCACGCATAAAACAGTTACAAAGCATGGGATCCAATCACACAATTAAAAACATGCGTGACCATAATAGTGGAATAATCAATTCTACAAAACAGACGTTAGAACAAACTAGAACTTTGTGAAATAATGGTTAGCAAAGGTCTATATCTATGTTCTACGAACAACATGACCTGTTTAATCCATACATGTGCTAACAGGCTGCTCTGATACCACTGTTGGGAAACGAATCCCAGAACCCAGTAATGACACGTACAGATTAGACAACAAAAATCAACACAAACCCTACAATGCGGAATTAGGGTTTACCACTCATCCGTAGACACAAATGTTGGTTGACTTGTTTCTTTTTGGAAATTGACACACCTGATTACGGTACGCAATAAACACTGTTTGATAGTACCACCCCTTATTCCTCGATTATATAGTCGAGCATGGACTTCTACGTAGTCTCCTTGTTCTCTTTCTTATAGTCTCTCTTCTAAATTTTTGAATGACTGTTGTCAGACGTCCTAGAGAACATAACAATATATTTATAGTGTTAGAGTAGGAACCTAAGGAGAAATAAATCTGGGTTCCTTGTGTAAATAAGAAAAATCTAATCTCGCGTGGATTCTATTCTTATTTCACAAATTATAATTCACACCACTAAAGAATTATAATTGCACCCCCCTATTTATCTCAATTATATTTCGAGCACCACTTTATTAAATAATTATTAATCTCCCCACGTTAAGATTACAGATACCAGTTGATTTTGTTAAATTACTAATAGGTGTGTGTGACTAGACGATGAAAAGACTCGTAGTTGAGGATTGACAATACTGGCATGACTATGGCTAGTCTTCATTTTTTTTTTTTGATCAATTGCTAGTCTAAGTGACTGTAAGGTCTTTGTAAGTCACACCATAAAGATAAAGAAACATGGCAACACTTTTTATCTGTTGGTAACACTCTTCTTCAACATTTCGCTACTTTATATGGAGTCCCACCATAAAGATAAAGGAACGCGGCAACACTTTTTATCTGTTGGTAACACTCTTCTTCAACATTTCGCTACTTTATATGGAGTCCCACCATAAAGATAAAGGAACGCGGCAACACTTTTTATCTGTTGATAACACTCTTCTTCAACATTTCGCTACTTTATATGGAGTCCCACCATAAAGATAAAGGAATGCGGCAACACTTTTTATCTGTTGGTAACACGCTTCGTCAACATTTCGCTACTTTGTATGGAGTCCCGACATCGCCATTCGCATATCTTTCAATTAGTGGTTTCAAGATGTTTTAAGATAAGTTAGGACCCACATTTTTATATTAGCACTATAAGGACAAAGAAACGAGGAATGACTCGTCAATCTGATAATAATGTCATATTACGCTGCCAAGTCTTTGTCAACGTCCTGACGCGGCAAAGTCTATGCGAGTCAAGCCATGCAATATAATAGTAACACTGTCCAAGATAGAGAGATGAACTCTAGTCAATTACTACATGATAAAAGTTCGTGCCTTTGTCAAGTCTTTTTTACTTTTTTGCAATCCCCGAGTCATGGTGTTTCCATTATTTGTAGTGTTACAAAGCTGTTTGAAATAAGTGGAAGCCACACTATTTACTGAGAGTTTTAGCATACGGAAATGACGACTTGCCAATTTGATAGTAATGGTGGATGGCCGACAGAGCCGGCCCCAGGGTAAGCCCCGCAAGCCTCCAGGCTTGGGCAATCCCCCGGACTGGGGCAACAAAAACTAAAAAAAAAACTAAGATAATATACAAATAAAGAAAAAGTTTCTTGACGAGCAACAAGCAGGTTTCTTGCCTGGTGGTTGCGACCTCCTTACCTAATAACTCGTGACTCGAGTTCGAGTCCCGCCGCCCCACTACCATTCTTTTTTATCTGCCGAACATTCCAGTTCCTTTTTTTATTTTTTACTAATCAGCCACATTCCATTTTTTTTTAATCTGCGTAAATCATATTTTTATTGGCATCCAGTTTCTTCTCCCTCTAATTCACAATATTATGAAAATTAAATTATTCAATTACTTTGTTAGAAGTCTTACATTTAACTTACACTACAATAATGCACAAGTGATTTGTTCTTATAAAAAAATTATCTAAATTGTGGAAACCTGAAAAAAATTGAGCAAGCTAACAAGAGTTATTAGTTTTTCACATAGATCAAAGTTAAAATTATATATGAAGGATGCTTTCGTATTATCTTAAAATAAAAAATAAAAAATAAAAAAACTCTTATAATCATATCCTTTTGCGTTTATCTTTTATGGTTGCATGCTTTTAGTTTTAATTTTTGTAATTTTTAAAAAGAACTTTTAAAGATGTAAGTAGCCCAGTATTAGGACCTTATTTTGTGCCCCTCAAAGGTCAGGGATGGCAGTTGCTTTGGTGGAGAGGAATATTTTAAGTTGAAACGGATACATAATAATTACCTTCGTACTACCTTGTTACATGAGAGATTAAGTGAATTGACTATAATCTCAATCAAAATGAGTTTTTGAATAAGTTAAAGTATTGTAATACAATAAAAATTAAGGTTTTCCTTTTTTATGTAATTCAAGCTAAAATTACAATTTAACCTTGATTTTTTTTTTTTAAAGAAAAAATCCGTGTCATTTTATTTTTTCATGAATTAATAGTAAGTGGGCAACCAAGATAAGGTCGGGCTTGGGCATCCCAAATGTAAGGGCCGGCCCATATGGCCGATGGAGGATTCTAAGCTACTTCAGCTTCCGCTGCAAATATACGACATGAAATTTTTGTTTTTGTGTTTTTGATAAATTAGAGACTTCGTGGACCGGCAAACGAAAAAGTGTACATGTTACAGATTGTTAAAGTCCAAGAAACGAAAAAGAAAAAAAAATCTATCTTTCCAAAGGTTGCAAATATACATCATGATAAACTAAGTTTTTCATTTGGATAAATTACAAAAATCACCCCTGAAGTTTCTAGAAACTATAGATTGCCTCATCACGTTTGGAAAAAATATCAAATTATTCCCTTTTGCATAACAAAATTACCCCCTGTTAGGAAATTTAAAAGAATCTATGCGAGATTGTCAAATCGTAATTACAATTGACCAACCGTAAAATGCTATTTTCACACCTCTACAGCCTTTACAAGATAAAAAAAGGACAGATTGACCCATTGAAGTTAGAATTTGATGACGTTAGACTAATTTTGTTGAAATTCCTAAATGACTACTCATGGCAGAATGGTAATTTGTTATGTGTATGGGGTAATTTCTCATTTATTGAACGTGATGGTGTAATTTGTAATTTTTAGAAACCCAGGGGTAATTTTGGTAATTATCCTTTCCTCCGTTTTTGTGTTTCTGGTAAATAAGAGATTTCATAGATGGGTAACGGAAACAGTACATACCATACGAGAGTTTAGGATCTAACATGGTCAAAACCTTAAGACCAGTAAAATCTATGGAGACGAAAATGAAGTTCGCTACTCCTCCGTCCCATAAAATTACTCCCTACAAAGTGACATGTAATTTTTAAACTTAAAAATAATGTACTTAACGAAATATTTTTGTACAATATGAATCTTGTTTTATATTTTTCGATGAGATCTTTTGAACAGTGCAAAAAAAAAAAAATCGAAAAGTTATTTTAGTAGATACATTATTTTTTAGGTTTGAAAATTAAACGTAATTTTGTAGGGGACTTGATGAGATCTTTTGAATGGTGCAAAAGAAATTGAAAAGTTATTTTAGTAGATACATTACTTTAAAGCTTGAAAATTGCACATAATTCTGTAATTCTGTAGGAAACTAACTTTATGTGAAAATGGAGTAATAATTAACTGCAAGTGACTTTGCCAAGTCTATGCTACATTATGGAGTCACATTGCAAGATATTCTATCGGGTTTTATTCTGTGATAATGACACATGACTTGCTGATCAAAAAAAAAAAATGACACATGACTTTGCCAAGTCCCGTATGGCTTTTTAGGAACATTGCCACATGTTGATTGCAAGATTTTTGAATGAGTTAGGCCCACATTATTATAAGCGTTCTCACTAGACTGACAATAAACATAGAATAAGACAAAAACCACATACACTTCCATGTAAATTTTACATTTTGTAATACATTTTTACACACTTTTGTATAATTTTTCACGCATGTACTCGTTACACTTTTTCAAACCTTAACGGTCGCCCAGTGATTATTGATTATAGCATTTTTCATATTAGGAAACAGAAAACAAAAAACAGGGACGGAAAGATAAGAGATGATTCTTCGTGTCTATTCTGAGACAATGATAAATGGCTTTTCCAAGTCTTGGCTTGCTTTATAGAGTACTAGGAATATAGCCATGAGTGATCGCAAGATTTTTTGAATGAGGAAAACTCTATACAACAAAAAACATAGTGTAAAAAATGTTCCTAAAAATGAATTTGAAGGCTAACAAAAAACATAGTGAAATTCTATGTTCCGATTGACAAATTATTCTACTATGTTGTTTAGTTGGAAAATTGTATAGGGCACTATGTGACGATTGGGCCTAGGGCACTCAAATACCGTGGGTCGGCCCTGCTTGGGAGCTTGATTGATTTCTTGCCAACCTTGCTTCCTTTGCCAACACTTTGCTATTTTATGGAGTCCTGACGTGGCCACGTCACATCTATAACATCTAGTGGTTTCAAGATTTTTCAGATGGGTTAGGACTAGGAGCATCTCCAACACAAGCTCTTCTCTCTAAAATGAGGAGTGGAAGTGATGTATTAAGGGGAGATTTTGTAATTTATGTCCTCTTTTCCTTAAAAAGTTGTACTGTTTGGAGGGATCCATCCACTTTTTTGTCACATCCACTCCTTAAATTTAATTTTGGCTCTTTAAAATTAAAGAGCCAAAATTAAATTTTAAAGAGCTAAAATTAAATTTAAGGAGTGGATGTGACCCTCTAAACAGTACAATTTTTTGAGAAAAAATGACATAAATTACAAAATTTTCCCTTAATATGTCACTTCCACTCCTCATTTTAGAGAGGAGAGCTTGTGTTGGAGATGCTAGCTAGCACTGCAAGGACAAAAATATGATGAGAAAAACTCGTCAATCTGATAATAATGGCATGTTACGCTTTATTGATTTTCAAGTCTATGGGAGTCATGCCCTACATCATGATAGTAACACTGTCCAAGATAGAAAGACCGATGATGATGAAGAACACTTTCTCAATTATTTCATGATAGTAGTGCGTGACTTTGCCGCCTTGAGTCATGGTCTTTCCATTATTTATGCGTAGTGGTAGCAAGCTTTTTTCAAATAAGTGGAAGCCACATAGTAAGCCAAATGTTGATTGCTAGAATTTTTTAATGAGTTAGGCCCACATTAGTAAGCCACATGTTGATTGCAAGATTTGTGAATGACTTTGCCGCCTTGAGTCATGGTCTTTTTCGCTTTAAGGGAAGACTCGTACAGGGGTCACCCTTTTAACTCATTGTTACCTCTTATATTGGTCTCCACATATATATAAATAACGTATTAGTCAATATGCTTATCTAGAGGTGGCAAATTGGTGGGATGAATTGGGTTTGAGTGGATTGAGATGGGTTATGGGTTAAATATGAATGAATTGAATATATGCCAATATTAAACAGGTTGAATATGTGTGGATTGAATATGGGTCTAATCAAACCCAATATGACCCAACCCAACCCGTTTTAAAATTCACTGCATTTTGTCTCCATTTTCAGTAATAGAAAGGAACCGCATTTCCTGCAGAGTCCCCATCAACAGTACCTTTTTCGTTTGAAATGAAAAGGTCTCGAGGAAAAAAAAGAGAAAAAACTAAAACCTTTTTGTTATAATCTTGACTCGATCACATTCTCTCTCTCTTCTCAATCGTATGTATAAGCTCACAAAAAGCCTATTCTAGTTGAGCTAATAGTAAATCAAGTGGTTTATTTTTTTGTCTTTACTAAAAAAATTGTTTAGCTAATAAATTTGTTACACTTTTGATTCCTCTCGCCAAGACTAACCAAAATAAATTGGATTCGTTCTGCTGCCATTGTTGTAGCACCAGATTAGGGCATCCACAGTGGACTTCCTAAAAATTGCTCCTAAGGTGTACACATAAGCATAATTGGGGTTCATTTTTCACTCCTAGAGCTTATTAAATTTAGAGAGGATGTGTTCACTCAATAGGTTACCAATAACATTCTCTATTTTGTGAGAAAAAAAAATTAGGAGCAACTTTTTCAAAGATTTCATATTAAAAAAAATTAAAGACTTTGGCCCCACTTGGAGTTTGCTAGAAGGCTACCTAAATTTAACTACTCATGGCAGAATGGTAATTTGTTATGTGTATGGGGTAATTTCTCATTTATTGAACATGAGGGTGTAATTTGTAATTTTTAGAAACCCAGGGGTAATTTTGGTAATTTAATCCTTTCCTCCGTTTTTGTGTTTCCGGTAAATAAGAGATTTCATAGATGGGTAACGGAAACAGTACATACCATACGAGAGTTTAGGATCTAACATGGTCAAAACCTCAAGACCAGTAAAATCTATGGAGACGAAAATGAAGTTCGCTACTCCTCCGTCCCATAAAATTACTCCCTACAAAGTGACATGTAATTTTCAAACTTAAAACTAATGTACTTAACGAAATATTTTTGTACAATATGAATCTTGTTTTATAGTTTTCGATGAGATCTTTTGAACGGTGCCAAAAAAAAAATTTCGAAAAGTTATTTTAGTAGATACATTATTTTTTAGGTTTGAAAATTAAACGTAATTTTGAAGGGGACTCGATGAGATCTTTTGAATGGCGCAAAAAAAAATTGAAAAGTTATTTTAGTAGATACATTGTTTTAAAGCTTGAAAATTGCACATAATTCTGTAGGAAACTAACTTTATGGGGGAAATGCAGTAATAATTACTACTGCAAGTGACTTTGCCAAGTCTATGCTACATTATGGAGTCGCATTGCAAGATTTTCTAACGGGTTTTATTCTGTGATAATGACACATGACTGTCAAGTCCCGTATGGCTTTTTAGGAACATGGCCACATGTTGATTGCAAGATTTTTTAATGAGTTAAGCCCACATTATTATAAGGGTTCTCACTAGACTGACAATAAACATAGAGTAAGACAAAAACCACACCCACTTCCATGTAAATTTTATATTTTGTAATACATTTTTACACACTTTTGTACTCCCTTCGTCCCATAAAGTTGTATCACTACGAAATTATGTGCAATTTTTAAACTAAAAAATAATGTATTTACCAAAATAATTTTTGAATTTTTTTTTGCATCGTATAAAAATTCTCGATGAGATCTATCAAACAAGATCCATATTGATTAAAAAATTATTTTCGTAAGCACGTTATTTTTTAACTTGAAAATTACACGTAGTTTCGTAGTGATACAACTTTATGGGACGGAGGGAGTATAATTTTTCACACATGTACTCGTTACACTTTTTCAAACCTTAACGGTAGCCCAGTGATTATTGATTATAGCATTTTTCATATTAGAAAACAGAAAACAGGGACGGAAAGGTAAGAGATGATTCTTCGTGTCTATTCTGCGACAATGATAAATGGCTTTTCCAAGTCTTGGCTTGCTTTATAGAGTACTAGGAGTATAGCCATGAGTGATTGCAAGATTTTTTGAATGAGGAAAACTCTATACAACCAAAAACATAGTGTAAAAAATGTTCCTAAAAATGAATTTGAAGGCTAACAAAAAGCATAGTGAAATTCTATGTTCCGAATGACAAATTATTCCACTGTGTTGTTTAGTTGAAAAAATGTATAGGGCACTATGTGACGATTGGGCCTAGGGCACTCAAATACCGTAGGCCGGCCCTGCTTGAGAGCTTGATTGATTTCTTACCAACCTTGCTTCCTTTGCCAACACTTTGCTATTTTATGGAGTCCCGACGTGGCCACGTCACATCTATAACATCTAGTGGTTTCAAGATTTTTCAGATGGGTTAGGACTTAGGACCCACATTTTTATACTAGCTAGCACTGCAAGGACAAAAATATGAGAGAGACTCGTCAATCTGATTATAATGGCATGTTACGCTTTATTGATTTTCAAGTCTATGGGAGTCATGCCCTACATCATGATAGTAACACTGTCCAACATAGAAAGACTGATGATGATGAAGAACACTTTGTCAATTATTTCACGATAGTAGTGCGTGACTTTGCCGCCTTAAATCATGGTCTTTCCATTATTTATGCGTAGTGGTAGCAAGCTTTTTTCAAATAAGTGGAAGCCACATTAGTAAGCCACATGTTGATTGCAAGATTTTTAAATGAGTTAGGCCCACATTATTATACGATAATCCTACGGGTACAGAGGTACCCGCACAGAAAATGCACCGAGCTCCTTCGGGGACCCACTTTTGGGTCCCACACGAGTGATTGGAACGGTGGGACTTTGGTTGGAGCACTTCCAACCGTCCGATTGAGCTGAAATTTGGTGGAGCCCCTCGGAAAAATGTTCTAAGAACAATGAACGGTTCGGATCGCTCGTGTGGGACCCAAAAGTGGTCCCCGAAGGAGCTCGGTGCATTTTCTGTGCAAAACCCTCTGTACGGGTAGCACTGTCCATTATTATAAGAGTTCTCACTAGACTGACAATAAACATAGAGTAAGACAAAAAATACACGCACTTCCATGTAAATTTTAGATTTTGTTACATTTTTTCAAACTTTTATATAATTTTTCACACATGTGCTCATAACACTTTTTAAAACCTTAACAGTAGCTTAGTGAATTGATTTTAGTATTTTTCTTATTAGGAAAAAGAAAATACAGGCAGAAAGATAAGAAATAATTCTTCCTGTCTATTCTGCGACAATGACAAATGGCTTTTCCAAGTCTTGGCTCGCTTTATGGAGTACAAGGAATATAACCATTTGATCGCAAGATTTTTTGAATGAGGAAAACTCATTGTTATCGGAACCAACACGGAAAGACTCTCCTCACATTGTTTCCATTTTCCAAGGCTTTTTCACTTTATAGAGTCTCGCTTTAAGGGAAGACTCGTACAGGTCACCCTGTTAACTCATTTTCCTGTCTTTTCGCTTTATATAAAAATAAGGGTAAATTACACTGACCTCCCCTAAGGTTTCTGACTTGTACACTGACCACCCCTACTTTATCTGAAATAGCACTGACCGCCCCTGAGTTTTATATTTTAGTATCAAAAGCACCCTTCAACAGTACCAACGGCGCCGGGGACCCCCTTGTGGGTCCCCAACGGTCGATCCGAGCCGTCCGTTCATTCCAAAATCGAATTCCGAGTGGGTCTACGCGGGAATCACCTCAATCGGATAGTCCTAAGTGCTCGATCCAAAAATTTTGAACGAAATGGGGTGATTTTGGATCGAGCACTTAGGACCGTCCGATTGAGGTGATTCCCGCATAGACCCACTCGGAATTCGATTCTGGAATGAATGGACGGCTTGGATCGACCGTTGGGGACCCACAAGGGGGTCCCCGGTGCCGTCGGTACCCGTTGATACTGTTGAAGGGTGCTTTTGATACTAAAATATAAAACTCAGGGGAGGTCAGTGCTATTTCAGATAAAGTAGGGGTGGTCAGTGTACAAGTCAGAAACCTCAGGGGAGGTCAGTGTAATTTACCCTAAAAATAACGTATTAGTCAATATGCTTATGTGTCACCCTGAGATATCAACAAAAAGAAATTATATTGTTTTTTTTTTAAGAAATAGGAAGAAAATATTATTAAATCAAAAACTACCGGTCAAAAAATCGGGTGCACACAAAATCGCCGGCCCTAAAATCATCGGCCACAAAACTACCTACAAACTATAAAATTGGGGAGTCTAGTATAAGCGGAAGAGTATTTTTATTCGGACTTGTGAATGATAAATGAAGTTGTAATAAAACTATGAAACATTTGTTGTAAAAGCTGAAAATGACCTTCGAAATAACTGATGGCCTAAAAGTGTTATAAAACCTATAAAATTACTTTAGAAATTTTAGACAAACACTGTAACGACCTGGATTTTTCAATACAAGCTCCATAAATACACTGTATTTTTACACACTTCTAGGCCCTATTTTCCTCAATACAAAATTACATCACCCAAATAATACAAAAATCTCCGAATAAAAAATCCTCTAAATAAAATTCCCTCGATCAAATAATTAATCCTCAAATCCTCCGATTCAATCCCCACTAATCCGGCTCCACACCTGAAAGATAAAATTCACCGGGAAGTATACGATACAACAGAATAACAATGCTTGGGCTTAAGTGGAATTAATAAACAACGATTATCAAACCGATTTATCAATCACAAGGGACCTCATACCCGGTTCTCCTCAGTACATGATCAATGCATGTCCTGCCCTCACCCGCTTCACCTAGCCTATCTGGCTTTCCTGGATCAGCCAAGATATTGGTAAGGTCACTCGATCATCGTACTAAACAATTCCTGGCACTCTAGCCAAAATTATCATTTTCAATCACAATTATTCCACTTTCAACAAAAATCCACATAATCGAACAAACGATACGAGATATTCAAAAGGAGTACGAAATGAGAGAAATGAAAGGATTCCGGAAATGGAAAGCATATCGTATACTCCCCAGGTTACCTCAAAATACGATCGTGGTCGTTGCACCCATTAATCTCATCACCAAACTTAAACTCGTCGTCTAATTTCATGAGTTCCATGTATGTCCAAGGCAACTGCCGAATGATAACAGTAGAGGTGGCAATTTTCAACCCAACCCATGAACCCACCCAAACCCACCCACTCAAAACCCAACCCAATCCACCTATATTTTAATATGGGTTATAATGGGTGAACCCAAATTAACCCATATATAGATGGGTTTAAAATGGGTTCAAAATGGGTTTCACCATTTTGAAGAGAGATACCTTAATATTCTTAATTCGTCATCTTTTCCAACTATTCGAAGATGTCTTGGAATTCTGGAGACAGAGTTGCATCTTCGTTCTCTCTCTTCGCTCATTTTGTTAATATTTGAGGAGGAATTTTTTTATGCCAAGCAGGTATGAACGATGTGGTGTCTTCTCGCGCACATTTAGTCATCTAAAAATGCAATGGACGGCCCGAATTCAAATATATTTTTCTTTTTCTTTTTTTTAAATATATCCGGTACTTTCAATCCGGGGTATCCGTTACATTTATGGATGGCCAGATGTAAGCGAGCTTGCACCATGTGGTACCCGCTTGGCATTGAAATTTTTTCCCTATTTGAGAGTCCGATTTCAATTCGGATTTCCAAATTTCAGCCTTTGAACACATAGAATCGAGAACCTAGAGAGAGAGATTAGAGAGGAAATACAACAATGATAGTTTAATTTAGTTCAATTTTTCTGGTTCATTGCAATTAATTTGCACATTCGTTCAAATATGAGACAATTTCTCAGCTTATTGCAAGAAAAAATCTTCATAGTTTCATTGAAAGAAAATGAACTTTCTCCCTCGTTAATTGCAAATATGGGGAAAAAAAAATTAATCCCACTTGATTAAGGCTCACGAGAATCAATCTTCCTATTCTAAACACGAAATGGATAGATTTACAGTTCAATTACAAAATTGAACTGAAAATTTCTCGTTTTTTATGCAATGATGCAATAATGAGAAATTTCCATTGCTGATTCTCTCTCTCTCTCTCGTGAGAAATCCCCTCTCTATAACGGTGCACATCCGTTTCTTAGGTAGGAGGGTTCAGTTCAAAAAAAAAAAAAGGTATGGGTTGGCTTGGATTGGGTTTGACTTGAACTATTTCAACCCAACCCATATTCAACCTATATTTAACCCACCCATATTTAACCCATAACCCATATCAACTTGTCTAAACCCAACCCAACTCACCCATTTGCCACCTCTAGATAACAGTATGCATTTCTATGTTTTTTTCTTCTTTCAAGTTTATTACTGAACTACTTTAACATAACTTAATGTATACAAGCATATAGGAGTATTTATATTACTCCCTCATTACTACCCTTACCTGCACCATTAAAACTCACAACCACCATCACCTTACTCCACGGCACCTACTCCCAATATTTACACTTCTGTCTCTCTCATCCGGGTATATCACACCCTATAATAATAAATATCTTGTATCTACTACTCCAACCGACAGTTATACCACTATTATGTGGTAGCAAGAAAATAGTTTTACTTCCACCAAAATACGAGGTGTTACAATCTATCCCCCTTAAAATAATTTCGTCCCCGAAATTTTACAGTTCAAAATATCTAATTTTTATAAAAACGATTCCACGCCTCAATAAATAAAATTATTTTAAATAAAAATACGAGGTATTACAAACACACAAATGACCAATCATGCAAGAAAAAAAATATATAGAAGAAGAAAGGGCGTGTGTTGTGGTTGCAGCCTTCTTTATCAAGTCTGTTTCATTGAAAGCCAAGCAAGTCGCACGAAATGACTAGGTCACTTCATAGGCCAAATATTTGCGATTGTGTTGCAATAATTTTAGGAGGCACACACAATTTTATGATAGAGTGGATTTAGTTTGTGCATTAAATTTCCAATTAATCTGTGAATTCCATCTCGACTTAATTTGAACACACTCCTTTTGAAAACCAACCCTGGTCCTTCAAAATGGGTAACATTTTCAGTTTCAAAAGCAAGTCCATTTTCAAATCTGAAATTAAACTGGTTGGAGTTTTTCTGAGTGCCGCTTCTCTATAATCTAGTATTCTAATGTTCCAGTCATCTGTTGCAGGACAAATACATTGAGCGATTCAATAAAAATACTTGTATGACGAAGTATAATATGTGAGCTTCTAGCCTTTTGCATTAGATTGAATACGATGAAAAAGTGAAAAGACCTAGTGATGAAGGCGCTGTATTGGCATGTAATATATGAGTTTGAGTCTTAGAGCAGTATTTGCTGCTTCATCCATGTTATAGCTCGATCTTAACTAAATTGGAAAAACAAAACAAAGCAAAGCACAATTAACCAACAAAGCAAAACTATACATACACCATCATGAATGGCCAGACTCTCTTAGAAACTCCAAAAAAGTAATTCTAGCTGAGTTTATTCTATTGCTCGCAAATAGTACTGGTATAAGGCTATAGGAATAGATGACTACATTCTTCTATCACAATATTCACAAACAAAAGACAATGCATTTGACTCAATCAGATTCAGAAATGATCTCTAACATATTGCTAAAAGGCCTTTCCCCCATCTTTCCCCTTGTAGTCAACCGATTGGTGGTAGAAAAGGGATTCTTAGGCATGGCCAAAGTCTCTCCATCTCCCTCAAGCATTTGAACTACTGTTTTCATTGAGGGCCAGTCTCCTGGGTACCACTGGATGCACCAAAGTCCTACGATTGTTAGCTTCTTAACACTCTTGGCATCTCCCCCTTCCTCAGCTTCATTGTTATTTAATTCTTCGCGATCTAAACGATTATAAATCCATTCGGAAAAGTAAACTTAGAAGGAAACCAAAAAAAGCAACACAATGCCTTAAGTATACAGCAGCACTACCTTTACGTTATATCGCTATAAAAATTAAAAAGATGACCTATAAAGTAGGGTAAACGTATTTGTATGGCTCTATATATATTTGGTAGTTAAGAAGTCCTAGAATGTTACTCCGTCTGAAGCTGGGTTCAAATCCGGTGCAGTTATTTTCATATGCTAGACCGAAACCGAGCAAGTGTTATGATTTCCAAACTGAAATCGTCCCTCGGTATAGAACTAGAAAACTGGGCCCTAGTTGGGCTACTTGGTTCGGTTAGGCGTCAGTTTTGGGTAAATTTGGCGTCCCTAACATACTTTTAAAAGTATGTCTCGGCTGGTTTATATCGGATTTTGGAGGTTCCGGTACGGATACTCACCAGTATAGTAGTGAGATTGAAAATTACATACCGTCTCAGCTGGTTCACGGTCCGGTTTAAGCAGTGACGGCAACGAAAAACAGAGTAGCAACCTTTCTTTTCAAAATTTCAGCTTTATTCGTGTTGCTAATGATTTAAAAAAATTCACGAACGCGACACCTGATTTTCGATATGTATCGTTTGATACGCCCACTACCGATACACTAAATCTGCGACGGCTACATCTCCCGATACCTCTATTTAAAATTATGGTCCGTAACTATTAAGGTCGGTCAATGAGGATTACGAATGAATTACGAGGAAAAAGGCTCACTTAAGTTTCAATTGAGGAAGAAAAGAAATGGAAATAAGCCATCAGACATGAGACATATAGCCAACTAACGTTCTAAAGACAACCGCTAGTGGTGTTGCTCAAGAAAGTAATAACTGCTTTGTCTTTCATGGGGTCGAATGTTCGAATCTTACAAAGGCCAAACATTCGAAACCTTGGGGCACAGTTGGATTTGCTTGGCTGTTAACTTTTAAGAACCAGGAATTAGTCGACGTGTGGATGAGTTTGCACGAACATCTGATCATGGAAAAAAAAAACATAAAGACTGTTGGATGAGAAAAACAAAGAACGACAATTAGATGAAAAAACACTCTTGCCAACTTAACCGAATGAAGCACTCCGGTTGGTAAGTTTATCGCAGCACAATTAACTAGGGTTTGATTGTTGGGTCAAGCAGCAAGTAATTTTCTTTGAATGTTTCTGGCATTGATGGCTTGCTTTTGCTCGGAATGGGAAAGCAATTAATCGAGGCTTTCCTTTCACAAATTGGTCTAGACACTTCGAACCATTGAAATAAAATTTAAAAAAAAAAAAAAAAACATTACACGAATGTTTGCGACTTGGCGGGACTTTTTAGAAAGTTTTTGTTGCATTATGATTTAAGGCCCACATTATTTACTCAGAAGACAATGCTACGACTTTGTGGGGTCACCGCCAAGGGACAAATCCTGATTCAAGGCCATTAATTTTATAGGGCAGCACACAAAAGTGTGGTCACCTGAGAAATGTGTGGTGGGTGTGTTGCGACACAATCTGGCAGTTACCCAACACTACCAAATAATTTTCCTCAAGATGTGGGTATACGTTGCTGGTCTTGTTCAATTAGACACGAAAAATGGGAAAGAGCAACAAAATCAACGTTGCTGGTCTTTGAATCGGATCGTGCTTAAAGTACAATGTAACATTCTTTTTTTTTTTTTTGATTTATATATCATTTTATTTTTTTATTTAATAGTAGGTGGGCAACCAAGATTCAGGTTGGGCTTGGGCAACCCAAATGTAAGGACCGGCCCTGAAAATGGGCTACTCATTTTTGTTTCCCGTCAGTTTCAAATGAAATTGCCATACCTAGAGTTAAGGTCGGTCAATGCAAAATAGGGAAGAAATTGCGAGGAAAAGGGTTCATTAAGTTGCAATTGATAGCGAAAAGAAGTGGAAATAACCCGTTAGACAATCAAGCTAACAAACGTTCCTAAAGACTGTTGGATGAGTAAACACACTTCTCAACTTGACTGATACGAAGTCTTTGTCCCTGTATTATTTAAGGCCCACATCACTATTTCCATCATAAATTGATATTATGACTTTGCAGAGTCTTCTGCTACTTGATGAGGTCCCAAACTGTTAATGGCCGGCCGGTTTTGTACTATATTGGTTGGTTGCAAATAAAATTTATTGGGTGATCTGGGGATACGGAACGTGGCTATTCGAAGTCCTTAATCACCCCAAAAACATGTAAGACTCCAATTTATGTGAGAATGAAGCGGTGTAATTTCAATTAACAAAAAACATATGCAAATTACACGCCCCATATGCTTTGCAAGTCCAACCGTAAAATCTACTCTCACATCTAATCACTAATACAACACATTGAAAACGAGATCAAAGTATCTTCATAGATCTACAAACCTCCTATATAGATGCTTAAATTTAGCCTTTACAATATGCTTTTGAATGTTTGGCAAATTGAGTCTTTTGAGGCCTTTCAAAAGACGAGGACAGGAGTCATGTTCATCTCGCAAGTCGAGGCTTGCTTTATTACTTTTTTAAGTTTCTGAAGTAATTTTTGGCTCGAAACTATAAATAGAGAACCCTAAAGACAAGATTTCATGGGGTCGCATCGCTGAGGTCTTGCTCTTTCCTGTGAGCGACTAAACACCCTTCTAGATGGACATGAAGCTTCCTAATAATTAGTACCTTAGTTCTATGTTGATTTAGGTTTTGTATTTATACTGATTGTACGAGAATACCCTTCTTCATCCAATGAAATGGATTTCAGTATTTTCTATCTATTTTGTGTTTGCATTATGGAAGAGGCTACAATACACACCCCTATAAAAGTTACTATTTTTTTTTTTTTTTATAAAAGTTACAAGATACACCAAAATGTTACGAATCATATTGCTATAAAGTTACGGAAAATTAAAAAATGTTACGATTGCAAATGAGGTGCACAATCTGGACCATACCATAGGTGCATATAGTACACACTTTTAATGGGTGTGTATTGTAGCCATTTCCTTGCTTTATAGGTTTCAAATTCCCTCCGTCCCTTTTTAATTGTTGGCTGTCCCTTAATAGGGTGTGTTCTTCAACAGATTTTTGGGACATAAAATTTCACATTTTATGACACTCCAATCTCAACACATAAAATGTGAAAGTGATTTTATGAGATTTTCATAAAATCCTCCTAAAATCTGTAGGAAAACCACTACATTTTATCAGTTGGGAAAATAACTTCATTTTATCACCCCTCCATAAAATGTTCATTTTATGATATTTTCAGACAATGCACCTAAAATCTATAGGAGAACAAGACCTAAGTGTATGTTTTGAAAAGATGATGGCTAAAACTTTGTACAATTATATTGTTTTGCTCTTCCGAAAAATTAATAGGTAAATAGTTAATGGGTAAATTAAAAGTGGAGGATGATTTTGAAAAGTGTGGATAAAAATTGAAGCAAAAGGTGTAAAATTGAGGTAAAAGTTGATGTGAAATAAGTAATCATGATATTTCTTTAATATAGTAAGTTAGATTTACGAAACAACACATTTAAAAAAGGACCGGCCCTTCATTTGGGCTGTTCATTTCTATTTCCCGTCGGTTTCAAATGAAATTGCCATACCTAGAGTTTGAGGTCGGTCAATGCAAAATATGGAAGAAATTGCAAGGAAAAGGGTTCATTAAGTTGCGATTGGTAGCGAAAAAGACGTGGAAATAACCCGTTAGACAAACATGCCAACGAACGTTCCTAAAGACTGTTGGATGAGTAAACACGCTTCTCACATGACTGATAAGTTTATCCTGATTTAGGCTCACATTATTGTTTCCATCATAAATTGATACGACTTTGCAGAGTCTTCTGCTACTTGATGAGGTCCCAAACTGATCATGTCAGTTTTTAAGATAAGGTATTTGTTCACAATCAGTTTTTTTTTTTTTTGTTAATTTCTCAAAGAGTCAAAAAATCCATTAATCTTAAATTTCTTTTGGAATGTTCATACGTATAGGGTAAATTCATCTTCCCCTCTCTCAGTTAAATAAATCCCACTCCTTCGAAAATCTACAGTAAAGCTTAGATGTTATGAAGCTCACTCGCTGCTCGGAACCGCAATAACACATTTCCACCGCGGACACAATGATTATCAGCTTCCCATAACTCTCCTTTTCTCTTTCCTTTGTTTCCAACAATTTTGCAGAAATTTAATTTATTGGCCCTCAGTTGTCTTGGTTATAGTTCTCAAGAATTTATTCATCTAAATAGTTATTAAGGCCTCCTTTGGGTAAAAAACTTAATCCAGATTATTGGTTTTTTGGATTATTTGAGGAAAAACCAAAAAACCAATAATCCGGATTAAGTTTTTTACCCAAAGGAGGCCTAAGTTTTGTATGGCATGACATGGCATACCTAATTATGCCTTCCCTGCTTTATCCCTATACCATATCTACTCTAACAATTGCTATTTCAAACCATATGTTTCTCGTCTTTTCCAGTACTTCCAATTTTTATTGTATTACCACTTGAACAGCATGCATGCGATTGTAATTTTACCAGCAACTCTTCTTTGATTCTTTCAAACATCGTTTATAATTTATGATTTTCTATCTGAATTGAGTCAGCTTTCTTGTTTATTGGTGCTTGGGATTCTTGCCCAATCCCATTAATTTAACAAAAATGGGATTCCTGCCTTTGACTCAAGAGGAATTGATAAACAAAATACCATGCGCATATACAAGACATCGTGCGTGCATGGATGCGTATACTTACTCAGAAGGAAACCAAAAAAAGCAACACAATTATTTACATATACTAGACCCAAACCAATCGAGTGTTATTATTTCCAAACTGAAACCGTCCCTTGGTAGAACTAGAAAACCGGGCCCTAGATGGGCTACTTGGTTGGGTAAGGCGTTAGCTTCGGGTAAATTTGGCGTCCCTAACATACTTTTAAAAGTACATCTTGGCTGGTTCGTATCGGATTTTGGAGGTTCCAGTACGGATACTCACCGGTATAGCGGTGGGATTGAAAATTGCATATTGTCTCTACGGTTCCGAGTATGTATCGGTGTATCGGCCACTTCACGGTCCAAATCAAGCTGTGATGGCTGAAACGGCAACGAAAATTAAACAGAGTAGCAACCTTTCTTTTCAAAATTTCAGCTTCATTCGTGTTGCTAATGATTTAAAAAAATTCACGATCGTGGCACTTGATTCTCGCTATGTATCGTTTGATACATCGACTATTGATACACTAAAACCGCGACAACTACATCTCCCAATACCGCTATTAAAAGTATGGTCCGTAACTGATAAGGTCGGCCAATGAGGAATACGACTGAATTGCGAGGAAAAGGGTTCAGTTAAGTTTCGATTGAGAACGAAAAGAAATGGAAATAAGCCATCAGAGATGAGACTTATAGCCAACTAACATTCTAAAGACAACCGCAAGTGGTGTTGCTTGAGAAAGTAATAAGTGCTTGCTTTTATGGGTTCGCATGTTCAAATCTCACAAAGGCCAAACATTCGAAACCTTGGGGCTCAGTTGGATTTGCTTGGCCGTTAACTTCCAGGAACCCAAAATTAGTCGAGGTGTGAATGAGGGACGAACATCCGGTCATGAATTTTTTTTAAAGAAACCACCTAACATAAAGACTGTTGGATGAGAAAAACAAAGAACGACTGTTGGATGAAAAAACACTCTTGCCAACTTGACCGTATGAAGCACTCCGGTTGGTGAGTTTTTTTTTTTTATCCGGTTGGTGAGTTTACACCAACACAATTGACTAGGGTTTGATTGTTGGGTCAAGCAGCAAAAAAATAATTTCTTTTGAACTAGTCCTGACAAGGGCACTTGCTTTTGCTCGGAATGGGAAAGAAATTAATCGACGTTTTCATAAACTGGTTCGGACACTAATTCAAACCATTGAAGGGGTAAAAAAATAAAAATAAAAACATTACAAGAATGTTTGCGACTTTGCATGGCTTTTTTTTTTGTTTTTGTCATTCGTTATTCCTAATTTATTACATGAAGGAGGGGGCAATGCGGGATATCCAAGAGCTTTACCGTAATGCATGAGCTAGCTAGCCACCACTTACGACTTTGTGTGACTTTAGAAAGTCTTTGTAGCATTATGATTTAAGGCTCACATTCTTTAGAAAGTCTTTGTTGCATAATGATTTAAGGCCCACATTATTTACTCCAGAAGGCAATGCAACGACTTTGAGGGGTAACTGCCACGGGTACAATTCCTGATTCAACACATTCCATGACTTTAGAAAGTCTTTGTTGCATTATGATTTAAGGCCCACATTTTTTAGAAAGTCTTGGTCTCATTATGATTTAAGGCCCACATTATTTACTCCAGAAGACAATATGCTACGACTTTGAGGGGTCACCGCCAGGGGGTACAATTCCTGATTCAACACATTTTTATGGGGCGACACATAAATGTGTGGTCAGTGTTAGTATTGGTCACCTGATCAGAAATGTGTGGTGGGTGTGTTGCGACACAATCTGTTGGTATACGTTGTCGGCCGGTCTTGTTCAATTAGACACGAAAAATGGGAAAGAGCAACAAAATCAAGGTTGCTGGTCTTCGAGTCAGATCGTGCTTAAAGGACTATAACCAGAGTGTTTACATTTTGATTGTTATTTTTTTTTATGTTGTTCAAGCTAAAAGTACAATGTTTACTTCTTCTTTTTTATTTGTATGTCATGTTATTTTTTTATTTAATTATAGGTGGGCAACCAATATTCAGGTCAGACTTGGGCAACCCAAATATCAGGACCGGCCTTGCATATATATGGACTATTCATTTTCCGTTTCCTGTCGGTTTCAAATGAAATTAACATACCAAGAGTTATGATCGGCCAATGCAAAATAGGGAAGAAATTGCGAGGAAAAGAGTTCATTAAGTTGCGATTCATAGCGAAAAGAAGTGGAAATAACCCATTTGACAAATATGCCAACGAACGTTCCTAAAGACTGTTGGATGAGTAAACACGCTTCTCAACTTGATTGATATGAAGTCGTGCTTTGGCAAATATCAGGACCGGCCTTGCATATGGACTATTCATTTTTGTTTCCTATAGGGTTCCGATGAAATTGCCATACCCAGAGTTAAGATCGGTCAATGCAAAATAGGGAAGAAATTGCCAGGAAAAGGGTTCATTAAGTTGCAATTGATAGCGAAAAGAAGTGGAAATAACCCGTTTGACAAACATGCCAACGAACGTTCCTAAAGACTGTTGAATGAGTAAACACGCTTCTCAACTTGACTGATACGAAGTCGTGCTTTGGCAAAAAAAGGCGAAAACTTTTTTTTTGGTTTTTTGGTTGTTTTTATTCTAAAATTTTTTACATTTGTTAGTTTTGCGTCAAATTTTCCTGATTTATTGATTTGTCTCGACGAGACAAATCCAAAAAGTATAAAATTATGTCAAAACTAATATTTTTTTAATAAAGCCGAAAATAAACCAAAATAAACCAGTTTATTGGATTATTTTGGCTTTATTAAAAAAAAAATAGTTTCGACCATAATTTTATAGTTTTTGGATTCGTCTCATCGGAACAAATCAATAAACCCTGAAAACCTGATGCAAAACTAACAAATATAAATTTTTTTTGAATAAAGACAATATAAAAAAAATCAGAAAAACAAATTATTTTTTTTGGCCAAACACCACAAATTATTGTCCCTGATTTAAGGCCCACAATATTGACTTTGCAGTGTCTTCTGCTACCTGATGAGGTCCCAAATTGATCGCGTCAGTTTTTGTACTGCATTGGTTGCAAAAAAAAATAAAATATTGGGCGATCTAGGGATACGGATTAATCACCCCAAAATGAAACAATGTAATTTCAATTAACAAAAAACATATGCAAATTACACGGCCCATATGCGATCCAAGTCCAACCGTAAAATCTACTCTCACATCTAATCACTAATACAACACATTGAAAACGAGATCAAAGTATCTTGATAGATCTGCAAACCTCCTATAGATGCTTAAATTTAGCCTTACAATATGCTTTTGAAGGTTTGGCATGTTTAATATGAGTCTTTTGAGGTCATATACCGTATGGACGGGAGTCGTGTTCATCTCTAAAGTTGAGGCCTGCTTTATTACTCTATTAAGTTTCTGATGTAATTTTTTGCTCAAAACTATAAAGAGAGAACCCTAATTTGTTTTTGGGGTTCTGAACATTTTTTAGACACCTGGAGATAAGATTTCCTGGGTCGCATCACCGAGGTCTTGCTCTTTCCTATATGCGACTAAACACCCTTCCAGGTGGACCGTGGACATGAAGCTTCCTAATAACTACTAACTCAGGTAGATTTTAGGTTTTGTATTTATGCTGATTGTACGACAATACCCTTCTTCATCCAATGAAATGGATTTCTGCATTTTCTTTCTATTTTGTGTTTGCATTATAGGTTTCAAATTCCCTCTGCCCCTTTTTAATTGTTGGATTGTCCCTTGATGTGTGTTCTGAAACGTTGATGGTTAAAAGTTTAATTTGTACAATTATATAGTTTTGCTCTTTTGAAAAATTAATAGGCAAAAAGTTAATGGGTAAAAGTGGAGGATGATTTTAGAAAGTGGTGGTAAAAATTGATGTAAAATGTGAAAAGTAGAGGCAAAAGTTCGATGTGAATACACACTTTTATATAATTTTCAACACATGTACTCATTACATTTTTTTAAACCTTAACGGTAAGTAACCTAGTGGGTTGATTTTAACATTTTTCTTATTAGAAAACACAAAACAGGGACGGAAAGATAAGATATGATTCTTGATGTTTATTCTACTACGACAAATGACTTTTCCAAGTCTTGGCTTGCTTTATGGAGTACAAGGAATATAGCCATGAGTGATCAAAACTCACATTGGTATATCGCAATGGAATAGGCCCGGCCCCAGACGATAATGTAAACTAGGGTCCTATGTTTTTCTAGAGAAAAAAAATTAAAGAACCAATATTTATTTCAAATGATAAATACCGTGTTCCATATTTTGTCTTTTTTGTAATTTGTGTCTTCATGTTAATAAAAAATAGTTTTCGGTCATAATTGTCTATTCTTATTGCAAGAATTAGAAAATCAATTGAAATGGGCAATGCGAACATTTTATGAATACGCACGAAGTGTTTTATTTATTTTTTCCCTAATTACTACACCGGTAATTTTTTTTAAAAAGTCAACAAATGATAAGGATGTAGTGGAAATGGAAAAAAAATTTGAAGAGAATGTAGAAACTGACTATGGTAAGAAAAAAGAAAATGGAAGAGAAGGTAGAAAAGGAAAAAAAGGGCCCATGGGAATTGAACATTGGCATTTACTAGGAAACACACGAACCTTTCCACTATGCCAAATGCTTCTCTATTTTTTGTAGCGCAGCATTATATATTTATTACTTGTTATGTACATATATATACCTAATTGGGGCCCTAAATATGGGCTATTTTTTGTGGGCCTCAGACCCGGGCCTATCCAGCCTGCCCACAGGGCCGGCCCCGCAATGGAACCAACACGGAAAGACGAGGAAAGACTCTTCTCACATTGTTTCCAAGTCTTTTTCGCTTTATGGAGTCTCTCTTTAAGGGAAGACTCGTACATGTCACCTTGCTAACTCATTGTTACTTCTTATTTTGGTCTCCACGTATATATAATTAACGTATTACTATGCTTATGTACCACCCTGAGATATCAACAAAAATATAAAAAAAAATTCTTTTGAGAAATAAGAAGAAAATATTATTAAATAAAAAATTACCGGCCAAAAAATCGGATGCACACAAAACCGCTGGCCCTAAGCCACAAAACTACCTAAAGAAATTATTGTTACTTCGTAAAAGTTATGTTCTAACAAATTGCAAACCTTTTCAAATGAGAAAACGCCTCTATTATCATTGTGATGAAAAACTTTGTTTGGCTAAAAAATTCATGCTTTACATGTCATAGGGGTGTTTTCCAGTAACTGTTTAATCAAGCACATTTCGGATTAGAGACAAAAGTTTAACTTGTATAGTCAAGGACGGAGCCATTATTGCGATTCGGATGTGTATTCAAAAATCAATATTCTCATTCCCTTTTTTCCACAAAGATAGTCTTTCATAAAACGACGTACAATTTTTTGATAAAAAAAATCAATTAGTTCTTTAATGTTTTGTCAATAAATGAAAGAAATTATCCACGGAAGTGTTTATTTTTTAATCCGAAAATTATAGGTTTTGTGACAGTAGATTATTCTTTATGGCAAAGGGAGTAATTTCAAAGAAAGGTACATAAGTGTTCTAAGATTAATTATTTCTAATGCCCGAAAGAATACACATTCTCATAGGTTATTATCCATCAACATAGTTAACATTCAAAAGTTATAGACTTGCATCCATTAATCACTCATTAATATGTTTAGTACCAAAAATAATACAAGCATTTTAAAGAATAACATTGCTCTTACAACAGAAAAAATAGTTTTCTTTTTTCTGGACCCGAGGGTGGAACATGCCACTTCCCCACTCTTGAGCTGCGTCTCTATAGGACTATAAATTTGGAAATCTAGTATAAGCGGAAGAATATTTTTATTTGACTTTTGAATTATAAATTAAGTTGCAATAAAACTAAGAAACATTTGCAGTAAAAGCTGAAAATGACCTTCGAAATAACTGAGAGCCCTAAAGTGTTAGAAAACCTATAAAATTACTTTGGAAATATTAAACAAACACACAAATGACCAATCATGAAAGAAAAAGAAAAAAAAAAGAAGAAGAAGAAAAGAAAAAGGCCGTGTGATGTGGTTGCACCCTTCTTTATCATGTGTGTTTCATTAAAAGCCAAGCAAGTCGCACGAAATGACAAGGTCACTTCAAAGGTTAAATATTTTCGATTGTGTTGCAATAATTTTAGGAGGCACACACAATTTTATGATAGAGTGGATTTGGTTTGTACATTCAATTTCCCTTAAATTTCCAAGTAATTTGTGAATTCCACCTCAGCTTTGAACACACACCCCTTTGAAAACCAACCCTAGTCCTTCAAAATGGATAACATTTTTCAGTTTCAAAAGCAAGTCCACTTTTCAAATCTGAAATTAATTAAACTGGTTGGAGTTTTTCTAAGTGCCGCTTCTCTATAATCTAGTAGTCTAATTCTCCAATCATCTATAGCAAGACAAATACAGTGAGCGATTAAACAAAAATACTTCTATGATGAAGTATAATATGTGAGCTTCTAGCCTTCTACGTTAGATTGAATACGATGAAAAAGTAAAAGACCTAATGGTTGAGGCGCTATATTTGCAAGTAATATATGAGTTTGAGTCTTAGAGTTGTATTTACTGCTTCATCCATCTTATAGCACTTAATTAAATTGCAAAAACAAAACAAAGCAAACGACAATTAACCAACGAAGCAAAACTATACATACACCATTGAATGGCTTGACTCTCTTAGAAACTCCAAAAAAGCAATTCTAGCTGAGTTTATTCTATTGCTCGCAAATAGTATTAGCATAAGGCTACAACAAGAGATGATTACGGTCTTCTATCACAATATTCACAAACAAAGGCAATGCATTTGACTCAATCGGATTCAGAAATGATCTCTAACATACTGCTAAAAGGCCTTTCCCCCATCTTTCCCCTTGTAGTCGACTGATTGATGGTAGAAAAGGGATTCGGGGGCATGGCCAAAGTTTCACCATCTCCCTCAAGCATTTGAACCACTGTTTTCATTGAGGGCCGGTCTCCTGGGTACCACTGGATGCACCAAAGTCCTACAATTGTTAGCTTCTTAATAATCTTGGCATCTCCCCCTTCCTCAACTTCATTGTCATTTGATTCTTCGCGATTTAAACGATTATAAATCCATTCGGGAAAGTAAACTTCCTCGCTATTGTCTGCTTTACGAACATCAATATTCTTCTTCCTCCCTCCAACCATTTCAAGCAACAACATTCCAAAACTATAAACATCTGACTTGTGTGACACGTTGCCGAAGTTCCTGGAGAACACCTCTGGTGCAATATAACCCACGGTTCCCCTAGCAGCTGTCATGGATACAACACTTTGTTCTTTTGAGCACAACTTGGCTAGCCCAAAATCAGAGACTTTTGGAATGAAATTTTTGTCTAACAAGATGTTATGAGGCTTAATATCAAAATGAAGGATTCTTTGATCACACCCTTGGTGAAGATATTCAATTCCTTTGGCTATGCCTAGAGCAATGTCTTGGAGCTTCTCCCAACCAAGTGAAGCTTTTTTATGATCAGATGATATGAACTTGTCTAGAGAATCATTTGGCAAGTACTCGTAGACAAGAGCTTTTTTATACCCATCAGCACAGTATCCGACCAAGCGAACCACATTGACGTGGTGGATCGTACCTATTGTTCCCACTTCGTTGACGAAGTCATCGCCATTTCCTGTGAAATTGTTGAGGATCTTGGCTGCAATAGGAACATCAATGGAAAGCTCTCCCTTGTAAACGGTTCCATAACCTCCTTGGCCTAGTTTGTCCTTGAAATTTTGAGTAATTTTCTTTATCTCGGCATACGTGTACCTTGTAGGCTTGAGAGCTCTGTAATTCTCCAAAAACCTTTCAACCTTTACTTGATCCTCTTTCTTTAAATAGCTTGATCTACCGGCAAAATATGTAGCTATGACAAGCACAGCAAGAAGAAAAATGCCAAGTGGGACCAAGACTGCAAGTTTAAACAAACAAATTATTAAGGTAATGTAGAGGAAAAAGATGGGAGGAAAAAAAAACAGACAATCACCCGTAACAAGTGGGCTTTTCGTTTCACCATGTTTGCTTTTCGGTTCACCTGCATAAGATCATATAAATACACCATTCAATTAATCATACATGGGTATTCATTATAAGATGAAACAACTTTAATTTTTCCATGAAGTTGCTGAGATCCAAGCTCTGTCAGTCGATAATTGCAGAGGCGAATACAATGGCACAAGCATTACCTAGTCTAGTCCCTATCGCAGGAAAGATAATCCACCACCAGTAACAAGCGGGCTTTTCATTTCCCAGTATAAAATCATATTCAAAGCCACCAGGCAATTAATCAAACTTGGGAATTCCTCCCAACCGGCAACTACTGTAAGTCGTATATTCAACCGATTACTTAGGTACGTAGTTAAATACAATATTTTCATTTCAAAGCTACAAATCTTTAAATAAGCATCAAAACTCAACTTGATCGAAGAAGTTTATTTTGATCTTTTCAATTAATTGAAAAAGCAAATAAAATGAAAATGCGAGGAAAAGTGAAGTAGATATTCTTTCTTTTTCGTCTGAAGGATGAGATGATGAGAAGTACCTGTTGGTGGCTTAGGGATGATGCCATAGCATTCGGTTTCATACCCCCTGTTATTGGCACTACTCATTCTGCAATACTTGTCAAGGTATTCACATTCCACACAACCTTCTAGTCCACGCCACGAGGCGTGATGGCCATCAGGAAGGCCTTGTATATATATACATGGAACTGATGTAATGGTATACATCTTTGTGCAATCCAAAAGGTTTTGCCTGATATAACCCCAATCCATCAAGTAGAGATTGTGACCTCGACGGCTAAGGTATGGGAGTAGTGCATATGATTGGCCATCATATGGATATGCTAAGCAGAAGGGACAACTGAAGACGTAGTATTCGCAGAGAGTGCTAGCAGAGGATGGTAGGAAGGGAGAGGTACTGTTGAGTATTAAGCTTAGGTTGTTTTGATGTTGAAAACAACTGTATGTTATTTGCTGATAATGGTAATCGATGTCTGTGACCACCCCCACTCCCTTGACACAAAATGGGATATCAACCAGGGTTTCGTTGGCATTGGTAGGAGAGCAGGTTACAGCAAAACCAGGCCCATAGCCACAACGGTCTGGTTGATGATCCTTAAGCCAGAACGGGAATCGAATTTCTGGGCCCTGTCCGCACTTCGCGGGCTTGCACTCATCATGATTGTGTGCTCCAGCTCCGAACCCTGCCGGCGACAAGGAGAAGAATAAGAGCAAGACAGAGATCACCATTTTGTGTAGTTCTTTACTGCTTTATCTTCACCGACTCAAAGGACCCTCTAATATCTTCTTTGCCAGCAATCAAGCGTTTCCTTCCGTCTCAAATTGCACGTCCCAAGAAATATATAATGATTGCATCAAATTTAAATGGAGAGACATAACTTTCCTACTTTGCCCTTGTATTCTATCATTTCAACACAATAATGACAACTTCTAAAGAACAATTTTGTAAAATTAAAAGTTTTTGTATTTACAAATAAAATTAATTTTACGAAAATTTAAAAAGAACTGGTATGATTTTGATGCAATTATGCAAAGCAATTGCTAGGCTAGTTTTGTTTTGTCTTACATTTTTTAGCATATGCTACGTATTTATTTGATTAATTATGCTAAATTATTAGTGCTGTGAATAGGGCTGTGCAATATCTGGAATCCGATCCTAATCCGCGAGTCATGATTTTTAGAAAGTGAAATACATGTCCGGACGGTTTTATGCACGGATTGCATTCCACAAGGAAATAAGCAACCAACAAGTGAAAAAAAAAAAAGAACTAGCAAGGAAAATCCAGTTTCTCAATTCTAGATTCAAGGTTCAAGTGCATTACATAAACTATTACATTAAAGTAAAATACTATAGATATGAAATATATCACATTAAGGTAAAATGCTAAAATAGTTAGTTTATATATAATAAATATCGCACTATCCGGTTTGATTAATCCACGGTTTCAAAAGGGAAATCCAAGGATCGAACGGCAAATCATGGTTTTCTAATTTGTTAATTAGTGTCTGGACCATTACTCCACGGTTCCAATTCACAACGACGGATCGTTTCTGACCCACTCCCGATTCACCGGATTTTTTGTACAGCTAGCTCTAATTGTGATTTTTTTTTTATAAGTGCTGTGATTGAGAGGTGTGCGAGTGGAATACCCTGTTGACTAACCCTGTGATATATGGTCAATTGAACCCATGTTAATCCGCAACATTCATTATCCTCTCTCTCTCTCTCTCTCTCTGTGTGTGATTTTTCGCTCTTTCTCCTACCTATGTCAAGCAGAAGGCTTCTCCACAAAACCCTTATTAGTCTTCTTGTTCTTGTTGTTGCCCTGTTTTTGGGAGATTGCGATGCTAAAACAAGTCCCAACTGTGTCTCCTCTTGTGGAAATATCCCTAACATCAGCCATCCATTTCGAGTGAAAGGAGGCCCCGTAAACTGCGGAAAAAAGGAATACGAACTGGAATGCGAGCACAATCGTCTTCTACTTAACTTAGTTTCCTCTGGAGAATACTTATTTTCCTCTGGAGAATACTTATTTTCCTCTGGAAAATACTATGTCCAGGCAATCAACTACAACAACTATACAATCCGACTTGTCGATGTTGGCTTACAACAGGGAAATTGCTCCTCCCTCCCTCTTTATTACTTATCGGATCGCATCTTCACTAATCATTATGACCGAAAACCATATTCTTTACTGATCTATGGTACTTATGATCCAATCCCATGGGAAATGGCTGTAGCACTATGGGTAGATTGCAAAAAGCCAGTAAAGAAATATCTATCCTTCGCGGACAGCAAAACAAGTGCTTCTAGATGTATTGGAAAAGCTGCTTCATCTTATTCACTCTCCTCCGGGGAAAAGAGACACTATTCGTACTTTTTGTTCGGGAACTTAAGCCTTTCAGATGTGGAGGATCACTGCAAAATTGATGAGATAGTTATGACCACGTTGCGGTTGTCGTTGCCAGCTGGTGAAAATGAAACAAACATCTCCTTCTCGGATTTCCACAGCAGATTGGAGTTTGGGTTTGAGCTTTCCTGGCTGTTCTTTCCCTGTGACCAATGCCCTGAAGGCCGCTATTGCGTCGTTGGGTCTAACTACACCGTCACTTGCAGGGACTACTACTACTGCGATCGGGGTGGGCCCGACAAGTCCTTTCTATGTGGGTAACATTTCTTACCTCAGGCTCTGTTTGGAACTTCTAGAATTCTGGAAAGGAAATTAAAATTTTTCCTTTTCTTTGTCTGGTTCTTGAGAAAGAGGGGAAAATTCCAAATTCCAAATTCCAATTCAACCTTTCTCTCTATTTCGCTTTAATTTTGGAATTCTGGAAAGGAAATTAAAATTTTTCCTTTTCTTTGTCTGGTTCTTGAGAAAGAGGGAAAAATTCCAAATTCCAATTCAACCTTTCTCTCTATTTCGCTTTAATTTTTCCATCTCATTCCTTCTTTCTTTTTTTTTCCATTCTTCCCAGATCCAAAAAAAGCCCGATTCTTCTATGCTACAAAAGTTGTAGTAGTATTTTTCTATTCTTCCCAGATCAAAACAAAGCCCAAATTCTTCTACGCTACAGAAGTTGTAGTAGTAGTTACTAGTTACTAATCTATTACTAAATTTCCCGATGCTTTCTGTTTGAGAACATAATTTATTCTCTCAAAAACTGCAGGTCGCTTGGAGATCTTTTTCTGGTGTAAGTGATCGATTGTCTTATCTCTTTCCTACCCTCTTTTAGTGCACACTGTGTAATACAAATGTTTGTCTTATTTTTTCTGTGGCAATAAAGAGTGTCCCAATAAACCAGATTAATTTTATCGCCACAAGTATCCCTGCAACGGTCAATTTTGTGTTACATAATAGAGGTTTGATCTTGGTGAATTTTCTTTTCTGTTTAGATAACTTGGACATGAAGAGTAGCTTAAGCGCACCACAACTAATTATAGGAGACCAATCCCAACGTCGACTAGTAGGGGCTCAACTACTTAAAACCATAACAAAACTCCTCGTGGACTGACCATACAAGTGTTAATAGAACTTGATTGGTTTCGATGCCGTCTTAATTAAGAGAGAGACGTATAGTTCTGAGTCTATGCCTTGAACACCATGCGAATTTTTTTGAATACATGGTTAATGGCAATGGCGTAGCCAGAAACTTGGGTCAATGAGAGCACAATTCTACTTTTGTTGTAAAAAAAATCTCCTTTTAAAGAATCTAACATGTCTTAATTTTCATTTGAAATAAGTCTCGCTTGACTTATATTTTATAGACAGATGTGCCTCTAATTAGCCTATTTGTTTTTACTCCTCGGCTTCCAAAGGGGAGGTCTAGGGTTCAAGTCAATAGAGGTATGGGGTCTGTAAACATGTAGTTTCGGGGCAAAAATTCAGTGAATTGAGACTTGTTTGTGAGTAATTAGTCATTCAGTGACTCTGGGGCCTCACCATGTGATGCCCTAATTCCCTTCTCCATCACTTTTTTTTTATGGACCTTCATCACATATTTAGATAAAACTCATAAATTTAATCTTGAGTGCTACATAAATATGCGCAGAAGAATTACATTATAACATCAACTAATGACGCTCTAAGAGCACTAATTAGTTTTTTGTATTAAAAAAAAGTTGATGTATGTAACAATTTATATTTTTCTACAAGAATGCGAAAAATAATAATAAAACATTCCTCCCAAAAATCTAGTGTGGGCACAGGCCCACATGTGGCTCCGCCACTGGTTAATGGTAGCCATGCATAATTTTCTTTCACCTTACATGTATAGGCCTAATTTATTTTTTATTATTATTATTATTTTTATTGGGGGGGGGGGGGGGGGGGGGTTGGGGTGCTTTTTCTTAACAAAAACTCAAGGCTCAAAACGGTCGAATCTTGGGGTTGTGGCTGGAGACGCTATAGCCATTCTCTAATATAAATGAAACTTTTTTAGTAGATTCAAAACTTAGTTAAGAATGTGTGAAATGTGCCCGACGTGTAAGTTAGATTCACGAAAAAATTAATCTATAGGATATAAAATGCTTAAAAAAACTACCTTTGTCAGTTGACTGAACCATAGAACATGTTTATTGCAGATTATGTCACTCCTGGGCTCGAAATAACAGGTAAGATCTATCAGCATTCTTTCTTTTTTGCCCAAAAACTTGAGAAAATCACTTACAAATGGATGAAGATGGAAAATATGGAAAAGTTTGGCCACATTTGTCAGTCAATACTTTGGTGGGACATAAGGAGTTTTGGGACTGTAAATTTAGAGACTAAATTTTTCTGATCCCGTTGGCTTGGGTTGTGAAGCTGGGAGGGGAAGGGAAGGGATAAGGAGTCGGAAACAGGAAATAAGGAATAAATTCAGGGATTATAATAATTTTCTTAATTTATTTGCGATTCCACACACAATGTGGAAATTTGCTGCACTGTTTCAAAGATGCCGAATCTCATGTGATGCAATTCAAAAATGAAAAATGGCCATAACATATCAAAGAAAAAACTGAACCATAATTGTAGGACGTTTTTATAATGGACAAGACTTGGAAGTTATTTTCGTATTGATTTTTTCTTTTGGCTTTGTATATGGTAATATTTACTTTTCCCTGAGCAGGATTGATCCTTGGAGCAAGAACTTTATTAGGGATATTATGCCTACTGGCCTATTTAATCTATAAGTTTATGAGAAGACATTTGTCAATGTTCGATACCGTTGAAGATTTCCTACAAAGTCAGAACAACCTGATGCCGATTAGGTACTCATACTGGCAAATAAAGAAGATGAGCAGAGGTTTCAAGGACAAGTTGGGGGAAGGAGGCTATGGTTCTGTATACAAAGGAAAGCTCCAAAGTGGTTACATTGCAGCGATAAAGATTTTAGGAAAGCCCAAATCCAATGGCCAAGAATTCATCAATGAAGTTGCTACCATCGGAAGGATTCATCACGTCAATGTGGTCCGACTAATTGGATTCTGTGCTACGAGATCTAAACGAGCTCTTGTTTACGAATTCATGCCTAATGGCTCTCTTGACAAATACTTATTTTCTCAAGAAGGAAACATCTCCTTGAGTTGCAAGCAAATGTATGACATTTCTCTTGGAGTGGCGCGAGGAATCGAATATTTGCATCGGGGTTGTGATATGCAAATTTTACATTTTGATATCAAGCCTCACAACATTCTTTTAGATGAGAATTTCAGTCCAAAAGTTTCGGACTTTGGGCTTGCAAAACTATATTCAACAGATGATAGCATGGTGTCTCTTACTGCAGCAAGAGGAACAATGGGCTACATGGCTCCAGAATTGTTCTACAAAAACATTGGACGCGTTTCGTACAAAGCTGATGTTTATAGTTACGGGATGTTGTTGATGGAAATGGCAGGTAGAAGGAGGAACTTGAATGCATTCGCTGATCACACAAGCCAAATTTACTTCCCGTCGTGGATTTACGATCAATTCAAAGAAGGAAAGGAAATCGAAATGGGAGAAGCCACAGACGAGGAGAGGCAGGTGGTGAGGAAGATGGTTATAACAGCGTTATGGTGCATCCAAATGAGACCTAGCGATCGTCCTTCGATGAACAAAGTCGTAGAGATGCTTGAAGGAAATGTTGAAGGTCTTGAAATGCCTCCTAAGCCTTTCTTGATTCCTCAAGAGATGCCAGTTGAAGATCCATGAATCATCTTATAGCCATTCTAGCAGCTTCATTGATAGAGTATTGTACTTTGGTTTATTTTCAAGGACGAAAGGTCATGATATCCTCTAAAAATAAGAATATTAGACTAAATATTGATACAACTCGTTATCCATAATTTTGGCTTTCACATTGCTCTTTCATGAAGGAGAGAAATCTAATTCGCATTTGCATAGTATTAGATACATATTGTTGTTGCCCATGTATCATCACCTAAGTCTTGGAATTAGATGTTCTTGCATACATTTCAATTTTATTTGGAAAATATGTTTACAAATTCACACAAAGGCCACTCCTTTAATTCATTGTTATGTGTTTGTTGATGTAATAGTATGCTTATGATGATCAATTACTAGCAAGTTGTTTTTAATTTGCGAAAATCATTGGGCTGCTCAGGACTTGTATCTTGATATATTTCGGCATTCCAGAAAATACCTCACACTAGAAATTCATGTGTAATTATATACGTCTTGGCTCAGATCATTTTTTCCCCAGTTTATTTTTCAGAATGCATTTGATGGCCTCTGTGTGAATTTTCAAGTCCCTAGTGCTTACGATATCATAAACCAAGATGTAACTGATACTAACATTGGAAGCAGGCCTGGAGACTCAAAATTCCTCAAAAACTTAAGGGTTTTGTGTGGCTCCTACTACATGACAGGCTTCCCAAAAACAAACTTAGAGCTAACAGATGTGATTCCAGTTCTAAGAATTTGGAACACCTCTTCTGGGATTGTATAAGGAACTACGGGCCTGTTTTCCTAGTGGCCACCGGAAAAGGGATAGTCTTGAATGCTCTACCCAAGATTGGATTTCTTATAATCTGAAATCAAAGAAGAAATCTAGTAAGCATTGATGTTCCTTGGAACACTCTTTTCATTGCTATTATTCAGCAAATTTGGAAAGATCGTAGCCAAAATAAAGTTTTAACAATTTTGAAACTGACAATCATACAAGTTTCAGAAACATCATTGCCTGTTCCGCTGAAATTATTGAGGCATTCCATACTAAACTAATATGTTGGATTCCTCCCCTTGCAGCTGGAGCAAAATCAAGCACGGATGGATTTTGGTATGAGGTTTAATGTTAAAGCTAGGTTCGGTGGCGTATTTTGTTATCACAATAGAGAATGGATTCTTGGTAAATATGGAAGACTCAATTGTAATTCTAGCTTAGAGACTGAGCTGTGGAGAAATTTATAGAGGTTTAACCATAATGTTGGAGAAGGGCTCGAGAAATGGTTTTTTTATAAGCAAGGCTCGAGCAATGTTAGCATTGAATCGGACTCCTCAATCGCCGTTCAATTGGTCCCTGGGGGACACCCTCATCAAGTGTTAGCTGCAGACTCCAATATGTTGATGGCTCGAACATGCGCTATTCTCAAGCATACTTATCGACAGGCCAATCAGAGTGCAAGCCGTCTAGCTAGATTGGGTGCAAAGCAAGCACATGAGCTAGTAGTTGCAGAAGAGATGCCCCCATTTATGCCGCTTTTGTGTTGGAAGATAGGCTGGATACCAACTACCTTAGGATGTAGTTTGTTTTGGTGTTGTTATGTTTTCTTTCAATTTGAAAGGTTGAAGTTCCGAAGTACCCACAAAAAAAAAAAAAATCATTTTTGAATCAACTCAAAACATGCATAATGCATGATCGGTAACACAAATTTGGTATAAAGTTTGAAGCGTAGATAGCACACATTTGCTAAACCATAATTTGGCTTCATAAACGAATGACCAACGACCAGTGTTGAGGAGTTGGAGGCATCCTGCTTCACAAAAAGTGGTAGCTGGAGTATGTTTTTAAAGTACAGAGTGCATGATTCAAGATACATAGTTTTTGGACTTCACTTTTTTCTTTTCTTTTCTCAGAAAGGAGAACATCAAAAATATTGATAGATGAAAGATGCAGTGAGCTTAATTACAGCCCCAATGAATGGGAGGCATCCCGTTGATGGGACAGGGGTGCTGTACGGTGTCAATGGTGTACCGTACGGTGCACATTGTAACACCGCACGGTGCAAAGGAAATTTCAAGCTGTACGGTTCTGGGTTTCGGGCCGTACGGTTCAGGTAGGTTTTGGGTTTTTGGTTCTTTTTTGATCCATCCGACTCAAGTAACTGTTCCGAGGTATATTTTGCGCGTTCTTTCATCATTGGAGATGCACAAGTCATTAAATTGGGGTGTCTACAGTGGCTATTACTTCAATTGAACACAAAAAAGTGAGAAGCATCGATGGCAAATAAAAAGAATCTTTTACTTAACACACCCCCATGGTATTAAACAACCACACACGTGGGGTTCTCTATGCGATGTAGGAATAATCCAGACCATAATAATTTTAACCAAAGAGCATATATAGTGCAATCTAATGCGGATATTCATTCAAACAAACGGACCCTAACAATGTAGTATCGTCTTCCAACATCCACTAACAGATTATAGAGGGAACTACGATCAACTAAGCTCCACAAACAAATGTAGAACTACCATCATGCAAGAGAAGAAACTCAAGTACCTCTACTCTTGTCATCCATACATCACTACATCCACAAAAACCAGATTCGGGGCAACAATTAGATAAAAATAAACTCTATAATAGGCAATGGAAACGGAAAGCCCATCCAACTTCGAAAGGACTGGAGGCAAGGTAGTTGAGCACACTCAACCAACTAATTATCGTTTAATGATGCATTAAATAAAGAATCACCATGATCCAAGGAAAACTCCAAAGAAGACAAATATTCACAACACTTGTCCAAAACAGCTAAAACCAAAAAATATGCAATAGATATTGCACAATCCTATATAATCTACAAAACATAGCCACCAAAATCAAAGGTTCTTGTCCATATGCCCCCAGAAAAATCCCTACGTAATACTTAAAAAAAATGCCCTAGTATAACGGAACGTAACTTTTAAAATGAAAAATATATATACCATGTGATCAACCGCAAGAAACCGATTCAAAATATACAAGTTGTAAACTCCCAAATTGTAATTTAAAAAAAAAAAACCAAAAAAAAAAAAAAACCTATGAGCTAAACTTGTTTGAGGTGCGACAAGCACTACCTACACTTCTTGAATACAACAGAGCCATGTAAGTTTTCCCATGAAGTATTTGTATAGAATGCGTCAATCTAGTCAAAATAACCTTTAAATCAGACACGTCTCTACAATGTGGTCACCGGCAAGAAAGCTATTCAAGATCTACAAAATTGGAAACGACATTATTGTAATTGCAATTTTTTTTGAAACAAAAAGGAAAATTTCTTAACTAAACTTACTGATCCCAACAGGGCCAAAAGAACTATCAGCATAAACCCAAAAGAACAAAAACAATAATTAGAACCATATTAAAGCTCGAGAATGTTTATAAGCACGAATAAACAGTAAACGAAGTTTACAGAAAAAAATCAATCCAAAAAAAAAAAACAATAAAATCCGCAAGACTTTTAGAAGGTCAAACCAAAAACAAAGGTGCCCACAAAGCTTGACCCGGATTAGCCATAAGCCCTCAAACCCGGATCCGCCAGACCCATAACCTGAACAGAGAAGGATCAACCCGCCAAACTAGGTCAAGTTAGACAAAGAAATCAAAGAAACCGCCAAAACCCATATCCACCAGACCTACGCGATCCGATGGAGATCACTAACTAGTCGGGTCACAATATATTACCCGCTTACTCAATAAAAGCTATGGACTTCGGATCGGAACCAGACCGACGACCTTAAACACGCCATTAAATAATGACCCAATTAACATTCGGATTTCGGATTCGGCCAAAAAAACCCATTCAGAGACTAGTTAAATTTTTAGTGTGAGAGAGAGAGATAGAGCTTACAAAGAACGGTGAAGATGTTGTATGAGAGGATGAGACCCGGATAGAATGGATGTGATTAGGGTTCGCCCGGCAGAGTTGTAAAGGAGAAATAAGGAGAGAGGGTAGAGAGAGAAGATGAGAGAGAAGGAGCGAACCCGATATAGCAAGGGTGGGCCGCAAACTTGACAAGTCCGATTTCTTATTGCTTTGGACCAGGGCCGGCCCAGCGGTATATAACATGAGCAATACTCTTGGCTCGTTGGCCACCTGATGGTGCTCGTGTTGGATGGAAGGCAGTGTTCGACTCCTAGCCCCTTCTAGGTCTTTATTCTGTTCTCTTCTAGAGAAAGTTCTTTTTTTGTTTTTTGAGCAGGTCCTTTTTTCCTTTTTTCCTCTAATTTTCTCTCCAATTGGTGGTGTGAAAGCAAACAAATTGGTGGTGTTGTGTGTTTGGATAAATGCGTACCAGTTTTGGCGTGATTCTAAACTTTGAGTTGTTTCCCTACCAATCCACGACATTACGAAAATCACATTATTGAATTACTTTGTTAGAATTTTTGCGTTGAACGAACACAACAATATGTACAAGTAATATATTTTTACCTTTAATTAAAAAAACCGGGAAAGAATACAATACACATCCCCTATTTGGGTGTGTATCATATGGACCCTTAAAGATGTTACGAATTGATTATCTCTCATGAATAAAGAGTTACGATTTTTATAAATAATAAAAAAAAAGGGTTACGAAATACAAAAATGTTAAGAATCGTAGAGACAATCTTATGAATCATATTGCTCAAAAGTTACAAAACGCTAAAAAAAAATGCGATTTTCACACAACCCATAGTTAAAATATGAGAGTACTATCTTATTTTCTTCAAAAAAAAAAAAAAAAAACTCTTACAATTATTTCTTTTTGTGATTATCTTCAATAGTTTTATCCTTTGAGTTTGTATTGTTGTAATTTTTTAATTTTTTAAAAAGAACTCTTGAAGACGTTGGGAGCCCAAAATTTGATGTAATTCAAAGTACAAGAACAATGTAACCTTGATTCTTTTTTTATTTGTACGTTTATTTTTTTTTATTTTTTATAACTTAATAATAAGGGGGCAACCAAATTGGGAGTTGGGCTTGGGCAACCCAAACATTAGGGCCGGCCCTGCTTTGGACTGTCCTTAGAAGTAGAAATAGTTTCGGAGGCCCTGACCAACCCAACCCAGCCCATCTGTGTGGACCTTTTTTTTTTTTTTGAGAGGTGTTGAAATTTTTTCAAAAATATCCTATTATTTTCAACATTTAAAGACCATAAAATATTTCGATACTTAAATATTGGTCTCCAGCTTAGTATGAGTAACATTTTTATCCCGTCCACTTTTTAGGGATTATATTTTTATTATTAAATTTGAATAAACCAAATTTCGCCCTTATTGCATTAAGTTTCCTATTTTTTGGGGACACTATATAACCAAATATATTTATGAACAAAATCTAAAATTGGAGATCCGCCACCGTTATTTTGAAATATACAAAATTGGCAATCCTAATTTCACACACCTTTCCACTATCAGTTTAAACGATATTTTTGAAATCTTCCCCCTCACCCTTTTCTCGAAAATCAGTCGACCTCCCCCATATCGACCTCCCGTCATCGCTCGTTCTACCCTCAATAGCCAAGCTACGGCCCATTGAACAAACCCCAGACGTCTACAAACAATGGGAAGAGAGCATAAGATATTTAAATGAAAGCTAGGTTTCGAAGATAGAGGTTTCAGACAGGAAAGGAACTTAAGAAGCCATGGCTGAGAGTGAGGGTAATTGTCGATTTCAACGACATGGGCCCTAGACAAGAAAGGATCCATGACCGCGAGTGAGGGTTATTACGAATCGTCAACCCTCAACCGCTACAGTGAAAAGCTTACGGAATGGGTCAAGGCCCAAATAGAATGAACTCTCTAGTTTTGTTCAAGTGTTCTCAATTAGATGGGGTTTTCATATATCTTTCTCTTTATTTTATCCAACTACAGTAAATAGATCGAAGTGGATTTTTCAGAAATTATGATAAATTCACGTTTACATGTTATTTTATTTTTCCAAAATTGCTATCAATATCAAATTATACCATAATTGGTGTGACGTATTTAGTTATATACCATGATTACTGGATAGTTATCTCTACCGTTTTGGATATGGTTTTGTAAAATATACCATATTAACTTGTATAAGCTTAATTTTTACCATAATCACTTAGTGAAGGATCATGTTTGTCATTTGTACCATGGCTCTTCATAACTTTATCAGATTAATTTATTAGAGAGCACTTATTCATTTATTGTGTGAATTACCTATTTTACTTTTTTACTATGACATTCATATAGACGTATATATAAATATATTGTTTTTGTAATTTTGAGGAATTGGATGTATCCATATATATCAATAATTACGGGATACATATAGCGGAGGAGTTCAAAATTTTAAAATTGTGAAATATCCAAATGCCATTGATTTTGTTCCCATTTCTAATATACGTATCCTGTTTTCCCATCACTTTTCATGGTAAATTTGAATAAGATTCATGTTAAGTTTGCAAATTATTGATAAAATTCTGAGGAACCAACGGTATGCAAATTTAACATGAATATTACTGAAATTTACCATGGCAACCAGTTTGATTCAACTCAAGATGAATGATGAAGAATTTATCATGAATTGACTTGAAATTTACCATAAATATAGAATCAATTTACAAATCATGTGTAAAGTACTTATCATGAAATACGAATAAATTAACCATGAAACATGTTTGTATGACCGGTTTTCGAATTTACCATGGATATGTTGGTTGCATAACACAATTATGCATGACGGAGGTCATCGACGGCGATAAAGGACGGTGGTCGTTGACGGTGAATCGGTGATAAAGGACGTTGTTGGGCAACGATTTCGAGGATGGATTGCAACGAGAAAGGCAAGAGAAGATGGAGTGTTTTAAATTGATTTTTTTTACCGCTATGGGAAGCGTGAAATTGAGGATTCTTTTTGCAGTGTATATCACGAAATAACATATTAGGACTCCCAAGTTTAGGATTTAGTCTCAATATTTTGTGCATATATACTACCCAAAATATCAGAATATACCAACGTATGAGAGAAAATTTGAGTCTATTTGAATTTGGGGATGAAAATATAAGCCCCAAAAATAACCCTTTTGCAAAAATATTTCAAACGTAAAGAGCATCTCAAGCAAAATTAACATAAAAAAATTTGTACTTTGCTGCTTTTGTTAATTGAGAGTTATTTTGTGATGCGCTCTCCAGCTAAATTAATTGATAAACTTAAGGGTATAGATCCGAGGGTTACAAAAAATGTACCGGCAGCTTGTAGGGTCAACTTTTGTGCATGTCTCACATAAATGATCCAAATCGTTCAATAATTATTTTAAAAAAAATTTGAGTGTCCTAGCGAAAATTGAGTATTTCTAAATCAAAATGTCGCCCAATCGATTTGCAAGAACATAAATGGCATGTACGGGAAAACTAAACGCAACTTCTATGCTAAGAGAACGAAATTACGTGGAGTATGACATTTTCATTTTTTTGTAAATTTTTCATGTATTTTATAAACTATTGCAAGGAAATCTTTACTCTCTCTCTTTTTTTTTTTTTCCTTTTTGGGAGTATAATTTCTTTAAAATCCCATACATATTTCATAATTTTTTTTTTTGGGCTTTTCATAGCTTAAAGGAAAATCTAATGGAGATAAATATGACTACTAGAGTAAGATTTGATAATTGATGTCGATTGATGCTAAATTAAGTCCGCTCATGCTTGAACCTGTGCCTTCAGGGTAAGGGTATTTACTAGTATACCTATGATCAGTGGTGGATAAAATAACAACTCAAATGGGACACATTTTTCAATTTAGAATTTTTTTTCAACAATTCATGTACTAGTATTATTTACACTATGAAACAAATGGTTAAATAAAGGCGAATACCCGATTTTAGTACTAATTGTAAAAAGTCACTTTTTTTATAAAAGTGCTAAAAGCGATAACTTGCTAAAAGCCAATTTATTTCTCATTAGCTAAAACTAAGTTGCCAAAGGCCAATTTATTTTCTATAAAATTAATCGCTAAAAGAGGGTGCTACGCAGCGTGTTGTGTGTTGGTCAATGATATTAATAAGATTGAATCCGACATATTCCCCTAGCCTCCAAAGGAGGATGCTACGCAGCGTGTTGTGTGGCATCCAGTGCATCCACACCGGTCTTGGTCCGATGATCGGAGACGTCCATCGTGTAGAGCTCGTCGAGTACTACAAGTGTTTCAAAAATCAACTCGATCGGATATCGTTAAGTGCGTGATCGGAACACATAAATCTTGGAAAAAATTGGAACACATACGACTTGAAACACTGGATGAAAACTATTGAACCCACCCATTTTTTTCAAGTTATTTTTGTTCCGATGACGCACTTAGTGATATCCGATCGAGTTGATTTTTGATACACTTGTAGTACTCGATGAGCTCTACGCGATGGACGTCTCCGATTATCAGACCGACACCAGCGCGGCCGCGCTAGGTGCCGCATAGCACATTGCGCAGCACATGGCTAACACGTTTGTTCTTTTCATATTCCAAGAATTGTTTGTTCTCAAAGTACACAATCACTATGTTAAGCATGCTGCGCTTATTTCTTCATGACCTGACCACCGTTGAACCTCTGATTATTACTTGTGACCGACTTCAGCTTCAGCCCATATGAGGTTCTTGAAATTGTGAGTTTAAACAGTTGCCAAATGTTTCTTTCGGTCACCAGTAATGACCCAAAAATAAATTTAATTAGCTGAAACAAGTCTGGCACTACAAGAATAAATACTTTTTGCGTCGAAGTTTTTGCAACGGGATGAAATACTGTCTCAAAAGATGGGTATATGCCACGGTTAAAATTCCCCGATGCAAAAGAGCGCATTTGCAACGGTGAATATCCCGTCGCAAAAAATGCTGTCGCAAAAGCATCTTTTTTTGCCACGGCTTGCAAAACTATATACGAAACAACGTCGTTTTATGGGTATGGGGAGGATCATTTTACAATTTAAAAAAAAAAGAGGCATTTGACTCCTATAGTCCTGTTTTTTCTTCCTAATGGCGCCAATTGACTCTTTTTTTCCCAAATGGCGCCCTTGCTCCTTTTTTCAGAATGACGGCAATCAAAGACTCCTATTTTGCTATTAAAAAAACACCCTAGAACATTCTCAATAAACTTTCGATTACAATTCAGAAAATCACGCGGCTTCCATCTCTCTCGCATCTCTGATCAAAGCGATTCCCCTGCTAATTCCCACGCCTCCATCGTCACCACCAGATTTGCACCGCCGATTCCCCTCGCAGGTAATATCCGTGGTCCTCTCCTCTCTTCTCTCTTCTCTCTCGGTCTCTCACTTTCTTCTCTTTTGTTCCACGAAATCGTCATCGCATTGGCGAGTCCTTTTCATTGTTCTGCTTTTGCGAATTTAGATTAATTGATTTATTCTGCTTTTATGTTTACATAACTTGCAACGCTACTCATGCACTATCGAACAAACACATACACCCACATCCAGGAATTATCCTTCTCTCAATGTGTGCATATATGTGTTTATGAATATATATGTGTGTGTGCGCATGTGTGTTTGTTGCTGGAATTATATCATATTAGGGCTTTTTGACAGTGGTGGATGTACTGTCAAACTCTTTAATTAATCTCCAATTCAACAAACTCCCACTATGAAGAGTGATATTATGAAGGGTTTGATACACAATTAATTTGGTTTGGAGAATTTTATTGAATTCTTGCTTGAAAGCTAAAATGAGGGAGATTTGTTCGTATCGAACATGAGAATATATATACTCGCACATATTATACTATACACGGGGATCACATCCGGGATTCCGGATTTGATGTTTAAATTTTTTATTTCTTTCTGTTATAACTCGACCCCCCGGGCCTTTTAATTCTCGCTCCGCCATTGCTTTTTGATTAGATTGTGTATTGACAGCCGTAACTTGAAATCGTAACTTTTAGTTGTCAATGAGAAAGTATATTGTACATTGGCTGTTAAATTAGGTATTTTCATTCCTTATTGATTATATAAATTATGAGTACTTTGTTTGACAAGCAAGTTAGGATTTTTTATGCATCCAAAAGATGAGATTATCAGTAGGCAAAAGGATCGTTTTTTAGTTTTAAGTAAGGTTGCCTTTTGATCTTACTGCCACTAGATATAATTAGGCTAAGTTTCTCGTTTTTAATCACTTTGCTAAAAGTCATTTTTTGGTTTTGTCCTTATTCAATATTATTTTGTGTTTGCTACTTTTGCATCAAATTTTTGGTGATTATTGGTTCGTCTCAATGAGGGGAATTAGAAAAGTGAGAAGTTATGACTTTTACTCATTTTTCTGGGAAAGGATCAAACTTTAGCAACTAGAAGTGATTTTCCTTTCTAAAAAAAATTGAGTACAAGTCATAATTTTTAAATTTTTTTATTCCTCCCATCGAGACAAACTAATGACCACCAAAAGTTTGATGCAAAACTAACAGTGAAAGAAAAAATTGAATAGGGACAAAATCAAAAAATAACTTTAAAAAAAAGAGACTAAAATCCGGAAACTCGCCATAAGAAGGATGCACACTCCTATATGAGACTCGAATAATCTGAGTACCAAAGCTATTCCCCATCAAAAGAATCATTTTGTTTTTGTTCTTCTTTAGCCGTTTTGTTGTTGATAATCACAGTTTCCTTAATTACCATCTTCTTCATTAAAAGCATGGAGCCATATCCAAAATTTTGCAACTATATTTTAAAGAACTTGACTACTGCCCATCAACTATATTTTGCAACTATTTTTATTTTGCGGTGATTAGAAAGATCTTTTTGTAATTATGATACAAGAACTTGACTTGGGTTGAGTTTTTTGTCCCACACTTTTTTTTTTATCGGCAGCTTTTTGTCAATGTTAAGTTAACCATGATGTGAGTTTGTTCTGAAACAGTTGAGGATCATGAGTTTGTTCTGAAACAGTTGAGGAAAGTACTTCAAAATATGGACAAGAGTTTGGATTGATTTGCCAAATAGGAAGTCAATGCAATATGTGGCCGGAATTGATCAATCTTGAGGCTCATGTGCTTCTAGACAGGTTCATTAGACTATTGTTTATGACTTGCACATTATTTTTATGGATATAAGGATATGATTGAGAGTTGATACCGTCACTTTGTAGGTTCATGATGCATCTAGTGGACATCGAGCATGTATAGAGTCAGCTGGTGACAACCTCTCACCATTGGGGCAAACTCATACTACAACACCACCACATATTCAAAGGCTAAATGAGCAAGTACATCCTCGACATCGAGCATGTATAGAGTCAGCTGGTGACAACCTCTCACCATTGGGGCAAACTCATACTACAACACCACCACATATTCAAAGGCTAAATGAGCAAGTACATCCTCTAGACCCCTAAAATCTGTTGTTCCAAGCAGTCTTGACAACACAATGACTTAAAGATCACAGGCCTATGTATTAACATTAACATTAAGAGTTTTTGTGTTACTGCATTAATTTAGAATTTTTCATGTCATGTATCACATGTTCATTTCGTATCAGTGTCCCCAATCAAAGCAAGAATATTCGGGTCCATGTCTATATTTATGTTCTTGTCCAGGATTCTTAGGACCGGCATATATGTTGATTACTATTGAGTAACGGAAAGAATGAGAAATTTTCTCTTTTATTTTACTTTTGAGTTTTGTTTCTATATTTTGTTGTAGGTAATTGGTGTATACTTGCTAAATTCTGGTATTCCAAAAGAGGATGTTGGTGAGGGGCTGCTCATTACCATGGACCCAATGTCAGAAATGGATGGAATACCATTAGGAGAAGGCTATTGCAAAGTGCTTGTAGAAAAAGAAAATAAGCCTGCTGCTAATTTAGAGAGACCTCATCAAAATTTACTCACAGTTGGAGATGTTGTTGGTCGATATGTTGCTTGGCGTTATTCTGATATAAATTTGATTACTTTTTTTAGTCTTCAATTTCATTGTTACTCTATAGAATTTTCCTTCTAAAATTTTTGAGTTGTTGTTTCAGGTGATTGAGAAAGAGATTGGTGACTGAGTAGAGTTTATTAAGATGGAAGCTCGCTTTGACTAAGTGGAGATCAAGTTTATTCTAATTTAGTAGTATTGAACTTTTTTACTTTGTTAGATCTTTTTAGTATGTTATTTACGCATTTACTCGAATTGAGACCTTGGGGAGATTGTTGCTATTGATAGGGTTAATTTGATTTTGGTATGATGGATAATATTTCGATGTTTGTTAAATAATATATCGTGGTTTGATGAAACATAATGTGTATGATAAATAAATATAGCTCTTTGATGAAACATAATGCCTTTGGAATTTTTAGATGAATGACAGGTTTATTTGTGAGGGCAAATAATGTATAAATTAAAAAAGCCAAAATAGTTATTACGATGGGCAATATATAGTGTTGCAATTGAATTCAAACTTGCCATGTCTAGATTTACATTTTGTGACGGTATATAATACCATTTGTGACGGGAGAGTAAAGGGTGCAAAAATTTCAGATTAACATTTTGCGACGGGAGAGATTACAGTTGCAACGGGAGTCTTACAGTCGTAAAAAAATTTGTTGTAAATTTTATTACGTTTTGCATCGGTAAGATACCGTCGCTAATAATTATATTTCCCGTCGCAAATACTTGCGACGGTAACCTCCCGATGCAAAAAGGCTTTTGCCACTGCAGTTGTTGCACACCGTCATTCCCGTCGCAAAAGGTATTTGCGACGGTAAAACAACTTTTTGCGGCGGTATGTCACCGTCTCAAAAGGTATTTTCTCTTGTAGTGTGGGTTTTTGGAAGCCGATATGGTGCTTCTCGTGTGTGGTACCATAGGCTTCTAGCTATCATTGATTAGGTGCTCTCTAATCGTCTCCCTCTCTCTCGTCATGGCGCTAGCTCTTTGTCCCATTTACATTTCTCACCCTCACTCTTGCTTTGCAATTTCTGTAAGATAATTTGCACAGAGGATTGATTTTAGTTATAATCACCATTCAAGTAATTGTTTATGTTATTTTAGTTATGTATGATTTGGTTTGTGATTTGGTTAGATTTTGCATAATTGATTCGGTCCTTTAGTTTTTCTCTCAACATGAGATGATTCCCATTCTTCTAGAGTTTGGATGCATTTTGGGGATTTGCTTGGAAGCAGATATTATATATCGGAAATGCAATAAATTTATGAGAGAAAGCAGGGGGCCTCTTTTGCAACAGGCCATTTAATATAGTGATTATTTGATAGTTGGATGACTAATGTTCAAAAGGAAATTATGTTACATTTAATTTGTCGGATTTGTAATTTCGCAAATTTTTTTGAATAGAGAGTAAGAAGGTAATTCTACTTAATTAAGAAGGTAACTACTTAACTCACTCGACGATGGAATTTCTAACTAGTGAGGGGTTAGAAGACCATTTCAAACACACACAAACTCAAACTTCCCTATGAGCATCTAGCCCTGACGGCTGACGCAGACCATGTCTAACCCACTTCACTCGCTCAACTAGGTAATTTCGCAAATTCGAGATCAATTACTACTCATAGTGCATCCAGTTGATGCCCAGTTCAAGTTTTGGAAACCACCACAAGAATAAAAAGAATGAAATGCTCCAAGAGCACTGGGCCCTTCCTCACCACCCGTGTCTGGGATAAGTACGTTCTTAAAGGATTTGGCAGCATTGGATCAAGCGTAGAGGGTGAGTAATGGGCTTTATAGGATGGTCTCAAACTTGAATGGGACTTTCATATTCAGGAACTAGAAGTCGAGACGGATTCCCTTGCCACTGTTGGTTTTCTTCAGACTGATAACTGATCTCATCATGCTCTTAGCAACAGTATTAGTAATTGCAATTTCTATTGCACAGGTTCAACAGGGGATCAATTAATCATGTGCTCCGAGAGGCAAAATGTGCTGGCGGATATATTAGCGAATAAGACATTTGATGACCGTATTATATGAGATGTAGCTCCAACTAGTGTTTCTTTTCAGTTGTAAGGTGATAATCAAGGGATCTTGCACTCTAATTTCTTTGTTATATATGTTCCTGTTTGCCCCCCAAAAATTATAACGTTGGGTCATGGGTGTACAAATGTGTGCGTCTTTATTTTATAGACGGTATTGGTAATTAAGAAGTTATACGATGTTACTATATACAATTGAAGTCAGGTTCGGATATTTTTCTCAATATTTTTATACCAAATCGAAAAGGCGGAGTGTTTACTTACGGTTTCAAAACTTGAATCGTACTCCACGTGGAATTGCAAGGAAAAGTGCTCATTTAAGTCTTGTTGTTTGATATATAATTAACGATCGAAAAGGAATGGAAATAAGCCCTTAGACATAGCTAACTCTAAAGACCGTTGGATGGATGAGTAAACCCACTCATTTTGAAAGTCTTAATCACATTATGATTTAAATACTTTGCATCTACTTTGTGTTTAAATACTTTGCATCTACTTTGTGTTTAAATACTTTGCATCTACTTTGTGTTTAAATACTTCGCATCTTCTTTGTGTTTAAATACTTTGCATCTACTTTGTGTTTGCAATTGCTAACTTAGTCACTCATAATGACCGATGACTTTTACAAGTCTTTGCTGCTTTTAGAGTCCAATTAACCAATATATGCCCATGAGTGATCAAAAGAGTTTTTTGAACGAACCAAGCTTGCATTGTTTATTGTAGGGCAGCCCTTTCTTCTTCGTGTTAATTGGTTGCCTATTAATTAATCAAAGCCTCTCTCTCATTAGAAGACTTGACTTAAGGGAACTTGTTTGTCCAACAAAATCCGAGGCAGCGGTAATTTTCCACTTTGTTGTTTTTTGACTAGACTAACGTCAAGCATTGAATCTAGGTAATTAGGTAAAGTTCCATTCCATAGCGTCTAATCTCATCATTTTTCGCTTTGTTGTTCTCTGACAAGAGAATCGTTTTCATAACATTTTTCGGTGTCTCGTAACTTTTATACAAAGAAAACAAAAACTCGTAAATTTTTTATTCATAAGAGATAATCAATTCGTTACATTTTTAGAGGTGCATATAATACACAGTACACACCCAATAAAAGCGTGTATTGTAACATTTCCCCGTCTATATGTTAATGTCACGTTTGGTCTAGTCCTTAGTGTTAATTTTTTATCCTTTCGAACTCCGTCTTTAATGTCAGTTTTTGTTTACCCCTCCCCTTATAGTGTTACCCTGAAACCATATCATTGCTCCTATCTACGTACCACATCGATCTATCTGCAATTAGACATGTAAAACCACTTCAAAGTTTTCTGAGATCAACTTGCCATTGAAATTTCAAAAAACTAAAACGGAAAGTCTAATACTCTGCATGCATTGGAAATTATTTAGGCCTCTCGACCTCTCAAAGTCATTAGTACTTCTCCGTAAAACAAAAATAAAAATAAAAAATTCTTGGCAAAAAATTATTCCCTCCGTCCCAAAATGCTAGTCCCTCTAGAAAGTCAGAAAAAATTGTTCAATTTTTAATTCTAACCCTCGTGAGTGTATTGAAAAAATTTACTCCCTCCATCCCATTTTTGTTCACTTTTACTATACGACATCTCAAAAAATTATTTGATTGTTCTCGATGCATGTATTCCATGAAACAACATTTCGAAAATTACAAGAAACATTGGAGATTAAAAGATATAAGGAATTAAAAAATGACAAGCATGATGAAAAATAAACAAGAAGTTTGAGACAGAGGGAGTAAAAGTTAGAATCAAAGGATAATAAGGGAAATTTGAACGAACTATTTTGAGGAGATATCAAGGTACTCTTAAAAAGTTGAAAATCCCAAAAGGAACTAACAAAATGAGACAAGAAAGAGAGAACTTGATCGGACGCCGAAAGAAAGATGTAGCAAGTATTACTGATAGAATAGCTAAATGAGTTGAACTCCTAATTAACCTCCTTTCTCTTGGCCAAATCTATTCAATTGGGTACCAATAATTTTAGGCATACTCCATTTTAGTTAATATCCATGTATAGATAAGCATATATGGTACATTGCGCTCTTCATTTAAAAGGGGATTTGGTATATATTTTCAGTACGTTTCTGTAAATTTACAAGAAATGTATTAATTTCATCTCAATTTCGAGTACGGTCCTTTGTAAACCATCCTTGCTTTTTCGAAATTGGTTACATTTTCAGTTTTCAAAAGCGACTCCAGCTTCAAATTCCGAAATAAAAGACCTAATTTTGTGAGTGCCGTTTGCACGGCAGTCACACTGAGCAATTCAACGCAAACCTTTCTGCGATGAAAATGTGAAAGACTGAATTAAATTTTTTTTTTAAAGAACTAATGGTTCATATACTTTATTTGCAAGTAATTTATGAGTTCGAGTCTTAAAGCTGTAAATTGTAGTTTCATCTTTCTTATTTATATTAATGAGAATAGCCTTATATTAATGGTTCATACTAATGGTTCATATACAAAAAAGCAATCTCGAGTTTATTCTATCGCTCATAAATGAGCCTTATTACAACACATGAAAAGAATAACAAGAAAATGAACATGAAAAGTCATCAAACGGATGAGATTCGCACGGTACACAATTGAATGGTGTACCGGGCGAATCTCATCCATTAGATACCTTTCATGTTCATTTTCTTGTACCGGGCGAATCTCATCCGGCATCAAATAACGAGGCTGAATACGAAGCACTTGTCTCCGGCCTAAAGATGGCAAAATACTTGGGTGCCGAGACAGTGCAAGTTTACATCGATTCACAGTTAATCGTGAACCAAATCAAAGATCAATACAATCTGAAGGACCCAAGAATGGTGAAGTACTATGATATAGTTTGGGAGTTAATGAAGGAGATCGGCTCGGTTGAAATTGAGTGGGTTGGCCGGGAGCGAAACGCCCATGCGGTTGCTCTGGCTTCCCTAGCAACGGCTTGTGCGATTTCTCCCAACTGAACCATCCTCTTCGGAGAAATAGAGAACCCGAGCTGGATGGACGAGATTTATGCCTACCTCAAGCATGAGAAACTCCCGACAGACAAGAAGAAAGCTCACAGGATCAGGTGCAAGGCCTCTTACTTCTATTTGGATCCGAATGATAAAATGTACCGAAGGTCATTCACTGGCCCTAACTTGAAGGTTGTCCACGACTCCCAGGTGGAAAGCATCCTCCGAGAACTCCACGAAGGAAGCAGCGGGTGCCACTCTGGCGGACGGTCTCTATATCTCCGGGCCCTTACTCAGAGGTACTGGTGGCCGAAAATATTGAAGAAGACATCTGAAGAGTACGCCAAGAAATGCGAGCAATGCCAAAAACACGCCTCTCATCTGCTACAGCCTGCCGAAGCCTTACACCCTATAACCCTATATCCGAAGAGTACGCCAAGAAATTGTTCATATGTATATATATATTCAAGAGGAAACTTGTTTGATGTTTCTCGATGCATGTATTCCATGAAACAACGTTTCAAAAATAACAAGAAACATTAGAGATTAAAAGATATAAGGAAGTAAAAAATGACAAGCATGATGAAAAATAAACAAGAAGTTTGAGACAAAGGGAGTAAAAGTTAGAATCAAAGGATAATAAGGGAAATTTGAACGAACTTTTTTGAGGAGATATCAAGGTACTCTTAAAAAGTTGAAAATCCCAGAAGGAACTAACAAAATGAGACAAGAAAGAGAGAACTTGATCGGACGCCGAAAGAAAGACGTAGCAAGTATTATTGATAGAATAGCTAAATGAGCTGAACTCCTAATTAACCTCCTTTCTCTTGGCCAAATCTAGTCAATTGGGTACCAATAATTTTAGGCATACTCCATTTTAGTTAATATCCATGTATAGATAAGCATATATGGTACATTGCGCTCTTCATTTAAAAGGGGATTTGGTATATATTTTCAGTACGTTTCCCGTAAATTTACAAGAAATGTATTAATTTCATCTCAATTTCGAGTACGGTCCTTTGTAAACCATCCTTGCTTTTTTGAAATTGGTTACATTTTCAGTTTTCAAAAGCGACTCCAGCTTCAAATTCCGAAATGAAAGACCTAATTTCGTGAGTGCCGTTTGCACGGCAGTCACACTGAGCAATTCAACGCAAACCTTTCTGCGATGAAAATGTGAAAGACTGAATTATTATTATTTTTTAAAGAACTAATGGTCCACGTACTTTATTTGCAAGTAATTTATGGGTTCGAGTCTTAAAGCTGTAAATTGTAGTTTCATCCTTCTTATTTATAGTAATGAGAATACCCAAAACAAGAAAATTTACAAATAAATTAACCAACGCAAAACTATGCATACACCATTTAATGGCTTGACTCTGATAGAAACTACAAAAAAGCAATCTCGAGTTTATTCTATCGCTCATAAATGAGCCTTATTACAATACATGAAAAGAATAACATGAAAAGGCATCAAACGGATGAGATTCGCACGGGTACACAATTGAATGGTGTACCGGGCGAATCTCATCCGTTAGATGCCTTTCATGTTCATTTTCTTGTACCGGGCGAATCTCATCCGGCGTCAAATAACGAGGCTGAATACGAAGCACTTGTCTCCGGCCTAAAGATGGCAAAATACTTGGGTGCCGAGACAGTGCAAGTTTACATTGATTCACAGTTAATCGTGAACCAAATCAAAGATCAATACAGTCTGAAGGACCCAAGAATGGTGAAGTACTATGATATAGTTTGGGAGTTAATGAAGGAGATCGGCTCGGTTGAAATTGAGTGGGTTGGCCGAGAGCGAAACGCCCATGCGGTTGCTCTGGCTTCCCTAGCAACGGCTTGTGCGATTTCTCCCAACTGAACCATCCTCTTCGGAGAAATAGAGAACCCGAGCTGGATGAACGAGATTTATGCCTACCTCAAGCATGAGAAACTCCAGACAGACAAGAAGAAAGCTCACAGGATCATGTGCAAGGCCTCTTACTTCTATTTGGATCCGAATGATAAAATGTACCGAAGGTCATTCACTGGCCCTAACTTGAAGGTTGTCCACGACTCCCAAGTGGAAAGCATCCTCCGAGAACTCCACGAAGGAAGCAGCGGGTGCCACTCTGGCGGACGGCCTCTATATCTCCGGGCCCTTACTCAGAGGTACTGGTGGCCGAAAATATTGAAGAAGACATCTGAAGAGTACGCCAAGAAATGCGAGCAATGCCAAAAACACGCCTCTCATCTGCTACAGCCTGCCGAAGCCTTACACCCTATAACCCTATATCCGAAGAGTACGCCAAGAAATTGTTCGTATGTATATATATATTCAAGAGGAAACTTGTTTGATGTTTCTCGATGCATGTATTCCATGAAACAACGTTTCGAAAATAACAAGAAACATTAGAGATTAAAAGATATAAGGAATTAAAAAATGACAAGCATGATGAAAAATAAACAAGAAGTTTGAGACAAAGGGAGTAAAAGTTAGAATCAAAGGATAATAAGGGAAATTTGAACGAACGTTTTTGAGGAGATATCAAGGTACTCTTAAAAAGTTGAAAATCCCAGAAGGAACTAACAAAATGAGACAAGAAAGAGAGAACTTGATCGGACGCCGAAAGAAAGACGTAGCAAGTATTACTGATAGAATAGCTAAATGAGCTGAACTCCTAATTAACCTCCTTTCTCTTGGCCAAATCTATTCAATTGGGTACCAATAATTTTAGGCATACTCCATTTTAGTTAATATCCATGTATAGATAAGCATATATGGTACATTGCGCTCTTCATTTAAAACGGGATTTGGTATATATTTTCAGTACGTTTCCCGTAAATTTACAAGAAATGTATTAATTTCATCTCAATTTCGAGTACGGTCCTTTGTAAACCATCCTTGCTTTTTTGAAATTGGTTACATTTTCAGTTTTCAAAAGCGACTCCAGCTTCAAATTCCGAAATGAAAGACCTAATTTTGTGAGTGCCGTTTGCACGGCAGTCACACTGAGCAATTCAACGCAAACCTTTCTGCGATGAAAATGTGAAAGACTGAATTATTTTTTTTTTTTTTAAAGAACTAATGGTTCACATACTTTATTTGCAAGTAATTTATGAGTTCGAGTCTTAAAGCTGTAAATTGTAGTTTCATCCTTCTTATTTATATTAATGAGAATAGCCAAAACAGGAAAATTTACAAATAAATTAACCAACGCAAAACTATGCATACACCATTTAATGGCTTGACTCTGATAGAAACTACAAAAAAGCAATCTCGAGTTTATTCTATCGCTCATAAATGAGCCTTATTACAATACATGAAAAGAATAACAAGAAAATGAACATGAAAAGGCATCAAACGGATGAGATTCGCACGGTACACAATTGAATGGTGTACCGGGCGAATCTCATCCGTTAGATGCCTTTCATGTTCATTTTCTTGTACCGGGCGAATCTCATCCGGCGTCAAATAACGAGGCTGAATACGAAGCACTTGTCTCCGGCCTAAAGATGGCAAAATACTTGGGTGCCGAGACAGTGCAAGTTTACATCGATTCACAGTTAATCGTGAACCAAATCAAAGATCAATACAGTCTGAAGGACCCAAGAATGGTGAAGTACTATGATATAATTTGGGAGTTAATGAAGGAGATCGGCTCGGTTGAAATTGAGTGGGTTGGCCGAGAGCGAAACGCCCATGCGGTTGCTCTGGCTTCCCTAGCAACGGCTTGTGCGATTTCTCCCAACTGAACCATCCTCTTCGGAGAAATAGAGAACCCGAGCTGGATGGACGAGATTTATGCCTACCTCAAGCATGAGAAACTCCCGACAGACAAGAAGAAAGCTCACAGGATCAGGTGCAAGGCCTCTTACTTCTATTTGGATCCGAATGATAAAATGTACCGAAGGTCATTCACTGGCCCTAACTTGAAGGTTGTCCACGACTCCCAAGTGGAAAGCATCCTCCGAGAACTCCACGAAGGAAGCAGCGGGTGCCACTCTGGCGTACGGTCTCTATATCTCCGGGCCCTTACTCAGAGGTACTGGTGGCCGAAAATATTGAAGAAGACATCTGAAGAGTACGCCAAGAAATGCGAGCAATGCCAAAAACACGCCTCTCATCTGCTACAGCCTGCCGAAGCCTTACACCCTATAACCCTATATCTGAAGAGTACGCCAAGAAATTGTTCATATGTATATATATATATGTATATATGTATATATACCGTGGGGTTGAAGTCCACACCTCCCGTTAATAAGAAAAAATGGTGTTTTTTTGTGTTGCAAATGTTTTTTGGAAAATCCGAGCCGTCCAATGTGTTCAGAAGGTGTTTTCAAGGGTCCACGCGGAAAATCTTCAAAAAAAATACCGGGATGGGCTTGATCCAAGCAGTTTTTCGCAAAAACTGTATTTATATATTTTTGCGAAAACTGCTTGGATCAAGCCTTTCCCGGTATTTTTTTTTGAAGATTTTTCGCGTGTACCCTAGAAAACACCTTTTGAACACATTGGACGGATCGGATCGTCAAAAAAATGTTCGGATCATGGAGGTCCGGAAACGGGATTCCCGCACTAGAACTGGATGGTATATATGTAAACTTGATACAATGACCTGATGTAAACTTGCTTGTTGTTGTTTTAATTAATAGTTTGGCCGTAGATCTGCGAACTGCCACGCTACATCAGGTCACCCAGGTTCCTAGGTTCCCATTTTAAGGTGTGTAAATCCCGAGGTAGGGTAGCCGTTTTTGGGTGTGGATGGGGTATGTACTTGGTGGCGTATGTGCCTTGTAGGAGATAAACAGTCAAATTATTAAACTAAACAATTCAAGTAATTGAGATAATATACAGATTATCTACAGTATAAATTACTCTACACTCTTACTCTTTTGGTCTACCTTACCTAGCATAACTACTCCTATTACACCTCCCACAGTATAAACAATGAATAGATTATTTAAATATAATTCTTCTACTTCTAACATATCATCAATGTCCTCCATACCAGATATAGTAAACGAAAAAGAACAAATCTACGAAAATTTAAACACAGAATTACACAACTGGAACATCCCAAAAATTTCCACAAACCAAATTTACCAGACTAGCTGGTTTGATGACAAGTTCAAAACTAGTCAGGTAGCAAAAACTTCAGAACAAATCTATGCAATTACAAAACAACAAGAAAAATGTGCTCTACTAAGTAAAGAATCTATTAACCAACACATTACCAAAGGATATAAATTTCTACATATAGGATTAGTACAAGTAGCCATCAAACCCCTAACACGAAGAGGTTTAAATTCTTCAATATTATTAGCATTACGAGATAGCAGATTCACAACATTTAGTGATAGCCTATTAGGATTAATGGAATCAAGTTTACATAATGGTCCAATTCATTTTGACTGTTATCCTGATTTACACTTAAGTCTAAATGATAAACACATATTAAAAGCACTAACTCTCAATCTCCAAACATCCGTAGCCATCACCCAAATGCTTGAAGGAAGTCATTCAATAGCCTTAATATACAGAGTCTATTACAAATGTACCAAAACTAATCTTAACATCCATGCTCTAGTAAAAAGTCCAAAAGACAAAACAGTCCTCATACAAAGTAGTACTACCAACGCCAACATTCAAGTACCAAAAACTATACAATGGAATGACATTCAAATACCTGGATAGCAGAAAATGAGAATTATCCTACAAACATACAAAATGACTCATTAGATATCGATTATATACAACAATATCTTGATGGAACGGTTCGTATCAGTTTTGATCAACAAAGAATCAATACCCCTTTCAAAATAAAGGAACTTAGCAGATGTAGTAGCTCCACTAGCATCCCCAGATTTGATACAAATCTTTTAGATAAAAAAACCAAAATTCAAAGGTGTTGAATCCTCCTCTCAAATTACCAAACCTTACTATACCCAACCACCATCTCAGGAATCCCCCCAATCTCCTACACAAACAGACTTTGAAGATGACGCACCTAGTCACATAGATAAAAATCTCCTTACAATTAACAAAATATATGAAATAAATATACAATATTTAATACAAGAATTTAGATCCGACAAAAATAAAACAAGACGAGCCCAATTCTACAAAGAATTTCCCCAACAAGTCAAGAATGATATTTATACAAAATGGTATGCATTTATGCAAGATATTAAAACTGATATACACCTCATAGATTATATTGACAATTATTATAACAAAATTAATACTATAACCAAAATAAAATGGCAAAAAACAGATAACACTTTTGTTTCTTCCAATCATCCTCCATTAGAAACAGTTTACTTAGACTACAGAGGTACCATAGTTGTTGCTGCCCCTTTTAAAATCCCTAGTGAGAAAGATACAGAAACCAAAAAATTAATTGAACAAAATAATTATACAAATCAAAGTCTACAAATTATAGGAAAACAGTTAGACAAAATAGAAACTCGGCTAGATGAATCTATAACACCCTCAACATCTTCTTCAAACCAACATGAAAAACCACTCATAAGTTTCCCTGAACAAAAAATCAAACCATTACTCACCCGTACTGAAAATATTGCTAAAATAGAAGAATTATTAAACAAAATTGAATTAAATCAAAAGAATTTGACACTCAAAAATGAAAGTGTCAGTACATTAACTCAATTACACGATACTGATTCTACAACAGATGAGGATATTACAACCATTGAACAACAATTTACAGAAACCAAAATTAATAAACTATACCATCCAAATACGCAAATTATTACAACCAAAAATTGGTATACAAAACCTACCCCAGTAGATCTCCAACTAGAAGATAGAAGTTTATTAAACCAATTTTCGGTTTCAGCTAACAAATTATATGAATGGAACATAGATGGACTTAGTGAACAACAAATACTAGAAAAATTAAATCATATGTCTATGGTAGCCAATACTTATCTTAGCACTTTTGACCATACCCAACCACAAGTTGTAGATTTGTTAACCACAGGATTCACAGGGATGTTAAAATCTTGGTGGGATAAATACCTGACTAATGACTCAAGAACTGAAATTAGAAATTCAATCCAAGTAGATGAAAATGGATTCCCAATATTTGATGAAGAAATTAATATGACTAGACATGATGGCATCAATACTTTAATATTTACAATTGTAAAACATTTTATAGGAACACCTAGTCATATTACTTCAAGAATCCATGACCAACTTAGCAACCTCCATTGTCCAACACTAAGTGATTTTAGGTGGTACAAAGATGTCTTTACATCTAGAGTAATGTTAAGAGACGATTGCACAAAATCATTTTGGAAAGAAAAATTTATCAATGGCCTCCCAAGTTTATTTGCACACAAAATTAGAGATGTTCTTAGCCAACCAACAGGAGCTATAGATTATGATAAATTAACTTATGGTGATATTATAAGTACAATTCAAAAAGAAGGATTACGTATGTGCATCGACATGAAAATTAATAGACAAGCACAAAAAGACAAAATCAAAGCTAAATATGAATTAGGAAACTTCTGTGAACAATATGGTATGCCTCCCATAGCCCCTTCTAGAAGAACAACCAAAACAACCTCCTCCACAAAACAAAAAGATAAATATATCCCAAACAACAAATATATCCCAAAAGACAAGTATTATGATAAACCAAAACATAACAAATACAAAGACAAACAAAACACAGAACCTAAAAAACAAAATATTAAGAACAATATTACATGCTTTAACTGTGGCAAAAAAGGCCATTATAAGAACACTTGCAAGGTAAAAGACAAAATCAATCAATTAGAAATCTCAGAAACAGATAAACTAGCTATATTAGAAATATTCAAAATCTCAAATCTACATAATGATAGTAATTCTGATTACATAAACTCTTCTTCCGAGTACCATTCCCTTGATTCCAGTAATGAAGATGACCAAATAAAATTCGGATGTAACAATACATGCTGTCAGCAACTCAATGTTATTACCAAAAATCTCCCTGAAGAAGAATTATTAATTGACCTAATCAGCAAAATTGACGACAATCAATTAAAACAACAATATATCAAAAAATTAAAAAATATGCTTAGTAACAAAAATAATGAACCAAAAATCACTAAACCAATTGTTAATCTAAATGAAACTTTAGAACGATTCCGTCAAACAAAAACAAATAAAGAATACAATATCAAAGAAAATATTGATATATTACAAGAAAAAATCACTATACTCCAACATGAAAACCAAAATTTTCAACTCCAAATAATCGAAATAAATAACAAATTACAACTTTTGCAATTAGCAAAATCATTTAATGAAGACCCTCCAGAACAAAATACTCCTGAAACATTACAGGAACAAACCACAGTTTCAATAATTAACCAACTTCATATTTCGAAATGGCATACAAAAATCGAATTAATTATAGATGACTTTAAAATACAGCTTGTAGCTTTAATAGACACTGGCGCTGACCTAAATTGTATTCAAGAAAACATTATTCCCGCCAAATATTATCACAAAACCAATGATCAGTTATGTTCAGCAACAGGAAGTAAATTAAAAATTCGATATAAATTGCCTAAAGTTTTAATTTATCAAGACCAAACTTATTTCGAAACATCTTTTGTCCTCACCCAAAATCTGACTAATCATGTTATTTTAGGTATCCCTTTTATATCTCTTCTTTATCCATTTATTACATCCAACATTAATATAACTGCTTCACCACTTGGCAAACCAATTACATTCTCGTTTCTATCTGCACAGGATTCTACTTATTTAAATCAATTACAACATTCTTCCATCCATATTTAACAAATTCATTTTGCAGATGAAGAAGAACATGCACTTCGGAGAAATTTCATTACCAATTTTCGCACAAGAATCTCAGCAAAAATTCCAATTACCTTGTTATCTAAGAAACATTGATGACACTCAGCAATGTCTCCTAGATAACATATGGAGTGCTACAAATGATCAACATCTAAAAAAATCCCTCGATGCATTAAGCATTTATTTTCAAAATCAAAATTTCTGTAAAACAAAACAATTTTTACTCTCCAATACCCAGGATGGAGTTTTCTCTAACCCATCTACATCTACTAATCCATTTCCTGTTTGCTACAAGAATTTACTTAGCAGGAATAACAAGCTCACGGATCACGTCAAGACGCTACAACAGCAAATCCAATACTTCAAAAGGCGTTCCTCTATTACCCCACTGGTAATAGCTGAGCATGGGCAGTCATCCCCACTGGATGATGGTGATAGCGTGTGTCAATTATTTTCCAAAACTTTAGCATTACCTAAAACAGCATCCTTATTACCAACTCAGCTCCCCACAGACATTATTACCAACATCCAACGCCAAGCACAACAACGCAGCCAACAATTTCATCAATTCCTTTTTCAAACATTGACCAAAATCGCTGGCCAAGACCCATTCCAATACCCTGAAATTCTTCCTGGCCTATCTTTTATTTGGGATACCCTTTATTACCAATATCCAAACTTAAAACAATGTCCAAAAACCAAACTCCATTGCCAACAAATCCCATTAGAAAGATCCAACTGTGAATGCAACCTCATTTATAGCATTCCAAAAGCATGTATTAATATGACCACTTTTCAAGATATTACTATCCCATATGAAAACCAACAAGTCAAAATTACACCCATGACCCTCCTCGATTACGGATTCCTTAAACAAATAATTTTTACACAGCCAGAACAAACCAACATCTTACCTCGCAGATTAGCCATCTGCATTCAAAACTGTTTTTCTATACCTTTCACAACCATTTGTCAAGCTATTATCCAAAGCAAAATGCCAGAATGGACATCTTTTGGTACTATTATCCCAGCCCAACATATTATCCATGTAACCTCTAGTCCAAATTACAACCCACATTATACTCCAAGCCAATTTCATTTAATGGGTTGTGAGACTCCAACCTGGAATTGTTCCAACCCAATATCCAGTCAAATTCAAAATTATATTGCATATCAAATTGCTAGTCACATTGGAGATAATGATATTTATACTCTCCAGCCTTATCAATTTAAATTATTTAGTGAAGATCCAATCCAAAAGATTCGGACCCTCAATTATTATGGGGAAGTTCCATTTCGTTTCCATACCTGCAACACTACAGCAGTACAAATTTTTGAAGATTATATCCAGCAAGAATCCGAAAATCATTATCATAATCCTGACGACACCGATTTTTGGGATAATCTTTCGGATGATTCCATGGCAAACATCAACAATGCAATGGACCCCTAACTCCATTATCACCAGAATTCCAAAAGCAAAACCAATTTTCCCTCCGTTACGAAATTCAATTTCAACGGATCAAACAAAAGACATCAGCAAGTGGAGCAATATCAAAAGTGCAATTATGGGATCAACTTTCCCCCAACATCAACAGCAACGCATGTGAAGAAACTCTTTCCCACCAAAAGAAAGTCTCCAAGTCAAAAAAGGAATAAAGTGCTCCTTACTTTCCAAATTACAATTATCAGAAAAGCAATTGACACAGTTGAAGACAAACTCAAATTATGAAGAAGCAACTCTTTCCCACCGTAAAGAGGACTCCCAAGACAAAAGAAGAATCATGTCTTTCTTTTCCAAAAGAGAACCCCTCAAGTCAAAAGTACAATGATGGCACTACTTTTCCACCGAAAAGTAAAGGTCTCTACAATAGCAAGACCAATTTTCCCTCCGCAAAATACGGGATTTAATAATTGTAAACAGGGTTCCTTATTCTATAAAAGGACTCTCAAGATCAGTAGTTAGACATCAGTTTTCATTACCACTCTTCTTCTTCTACTACTTCCCTCTCAACTCTGCTCTCCCTCTCACATCTCGACCCATCTCTCTCAACTCTTCCTCCCCCCATATGTACCAGTAGCTTCAAGTAAGCCTTTCAATTCAATACAATGATTTGAATTTACATTTTCAATACTGCTTTACTTACTGTCTTTATTATGGCCGGTTCTACCGCCCTTATTAAAGTATAATTAAAACAGAGTAATCAAAGTAGGCGGTCTAGACCAGCCATAATAGGGGGGGCGGAAGGACGAGTCTTAAGAGACATATTAAAGTATAATTAAAACAGAGTAATCAAAGTAGGCGGTCTAGACCAGCCATAAATCATGCATAATAATAAGGGCGGTAGAACCGGCCATAATAAAGACAGTAATTAAAGCAGTATTGAAAATGTAAATTCAAATCATTGTATTGAATTGAAAGGCTTACTTGAAGCTACTGGTACATATGGGGGGAGGAAGAGTTGAGAGAGATGGGTCGAGATGTGAGAGGGAGAGCAGAGTTGAGAGGGAAGTAGTAGAAGAAGAAGAGTGGTAATGAAAACTGATCTAACTACTGATCTTGAGAGTCCTTTTATAGAATAAGGAACCCTGTTTACAATCATTCTGATTTTGAAAAGTAAAACTAAATATGCTTCTTTTGACTTAGGTGTCATCTTTCGGTGGAAAAGAGAAATAATGTATTTCTCTTTTGATTTGAGGTCTTCTTTTTGTCAGATAATTGCTGTTGCTCTTCTTGCTTTTGCTGGAACCTTTCGTCTTTTGGTGGGAAAGAGAAATAATAATTGTTTTGCTGAATTTGCTCCACTTGCTGAAATGGTCTTTGCTGGAAAGCTTGATCCCATTATTTCGTTGTGGAAAATTTGAGGGAAAGTTGAAAGGTGGATCCCACCAATGATGATTGTTTTGCTGAATATTGCTTCCACTTGGTGATTGCTTTCTTGGATGACTTGCGATCAATTCATTTTGGATGATGAAGTTGGTAGGGAAAATGCATGGGAAAAAGGGAGTGGTCCCCATAATTGGCTTTTGATTCATTTGTCTTCCACTTGCTGATGATGATATTGGTGGTGGTTCTTATAATTGCTAGTAATTTGGTTAAGGCTGGGATAGTAATAATAATTTTTTGCGTAGTCGTTTGACTACCAATTCGAACCAGTAATAATCAGTTTTTTCATTGTCGTTGAAGAAAATGATTGTTTTATTGAGGGCTGGATGACTGAAGGCTGTTTTGTCATAAAAAGCAAGAAGATGATTCATGCTTTTTATCCAGAATTTGATATTTATTTTGGTATTGGGTTCTAAAAGGAAACGTGTCCAAATATGGTGTAATTGGTCACGGATACGTCTCCTTCTATTGAGCTCGTTCCAAGTAACTAATGGATTAATTAAAAGGGAAAGTTCAAGTTGATCATGATTCATTTTGCACACACTTGATTTTGTACTCACGCTTTCACCATCATCCAGTGGGGATGATTGATTCTCAGCTATTATCAGTGAGTGATAATAGAGGTAATGCTCTTGAAAAATAGTAATACCTAACCCTGACCCTGCATCAGAAAAAGAAAATTAGTACTCATAATTCATTGGGGTCTTGAGAGTCTTGAAATAGAGAATCGAATGGATTTTGTTCTGGCGTTGAGGAAGTAGATGCTTCTGTGTCTTGACTCTGACTAAGCATGTCTGTAGCAATTTGGAGTAATGCTTTGCTTGCTTCTTGATTTGGATTTTGAGCAGCTTGCTGTATGAGTTGTTGAGCGAATTTGATTATTGTTTGATTGGGTGATTTTGGAGGTGGGGAGCTTGTAGTAGGACTACCAAGCTTGATGTTGGAAATCATATATGGTGATGGTGGTCTGTCGAGGATCTGGACTGGTTTTGGGACTTTTGTTTTGAAGTCGTTTTGGACTTGATCAATAACTTGCTGGATATTGAACTTATTCCACCATTTGACCAAGAATTGGCGGCAGACAAGATTATCGGAGATAACATATTTCCATCTGAAAATCCAAGCAACTTTATATTTTGCAATGAAGAGGAGGAGTTTAGGAAATTGATTTTGATGAGAGTTTAATTTTTGTTTGGAGTAGAAGTAATCAACTTGGTCACGAAGACTTGGTGGGATGATATCATTACTGGCACCCATTTGAGACCACCAGCGGAGAAACAAAGTAGGAAATGGAGAATTAAAATTTTGATCAAACTGGAAGAACCAAGAATGGGAGAATTTTGAATTTTCATGAAGTAATGCATAAGACCAAGCATTGATGTAATCATAATAATTAAAATATAAGTTATTATTTGGTAGTGGCTGGAGGTTGGAGGGATGACCCCAATCGGAAATACTGATTATTTTGTGGATGTAAAATGATTGGTAATTGATGACTTCATTATCTTTTGGGTCATAAACTTGTTTGAAGACAACAGAATGAGTATGCTCAAGAATGTTTTTATAATAAGAGATGGATTTGTCTGGATTATGAGGAATAAAATGCCAGTTTTCCGGGAAATAATGTAGAGCAAGATCATTTGGATTTCTGATATGTTGAAAAGATGGTTCTATATAAAATAGGTTTTGTAATTGGGTTTTGGCAATGTAAATAGTTTTTGCTGGCATAATTGGCTGGGAAGAGGTTGCTATAATTTGGTTAACTGGGGTGTAATTTTGGGTAATTGGTGGGTAAGCTAATGAAGAACTAGACTCGTATTGTCTTTTTGGTGTTGGGTTAAGGACTTGGTATCTATTGACTAGTTCAATAGGGGGAACAGCCATAGTGCTAGTTGTGAGAGCTAATTGTTTTTGTGGTGTTGTTGCTATCTTGCTATCTTTTTTGTTCTTTTCTGCCATATCTGCAAAATTAATTTAATAAGAATTCTCGTGTTAGAAAATCAGGAACTGAATTTTGCTCACCTTTAATATATTCTATATCAAAGTGAAAAATACTTAATATTGATTGCCAGCGGGCAAAAATTTGTTTGCTAGCCACATTTTTTACATCTTGTTCTAAAACATGCTTAGCACTTTTGCAGTCAATTCGAATTAAAAATTTTTGGTTTAAAATATCATCTTGAAATTTAGAGATACATAATACGAGTGCTAAAATTTCTTTTTTAATAGTACTATAATTATTTTGCGTTTTGTTCCATATACCTGAATAATATCTAACTATTTGTTCAGGAGAAGTTGAATTGATTTTTTGTAAAAGAATGCCTCCATATCCTATGTCAGAAGCATCTGTTTGTATTATTTTAAACGAGTTTGTTGTTGGAATCCCTAGACATGGTAATATTTTGACATATGTTTTGATCTGCTGAACAATACTAGTATGTGTTGGTGTCCAGGCTGGTGGATTGTTATTTAGTCTTTCAAATAGTGGTTGACATATTGGTCTGAGATTTTTGTAAAATTCTGACACATAATTTGGGGATCCTAAAAATCTTTGTAATTGGTTTTTATCAGTAATTTCATCCGGAAATTTGTCAGCAAATTTGATGGCCCTATCAATTGGTGTTATAGTGGATTGATATATATTATATCCTAAAAATCGAATTTTTGTTTGAAATAGTTTAATTTTGGGGGCCGAAACTACTAAGCCATTGTGTTTGATGGTTTGTAGAAAGGATTTTAAATGTTTCCAATGTTCGTCTATTGTATTAGAAAAGACGAGTACATCATCAATGTATGTGATAATAAAATGACTAAATGGATTGAATATATCATTCATTATATTTTGAAATTCACTAGGAGCATTTTTTAATCCAAACGGCATTACATTCCATTCATAATGTCCGAAAGGGGTTGTAAAGGCAGTTTTGTATCTGTGTTTTGGATGAATTTGTATTTGCCAGAATCTACTTTTAAGATCGAATTTTGAGAATATTGTAGCATTATGTAATCTATTAATGAGGTCTTTTTTGTTGGGAATTGGGTATCTGATCCATTCTAAGGCAGTATTTAGTGGTTTATAATTGATCACGAGGCGAGGTACTCCTCTTTCTATTTCAGCATTTTTGTTGACATAGAAAGCTGGGCAAGACCAAGGTGATTTACTTTTTTGGATAATATGGTTATCAAGTAATGTTTGAATTTCTTGTTTACAAGTTTCCATTGTTTCTGGATTCATTTGAATAGGTCTGGATTTTGTTGGTATATTGCTTTCTTTGAAATCTTTGGTATAAGGTAAAGTAACTATATGTTTTTTGCGATGCCAAAAAGCACTGGGTATATTTGAACATATTTCTGTTTCTAAATGATACTTGAATTTATCTATTTGTTGAATTAAGTCATTATTTGTAAGTTGTTCTTCTATTTGTTTATATTTTATTTCGTTTTGGAGATAGTGTAATTGTTGAGTTTTCTGTTGTAACAGTGTCAATTGTTTTAATTCTCGTTTTTCAGATGGTTTTAGGAATTTGAAAGTTATTTCTTTCCCCAAGTGTGTTGTAGTTATACCAATATTATTTGTTGTGAAAGGGTATATCATACCAATAAAAGGTAAACCTAGAATTACATTGTCTGTCATGTTTTTAACTAAAATAAAAGATGTTTGGAAACATACATTATTTTGACAAATATGTACTTTGGGTAATTTGTATTGAATATCCATTTGGCTACCATTGGCAGATACTAATTGTTCAATTGTTTTATGATAATATTTTGTGGGTATTAACCCTTCTTGAATACAATTCATATCTGCTCCAGTATCTACTAGCGCAACTGTTTCTATTTCCATATCATGAATTTTGAGGTTGATATAAGTATTCCATCGTTGAATTGAAATTATATTTGGTTCTGCTAGAAGATTGTGGATATTATTTTTATAGCTTTTTATTTCATTGGTTCTAGAGTGACATCGTGTTTGGTTATTCTTGGAGTTTTGGATAGTCTCATCATATTGTTTTATTTCCTTAATTTGTTTTTTGACTTCTTTTATCTCATGTTGAAGTTCTTGTGAAGTAGTGTCACGTGTTTTGTTTACTTGTGTAATTACATTTAAAGTTTCTATTACTGGTTCTGGTTGTGTGATAATTTGACTATTTGCCAGACTTGGGTTATTTTGATTTATGTCCTCATAATCCTGATTTAAGATTATAGGTTCTATTTTGTGAAGATTTGGTAATATTTCTTTCAATTTTTGAGTATAGAGTAATTTTAGTTTTGGATCTTCTAGTCTATTGATTAGTTCAATTAGCATATCTTTGTCATTTAATTCTGGGATTGTTGTTGTTGTACATAACTCCTTGGTTGTCGTTTTTTTGTTTGTTAATATGTATATTTTCAATGTAATCTAGGAATTGAATATCCGTTTTATTTTGATTTAGCAAATTTTGCCATTGGGAGAAAATATGATATTGCTCCTTTTTAGTAAATAATTGTCGATAAGCCTTTCAACAACAATATATATGTATATATATATACATATATATGTATGTACATATGTACATATATATACATATGTACATATATATATATGTATAGATATGTACATATGTACATATATATACATATATATATATGTACATATGTATATATGTACATACATAAGTATATATGTACATACATATGTATATATGTACATATATACATATGTATATATGTACACAATTTCCTTCACATAAGGGTCCCTTATGGGAGCCAATATGCGGACCAATCAATCCCAGCCCTTGGATGAGATCCAAGGGCTCAAATTTAAAAGAGGAACACGCGGGTTAAAACGGCTTACGGGTTGACCCATTAACGGGTCGCGGGTTAAAAATCAGTAATCGGGTTAAAACCCTTCCCCAGTCATTTTTCCCCAAATCGAAAAGTGCTCCCACGCTACTCTCTCTCTCTCAACGAAGAAGAAGAAGAAGAACCAGGTTCGATCTCTCTCTCTCTCTCTCTCTCTCTCTCGCTCGTTCTTGTTCTCTCTCTCTCTTGTTCTTGTTCTCTCTCTGTGTAGACGATTTTGTTCGAAAACCTAGGGTTTGTTCGGAACTCTAGGGTTTCCATACCCAGTTACGATTTTGTTCGAAAATCTAGGGTTTCCATACCCAGTTACGATTTTGTTCGAAAATCTAGGGTTTCCATACCCATTTTGATTTCGAAAAATGGGTTTGTTCGAAAATCTAGGGTTTCCATACCCATTTACAATTTTGTTCGAAAATCTCGTTTTCTCTATCTGTGTAAACGTTATCATGACATGTTTCTCTATTTGTTATTAGCTTTGAAGAACTAGGGTTTCGAACAGTAACAAAATTTGTTGAACCCCTGTTATTAGCTCAAAATTTGGGTGTCTAATTTTTGGTATTGAACTGAAATTGAACATTTTCTAGTAGAACTTTATGTTTTGATGTGAATTCTGAAATTGTACATTTTCTTGTAGAATATAGTTTGATGTGAACATTTTCTGAAATTGAACATTCTCTGGAAAAATTTTGTGTTTCCTGTGAAGTCTGAATAGCAAAAGTTGTAGAAGGTTTTTCTGGTTACTCACTTAAAAATATGACTCTATGGGGAGTATGGAATTCTGGTAACATCTTGGCTAACATCTTGCCTTCCAAATTTCCAAATGACTAAAAGTTGTTTATCAAGTTTTGTATTTGATTTTTATTTGTGACCAAGATAATCCATGAGTAGGCATTGCTGCTTTCTGCCAGTTCTTGTTTCCCTTCTTGTTTAGGTTTCGATTGTTCTCTTAGCATTGTTTTTTGTTCTTGTTGATCTCATTCCTATGTAGCAATGCCATATTGGGTTGTTTTCATTGGTCGTAATCCTGGAATTTATGCAACTTGGGAGGAAGCCAAAGTCGAGACTAACCGATACTCGGGGAGCGTGCATAAAAGGTACAGTACGTACGATGAAGCAGAAGAAGCATTGTTAAGGTTTCACGAGGATGAATTCAGAAAGCGAACGGCTCGATCCCAACATCAAACCAACGTTGGTGCTTCCACTTCGGCAAATCAATTCGTAGTGGAGTGCGAGGCCAATGTTTCAACTTTGGCCTTTTTTGCGACTTTCATTGTAGGTTTCATCGCTTGTATTTTGGTGGCACATTTATTTGGTTCGGAATGAAGTAGTAGATGACATAATAGTTTAGGCAGTAGTTGACAAGATGATTCCTAGTTTTGGAAGGCCACGTTTGGTGGTTGCCTATTATTTTGTCAATGAACACGTTTGGTGGTTGCCTAGTTTTGGAAGGCCACGTTCGGAATGCAAATGTATTTTGTTTACCCTATCTTGTTCATAGTAGATATGTTATTAGAAAATGTATTTTCATTGCTTGTTTGTTAGTGTTGGTTTAAAGCTCATTAACCTGTGGGTTTGGCAGGAATCATCAAACAGATTGGGCATGCGTGAGGATGTCGTGTACCATTGGCCATTGGCCATAAAAATTGGACATAACAAACGATTTGACTAATAGAAAATCTGTTTTAAGAACCCATTATTGATACCTGAATCGTACAAATGCAGCAAAGAGGAAACCAAGGAGTTACCTCTCAAGTTCAACACAATCAATCTTTCCCAATTGACCAAGAGCAAAACTCAAAGGGAGTATTCCAAAAAACAACAAGAGTATTCCATATATCATTGACTCTTTTTTCTTAAAATGAACCTTAAATATTTGCAATACAGGCTCAAGCACTTTCATTATGCCGTGACACATAATAGACTCACACCGTGAACTGTCCAAGTATAAAACACTTGTGCAACAGCCATTTGTATAATTCTAAAAAAAGAGTGCTCATTATCACCCTGAAATGCATAAAAGAAAGCAGGGTAGTCCAACATTTGTTGAACCCCACCTCCAACAGAAGAAGCATAATTCTAAAAAAAAATTGGCAGGGTCCTATTGTTTTTTGGCCATTCCCGACGTCACCGCGTCTCAATTCAACAGTCAACAACAACAAATACAGCAGTAAGCACCTACATCATCCGATATACATCAACCAAATTTAACCAAAACTCTCCAAATTCATAGCACATCAACATGATAGCCAAAACACAAGTCTAAAAAGTGAATAGATTCATAAGTCTCCAAAAACAAAATATTTGTATGATAAGTTGTATCAAAGACCGCCACGTCACCAAAATATTTGTATGACTTCCTCATCGTAGCATCGGCCCAAAAACAATGATACAAACTCCCCTTTTGATCTGGCAAGATTGAAAACGTAAAACTGGAATTTTTTTCTTGTTGGGCCTCGAAATACTCAACCAATAACTCTGCATCATGTCCCTCTACCATTTTCCTTTTATCCCTTTGAGCATTATAAAGATCTTGTTGTGAACATCCAACATTTTCCAGACCTCCAGCTTGCATCTCCAAAATACTCATTTGTTGGTGCGTCGGAACATTTGCATCGCCTAGTTGTTGTGTCAAAGCTCTTTGGGCAGCTGACATTTTACGATGAGATGGGAGTAAATGCACCTTCTTTGGTGTGGCAAGAGTATGGTTATGACTAGCGACGAATTGGCTGACCGCAAACCCCTCACCCCGTTTCACAACTGTCATTTTTGCACTACAATTCTCTCTTGTCAACCCCCGTTTCCGTGTAGTGTTTTCAGAAACATTTTGAGTATACTTTTTGGCCCTCACCCCTTCTTTGTGACAAACAAATTCCTTCCTAATGGTATGGCCGCCCTTACCCAACTTGCTAGAATGGATTCGAACACTAAATCCAGCTTCTCTGGCATAATCATTGTAAAAGCTGTGAGCGTCTTCCAAACTAGCAAACACCTGATCATTCTTCGGTGTCAAGTCGTCCTTCACTTGAGGAGTGTAAACAACATCGGAAGAAGCTCCAGAAGATGCACATGGTTGTAATGGTGATGGTGAGTACAGTGCATCTCGCAAAGACTGCATTCTGAAAATAAAAAACAACCAACTTTGATCAATAAAGTCACAACTCTGGGCAAATTCAAGTAACACTAACTAAAGTATCTCCTAATTAGGTTGTCTAATTTTTCAGTAACAAATTATGTAATGTATAATTAGGAACTTTTATTTTCCAGTAACAAATTACGGTTGGCCACCATAAACCCCATTGGGGAGGTTGGGGAGGTTCACATTATGGAATTTTCTTCAACACATTCGACATTAAACAATGCTGAAGACTATGCTGAAGACTAAGCCCCTGTGTTTAGCACCATAAACAATGCTGAAGAGTAAACAATGGAATTATCTAAAAGATTGTTGCAAGTCCACAAGATTGTTCAAAGCTAATAACAAACTTCACCCAAGCAGTAACAGGTCATTGATTGTTCAAAGCTAATAACGTACAAGGAGACAGGCTTAAACAAATTACAAAGACTCATTTTGAACAAGGTCATTGATTGTAACAACAAATGTTCAATTTGAGAGACAAAATACCGAACGCTAGTTTTTCAAATCGATTTTGTTCGAAAATCTTCCTTTTCGAAAAAAAATGGAGTCAGAGAGAGAGAGAGAGAGATCCGAACAAACCCATTTTTCGAAATCAAAATGGGTATGGAAACCCTAGATTTTCGAACAAAATCGTAACTGGGTATGGAAACCCTAGATTTTCGAACAAAATCGTAACTGGGTATGGAAACCCTAGAGTTCCGAACAAACCCTAGGTTTTCGAACAAAATCGTCTACACAGAGAGAGAACAAGAACAAGAGAGAGAGAGAACAAGAACGAGCGAGAGAGAGAGAGAGAGAGAGAGAGAGAGAGAGAGAGAGATCGAACCTGGTTCTTCTTCTTCTTCTTTGTTGAGAGAGAGAGAGTAGCGTGGGAGCACTTTTCGATTTGGGGAAAAATGACTGGGGAAGGGTTTTAACCCGATTACTGATTTTTAACCCGCGACCCGTTAATGGGTCAACCCGTAAGCCGTTTTAACCCGCGTGTTCCTCTTTTAAATTTGAGCCCTTGGATCTCATCCAAGGGCTGGGATTGATTGGTCCGCATATTGGCTCCCATAAGGGACCCTTATGTGAAGGAAATTGTATATGTACATATGTATATATGTACATACATATGTATATGTACATATATACATATGTATATATATATATATATACGGGGAGGCTCCAGTCTGGGATCCCGAAAATCCCGGATTGAAGCATTTTGAAGCCCTTCCCGATATTATTTTGACGATCCGAGTCGTCCAATGTGTTCAAAAGGTGTTTTCCAAGTCCCACGCGTGAAATCTTCAAAAAAAAATACCGGGAAGGGCTTGATCCACGCATTTTTTCGCAAAAACTACATATTTACAAAATTGCGTGGATCAAGCCCTTCCCGGTATTTTTTTTTGAAGATTTCCCGCGTGGGCCTTGGAAAACACCTTTTGAACACATTGGACGGTTCGGATCATAAAAATTTGATCCGGAACTATGAGTTCCGGACTCTCTAGTCCCGGACTAGAGAGTTCCTTTATATATATATATATTCAAGAGGAAACTTGTTTGATTGTTCTCTATGCATGTATTCCATGAAACAAGTGGGTGGAGGCCGAGCCCCTAATCACCATAACTGCGGCTGATGTGGAACGATTCCTTTGGAGAAACATTATCTCTCGCTTCGGTGTCCCTTATGCGATCATTTCGGATAACGGGACCCAATTTGTCGCCGAAGCGATCGAGAAACTTTGCAAGAAGTACAATGTTAGGATCTTCCACTCTTCGGTATCGTACCCACAGGGAAACGGGCAAGCCGAAGCGTCAAACAAAACCATATCGGCTGGAATCTAGAGATGCTTAACCCTAAAAGGGGTAAGTGGGCCGAAGAGCTCCCAAAAGTTTTCTGGGGCTATCGAACCACACCCCAACGTTCAACTGTCCGAACGCCATTCTCCATGGCATTTGGCATGGAAGTTGTTCTCCCACTAGCCACCCTACTCCCAACAGCGCGGACAGAACGCTTCGATGTCCCGACCAACGATGAGAACATGGACAGGGAGCTCGACCTAGCTGAAGAGCTTAGGGAAGAAGCACACCTGAAACATGCCTCTTATCAACAAGAGGTCGCTCGGGGATACAACAAAAATGTCCGGATGAGGCCTTTCAATATAGATGACCTTGTCCTCCGAGAGGTGGTTCAGAAGTCCAAGAAGACTAAATTCAAACCGAACAACGAGGGCCCCTTCCGAGTGGTTGCAAAGGCCGAACACGGGTCCTACAAGCTAGCAGAAATGGACGGCACACCTATCGGCAACCCCTGGAATGCAACCAAGCTTAGGAAGTTTTATGCTTAGTGAATTTTGTTAGAAGAAAATACATTTGGGCTGCTTGTTTTGCCCCATTGTTATGGTTACTTACAGTGTTCGGCTATTGAATGAAAAGAGAATTTTTCGCTACGACTATTGCCTATTTCGATTACTTTGTCACAATAACCATCAAGGACCGGTGTTCCTACTAACACTTCGGGAAAAACTTAGTCCCGGCGCCAGGGTTTTCATATCATTTCTCTGATTGGTCCTGAGCAGGGGCTTGCTTGACCGACCGGGTGACTTAAAATAAAGACGCGTCCCAAGCGTAGGACTCTCGACCGGTGTAGCATAATATCCGGAAGTACCGGAGTCGAACCACAAAGACGGACGAACATGTGCAGGACTCAAAGATGACGGGTTCTAGTTTGACCTGGCTCTTAGGTAGCCACCCCTTGTTCAATGAGATTAATTTACTAACTAAATTACCCAACTAACTTAACTAAATATGGATTCGAAAAGGAGAGTACAGCCGTGGGAACCCAGCGTCCGCAACTAGCCTAACCAATGTTTACTCGGGCCACAATTATACATTTTATTGATTTTAAAATAGGAAAAAGAATCCCTAACAAATGCGCACCACCTGTCACCAGATTCCGTGCGCATTCGAATTTCGGCGATGCCTGGGTTTTGTTTGTTAGAAGAGTTTTCGTCTTCTAAAATTGCTCAAGAATTAAATTAATTCGAACCCGAGGTAAGAACATTAGTCAAACTAGCCACGGAGCGCCTTCGCCCCGCGGCCGCACTCTATAAAACTACTCGCTCATGATTCTATTAAACGCAGCAATAATATTAACCCTAGATCTAAACATGCTTCAAACAATTGAAATAAATAAAACACGATACCAAATATTTGCAGCGAGAGAACGGATGCGAAGAACAAGAAATCAAAACTGGAAATCCTGAAGAACTTGAATTAAACTTGAATTTGAAATAATCCTGAAAAACCAGCAACCAAAGTTAAGAAAAATAAAACCTAAGTTATGAATGTGGAACATGTCTATCTAACCCTAAATCGAGTTAAGAGGGTATTTATATGGAATCCCTTGCTAATTATAATTAACATCCAGAAAAACGAAATAACTTCACGTGAAACCCAAAACGCCACCGTTCCATAGCCGAGATAAGCTCTCGGTAGCGCTACACCAAAAATGGTGTAGCCCTCCCTAACTCCTTACACGTCGTTTGACCAGCTGGCCTCAAAGTTGACCACTAAACCTCTCGGTAGCGCTACACCTATTTTGGTGTAGCGCTCCCCAAGGCTCTGTTCACTTTTTTTGCTCCCTTTTGTGCTACCATTGAGAGCTCTGGCAAATTTCTGTAGCGCTCGCGATGGTTCTAATCACTTCCACGCGAAATTAACTTCAACACTTAGTCTCCACAGCTTTGCTCACTCTCGATCCTCCATCACGGCGTTCAAGTCTTTGCAATCCAATCTTGGCGCTAAAACAGCCTTATTTTTCTGAAAATTAACAAAAACACAAAAACATACCAAAGCAACGCATCAAGTGGAAAATAGGGAATAAATTAGACAACAACGTGTTAAAACTACCCTATTTAGGCACTTATATCTACGATACTGCGTGCCTATCAGGGCTATCAGTGGAGAATTTTTCCAAGTGTTGGAAAATTTTCATTCCATTTCGTTTTGCTTCGGTTCCAATCCGAGCAATCATTTCTCTGATTGGTCCTGAGCAGGGGCTATCAGTGGAGAATTTTTCCAAGTGTTGGAAAATTTTCATTCCATTCAAAGTTGCATCGGTTCCAATCCGAGCAACTACTTCCTCTAATAAGAACCAAGCAGGGGCTATCAGTGGAAAAAATTTCCAAGTATTGAGACAATGTTCATACATCAGTAAAATTACTACTTCGGCACAAGCCGAGCAACTGCTTGCCCAACTTGTCCCGAAGCAGGGGCTATTAGGAGGATAGCTTCCTCGGAAACATTGAGAATTTTTTCTAAATTACAAAAAGGTTTTCATACCAATCACTAAGAGCATATTGCACGCATGCAAACGATAAAAACATTCATTTAAAACAAAACTTTCACCACTTCGGTGAAACCGGAGCATGGCAGGGTGGTACTTGTTCGGTGCCATCTCCATGAGAAACCTGTTTTAAATATTACAACCACTGGAACGGCAAAATCCAACAGTTCGGATCCGTCCAGACAAAACATTAAAAATTAAAAGTTTTAGAGAACCCTATCCTAAGGGGTTGTGTTGATGGTCTCATCCGCTTTGTTCTCGGATGGAATCTGTTCGGAAGAAGTGTTTTCATCTATGGTCTTCTCAGCAAGAGTTTCATCTACTGACTTCTCGGTCACCAAAACTTCGTCTGGAGATAGAACATCTTCAGATTCCTCATCATCGGGAATATCCTCGGCAACAGGGGAATCAGGCATCTCTGGAGCCTCACGCCTTGGATCTTCGGCAGAAACTCCGAAGATATCACAGCAATGTAGATATCCCTTGCCGAAACCTTTTTGTTCACCATCCTTTACAATCTTCAGAATGTCTCCAGCATAAGCCTCCCCGGCCTCGGCGAAACCGGCACTATGAGCCTCCTGTTTCGCCTCCTCCAGAGCCTTCCGATGCTCGGCTCTTACCTGCTCAAGCCGTCGGTCGGATCTCTCCCTCCATTCTGCCAGCTCCTTCTTCAACCTTTCATTCTCTGCTCGGAGCTCGTCAGCACGGGTCTCGGCCGTTTGCACTTTAGCTTGAGCAGCATCTGCTCGGCTTTTATATTTTTTGGCCATGCCGTTGAGCTCCAGCACTTGATCGTGCAGCCTCAGCATGGACTGCCCGGTCTGCAAACACAAAAACAAAAGCAAGAATTAGTAAACAAGTATTTCAAATACAAAATTCAGGAGTTCGGGTATGAAGATTTACTTGCACTATCAATGCAGAGCAAATGGTAGAGGTTGTCCTCCAGCTTGCTCAGGACCATAGCCATGTCATTTTTCAAGGCAAAAGCAGGGAGGAGGCCAAGACCCAGACGGGAGTCGGCATGAACACTGTCGGTGTTCATAATGCTCCTCCCCTCGGTATTGATCAACGCCGGAGACCATGGCCTTGTCAGCACCTCAATTTTCGGCACCTTTTTGCTCGCCTGGTTAACCCCTCCCAACAATCCCTCTGAGTCCCCAGGCAGCGAGGTGCCATCTCTCGGCTTCTTAGCCGCTCTCTCTTCTTCGGAAATGGAGACCCGGCTTCGTCCGGCGGATGGATCCTTTGCTGGAACGAACCCTGAGCTCGGCTTCTCCCTTCTCTTCGAAGGAGCCTTCTTGTTTTTGGCTGCCATTTCAGCCAGCCTCGCAGTGAGGTCAATCTTCGGCGGCATGTCTTCTTGGGATTCTAGGGGATCGGGAGAGGGGCGATCTACGGGAATCCTCTCTTTCCCTCGGAGCTCACCGACGGGTCGAGCCTCGAGGTTACCTCTCTCTTCTGCAGATATCAAAGTCGGACCAGAATGGGTCCCAGCAACACCCTTCCCCTTCCTCTGCTTCCGAGCCTTTGCTGGCTTCTTCTTTAACTAGCACCTGTAGGTCGGCAAGTATCCGAGGACCTCGTGAGCAAGGCGTCCGGTACACTGATATAACTGATGCGCTCTCTCAGTATCGGCGCGAGTCTTCAGACGCCGAGTGATCGGTGAAGGACCTACAAAATGCAAAAATGGGTCAGAAAATCTCAGCAAAATATTATTTACAAAAATAAAGAGAATAAACATTGACAGGAATTAACTGTGATTGCCCCGAAGGGTTGGCACAGGAAAAGGATCTCCGGTCACTGGAAGACAATAGTTGCCCGAGACCATGACAAGGTGATCTGAAAAACAATCAGAGTCCGGGAGGTGTTCTACAATCTGTCTCTTCTTCGGCCTAGTCATCAAGAAATATCTGCCGAACTTCGCGTTCCGGGACATGGCGTATATTTCAAACAGGTCCCATACCCGGAGATCGAGATTATCCCTCAATTTTAGCTCGTAGGTGGAGTTGATTACCCGATAACTGTTGATCGTCAGTTGGTCGGGAGAAAGGAAATAGGTATTTAATACCGCTCGAATGAATATGTTCATGGGGAACCGGACACCACCCTCAGTGATCGCCATAAGCGGGACGATTAGATGGTTGGGACCGTAGCTCGGGACCATCCCCTTCAGGATGAGTGTTACCAACACCCCCTCCGGGATATCATACTTCTCCACGAACTTGGTGTACCCAACCTCACCATTCGTGAAGTAATGGAGGTAGGGACACGAGGGCTCTTTTTTGTTTCCACTACTCGAGGCTGCTCCGGATGATTTGCCCTCTCCGGACCTAACGACACCAATCTCGGCAAGTATAGCCTGCTCTACTTCCTTTGCTGCGTCCGCATCTTGTTCGAAGCCAACACTCGTCGCATGCTCGGTGCTTGTAGTTGTTGCTGTGGTGGAAGGTCCCCATTCCGAACGATCTTCTAACTCGGTGGCGTCACTATCGTCTAGGAATCCATCCGAGATATCCCCTTCTTCCTCTAAGTCAATGGGCTCTTCGACCACAGGGTCGGGGTTCCGCGGAATGGATTGAAGGGGCCTCTCATCTACGGGCTTACTGAAACCATAGTCCATCGGTACGATCTCTCGGCAAGGGTTTATCCGAGCTCTATACTTATGGAGGAGGTAAGCAATATGAGAAGCGGCGGTGCTGGAGGTCTCGGATCCTAAGCTCTCGGAATTTGAAGAGATCTCAACGACTGGTGGCGCCAGACCTAACAAAAGAATGCATGGTGAAAGACCATTAGCTATTTGCAGTGGGTCCTAAAACCAATGCCGAACAACCTATCCCTCGGCGGCCCACCAGACGTTTGAAATCCCAGATTAACAAGATGCACGTGTGAGGTGACATCCCTCGGCGCCCGTGGCCGAGGGGGGATGTTCTACATCTAGGCCTTTCGGCGTCATCTTCAACCACAACGATGGATCGAAGATGACTGTTCATCTTCAACCTCAGAACCCAGAAACCCCAAACTCAGAAAACGCAGAGAAAAGCATGCAGAGATTCAACAAAAGACAAGAAAAACTACAGAATATCATCAAAACGAAATGGGGATGAAGTTTTACCTGAAGATCTGGAGCAAAACTTGTTGCTGCGACTTCGATTCATGAGAAAAGCTCCAAGAAGTTAGAGAGAGAAGGTCTGGGGTTCAAGAGGCTAGAGCGAGAAAGTGTTTTTCCATCTCTCTTCGCAGTATTTATAGAGGCAGACGGAATTCGAAAATTAATGGCTGAGGGCGGGAAAATCTCAGACGATATCAAGGAACCCGGATCGGCGTGTACTTGGCCAGCAGGAGTGTGACACGTGTCCAGATGGACGGTTCACCGTAGCACTCCCCTTCAATACGTCAGCATTACGGAGCGACATGACTACAGCTGTCACATCGCCACTGAAACCCTACTCGTAGGAGACATGTGGCGGGCTCCGGATGGACAGGAGGACGGCGATGGCAGGGAATCTAATAATGAGCCTTATCTCGAAGAATGAGGCTCGGATTGAACCCTGCTCGGCACCCGAATATTCAAAACCTCGTGTGGAAAGTAAACCGCACGGAGGGATCAAGGGGCTATTGTAGGGGTCCGGATATACCGAGCGCCAGGCTTGCAGGTAGAGACACCTCTTTCTAGTCGCCGAGAGACTATCATTGATGGACTCTTTGGATAAATGATTCAACACACTCAAAAGGAACAGAGTGGGGCTTCGGCCCACTGCCTCGGCACATACTGAGACCTATCCTACACCTAATTCATTTGTGACCTTTCATGGTTAATACCAAAAGACCTCGGGGCGTACCCGAAGGGTGACCTAAACGGACTCCATGACACGAGAATGTTCCGAGAGGTCAAATGCTGAGTCAGCAGAGCAGTTAATGCGGCATGTGCCCGTAACAAACCATGATCATGACAGATGACGTCATCCGAACGGTTATGACACGTGTAACGATTCCACTGGATGCATATGCTCACAGTATATTCCTTCGGGCTCGTCATCGTGACGTCAGCCGAGCGGTTGAGTCACGTGACGATCACAGCTGTGCTTGGAGGACAAGCCAAGGCTCACCTATAAAAGGTAAACTCGATCACTCAGAAGAGGTACGCACAACTCTCCTCTAAAAACCCTAGATCTACACTTCATCTTCTTCCATTACTTACTTGACCGTCGGAGTACCGTTCTGGACTCAACGGTCCAGTTCGGTGCTAACGATTTGTTGAAGTGTGCAGACCTAGGCGTGGCTCGAGAGTGAAAGCATCATTTCCGTCGAAGACCACCGCCAGGAGGAACTACCAGAGAAAGGGGGCTCCACACTATTTGTCCTAAAATGGGGGTGTGTATTGAAGCATTTCCCCTTTCTCAATATTTTTATATACTGAACCGAAAAGGCGGAGTGTTTACTTACGGTTTCAAAACTTGAATCGTACTCCACGCGGAATTGCAAGGAAAAGTGCTCATCTAAGTCTTGTTGTTTGATATATAATTAACGATAGAAAAGGAATGGAAATAAGCCCTTAGACATAGCTAACTCTAAAGACTGTTGGATGGATGAGTAAACCCACTCATTTTGAAAGTCTTAATCGCATTATGATTTAAATACTTTCTATCAACTTTGTGTTTGCAATTGCTAACTTAGTCACTCCATCGCTTTAGTGACTCATAATGACCAATGAACCAAGCTTGCATTGTTTATTGTAGGACAGCCCTTTCTTCTTCGTGTTAATTGGTTGCCTATTAATTAATCAAAGACTCTCTCTCATTAGAAGACTTGACTTAAGGGAACTTGTTTGTTCAAATTTCCAATGAGGAAATTTTGGAAACTCTACCCCTACAACAAAATCAGAGGCAGCGGTAATTTTCCGCTTTGTTGTTTTTGTACTAGACTAACAAACATTGAATCTAGGTAATTAGGTAAAGCTCCATCCATAGCGTCTAATCTCATCATTTTTCGCTTTGTTGTTCTCTGACAAGAGAATCGTTTTCATAACATTTTTCGGTGTCTCGTAACTTTTATACAAAGAAAACAAAAACTCGTAAATTTTTTATTCATAAGAGATAATCAATTCGTAACATTTTTAGGGGTGCATATAATACACAATACACACCCAATAAAAGCGTGTATTGTAACATTTCCCCGTCTTTATGTTAATGTCACGTTTGGTCTAGTCCTTAGTGTTAAATTTTTGTCCTTTTGAACTCCGTCTTTAATGTCAGTTTTTGTTTACCCCTCCCCTTATAGTGTTACCCTGAAACCATATCATTGCTCCTATCTACGTACCACATCGATCTATCTGCAATTAGACATGTAAAACCACTTCAAAGTTTTCTGAGATCAACTTGCCATTGAAATTTCAAAAAACTAAAACGGAAAGTCTAATACTCTGCATGCATTGGAAATGATTTAGGCCTCTCGACCTCTCAAAGTCATTAGTACTTCTCCGCCAAACAAAAATAAAAATAAAAAATTCTTGGCAAAAAATTATTCCCTCCGTCCCAAAATGCTAGTCCCTCTTGAAAGTCAGAAAAAATTGTTCAATTTTTAATTCTAACCCTCGTGAGTCTATTGAAAAAATTTACTCCCTCCATCCCATTTTTGTTCACTTTTACTATACGACATCTCAGAAAATTGTTCATATGTCAAATATGTAATGTTATATTCAAGAGGAAACTTGTTCAAGAGGAAACTTGTTTGATTGTTCTCGATGCATGTATTCCATGAAACAACGTTTCGAAAATTACAAGAAACATTGGAGATTAAAAGATATAAGGAATTAAAAAATGACAAGCATGATGAAAAATAAACAAGAAGTTTGAGACAGAGGGAGTAAAAGTTAGAATCAAAGGATAATAAGGGAAATTTGAACGAACTTTTTTGAGGAGATATCAAGGTACTCTTAAAAAGTTGAAAATCCCAAAAGGAACTAACAAAATGAGACAAGAAAGAGAGAACTTGATCGGACGCCGAAAGAAAGACGTAGCAAGTATTACTGATAGAATAGCTAAATGAGCTGAACTCCTAATTAACCTCCTTTCTCTTGGCCAAATCTATTCAATTGGGTACCAATAATTTTAGGCATACTCCATTTTAGTTAATATCCATGTATAGATAAGCATATATGGTACATTGCGCTCTTCATTTAAAAGGGGATTTGGTATATATTTTCAGTACGTTTCCCGTAAATTTACAAGAAATGTATTAATTTCATCTCAATTTTGAGTACGGTCCTTTGTAAACCATCCTTGCTTTTTTGAAATTGGTTACATTTTCAGTTTTCAAAAGCGACTCCAGCTTCAAATTCCGAAATGAAAGACCTAATTTCGTGAGTGCCGTTTGCACGGCAGTCACACTGAGCAATTCAACGCAAACCTTTCTGCGATGAAAATGTGAAAGACTAAATTAAATTTTTTTTTTTAAAGAACTTATGGTTCATATACTTTATTTGCAAGTAATTTATGAGTTCGAGTCTTAAAGCTGTAAATTGTAGTTTCATCCTTCTTATTTATATTAATGAGAATAGCCAAAACAGGAAAATTTACAAATAAATTAACCAACGCAAAACTATTCATACACCATTTAATGGCTTGACTCTGATAGAAACTACAAAAAAGCAATCTCGAGTTTATTCTATCGCTCATAAATGAGCCTTATTACAATACATGAAAAGAATAACAAGAAAATGAACATGTAAAGGCATCAAACGGATGAGATTCGCACGGTACACAATTGAATGGTGTACCGGGCGAATCTCATCCGTTAGATTCCTTTCATGTTCATTTTCTTGTTTTCTTTTCATGTTTCAAACTCTTTCTCCTTGTAAATAGCTTTGCAATAAGCGTACAATAGTACATGATTACAGACTTCTATCATGAGACTCACAAACTCCATCGAATTAAACAGCACTTCTCTCAATCGGATTCAGAAATGATCTCTAACATACTACTAAAAGGCCTTTCTCCCATCTTTCCCCTTGTAGTCAACTGATTAGTGGTAGAAAAGGGATTCGGGGGCATGGCCAAAGTCTCTCCATCTCCCTCAAGCATTTGAACCACTGTTTTCATTGATGGCCGGTCTCCTGGGTACCATTGGATGCACCAAAGTCCCACAATTGTTAGCTTCTTAACAATCTTGGCATGTCCCCCTTCCTCAACTTCATTGTTATTTGATTCTTCGCGATTTAGACGATTATAAATCCATTCAGGAAAGTAAACTTCCTCGCTATTGTCTGCTTTACGAACATCAATACTCTTCTTCCTCCCTCCAACCATTTCAAGCAACAACATTCCAAAACTATAGACATCTGACTTGTGTGACACGTTGCCAAAGTTCCTTGAGAACACTTCCGGTGCAATATATCCCACGGTTCCCCTGGCAGCTGTCATGGATACAACACTTTGTTCTTTTGAGCACAACTTGGCTAGGCCAAAATCAGAGACTTTTGGAATGAATTTTTTGTCCAATAGGATGTTATGAGGCTTAATATCAAAATGAAGGATTCTTTGATTACACCCTTGGTGAAGATATTCAATTCCTTTGGCTATGCCTAGAGCAATATCTTGGAGCTTCTCCCAACCTAGTGAAGCTTTTTTTTTATCACATGATATGAACTTCTCTAGAGAATCGTTTGGTAAGTACTCATAAACAAGAGCCTTTTTATACCCATCAGCACAGTATCCGACCAAGCGAACCACATTGATGTGGTGGATCGTGCCTATCGTTCCCACTTCGTTGATGAAGTCGTCACCATTTCCTGTGAAGTTGTCGAGGATCTTGGCTGCAATAGGAACATCATTGGAGAGCTCTCCCTTGAAAACTGTTCCATAACCTCCTTGGCCTAGTTTGTCCTTGAAATTATGAGTAATTTTCTTTATCTCAGCATATGTGTACCTTGTAGGCTTGAGAGCTCTGTAGTTCTCTAAAAATCTTTCAACCTTTACTTGATCCTCTTTCTTTAATCTGTTTGATCTGCGGGCAAAATATGTAGCTATGACGAGAACCACAAGAAGAAAAATGCCAGTTGGGATCAGACCTGCATGTTTAAACAACCAAATTACTAAGGGAATGCATAGAAAAAAAGATGGGAGAAAAACGATAGACAACTCACCTTTAACAAGTAGTATTTTCTTTTCACCTGTATAAAATAATATAGAAAACGCCAGTCAATTTATCGCACAACGGAATTCATAATTTCATATAATAAAATCAATACCAAGAACCGAGCTCTCTGATGTCATTATGTCAATAACCGCGGAGGTGAATACTTTGGCATACGCCTTAGTTACAAATGTAATAACTTTAAACAACTAAACCCCACTTGTAGAAGTTTATTTTGAGTTCTTTAACTAATTGAAAAGGCAAATAAATGAAAGCACGAGGAAACTTGAAGTAACTATTCTTCCTGTTCTTCTAAAAGATGATCGAGATGATGAGAAGTACCTTCTGCTGGCTCTGGCTCATAAAATGTAGGGCTATCATTGTCATACGCATAGTCAAAGCATTCGGTATCATTCTTCTCACTGTTATAGCCACTAATCAATCTGCAATTCTTGCCTCTTTCTGTACATTTCTTACAACTTGTTGGCTCAAAGCATTCGGTTTCGTGGTTGTTGCTGTTATTCCTACTACTCAATCTGCAGTAGTTGTCTTTTTCTTCACATTTCCTGCAACTAGGTTCGGACCAGATTGACCAGACGCTCGAGCAATCATATTCGGAGTATCCTGAATCCCAACTAAGACATGGAACTGATGGAAGGGTATACATATTTGTGCAATTCAACAGGTGTTGCCTGATCAAATGATCTGAATTCATCAAGTAGAGATAGTGACCTGGACGGCTGAGGCATTGGAGAAAAAAGTATTCGTCTATGTGGGAGGGACAACTGAATATGTGGTATTCACAGACATCATCTGGATTTTGTGAGTAGGAGGCCGAGGGACAACTGTAGGAGGAGTATTCATCAGGTGCAGATGCCGTGTTGACCCGCCATTGGATGGGATTGAAGAGAGGGGTGTTGAATATTAAGCTTAAGTTGTTCTGAGGAGGAACATAATCACCGATGAATTCGTATGTTATGTACTGGAAATAGTAATTGATGTCCTTGACCACTGCCTTGACAGAAAATGGGTTATCAAGCAGGGTTTCATTGGTAGGAGAGCAGGATAGAGAAAAGCCAGGCTCATAGCCACAACGCTCTGGTTGATGATCCTTTAGCCAGAACGGGAACCGGATTAGTGGGCCCTCTTCTCCGCACCTAGTGGGCTTGCACTCATCTAAACCGCGATCCTGTGCTCCGGCTCTAACCCCTGCGGGCATCAAGAAGAAGAATAAGAGCAAGTGGAAGATCGCCATTTTGTTGTTAGGTGTTGATGATTCACTGATGCAGAGTTCTTTCATATCTCTAGTTTATGTGTCAAGGCGTTTGTCTTTATACTATTTATACAATTTCCAGCTACTGCCCTTTTGGGCCCCAAATATATTTACAAAAAATAGAGAACAACTGCTCTAATTTTGACGCGAAGTAAACGTTACGCATTTTTGGGACTATGGTTACCCGTGTTAAAATGGTCAGAGGAAACCATGTTACACTGTAATTTTTTATAAGTCAGATGTCCAAGCAGCTCATACGAACCTCCACTAATCTATGGGTTCTAATGCCACTATCCACTTACGGAGAACCTAATTAAAGTCATAGCAATTTAAAGTTCTGTATGAAATGACACCCAAGGAGTTGATACCACATGAATATTTCGAACTAGAGATATTAAGAGAAAGCAAACAGCTAAATCTCATAGATTTCGGAGGCCTAAATCGAACTTATTAAACGAGGCACACCCTATATTTGAATTGGGCCCTAAAGTCGAATTTGGCCATTTTTTGTATGGAGGGCTTACACAAAATTATATTGGGCCGAGTATATATATATGTACGGTTCCTAAATAATTGGAGACCCTAAAATTTTGAATTTTTGGTGAGCCTAAGGCCCACACCTCTTGAGATTCATGTCTAAGCCGGCTTTGTTAAGCGCGTTAACCACCAGGCCAAACTTGGTCTCAGGGGTTCTTAAACTGCAATACTGATCGTCCACACACACACAACTCTCTCTCTCTCTCTCTCTCTCTCTCTCTCTCCATGTCTAGCAGAAGGCTTCTCTCCGATGTCTACAAAATCCATAGTCTTCTTCTTCTTGTTGCCCTGTTTTTGGGCAATTGCCATGCTAAAACAAGTCCCGATTGTGATCGACCTTCCTCCTCTTGTGGAAATATCCCCATCGAAGACCCTTTTCGAGTGAGAGGAGAGCCAGAAAACTGCGGAGACAAGATTTACGAACTGGAATGCGAGCAGAATCGTCTTGTACTTAACTTGTTTTCCTCTGGAAAATACTACGTTCAGGCAATCAACTACAACAACTATACAATCCGACTAGTCGATGTTGGCTTACAACATGGAAATTGCTCCTCCCTCCCTCTTTATTCTTTATCGGATCTCAATTTTTCTGCTTCAGACCACACACCATACTCTTTACTGATGCTGCGTTATTATGCTGCAATCCCGTGGAATACGGCTGTAGCCCTATGGGTAGATTGCGAAAAGCCAGTAACATTCTACACGGATAGTGCTTCTAGTTGTATTGGAAAAGCTGCTGCTTCTTCTTTTTCTTCGCTCTCCTCTGGGGCAAAGAAGCACTATTCTTACTTTTTGTTCGGGAGTAACTTAACACCTTCGGATGTGGCAGATCAGTGCAAAATAGAGGAGATAGTAATGGCAACGTTGCGGTTGCCACCTGCTGAAAATGAAACAAACATTTCCTTCTCGGATTTCCACAGCAGATTGGAGTTTGGGTTTGAGCTTTCCTGGCTGTTTTTTCCCTGTGACCAATGCCGTGTACTTGGCGACTATTGCGAAGTTGGGTCTAATTACAGTATCACGTGCTGGAACGACTACTACTGCCATCCGGGTGGGCCCGACAAGTCCTTTCTATGTGGGTAACATTTCTAAACCTTAGGCTCTGTTTGGAACTTCTGGAATTCTGGAAACGAAATTAAAATTTTTCCTTTTCTTTGTCTGGTTCTTGAGTAAGAGGGGAAAATTCCAAATTCCAAATTCCAAATTCCAATTCAACCTCTCTCTCTCTATTTCGCTTTAATTTTGGAATTCTGGAAAGGAAATTAAAATTTTTCCTTTTCTTTGTCTGGTTCTTGAGAAAGAGGGGAAAATTCCAAATTCCAATTCAACCTTTCTCTCTATTTCACTTTAATTTTTCCATCTCATTCCTTCTTTCTTTTTTTTTCCATTCTTCCCAGATCCAAACAATGCCCGAATTCTTCTATGCTACAGAAGTTGTAGTAGTAGTTACTAGTTACTAATCTATTACTAAATAATTAGAGGCTATATGGAATGAGAGATGTTAGGTAAACATCCATCGACAACAACTCCAACCACAAGCCTCTCATGTATACTTGAGTCCTACACATAAAAATTTGCGGCCTACACACGTTAGGGGACCTTTAAAAAAAATCCTTCATCTAATGTATTTTGCTCCTATCCAAGATTTGGTAAGTAAACATATTAGGATTAGAAAAATAAAACTTTTTAAAAAATTAGCAAAACGAAAACTACTGTTTAAATAAATTTCCTGATGCTTTCTGTTTGAGAACATAATTCATTCTCTCAAAATATGCAGGTCGCTTGAAGATCTTTTTCTGGAGTAAGTGATCTCTTGTCTCATTTCTTTTCTACCCTCTTTTAGTGCACACTGTGTAATACAAATGTTTGTCTCTTTTTTTTTTGTAATGAAGAGTGTCCCGATAAACCGGATTAATTTTATCGCCACAAGTATCCCTGCAACGGTCAATTTTGTGTTAGATAATAGAGGTTCGATCTTGGTGAATTTTATTTTCTGTTTAGATAACTCGGACATCGTGAGTAGCTTAAGCGCACCTTAACTAATTGTAGGAGACCAATCCCACCGTCGACTAGTAGGGCTCAATTACTTAAAACCATAACAAAACTCCTTGTGGACTCGCCGTACAAGAGTTAATAGAACTTGACAGGTTTCGATGCCGTCTTAATTAAGAGAAAGATGTACAGTTCTGAGTCTATGCCTTGAACATGTCCATGCGAATTTTTTTGAATGCATGGTTAATGGCAATGGCATGGTTAATGGCAATGGCATGGTTAATGCGCAATGGCGTAGCCAGAAAATTGGGTCAGTGAGGTCACAGTTCTACTTTTGTTGTGAAAAAAAATCTCTTTTGAAAGAATCTAAAATGTCTTAATTTTTATTTGAAACGAGCCTCGCTGCACTTATATTTTATGGACAGATGTGCCTCTAATTAGCCTATTTGGTTTTACTCCTTGGCTTCCAAGGGAGAGGTCTAGGGTTCAAGTCAGTAGAGGTCTGGGGTCTGTAAACATGTAGTTTCGGGGCAAAAATTCAGTGAATTGAGACTTGCTTGTGAGTAATTATAAGTTATTCAGTGGCTTTGGGGCATCGCCATGCGATGCCCTAATCCCCCCTTCTCCATCACTTTTTTTTATATTTTTATGGGCCTTCATCACATATTCAAATAAACCTCATAAATTTATTCTTGAGTCCTACACAAATATGCGCAGGAGAATTACATTATAACATCAACTAATGATGCTCCAAGAGCACTAATTAGTTTTTTGTATCAAAAAAAAAATTTTGATGTACCAATTTATATTTTTCTACAAAAATGAAAATAATAATAATAATAAATTCCTCCCAAAAATCTAGTGTGGGCACAGGCCCACACTGGTCCACATGTGGCTCCACCACTAGTTAATGGTAGCCATGCGTAATTTTCTTTGACCTTACATGTATAGGCCCAATTTTTTTTTTGGGATGTGGAGGCGCTTTTTCTTAACAAAAACTCAAGGCTCAAAACGGTCGAATCTGCAGTTCAAAAACGGTCGAATCTTGGGGTTGTGGCTGGAGACGCTATAGCCATTCTCTAATATAAATGAAACTTTTTTAGTAGATTCAAAACTTAGTTAAGAATGTGTGAAATGTGACCGATAAGTTAGATTCACTAAAAATTTAATCTATATGATATAAAATGCTTTAAAAAACTACCTTTGTCAGTTGACTGAACCATAGAACATGTTTATTTGCAGCTTACATCACTCCTCATGTTCGTGAGCTCGAAATCACAGGTTAGATCTATCAGCATTCTTTCTTTTTTGCCCAAAAACTTGAGAACACTTACAAATCGATGAAGAAGGAAAATATGGAAAAGTTTAGCCACATTTGTCAGTCAATACTTTGGTGGGACATAAGGATTTTTGGGACTGTAAATTTAGAGACTAAATTTTTCTGATCCCGTTGGGTTGTGAAGCTGGGAGGGCAAGGGAAGGGATAAGGAGTCGGAAATAGGAAATCAGGAATAAATTAAGCGATTATAATAATGTTCTTAATTTATTTGCAATTCCACACACAATGTGGAAATTTGCTGCACTGATTCAAAGATGTCCAATCTCATTTGATGCAATTCAAAAATGCAATGGCCATAACATATCAAAGAAAAAACTGAACCATAATTGTAGGACATTTGACAATGGAAAAGACCTGGAAGTTTTTTTTGTATTGATTTTTTTTTTCCCGCTTTGTATATGGTAATATTTACTTTTCCCTGAGCAGGATGGATCCTTGGAGCAAGAACTTCGTTAGGGATGTTATGCCTACTGGCCTATTTAATCTATAAGTTTATGAGAAGACATTTGTCAGAGTTTGATACCGTTGAAGATTTCCTACAAAGTCAGAACAACTTGATGCCAATTAGGTACTCGTACTGGCAAATAAAGAAGATGAGCAAAGGTTTCAAGGACAAGTTGGGGGAAGGAGGCTATGGTTCTGTATACAAAGGAAAGCTCCAAAGCGGTTACATCGCGGCGATAAAGATTCTAGGAAAGCCCAAATCCAATGGCCAGGAATTCATCAACGAAGTCGCTACCATCGGAAGGATTCATCATGTCAATGTGGTCCGACTAATTGGATTCTGTGCTACGAGATCTAAACGAGCTCTTGTTTATGAATTCATGCCTAATGGCTCTCTTGACAAATACTTATTTTCTCAAGAAGGAAACATCTCCTTGAGTTGCAAGCAAATGTATGACATTTCTATTGGAGTGGCACGTGGAATTGAATACCTGCATCGGGGTTGTGATATGCAAATTCTACATTTTGATATCAAGCCTCACAACATTCTTTTAGATGAGAATTTCAATCCAAAAGTTTCGGACTTTGGGCTGGCGAAACTATATTCAACAGATGATAGCATGGTGTCTCTTACTGCGGCAAGAGGAACAATGGGCTACATGGCTCCAGAATTGTTCTACAAAAACATTGGACGCGTTTCGTACAAAGCTGATGTTTATAGTTACGGGATGTTGTTGATGGAAATGGTAGGCAGAAGGAGGAACTTGAATGCATTTGCTGATCACACAAGCCAAATTTACTTCCCGTCGTGGATTTACGACCAATTCAAAGAAGGAAAGGAAATCGATATGGGAGAACCCACAGACGAGGAAAGGGAGATGGTGAGGAAGATGGTTATTACGGCGTTATGGTGCATCCAAATGAGACCTAGCGATCGTCCATCGATGAACAAAGTTGTAGAGATGCTTGAAGGAAATATTGAAGCTCTTGGAATGCCACCCAAACCTTTCTTGACTCCTCAAGAGATGCCAGTTGAAGATCAGTGAAACAACTTGTGTTGTTCATTCTAATAGCTGTAGTCATATATAGTAGGAGTCGTGTCTTTTGGACAATTGCATCTTAACGGACTTTCTATAAGTTGGTAGTGTATTTTCAAGGAGGAAAGGTCATGAAATCCTTATAAATAAGGCACATATTCTGGGTTAAGAATATTAGATTTGATCTTCTTACGAGAAGTCATTGCTTGCAATTTTTGCTTCCACGCTTTCGTAGTCAGAACTAGCTTGCTTTTGTTCAGTATTACAAATTCTAGACTTAATTAGCTACAAATCTTTTTTGTTTTTCACCATTCTATTAGTTTTTAGTTGCAACATTTATGGCGATGAAATCTATGTTGCCTTTTCGCTAAAACAATCTTATCATGGAAATAGGTTTGGTGTGACAAAATCTCAATCTTGTCACAAGAAACCAAAAATGGTGCCATCAAAACTTTTTCTAAGAATTTCAAATAGTAGGGACCAAATATTTTGTCGGAATATTTAATTTTTTTGGTTGTCCTTGTGTTGTCTTTTGTCAAAATGAATTATGTCCGCAAAGAAAAAAATATTATGGTGACAAACGGTTTTGTCGAAAAACCTCAAGCATAGAGAATCTCAAATAACAAGTGGCAGTTTTTTTTTTTTTTCTTATAATAAACATCTCATTTCGTCATAGTAATCGAATTTCTCAAATATTTGACATGACATGATACACAAAATCTATACTTCTTATAAAATGGAGTAAATGTTTGTACATTTTTTATTCCTAAACTATCCTTCCTTTTTCTCCTCAAACACTCTCAACCGCTGCATCAACTGTCCACTCCAACAATAACAGATAGTAAATTGTACCTTACTATCGTCTAGACTTGCACGGCCGGCCAACAAATTTTAAATGTCTATAATATAATTGATTTTATTAAAAAAAAAAAAGAAGAAGAAGAAGAAGAAAAAGGAGAAAAAAAAAAAAAAAAAACTTCAACTGATTTCAGCTCCCAGGTGTGGGATCAGGTTCTTGGTCTCATCAATGTCCTGCAAGGTCTTGGTCTTGCTGGATAGACCACATATCTACAATCAGGGGCAGAACAATGAAAACCCTCATAACAAAACTTGTTTTTATAACTACAGTATACCACATTTGGATAGAGAGGAATCTACGCAAGTTTCAAAACATTGCATGCCCTGTTCCAGTGGTTGTAAGCAAGATTTACTCAATGGTCAGACTCAAACTACTGTCTCTGGGGGACCTCCCTCAAGTACCACAATACCACTGGATTTTAAATAAGTGGAATCTCATTTGATAATGTTTTGCAGCACTTAAATTGCTGTTCTCTGAATGTTCCACAGGTTCACTACTTGCAAATGGCTCAGCAAGCTTATCTCATCTTGGAGAGTTGGAGTATGCAGGACATAGCAGTAAATGGTTCAACAGAGGTTATATCAACTTGGAGGTATACCTTATTCCTTGTTATTAATGCCTTTACTGGCATCTCTGCTGGATTGTACCTTCTGTTGGTCACTTAACTTGGAGAAGATGAGTTATGTGATCCACCATATGTGTGAGCCTATGTAAGAGTGTGTTTGAGCCCCAGAGTCCATTGAGAGAGGAGGTAATAAGTACAGGGGGAGCATGGTAAGGCATAGTTGAGGGAGTTTTGGACCCCTTAGAGAGAATTGAGAAGCGTGAGAGTCCGAAGGAGACGAAGGGTGAGCCATCATATTCTTTAGGGTAATCTAAAAACATCGAATTATTGATTGAGCTTCATGCACCTGCTTGCTCAGTGATGTGCTTATCTCCTAATCTGCTAGTGTTGTGGAACTACTAGTGCCTTCTACTAGTGTTGTGGAACTGCTAGTACTGTTGAACTCCTAATCTGCTTGCCCAGTGATATGTTAATCTACTAATCTGCTAGTATTGTGGATATGCTAGTGATTAACTGCTAGTGTTGTGGAACTATTGTTGTTGTGGACCTGCTGACTGCCTAGATGTGTTTAAGAATACTACTCAGTTTTTGGGCAATTGCCATGCTAAAACAAGTCCCGATTGTGATCGACCTTCCTCCTCTTGTGGAAATATCCCCGTCGAAGACCCTTTTCGAGTGAGAGGAGAGCCAGAAAACTGCGGAGACAAGAATTACGAACTGGAATGCGAGCAGAATCGTCTTGTACTTAACTGGTTTTCCTCTGGAAAATACTACGTCAAGGCAATCAACTACAACAACAAAACAATCCGACTAGTCGATGTTGGCTTACAACATGGAAATTGCTCCTCCCTCCCTCTTTATTCCTTATCGGATCTCAATTTTTCTGATTCAGACCGCACACCATACTGTAGCACTCTGGGTAGATTGCAAAAAACCAGTTACATTAATTCTACACGGACAGTAAAACTAGTGCTTCTAGTTGTATCAGAAAACCTGCTGCTTCTTCGCTCTCCTCTGGGGGAAAGAGGCACTATTCTTACTTTCTGTTCGGGAGTAACTTAACAGCTTCGGATGTGGCAGATCAGTGCAAAATAGATGAGATAGTAATGGCAACGTTGCGGTTGCCACCTGCTGAAATTGAAACAAACATTTCAATCCGTTCGTACTTCAACTACTTCGGCTGCAATCCGTTCGTACTTCGACTACTTCGGCTGCAATCCGTTCGATGGGAACGACAAGTCCTTTCTATGTGGGTAACATTTCTACATAGGCTCTGTTTGGAACTTCTGGAAAGGAAATTAAAATTTTTTCTCTTCTTTGTCTGGTTCTTGAGAAAGAGGGGAAAATTCGAAATTCCAATTCAACCTTTCTCTCTATTTCGCTTTAATTTTTCCATCTCATTCCTTCTTCTTTTTTTCCATTCTTCCCAGATCCAAACAAAGCCCGATTCCTTCTATGCTACAAAAGTTGTAGTAGTAGTTACTAGTTACTATTACTAAATAATTAGAGGCTATATGGAATGAGAGATGTTAGGTAAACATCTATCGACAACAACTCCAACCACAAGCCTCCCACGTATACTTGAATCCTACAAATAAAAATTTAGGGCCTACACACGGCAGGGGCCTTAAAAAAAAATCCTTCATCTAATGTATTTTGTTCCTATCCAAGATTTGGTAAGTAAACATATTAGGATTAGGAAAATACTGAAACTTCTTAAAAAATTAGCAAAATGAAACAACTGTTTAAATAAATTTCCTGATGCTTCCTGTTTGAGAACGTAATTTATTCTCTCAAAAACTGCAGGTCGCTTGAAGATCTTTTTCTGGAGTAAGTGATCTCTTGTCTCATCTCTTTTCTACCCCCTTTTAGTGCACACTGTGTAATACAAATGTTCTTCTTTTTTTTTTTTTTGGCAATGAAGAGTGTCCCGATAAACCAAATTAATTTTATCGCCACAAGTATCCCTGCAATGGTCAATTTTGTATTCCATAATAGAGGTTCGATCTAGACGAATTTTGTTTTCTGTATAGATAACTCGGACATCAAGAGTAGCTTACGCGCACCTCAACTAATTATAGGAGACCAATCCCACCATCGACTAGGAGGGGCTCAATTACTTAAAACCATAACAAAACTCTTTATGGACTGGCCGTACAAGAGTTAATAGAACTCGACAGGTTTCGATGCCGCCTTCATTACATACGATTTTTTTTTAATACATGGTCAATGGCAATGGCGTAGCCAAAAAATTGTCAGTGAGGGCACAGTTCTACTTTTGTTGTGAAAAAAATCCTTTTTAAAGAATCTAACATGTCTTAATTTTGATTTGAAATGAGTCTCGCATGACTTATATTTTATGGACATAAGTGCCTCTAACTAGCCTATTTGGTTTTACTCCTTGGCTTCCCAAGGGGAGGTCTGGGGTCCATAAACATGTAGTTTCGAGGCAAAAATTCAGTGAATTGAGACTTGTTTGTGAGTAATTAGTTATTCAGTGGCTCTGGGGCAACGCCATGTGATGCCCTAACTCCCTTCTCCACTTTTTTTTAATAGCCTTCATCACATATTCAGATAAAACTCATAAATTTAGTCTTGAGTCCTACATAAATATATGCGCAGTAGAATTACATTATAACACCAACTAATTAATGACGCTCCGAGAGCACTAATTAGTTTTTCATATAAAAAAAAAAGTTGATGTACCAATTCATATTTTTCTTCCAATTTATATTTGACTACACTACCCACGCTGGTCCACATGTGGCTCCTCCACTGGTTAATGGTAGACATGCATAATTTTCTTTCGCCTTACATGTACAGGCCTCTTTTTTTTTTTGGACGTGGAGGTGCTTTTTCTTAACAAACCTTACACGTATAGGCCCTTTTGTTTTTTCTGGATGCGGAGGTTCTTTTTCTTAACAAAAACTCGGGTCTCAAAACGGTCGAATCTTGGGGTTGTGCCTGGAGACGCTATCACCGTTCTCTTACAAAACTTGTTTAGTTGATTCAAAACTTAGTTAAGAATGTGTGAAATGTGCCCGACATGTAAGTTAGATTCACTAAAAATTTAATCTATAGGGTAAACAATGCTTAAAAAAAACTATCTTTGTCAGTTGACTAAACCATAGAACATGTTTATTGCAGATTATGTCTTTCCAGGGTACAAGGTTGGTGGGCTCGTAATCACAGGTACGATCTATCAGCGTTCTTTCTTTATTGCCCAAAAAACTTGCGAAAATCACTTACAAATGGATGAAGAAGGAAAATATGGAAAAGTTTACCCACATTTGTCAGTCAATACTTTGGTGGGACATATGGAGTTTTGGGACTGTAAATTTAGAGACTAAATTTTTCTGATCCCGTTTAGTTGGGTTGTGAAGCTGGGAGGGGAAGGGAAGGGATAAGGAGTCGGAAACAGGAAACCAGGAATAAATTGAGGGATTATAATAATTTTCTTAATTTATTTGCGATTCCACACACAATGTGGAAATTTGCTGCACTGTTTCAAGGATGTCCAATCTCATTTGGATGCAATTCAAAAATGCAAAGTGGCCATAACATATCAAAGAAAAAACGGAACCATAATTGTAGGACATTGGTGACAATGGAAAAGACCTGGAAGTTATTTTTGTAATGATTTTTTTTCCCACTTTGAATATGTAATATTTACTTTTCCCTGAGCAGGATGGATCCTTGGAGCAAGAACTTCATTAGGGATGTTATGCCTACTGGCCTATTTAATCTATAAGTTTATGAGAAGACATTTGTCAATGTTCGATACCGTTGAAGATTTCCTACAAAGTCATAACAACCTGATGCCGATTAGGTACTCATACTGGCAAATAAAGAAGATGAGCAGAGGTTTCAAGGACAAGTTGGGGGAAGGAGGCAATGGTTCTATATACAAAGGAAAGCTCCAAAGTGGTTACATCGCAGCGATAAAGATTTTAGGAATGCCCAAATCCAATGGCCAAGAATTCATCAATGAAGTTGCTACCATCGGAAGGATTCATCACGTCAATGTGGTCCGACTAATTGGATTCTGTGCTACGAGATCTAATCGAGCTCTTGTTTACGAATTCATGCCTAATGGCTCTCTCGAGAAATACTTATTTTCTCAAGAAGGAAACATCTCCTTGAATTGCAAGCAAATGTATGACATTTCTCTTGGAGTGGCGCGTGGAATTGAATATTTGCATCGGGGTTGTGATAAGCAAATTCTACATTTTGATATCAAGCCTCACAACATTCTTTTAGATGAGAATTTCAATCCAAAAGTTTCAGACTTTGGGCTTGTGAAACTATATTCAACAGATGATAGCATGGTGTCTCTTACTATGGCAAGAGGAACAATGGGCTACATGGCTCCAGAATTGTTTTACAAAAACATTGGACGCGTTTCGTACAAAACTGATGTTTATAGTTACGGGATGTTGTTGATGGAAATGGCAAGCAGAAGGAGGAACTTGAATGCATTCGCTGATCACACAAGCCAAATTTACTTCCCGTCGTGGATTTACAACCAATTCAAAGAAGGAAAGGAAGTCGAAATGGGAGAAGCCACAGACGAGGAGAGGCAAGTGGTGAGGAAGATGGTTATAACAGCGTTATGGTGCATCCAAATGAGACCTAGCGATCGTCCTTCGATGAACAAAGTCGTAGAAATGAAGGAAATGTTGAAGGTCTTGAAATGCCTCCTAAGCCTTTCTTGCCTCCTCAAGAGATGCCAGTTGAAGATCCATGAATCATCTTATAGCCATTCTAGCAGCTTCATTGATAAAGTATTGCACTTTGGTTTATTTTCAAGGACGAAAGGTCATGATATCCTCTAAAAATAAGAATATTAGACTAAATATTGATACAACTCGTTATCCATAATTTTGGCTTTCGCATTGCTCTTTCATGAAGGAGAGAAATCTAATTTGCATTTGCCTAGTATTAGATACATATTGCTGTGGCCCATGTATCATCACCTAAGTGTTGGAATTACATGTTCTTGCATACATTTCAATTTTATTTGGAAAATATGTTTACAAATTCACACAAAGGCCACTCCTTTAATTCTTTGTTATGCGTTTGTTGATGTAATAGTATGCTTATGATGATCAATTACTAGCAAGTTGTTTTTAATTTGTGAAAATCATTGGGCTGCTCAGGACTTGTATCTTGATATATTTCGGCATATTTTCCAGAAAATACCTCACACTAGAAATTCATGTATAATTATATACGTCTTGGCTCAGATCATTTTTTCCCCAATTTATTTTTCAGAATGTGGCCTCTGTGTGAATTCTCAAGTCCCTAGTGCTTACGATATCATAAACCAAGATGTAACTGATACTAACATTGGAAGCGGGTCTGGAGACTCAAAATTCCTCAAAAACTTAAGGGTTTTGTGTGGCTCCTACTACATGACAGGCTTCCCAAAAACCAACTTAGAGCTAACAGATGTGATTCCAGTTCTAAGAATTTGGAACACCTCTTCTGGGATTGTATAAGGAACAATGGGCTTGTTTTCCTATTGGCCATCGGAGAAGGGATAGTCTTGAATGCTCTGCCCAAGATTGGATCTCTTACAATCTGAAATCAAAGAAGAAATCTGGTAAGCATTGATGTTCCTTGGAACACTCTTTTCATTGCTATTATTCAGCAAATTTGGAAAGATCGTAGCCAAAAAAGTTTTAACAATTTGGAAACTGACAATCGTACAAGTTTCAGAAACATCATTGTCTGTTCCGCTGAAATCATTGAGGCATTCCATACTAAACTAATATGTTGGATTCCTCCCCTTGCAGCTGGAGCAAAATTAAGAACGGATGGATTTTGGTATGAGGTTTAATGTCAAAGCTAGGTTCGGTGGCTTATTTCCTTATCACAATAGAGAATGGATTCTTGGTAAATATGGAAGACTCAACTGTAATTCTAGCTTGGTGACTGAGTTGTGGAGAAATTTATAGAGGTTTAACCATAATGTTGGAGAAGGGCTCGAGAAATGGTTTTTTTATCAGCAAGGCTCGAGCAATGTTAGCATTGAATTGGCCTCAATCGCTGTTCAATTGGTAAACGAAGTCCCCCCGTGCAGACTCCAATATGTTGATGGCTCGAACAGGTGCTATTCTCAAGCATACTTACCGACAGGCCAATCAGAGTGCTAACCATCTTGCTAGATTGGGTGCAAAGCAAGCAGAGGAGCTAGTAGTTGCAGAAGAGATGCCACCATTTATGTCGCTTTTTGTGTTGGAAGATAGGCTGGATACCAGCGACCTTAGGGTGTAGTTTGTTTTGTTTTGTTTGCTATTATGTATGTATACTGGATCCAGACTTTCTTTCGTTTTGAAAGGTTGAAGTTCCGAAGTACCACACCAAAAAACAAAAAAACAAAAAACAAAAAACAAAACAAAACAAAAAAACATTTTAGAATCAACTCAAAACATGCATAATGCATAATCGGTAGCACAAATTTGGTATAAAAGTTTGAAGCGTAGGTAGCACACATTTGCTAAACCGTAATTTGGCTTAAGCGTAGGTAGCACACATTAGCTAAACCGTAAATTGGCTTCATAAACGAATGACCGATCGACCAGTGTTGAGGAGTTGGAGGTGTTCTGCTTCACGAAAAGTGGTAGCTGGAGTATGTTTTTGAAGTACGGAGCGCATGATTCAAGATACATAGTTTTTGGACTTCAATTTTTTCTTTTCTTTTTTCAGAAAAGAGTACATCAAAGATATTGATAGATGAAAGATGCAGTGAGCTTAATTACAGCCCCAATGAATGGGAACAAAATCTAAGCTAGCCTAAGGTAGCTTATTCAAAAGAAAAAATCTTCATTTCAACCCAATCTTCAATGCATTTTTTTCGACACCATTTCATTAATGGTCAAATGGATAAGGGAAATTTACGTTGAATGTACACAGGATAAGGTTCTACAAATTTTGCCATTGTTGTAGCTTACAATAAAGTCTTGTATAAGAAAATTATGAACCATAAGGTGGCTGGAAGATCAATCTTTTGTGTGTTGAGAATGTTTTTTTGATATCTCAGGTGTCCAAACTCCTAACCAGACCTAACCATCTTACACGCACCTCAACTAAGCTTTGGAGAACCAATTCTACAGTCCATTAGCGGAGGGCCCGATTAAGCCGTTTGTCCCTAAGTCTTATGCTTAGACAATGAGGCCAAACCTCGGGATTGTGTGTTGAGGATGTTGTAGGAGTGAGAAAGAAGTAGTGTGAATGGCTCGTGTAAGCCCACTTGTTGAACTAATTTCAATTGAGGGTAACTGACCAACCATCACACTAGGACTCCTGACATGAAGGGCAAAGTAGCTACTTGAGGGTAGTTTTGTAAAACAATAAAACATCAGTTCACTAGGATGCTACCAATCCAATTGGTCATTACCAGATGAAAAAGCTTATGATAAGGTTTAGAAGGACAAGAGAAAAAAACATTTTGCATAAAGACAAGTTTTTCTTGAACGCACAAAAAAGAGCAAAAATTAAATACAATAAGGACCCTCATGAAAGGTACATACAATTCTAAGCTGCTAAGAGTAGAATCACAAGAACCACACCAACCATCCTGCTAAAAATATCTATATTATACTAACAAATGGGGCATAACTAACCTTCGGAATCATTCCGTATCCAGTCTTGTGCACACATAAGGGCTTGCACGGTATCCGTCTAAGTGAACTCCGACGTTGATCAAGCATTCTATCTCCAGTGCTGAAGGCCGACTCTATTGAAACTTTCGACATGGGAATTCCCAAAATGTTGCGCGCCATCATAGACAAGATGGGATACCTTGGCATGTGAACTTTCCACCAATTTAAAATGTTGAAGTCCATATTCCGAGGAAAAAGAGGCTCCTCCAAATACTTATCCAAATCTGACTTAGTGTTTTGGCTCTGTGAAGTTTCGTGGAGGAAACGGTCAAAACCTGTTAGCCTATCCCTGGATTCAATCCCACCACTGCCACCGCCTACTTGACAAGCCAAACCATGACCGTGAGAATCCAACGGGGAGCAGATGGCATGGCCATTGTAAAGCGCCTTCATACAGTTAGAAACAATGTCAATGCAATCTGTTGAACTGCTGTCATAAATCTGGGATAATAATATTCGACCAACTTCATCTTAAACTGAGGATCCAAGATGGCTGCAACCGCCAAAGCCAAGCTGCAGTTCTTCAAGTATTCATCAAATTTGGTTTTCATCTTCAATGCCAGTAAACTAACATAAGCATCTGTGTTCTGGCACCACTCAATCAACCGCAAATGAACATCACAAATCTCATGAAAATATATATTTGTAGTTGGATACTTGGTCGCTGTAAAAACATTAGTAACTTCAAAAAAGAGCTTAAGATAGCTGGTAATGGCACTTGCTCTGCTCCATTCTTCCTCAGATGGGCATATTTTGTAAAGGCAACGGTTACTTCTTTTTTCTTTCCCTTCACTGAAAGCAGTTGTGCAACGTCATGGTTTGATCTTCTTCTACATCTGATTAAATGGTTCCTCAAATGTGATGTCCCACTAGTACTTGAACCACTGAGTTTCTTTTTGCAATGCCTACAAACGGCTGTATACGTTTCACCTTTTTTTACCCGGTCAAAATCATTCCATATGACAGACTTCAATCGGCTAGAATTGACAATAACTGCCTCCTCTGATATCTCCATTGCACCCTTATCTGCATGTGATAGACATGGACTTCAAATGGTTATAGTCCTTACCCCAAAAAAAAAAATCTTCATTGCATATGATCACACTAAAAGTTGGTTTGTTTGCAAAAACAATAGGGTCTAAATTTACTGCTACAAAAATTAGACAAAACCAATGCCAGGCCAAATCAGTTGCATTTTATTCTGTTAAAGTGGCTATTACTTCCATTGAACTCAAAAAATGAGAAGCATCAATGGCAAATAAAAAGAATCTTTTAATTAACACACCCCCACCCATGGTATTAAACAACCCCACACGTGGGGTTCTCTATGCAATGTAGGAATAATCCGGACCATAATCATTTTAACCAAAGAGCATATATAGTGCAATCCAAAGCTGATATTCATTCAAACGGACGGACCCTAACAATGTAGTATCGTCTTCAAAGAGCCACAAACAGATTATAGAGGGAAACACGATCAACTAAGCTCCACAAACAAACGTAGAACTACCATCGGACAAGAGAAGAAACTCAAGTACCTCTAGTCTTGTCATCCATACATCACTACATCCACAAAAACCAAATTCGGGCCAACAATTAGATAAAAATAAACTCTATATTAGGCAATGGAAACGGAAAACCCATCCAACTTTGAAAGGACTGGAGGCAAGGTAGTCGAGCACACTCAACCAACTAATTATCGTTTAATGATGCATTAAATAAAGAATCACCATGATCCAAGGAAAACTCCAAAGAAGACAAATATTCACACAACACTTGTCCAAAACAGCTAAAACCAAAAAATATGCAATAGATATTGCACAATCCTATATAATCTACAAAACATAGCCACCAAAATCAAAGGTTCTCGTCCATATGCCCCAAGAAAAATTCCTACATCCCTACATAATACTTGAAAAAAATGCCCTAGTATAACGGAACGTAACTTTTAAAATGAAACATATATATACCATGTGATCACCCGCAAGAAACCGATTCAAAATATACAAGTTGTAAACTCCAAAATTGTAATTTAAAAAAAAAAACCAAAAAAACAAAAAACTATGAGCTAAACTTCTTTGAGGTGCGACAAGCACTACCTACACTTCTTGAATACAACAGAGCCATGTAAGTTTTCCCATGAAGTATTTGTATAGAATGCGTCAATCTAGTCAAAATTAGCTTTAAATCAGACACGTCTCTACAATGTGGTCACCGGAAAGAAAGCTATTCAAGATCTACAAAATTGGAAACAACATTATTGTAATTGCAATTTTTTTTGAAACAAAAAAGGGAAATTTCTTAACTAAACTTACTGATCCCAACAGGGCCAAAAGAACTATCAGCATGAACCCAAAAGAACAAAAACAATAATTAGAAGCATATTAAAGCTCGAGAATGTTTATAAGCACGAACAAACAATAAACGAAGTTTACAGAAAAAAATCAATCCAAAAAAAAAACAATAAAATCTGCACACTCAAGACTTTTAGAAGGTCAAACCAAAAACAAAGGCGCCCACAAAGCTTGACCCGGATTAGCCATAAGCCCTCAAACCCGGATCCGCCAGACCCATAACCTGAACAGAGAAGGATCAACCCGCCAAACTAGGTCAAGTTAGACAAAGAAATCAAAGAAACCGCCAAAACCCATATCCACCAGACCTACCCGATCCGATGGAGATCACTAACTAGTCGGGTCACAATATATTACCCGCTTACTCAATAAAAGCTATGGACTTCGGATCGGAACCAGACCGATGACCTTAAACACGCCATGAAATAATGACCCAATTAACATTCGGATTTCGGATTCGGCCAAAAAAACCCATTCAGAGACTAGTTAAATTTTTAGTGTGAGAGAGAGAGATAGAGCTTACAAAGAACGGTGAAGATGTTGTATGAGAGGATGAGACCTGGATAGAATGGATGCGATTATGGGTTTTAGGGTTCGCCCGGCAGAGTTGTAAAGGAGAAATAAGGAGAGAGGGTAGAGAGAGAAGATGAGAGAGGAGGCGCGAACCCGATATAGCAAGGGTGGGCCGCAAACTTGACAAGTCCGATTTCTTATGGCTTTGGACCCGGGCCGGCCCAGCGGTATATATGAGAGCTAACATGAGCAATATTCTTGGCGTGTTGGCCACCTGATGGTGCTCGTGTTGGATGGGGCAGTGTTCGACTCCTAGCCCCTTCTAGGTCTTTATTCTATTCTCTTTTAGAGAGATGTTATAAAAGCTCTGTATGGATGACCATATAGACTTCTTGTTTTGTGTGATAGCCTTTAATGTATTGGTAGTGATAGTTGAAGCCTTTGGCTATATATATGTATCGTTCATCAGAAAAGAATACACACACAAGAAAAGAGAGAAAAGAAAAGGCAGAATACCACTCTGAATAATATTTGAGTAGTCCAGAAGACTAACTTTTCTACATATTTTGTGCCCAGCAGTTTTTTTACTTTTCAGCTCTTATTATTTGCTTGGGTTCATAACACGTTATCAGCACGAACCCTAGCCAACTGAGAGAGGTAAATGATGTATACTCCATTCATACAATTTGTTGGTTTTAGATACACTACTCCATATTCATCAAAATGAGTTTTTTTTAAAAACATATACACTGCTACAACATTCTATCAATTTTTGGTTTCAGAAAGTTCAAAACCGGTCAATGGTATCAATTTTTCAGAAGCTTTTAAAAACCATCAGTGGCTAAATTCATGTGATGACTTCTATGCTTTAAATGGATTTTTTCGTCATATTGTATGCCAACAACAGTATAGGGAAAGAAGAAGAATTATTGTACCAGAAGTACATATCAACTATGAATCCTGAAGTATTCTAATTATGAAAAAATGGGAGATTGTACCTGAAGTACATATCAATTATAAATTCTGAAGTATTATACTTTAAGGAAAAAAAAGGGGGAAAATACCAGAAGAATTTTACCCAACAAATTCTTATAAAAAAAAAAGGGGCAAAATACCTGAAGTGTTTTTAGCAACAAGGTGGATGGGTATTCAAAATATTGAATCCACCACGCCGCCTCGAACCCGTGACCTCCTTAAGGGAAATCACGAGTTTGACCACTGAGCTAACCCCAGTGGTTGTGTAGAAACTAACAAGTTTATTTATATATAGCATCTTGTTAGTAAATTTAATATCTCTGATTACAATTACTAAAATAGTGTAGAATTCTTGTTACAATAGCCTTTTATTATGTTCGTTTGGAACTTGATTCAAGGAGCAACCCCATGTATATATAGTATATTTGAACGATAGTATTACATCTGCCATTTCACATGGCAATGAATCCTTTTCTTTCAATGTCTGAAGAAAATAGGTAACCTCATTAATGCATAAAAAAAAAAAAAAAAGGGTAGCCTGACATGGCAACAAGCCATTCCCTACATAGACTTTAATAGGCTTATAACTAGTAAAAGCTATTGGCTTTTTCTTCTACAGAAAAAAAAATAGGGGATATTTTTCTTCTCCAACAGAAAGTTCTCACATATGCATCATGTCACTGGCAATTTCAGGGTAGACTTTGTAAAGGGGAAATTCATACTCTGATTATTTAATTTTGTTATTTCATGATTATTTGTCTAATATGATATCTTGCTTTATAGATAATGTCGAACTATACGAAATTGGAATTTGCTGCACTTGACATTTCGGGAAGAAATTATCTGTCATGGATCCTTGATATAGAGATCCATCTTGATGCAATGAAAATCGGGAAAACGATCACAAATGGTAATAATGCATCCCTGAAGGATCGTGCAAGGGCCATGATCTTTATCCGACATCACCTACACGAGGACCTGAAGTCCGAGTATCTCACTGTCAAAAACCCACTAGTTTTGTGGAACAACCTGAAGGAAAGATATGGGCACCAAAAGACAGTCATGTTGCCTAGAGCTCGTTATCATTGGATGCACCTAAGATTTGAAGATTACAAATCGGTTAGCGAGTATAATTCTGCCCTATTCAGAATTGTTTCACTTTTGAGACTGTGTGGGGAGAAAATTACTGAAATGGATATGTTGGAAAAGACATATTCCACGATTCACCCCAAAGATATGATCTATCACAAACATATAGACAGATGGGCTATGAAAAATACTCGGATTTGATATCTTGTCTCCTGGTAGCTGAACAAAACAATGAATTATTAATGAAAAATCACGAGTCTCGCCCAACCGGATCTATTCCGTTTCCAGATCCATCTCATTCCACAGTCAGGGAGGTGGCTGCGGCCGTGGCCGAGGTCATGGGCGCAGACGCGCACGGGGGCGTGGTGGCCATAACTACCAAGTCCGTGGAGGACACATCAAGAAGCCCAGCAAGAAAACTGATTTTCCCCGGAAGTGGAATAAGTGGGATAGATCGGATGTATTCCAAGGAAAGGGAAAGGATTTGCAAGCTAAACCTTTTAAGAATACTGAAGATTCATGTTATAGATGTGGAGTGAAAGGTTATTGGTCGCGTACCTGTCGTACGCCAAAACATTTGGTTGATCTTTACCAGGCATCCATCAAGGGGAAGGGAAAAGAAGTTGAAACCAATTTCCTTGATCAAGTTAATCAAACTGACCCTTTTGAACCTTTTGATTTTTCATCTTTTGATATGTCTGATTTACCTGCTGGACCTAGTGGGACAAAAGATGATTTCTTTGATGATGGAGATGACTACCCTGATTGGTCCATGCATTTGGACTAAAACAAGTATTTTTGCTTATGTCTGAAATAATAGTCTGAGGACTAATTTTATCTTTCAATAATGTTGTATGAAATATGTCATGTTGTATTTGTTTTTGGAATAAAATTTTTAAGATGTGTTCCAGTTACTTATCTATGAAATCTTTAAATTTATATTTTGCATATAGGAGCATGGATACTAATGGGACATTATCAAATGCAAAGATAAATGGTGAAGATATCTGTCTGGTAGACAGTGGTACGACACATACTATTCTTCGAGATAACAGATATTTCAAACATTTGACAAAGATAAAAGCTTATGTCAATACAATATCAGGTTCTGCAGACCTAATTGAAGGCTCTGGAAGAGCAAATATTGTGTTAGCAAACTGAACAAATTTAAATATTAACAATGCTTTGTACTCTACCAGATCCAAAAGAAATCTGTTAAGTTTTATGGATATACGTCGTAATGGTTATCATATTGAAACCACAAACGAAGGTAGAAAAGAATATTTGTATATCACTTCTAATGTGTCTGGCCGGAAGCTAGTATTAGAAAAAAATTCTGCATTATCTTCTGGGTTATATTATACGACGATTAGAACAATTGAATCATATACTGTGATGCACCAGAAGTGCTCCAACCCAAAACTTTTTATGCTGTGGCATGATCGCCTTGGGCATCCAGGTTCAATAATGATGCGTCGTATTGTTGAAAATTCACAAGGGCATCCGTTAAAGAACCAGAAGATTCTATTACCCAAGAATTATCCATGTAATGCCTGTTCACAAGGGAAACTGATAATTAGACCATCAATCTCCAAAGTGATTGTTGAATCACCATCATTTTTACAAAGAATACAAGGAGATATTTGTGGGCCGATACACCCACCATGTGGACCATTTCGATATTTCATGATTCTAGTTGATGCCTCAACTAGATGGTCACATACCTGTTTACTGTCTACACGAAATGTTGCATTTGCTAGATTCCTTGCTCAGATGATTAGATTAAGAGCACAGTTCTCAGACCATCAAATCAAAACAATTCGTCTTGACAATGCTGGAGAGTTCACATCTCAGACATTTAATGATTACTGCATGTCAATTGGTGTTGATGTTGAGCATCCTGTTGCACATACTCATTCCCAGAATGGTTTGGCTGAATCTTTCATTAAAAGACTTCAGTTAATTGCTCGACCATTGCTTATGAAAAACAAAATTGCCAGTTTCTGCTTGGGGACATGCTATTTTACATGCTGCATCTCTAATTCATGTTAGGCCAACTGCATATCATAAATTTTCACCCACACAGCTTGCTCTTGGTCAACAACCGAATATCTCTCACTTAAGAGTTTTTGGTTGTGCTGTGTATGTGCCTATTGCACCACCTCACCGTACTAAAATGGCTCCACAACGTAGGCTTAGGATTTATGTTGGTTTTGATTCTCCATCTATCATTAGATTCCTCGAACCCCTAACAGGCGATGTGTTCAAGGCACGCTTTGAGGATTGTCATTTTGATGAATCAGTTTTCCCACCATTAAGGGGAGATAGGTCGAAGCCAGAAGCTCGACGTGAAATTACTTGGAATGTTTCGGCATATCTCATCTTGATCCTCGTACTAATCAATGTGAACTGGAAGTTCAAAGGATCATTGATAGGCGCGCAATATCTCAAGATATAAGTGCCTAAGTAGGGCGAATTAGCGCATTAGAGGCGCGATTTATTTCATTTTCCACTTGATGCGGTTGTCTTTTGTTTTTGGTGTTTGTGTCTATTTTGTAGGAAACAGGTCGGAAAAGAGCGCATAAAGTGGACACATGGCGGTCAGGCATGTGGGGCATGGTGGGACCCAAGCAAGGACGCCACACAAGCTGAAAAGTCATTTTAGAGGAGGCGGTATCGATACAGGAGAAGTCCTGTATCGATACCCAGGTCACCAGCAGCGAACAGAAGCTACGGGTATCGATACAGGACTTCTCCTGTATCGATACCGAGGGTCTTAAAAAGCCAGAAGTTGACTTGCCACGTGTGTTGACTTCGGGGGATATAAATACTCCGATTTTAGGTCGAAGTAGGGTTAAAAACTTTGTTTAATTTTTGCTTTCAACTAGTAGCCGATTTTGCTCTGGAGATTCCACTTTCCGGAGGCTTTTCCATTGAAGTTTTTGGAGTTCTGTTCGTTGTTTCAAGTATTTGCTTCGGTAACTTCTATTTTATTTTCGTTAGAATCTTCGTTCGCGGGAGTTTGTCCGCGCTTTGTTTTCGGATCTCGGTTTTAATCCATATTTAGTTATTCAAGCATGTTTAATTTCAGAATTTTGTTATTTGTTCAATTAAATATGAGTGAGTAGTTCATTAGGTATGGTCGCGGGGTGATTAACACGCCGTGGCCAGGGCTGGTTATGTTCTCGCTCCTATTTCCAGAATTAATAAAGGTAAAAGCAATTTTAGGTTATTAAAGAGCTTCCGTTAGACGTATCCAGGCATTGTCGGAGCCCATGTAACGCGAGGAACGGGGGACCAAAACTCGTTCTTCGCTGTACATGGGTAAACGGCGACCACGAGGATTCGCATCTTTCGGGGTACCTTTTTCTCTCTAAAATCAAACGTTTTTTAGAACACCAAACGGAGCGGAATTATCCGGGCCTGGTCACCGGTGTTATGAACCCTACGACTGTACTTCCTTTTAATTAATTAAATCAAAATTAGTTTTTCTCTTACTTTAGTTAAATCACCAATCAAAATCACAAGGGTGGCTACCTAAGAGCCGCGTTAAACTAGCATCCCGAGTTTTTTAGTTAAGCACTTTCCACCTTCTATGTGGATTCGATTCCGGTCTTACCGGGTATTGTGCTACACCGGTCTCCGCCCTACGCTTGGGGCAACCCATTAAATTAGGTATAGGATTTCAGTCAAGCAATCATTCATTTGCAAAGTATTGCAAATCAGTTACCGGATGCATTTACAGATGCAAATAAAGTAACCAAGTATCATATACCAGCAGCCAATATCCCAGCACGGATCGAAATTCCCACAGGACAAATTACTAGTACAACAACTGATGAATCTAAAGCACGCCAGAAGCGTAGGGGACCTGCTGGTGCCAAAGATAAACTTCCCCGGAAGAGGAAAATCCAAGGCAAACAAATTGAAGTCCCAGAAATAGCTGATACTCCTGAGGGGATCAAGCTAATAAATGTAAAAGCTCATGAAGAGGCTAAACCCGCAAATGAAAGAATGAAATTTCAATATTTCCTCCTCCTTCTGAATCGCTCGAAGAGAAATCTCCCGAAGAGTTATTTCCTGAAATGGAACAGGTACCTGAGAATAATGAGATCTCAATACATTATATGAGTACGGGAGAAATGTTAGACAGAAATAAAACCGTTGTCAACAACGCGTTTTCATTTAAGGTTGCTCTTGACATTACTAGAAGTGATGATGAAAGTGAACCACAAACTGTCGAAGAATGTCGACGCAAAAATGATTGGCCAATGTGGAAAGGAGCAATTCAAGCAGAGTTAAATTCTCTCGCAAAGAGAGAAGTATTTGGACTTGTAGTTCAAACCCCTGGAGGAATACAACCGGTGGGATACAAATGGGTGTTTGTGCGAAAGCGCAATGAGAAAAATGAAGTTGTGCGATATAAAGCACGACTTGTTGCACAAGGTTTCTCACAGAAACCTGGAATTGATTATGAGGAGACATACTCTCCCGTAATGGATGCAATCACATTCAGATTTTTTATTAGCTTGGTAGTTACCGTATGTCTAGACATGCGTCTGATGGACGTTGTGACAGCATACTTGTATGGATCACTAGATGCTGACATATACATGAAGGTCCCCGAAGGATATATTATGCCTGAAGCATGCAGTTCAAAACCCCGAAGTGTTTATTCGCTTAAGCTACAAAAATCTTTATATGGGTTGAAACAATCTGGTCGTATGTGGTACAAACGCCTTAGCGACTACTTGTTAAAGGAAGGATATGAAAATGATCTTATTTGTCCATGTATTTTTACTAAGAAATCAAACTCTGGTTTTGCAATTATTGCGGTTTATGTCGATGATTTAAATCTTGTGGGAACTCCGGAAGAGCTCATAAAAACCGCCGAATATTTAAAGAAAGAGTTGAGGGGGAGTAATTGGTGTTAAAAGATAGACAATTGTACTCTTTTTCTTTCGTCTAAGGTTTTGTCCCACTGGGTTTTTCCTTAGCAAGGTTTTAATGAGGCCATCTATAGACATTTTTCACTATGTACTCTTTTTCCTTCTCCTAAGGTTTTTCCCATTTGGTTTTCCTTGGTAAGGTTTTAATGAGGCATGTTCTTAGTATTTGGTCATCCAAGGAGGAGTGTTATAAAAGCTCTGTATGGATGACCATACAGACTTCTTGTTTTGTGTGATAGCCTTTAATGTATTGGTAGTGATAGTTGAAGCCTTTGGCTATATATATGTTTTTGTGTGATAGCCTTTAATGTATTGGTAGTGATAGTTGAAGCCTTTGGCTATATATATGTATCGTTCATCAGAGAAGAATACACACACAAGAAAAGAGAGAAAAGAAAAGGCAGAATACCACTCTGAATAATATTTGAGTAGTCCAGAAGACGAACTTTTCTACATATTTTGTGCCCTGCAGTTTATTTACTTTTTAGCTCTTATTATTTGCTTGGGTTCATAACAAGAGAGTCTTTTTTTGTTTTTTGAGCAGGCCTTTTTTTTCTTTTTTTTTTTGGCTCTATTTTTCTCTCCAATAAGTCTGGAACCACACTCAAAATAAAACACCCAAATGTACACACACTCGTTAATGTGTGAAACCAAACAAATTGGTGGTGTTGTGTTTGGGTAAATGCGTACAGTTTTGGCGTGATTCTAAACTTTGAGTTGTTTCCCTACCAATCCACGACATTCGAAAATCACATTCTTGAATGAATTTGTTAGAATTTTTGCATTGAACAAACACAACAATATGTACAAGTAATATATTTTTACCTTTAATTAAAAAAAAAACCGGGAAAGGACACAATATACATCCCCTATTTGGGTGTGTATCATATGCACCCTTAAAGATGTTACGAATCGATTATCTCTCATGAATAAAGAGTTAAGATTTTTATAAAAAAAGGTTATGAAACACAAAAATGTTAAGAATCATAGAGACGATGTTATGAATCATATTGCTCAAAAGTTACAAAACACTAAAAAAAATGTTATGATTGGTCATGAGGTGATACAACATAGACCATACAATAGGTGCATATGGTACGCATCTTTAATAGGTGTGTATTGTAGCCATTCAAAAAAAAAAAAACCAATGATGGGAAATTGCCCCCCCAAAAAAATCAATCTAGCTAACACAATTTATGAGATTTTCACACAACGCATACTTAAAATATGAGAGTACTATCTTATTTTCTTCAAAAAAAAAAAAAAAAACTCTTACAATTGTATCTTTTTGTGTTTGTCTTCAATAGTTTTATCCTTTGAGTTTGTATTGTTGTAATTTTTTAATTTTTTAAAAAGAACTCTTGAAGACGTTGAGAGCCCAAAATTTGATGTAATTCAAAATACAAGAACAATGTAACCTTGATTCTTCTTTTATTTGTACGTTTTTTTTTTTTATAACTTAACAATAAGTGGGCAACCAAATTAGGAGTTGGACTTGGCCGGGCAACCCAAACCTTAGGGCCGGCCCTGCTTTGGACTGTCCTTTTTTTTTTTTTTTTTGAGCAAACACAAACATATGATATCATTCCAACTAAGTTAAACTATACATCGTTTGGCTAGGGTATGAGCAACCCCAACAATTTGTCTTGCCACTTTTGTAATACAAACAAAAGACAAAGACTTAGCAACATACACAATATGTAGCAAATTAGGCTTGACTAATACATGAGCACTATCTAAATACATTAATCATTTCACAACAGGTAAGCAATCAGTACAAACTTCCACATATAAGCAGCCCCTGCTCTTGGCCCAATCTAACACCTTCAAAAAGGCTAAAGCCTCCGTCATAAAAGCAAAACTTGCAACAACTTTGCAAGCACCATCGTCGCTCTTCTTGCCAGCATCTACCCATGCCACAACCCCATCCCATCTTTCCTTCTTCCATGCACCATCAACCAAGACCTTCAACCGAGTAGCACTAAAGTCGCCAACTTCCACTGCCTTCAAAACCACGCTATTAACTCCAACACCATTGTTTCCATGCTTGGGTTGGAACTCAGAGCTTGTCTCTTGAAAACTTTTTTTCCGCTGCAACTTACAAAGCATTTGGTACAAATATTGAGCACTCTTCAAATCCTACAAAACATCCACTTTTGTCTGTTGAAACACAAGGTTATTCCTCCCACACCAAATAGCCCACAGTAAGGAAATTGACTCGAAATTGCATAGACATCCGGAACTTCTTCTACCCACTTTAAAAACCATTCCTCAAACCTAACCGAACTTCCAATAGAAAAAATCCAACCCTAACCCAGACCCTCTCCAGATCCTCTGAGCTCTATCGCATTGAAAGAATAAGTGCTCTATGGTTTCACACTCTTTCTCACAAACTGGACAGCTCTCATCCTCAACCATGGATCTCCTACCCAAGACCACCATAACCGGCAAAATCCGATGTACCACCTTCCATAAAAACAAGGCAAATTTGGGAGGCAACTTTAAACTCCAAATTTTCTTCCAAATTTTATCCCTGCCACTATCATCCACGACTCCAAACAAAGCCGACACAACCACAAAATACCCTGACTTAACAGAAAATTTTCCATCATTCAAAAATTTCCAATAACACTCATCCCTATCCTTATCCCTAACAATATGAATAGAAGAGATCTTGTGAGCCAAATCTCTAGGAAAAAGCTGATAAATTAAAGGCCTCCTCCATTCCCGTCTAGACTAATCAAATAAATCTTTGACTTTAAAATTGCACATACCTGAAGGCCTTCCCTGCATCATATACGGATTACAATCTTGGGGTATCCATTGATGCCTAAACACTGTAACAACCTCACCATCCCCCACCCTCCAACACAAACCCTTTCTTAATAAATCTAGCCCCCACATAATACTCTGCCAACCCCCATATAATACTCTGCCAACCCCATGAACAGCCGGGTTTTGGATAACAATCCCACATCGGCTTTCCCCAACAATATTTGCCTAATAAAACTTTAGCGACAAGAGAATTTGGATCTCTCAATAATCTCCAAGCTGTCTTGGCTAGTAGAGCTTGATTAAAACATCCCAAATCCCTAAGAGCCAACCCGCCCTTATGCATTGGTTTACATAATTCCGACCAACGCCTCCAACAAACTCCTCCCCCATCACCTTTTCCCCATAGAAATTGAACCATCAAACTCCTCACTTTCATAACAAAATAAGAAGGAGCCCTAAACACAGAAAACAAATAAACCGGAATAGACGATAAAATATGCTTAACAAGGACCAACCGACTAGCAAAATTCAACAACGGAGTGCGCCAATTAGCCAATTTCACATGAAACCTATCCAAGATGCGCTTAAATAACTCCCCCTTCCTCCTTGTGAGATCAAGGTCCGAACCCAAATAAATACCAGGCTTCTCAACAATCTGGATACCAAAAGCTCGTTTTATATTCTCCCTATCCTCCACAGTCATATTAGGACTAACGAAAAGTTCCGATTTATTGAAATTTACTCTCTGACCCACAAAATTACAATACTCATCAATAACATGCTTCAAGCACCAGACTTCCACCAAATTATACTTAAGAAAAAAATAGCTATCGTCCGCAAATAAAAGATGCAAAATGGGAGGAGAATGAGGACTAACAGCCACACTCTTAAAATATTAGCACTACCAAACAAAGCCAAATTAGCCGACAAGACTTGACTCACTAAAATAAACAAATATGGAGACAAAGGATCCCCTTGACACAAACCACACTTTGCGTAAAAGACCTCCGAGGGAGCACCATTAACAAGGACAGAGAAAGACACAGTGGAGATACACTGCTTGACCAAATTCACCCATCTAGGACTAAAACCCAACTGCTCCAACATAGCCACAACAGCAGACCATTTCACCCTATCATATGCTTTGTTCATGTCAAGTTTTAACGCAAAAAAAGAATTTTTCCCTTTGGTGCGATGTTTGATGAACTCCACCGTCTCATGAGCGATTAGAATATTATCTGAAATGAGACGACTCGGAACAAAGGCATTTTGGAAAATTGACACAAGAGACTTGAGAACCGGACACAGCCTATTCACTAGAACACGAGCAATGATTTTATAAAGCACATTACACAGACTAATAGGACAGAAATCATTAACAGACAAAGGATTAGGAATTTTGGGAATAAGAGTGATAAACGTACGATTGATTTCTCGAAGCATGACTCCAGAATGCAAAAACGCCATCACCATCTGAGTAACATCCGTACCAACCCAATGCCAATATTTCTGATAAAAACCAGCCAAAAACCCATCGGGACCCGGAGCCTTCATCCCTTTCATTTAAAAAACAGCTTCCCGAATTTCTACCTCTGTAAATGGCACCTCAAGCTCCTGAATCTGAATCTGCGCGTCGGTTAGACGAACACCAAGATTTGACAATAGTTGAGTCCCCACTGAGCCCCCCAAATCGACTGGACCCATCCTAGACCCAACTTCAGCCTCTTCCCTACGCAAGGTACCTTGGAACAGGTTCAAAAAATGAGTTACTAACAACTAATGTATTTCCACATGCCCCATGATAAGCTCCCCTTCTCCAATTTTTTAAACAGACAATTCGAATCCTTCTTGCTCTGATTGAAGCTACTTTATGAAAATAACTTGTATTACGCTCACCCAAGACCATCCATTTCTCTTTTGCCCGCTGAGCCCAATAAACTTCTTGACCATCCAGCAAACTATCATAAGATGCACTTAAAATTTGCTCCTCATTGACCAAATCTGGATCACTACCCAAAGCTGCCCGGTCCAAAGCAACTAACCGCGATTGAACATAACGTAAATCCTCCTTAATTTTATTCAACCTCTTAGGCATCCATCTGATAGATAAATTACTCCAATTGCAAAGATGTCTCAATAAAACCTTTTGTTTTTGCACCAACTTGAACGCATTCGATCCCTGAAACTAGAGATCCCATACCTTACGTGTAATAAGAGCAACATCCTCACTTTGTAACCACATCCCCTCAAATCTTTTCGGACGATATCGGTGATCTTGGGACCAATTCATATCCAAAATTAGCGGACTATGATCCGATCGATGAATGGGTAAATTCGTCACCACCGCCTTGAGAAATTATAACACCAATCACTACTCCCCATCGCCCTATCCAACTTTTCATAGGTAACATCACCACCCTGTCTATTATTCGTTCAAGTATAGAAAACACCACAATAATCTAAATCACGCAACTGAAATTTACTTACAAAATTAATTAGCCAGCTCGACCCCTGAGCATTACTCCTTCCTTTCCCATATTTTTCTTCTGGAAACAAAACTTGATTGAAATCACCTATGACGAGAACCGGTAAATTTCTCCCTTCCAAAGCCACCGTAGCAGCTGCCCAAGTTTCTTTTCTAAACCACAAATAAGGATGGCCATACATTAACATTAATAACCATTCTACACCCCTCTCATCCACCACTCTTAGCAACAAAAATCTCAAGTGAGTTTTAACCAAAGAAATACGATAGCAGTCGTCCCAGGCTGCCCAAATTCCACACGTCATGCCATCCGCATCCGCTCCAGCGCAAAACTTAAAACCCATATTTAAATCCAATCCCTTAAGCTTTTGCGTTCGACAATTCGTCTCCATAAAGAAAACCAAATTGACCTTGTGCCAGTGGACCAGATTCTTAGTTGTTCGAACCGTAAGGGTCTGGCCCAAGCCCCTATAGTTCCAGCTCATAATCCTCATGGCGAAGGAGGAGGTTGTTGAGGGCCCACCTCCTTCGAAACCCTGTTTTTTGAATCTCCATCTGACTCTCTACCCAAAGCACCACATCTTTCCCAAACATACTGACGCATCTCCTCCGCCAGCTGTGACTGAAATTCTGCCTCCTCAGCACACTCATCCCATACGGAAGGAACCAACTGGGAACTAGATCCCTCACCATCCATCGGAGTATCTTTAAGCTGCTTGGCTAGCAACGAAACCGCCCGATCCCAAGCTACTTGATGCAATTCCTCTGTGATCCTTTGCCTAATGACTTCACCATCACCCTCCCGTGTATATCTCTCTTGCTCAGTAACCACATCACGATCACAAGAATTTGACTTAGTTGGAGAAGAACAATCATTGGAAAAACTGGATTGAACTCCATCAATATCACTTCCACAATGGACCTCCATATAAGAACGATTAGAATCAATAGTAGAATAATCAGCCGGGGGCAACACTGATCGACGTTTTAAAGCACCAATTTCCCGATCAACCTCTCTACCTCTTTGCTTTTTCGGAGAAGAGATTTCACACCCAGAACACCCAAAATACGGAAATCCCTTGGATGGAATATTTGCTGTTTGAGACCTCTTCTTCTTAACTCTTAACGCTCTAATTCGTTTCCCTTTAGTCCAGCTCAAAGCTTCCCTAACAGCTTTTTTATACAACCCAACTTTAATAGGAATCCTCGGCCCAGAAATAAAGCTAGGACTAGAACTCAAATCCAATCTAACCGGCCCATCAACAGCCCAATGAGAGCAGCCTTCAGAACTGGGTTCAGAAAACTACCTCTATACCTTTTATAAGGCCCAGAATAATTAGAAGAGTCCTAATCTTCTTCCAACTCCTCAACTGGCCTCTTTCCTTTAGGATCCTTATATTTGCTAAGGCCCAAGCTTTCCCTATTATCCAATCTCCTATTGTTAAGTGAGCTATTGGGCTCTCTAATTACAATTGCTCCACTATTCCTAACCCTCCCATTCGGCCCCACTATCATTACAAAAATGTTATATACACTCCCCCAACATTAATACCAAATCTTCTTGCCGTGTTCTCCCACTCCGACCACCGTTGGTCCATCGTCTCGGCCGCCACCACCGATTCATCCACCACCCAATCCAGCCTGCTAACCGCCTGAATAAACTCAGCCCTACTGTCCGCTCTCTCCTCATTTTCATTGGAGCTTCCTCCACATCCACTCTAGCAATTGCATTCTCCCCAACCAAGTTAGCACCACCAGGAGAAGTTGGGGTTACAAGCAAATCACCAACCTGGAAAAAACCAGAACCTGACCGCTGCAAACCCATATCCCATGATGCATCATGATTAATCAAAAACTTATCAAAATCAACCACTGATGGCATCTCATCCTCCTGATCACCAACAATGTCCATTTGCGTTGCATCCTCAACCAGATTCTCCCCATGCAAACCAAAATGACGAGTATTAATACCTTCATCAAGCCCACCCATTTGATAGCACGGTTCTGCATGCTCACTCCCACGTCCTCTAACTGCCCACATGTGCGTGTTACAACGTGCATTACTTCTGGCAAAAGCACGTATGCGATTGGTGTATAATGGAGCACTGCTATTTGTATGTAACACTGAACCAAACCGCGTACATAAATTATTAAGCATTGCGTCAACCCGTGCTCTAGCCTCCTCTCTTGACAAATCACATTGCGGATAAGTATGCCCAATACACCCACAAGAATAGCAAAATTTGTAAATCCGCTCATACCTGCACTCAATCCATCTCGGCTCCCCCTAGGAATGTTCAAGAAAAAGCCCGGAACCAAAGTAGAATCAGGAGTAACCGAAATGTTGAGACGCAGATAATGAAAATGTCGCGGAAAAACGTCGTCAACATCAACCCAGCCCATCTGTGCGGACTTTTTTTTTTGGGGGAAGAGGATGGATATTTGAGAGGAGACCATAAAATGTTGGGGAACTTAAATAATCATCCTCGGAAGCACCATAACTTATGTTATCATCCCAACCCATTTTTGGAGTTATGTTTTCATCCCCAAATTCAAATAAACCCAAGTTTGCCCTTATAATATATAGGTACAGATTATTTGGGGACTAAATCCTAACGTTGGAGGTCCTTAACATTATTTTTGGATATAGATGCCTAACAAATCCCTAAATTAATGCTTTCCTTTATTTGTTTCAAATATGCCGTTTCACAATAAAAGGGGGAGGAAACCTCAACCACTCGAAACCTCCCACAGACCATCCTGTCCACCATCTCATCGACCTTCGCCACTCATCCCATACACCATATATCCCGTCAGCCTCAAAACTCCCATTCCGGCGCTTAATCCGTGATTCAGAATCATTCATTCAAATGATGCGCTCTAACCAATGAAGTATCATGACGCGTGATAGAATTAGATTGAGTTCTTGACTAAGGTGGTCATGGAGCAGAGCACTTCACGTTGATCAAAAGTTCATCACTTCGCGCCGGTGTTAAGGATCTAGTGTTCTTTCTTCTTTAATTTAATTTTCAATTTTTTTTTTCTTCTGTTGTTCTATTCGTAGGACACTTGTGTTCAAACAGATCTTTTCAAATAAATTCCATCATTCTCTTCAAAATTGACCATGAATGCTAGATAACAGTTCTCATTTTTTTTCCGGTAGAGATTGTGGCTAGATGTAGATTTGATATTTTTGTTGACTAGAAGTAGTTATGTGGTGTGGGTTTACCTGATATTTGTTGATGGGAGGAACTTGGATTCATTTTCAAATTCATAGAGATAATTATTTTTATCATTATTCATGTACAAATTTGCGTTCACTTGAATTTACCATATTTTTTGGTAGATACATTTCTTTTTACCATGATTCCATGCTTATAGAACAAATTGTTGTGTAAATTTGACTACAGAAAATGTGGTAAAAACGTGTGAACATTGGTAAATTTGTAAAATGAGCATGACAAATATAATTGCAACCTAAACACGTGCGGAAAAAAGTGGTAAATATTATCCATCCTCAAAATATGGTAACAAATTAAGTATATAATAGCGAACATGGTAAATTCTGGGAATTTGAGAAATATCGTTTGTGTTTGAGTTAAGAATGATTTTTTACCATGAAATTCGATTAGATTAACCATGATAAATTTGTACCAATTTCTGTTTTTCAAGAATCATGATAAATATACTAACAAGTTTAATACATTAAATTTACCATGACTCAAGATTGATTTGGATGTATCCAGAAAATATGGTAAAAAAAAGTGCATTACAGAAATCATGATAAATTTGTACTAACTTAAGTTTATCTAGAGGTCATGGCAAATGTATTTGTTTTGAACGGGAAAGTATTGGTTTGTAATTTGAATGCCACATTAGGAAAAATGATTTTGTGTTTTTTGAAATAATAAATAAAGATTTGAACTTTCCCTTTATCCTTTTTAAATGATAAACAAAATCCCACCTAGTTAGGAAAACTTCATCCCACCTAATTAGGCAACAACTTTTATGTATCTTAATACTTATCATCAAAAAAGGGCAGATAAGGTATTTTACAAGTAAAAAGGATGAAAACATAATACTTCAAAATGACAAGTATGAAAACTTACATGCTACCGCTAAATAGGATGATTATTTAATTACCTCTAAAATATTTCGATACTTAAATATTGGTCTCCAGCTTCGTATGAGTTACATTTTTATCCCGTCCACTTTTAGGGATTATATTTTTATTATTAAATTTGAATAAACCAAATTTCACCCTTATTGCATTAAATTTCCTATTTTTTGGGGACACTATATAACCAAATATATTTATGAACAAAATCTAAAATTGGAGATCCGCCACCGTTATTTTGAGATATACAAATTTGACAATCCTAATTTCAAACACCTTTCCACTATCGGTTTAAACGATATTTTTGAAATCTTCCCCCTCACCCTTTTCTCGAATATCAGTCGACCTCCCATCATCGCTCGTTCTACCCTCAATAGCCAAGCTACGGCTCATCGAACAAACCCCAGATGTCTACAAACAATCGGAAGAGAGCATAAGATATTTAAATGAAAGCTAGGTTTCGAAGATAGACGTTTCAGACAGGAAAGGAACTTAAGAAGCCATGGCTGAGAGTGAGGGTAATTGTCGATTTCAACGACATGGGCCCCAGACAAGATAAATTATGATAAATTCACGTTTACATGTTATTTTATTTTTCCAAAATTGCTATCAATATCAAATTATACCATAATTGGTGTGACGTATTTAATTATATACCATGATTACTGGATAGTTATCTCTACCGTTTTGGATATGGTTTTGCAAAATATACCATATTAACTTGTATAAGCTTAATTTTTACCATAATCACTTAGTGAAGGATCACGTTTGTCATTTGTACCATGGCTCTTCATAACTTTATCAGATTAGAGCACTTATTCATTTATTGTGTGAATTACCTATTGTACTATTTTACTATGACATTCATATAGACGTATATATAAATATAGGAAGCGGCTACAATACACACCCCTCTTACGTTGTGTATCATATGCACCCTTGTTATCCACCGTTGGATTGCTAAAAGTTACGAATCAATTATAAAAAGTTACGAATTGGTAACTTGTTAACCTGAGCAACAGGTTACGTAATAAATTAAAGAAAAAAAAAATGAAAACAAAAACCTAGGAAAGGGAAAAAAATGACCCAGAGAAGAGGAACAGCGGTGAATCTAACATCGGACGGACGCCGCCATCTCCTATCATCATCTCCGCCATCTCCCATCATCATCGCCGCCATCTCCTATCGTCATCTCCACCATCTCCTTCCCACAAACCCTAGAGTCTAGACCTAGCGGTGTATCAAATGCCGCTCGCCTCTACGTCTGTGGTCGCAGCAAAGGTGCAAAAGCAACAAAGATAGAAGAGGTTAAAGACACACCAAGTAAGTTTATTCTCATCTGATAGTTGATTCTCATTGCTTTTCGCGCTAATCTTCAGAGTTGTACTAGAACCGCTATTAGCGCAATTTTTTTGGCCAATGTAGAACCCTTGAATGGTCTTAATTACTTCAGTCCATTACTCCATCTTGAAATGAAGAGCTTTTCTATCATGTGGTTGAATTGAATTGTGATCTCTGGGAGTATGAAGTTTAGCCGGTGGGACGATACCCGTTAAGTGTTTGATGTAATGCTCAAGAAGAATGTGTTCCTTATACATGAAAACATGCCCATAAACTGTTTGATGTAATGCCAAACAAAGGGTGTTTTTTCGTGCTTTCAAGTGTAATATCCCATAGTGAAAAATTGATATCAAAGAAAAACTAGAACTGCATTATGCTTATATTGGATTCATAGTGAGTTTTTTCATTATGAGTCATCTGCTTTGCTTCTGAATCTGTTGATGGGCCAGATTCGAGTTCCTGTTTTGTGAAACACGGTTTGGGTTCCACTCACAAGGTTTTTCCCGTTTTGTGAAAAATTGGTGCATTGGATCTTTGGTGGGTTCTTTGACAGAAAATAAGTCTGAATGGATATTTTTGTTATCCTTAATTAGTTTTGATGCGAGCAAAGGTTGATCTTTGGTGGGTTCTTTGACAGGACTTACATTTGAATTTGAAAGCCAATTTGTTCCTGTTTGTGTGACTGAATGCTAATTATTTATGTGATTTTGTGACACCTTGAGTTTTGGTTCTTTTATTTTGTCTCCATTGATTAACAGTTTGTATTTCTGCTTTTCAGGGTAAGGATTTGATTCGATTGAAGCGTGAGGCAAGGTTGAAGGGGGGATTCTATGTCAGCCCAGAAGCCAAGCCGCTGTTCATTGTCCGAATCCGTGGGTAAGAGATAACTTAGTCTGTTACTGTCTTGAAACTAGAAGCTATTATGATTATCTTTGTGGTATCCGATTTCAAATGTGTAGGATCAATGCAATGGACCCGAAGCCTAGAAAAATTCTGCAGCTTCTGCGATTGAGACAGGTAATTTATTTGTTTCCTGGATATGTATCAAGTACAGGAGATTATCTAGCTATGGTTTTTCTAGGACAGTAGGATGTTTTCTTCCTTGATGGACCAGAAATATGTGTGGGCTTTGAATAAGGATGATATCTTGTTAGTTACTCCTGCATTGACTAACACTGGTATTATTTCACTTTTGCATCTTATCTGTGTGTTTGTCCATTCTGTTAGTATTATGAACTTTGTACCTCTTGTAATTAACATTATGGTAAACACTTCTGTAAAAAAGTTAGAATATGTTGTATATTTAGGCTGCTTCTGAAATCTAAAATATAACTATCCAAGAGTCATCTGGTTCTTATTTGGAAATCCCAAAATCCTATGCTTTACTTTTTTTTGTTAAGGAACGTGAGGAGTTGTTCATGGTTGCTGGTATTTGGATTATTATAGAACTGCATGCTAATGGAGCAGAGGTCTGATTATGTCTGTGTTGGATTTGGTTTTGGAGTAGTTTGAAGCAATTGTTTTTGCGTTTGATGTATCCCAGTTGCGTGTTTTGTTCTTTTCCCAGAAGGATTTGACCTATTGAACTACTACTTCATTCTCATACACTTAAGTGTTTTTGGTTCATTTTCACTGTACATGTTAAAATTTCGAAGTGTGAACTGAACTTGGTTTTTCATGTGGTTTAGGAAGAAAGGAGATTGGGAGTTTAGAAGAAGGGCAGCCGAAAGAGTTGCAGTACAGGAGGAGGTTGCAAAGGGTACATGTTTGCATTGGAGGTGACTGAAGAACTGGTACCTTGGTCGGAGCAAGATACTACTTATGAGAGGAAATGGGTCAGTATCCCAGTTTTGTTGGTGAAAGAGAGAATATTTGTTAATTAACACTTTTACTTATCTTTCCCTTTCATAGTTTTTGTAGTCTTTATCTTTTGAAGGGCAAAATCAATCAAGTACTAAGTATGGACTACGATTTTGCTCTTGTACTCTTGTATTGGATGCAAAGAAAATTCAAAATATATTGTTTAGATTTTTGTTATGGTTGTGTTGATGCTGGCATGGATAAAGGATTAGGTAGTAAGTAGAGAATCGATCTCGCTATAGGCTACAGGAATTTTCCCAAATTCAAAAGGGCAAAAAAAAAAAGGATGTTGCTTCTTTAAATCACGTTTTTTCAATGTGATGGTAAAGACGTTTAACCACGCTTTTAGAGAAAAACTGTGATAGAAAATCACAAAAGATCGCACTAAATGAGTTTTCATCTCGGTTTTTACAAGAAACCATCACGTTTTTTAGCCGTGATTCGTATTAACTTTCAATCACGCTTTTACATGAAAAGTGAGATAGAAAACCAAGATAGATTGCGCGAAATTGAGTTTTCATCTCGTTTTTACAAGAAGAAATTAAATTATAGTCTTAACCCATTGGTTCGTATTTGTTCCTAATAGTCAGTTGGCTATGAAGGTAAAATTTTATTTTCAAATTTCTTTTGAGAAGAGGCATGCTCGTTTATTTCACGAGTCTTTTTCTAATAGAAGACAATCGTTTACAAGAACAGAATATTGTTTAACTGCAGAGATGTCTAGCAATTATATTGGCGTTACTGCTTCCGACAACAAACAATATGAGTTTGAGCATCCCCAGAACCTTATGTCTAAAGTTGTTGTGCTTTTATGCCCCGGTCACACTCCTGGGATGGACATTGTCAAATCTTCCAATTTTGTGACCAAGAATGGTTCTTGCTTGACTGTTCGGGTGTTCAAAAATTAACTAAGATTTCGTCCCAAGCGTAGGACTATCGACCGGTGCAGCACAATAAATCCGGAAGTACCGGAGTCGAACCACAGAGACGGTCTACGGTGTTGACCCAAACAATGCTAGATTTTATGTTTGTAACTGGCTCTCAGGTAGCCACCCCTTGCTCAATTGGTTTAATTAATTATCTAAATTGAACTAATTTAATTACTGGACTCTGAATTAAAAAAGGAGAGCACAGCCGAGGGCACTACGGTGCCCGCAGCTAGCCTAATTTACGTCCACTCGGGCCACAATAATTCAATTAATTGATTTAAAAATATGGAAATAGTTCCCAACAAGTGCACACCACTTGTCACCAATTCCTGCGCGCTTTTGGAACGGGCGATGCCCGAGTTTGTTTGCTAGAAAAATTTCCGTATTTAAAAACTGCGCATTAATTAAAACAATTCGGCACCGAGGTGAAATATAAATTAGCCTAGCCACGGGACACCTTGTCCCGCGGCCGCACTCAATACGACTACTCACACATGCTTAAGAAGATTGCAGAAATCGAATTGAAACTCAAATTAAACATGCTTTTGATGAATAAAATGTAAAGACAATAAAAATCGATACCGTGATTTCAAAGGAAAACAAACTTGATTATCAATATACTAGAATCAATCCAAACGCCGAAACTCTGACAGAATAATCTTTAATCCGAAAACGCTGAATGTTGAATGCTCCGAGAACTGTAGCCGCCAAACTCAAAAGTGCAGAAAATTACAAAGAGATTCGAACCCTAATTAATGAGTAGAAAAACGTTTATATAGCCCCCAACCCACGACGCCACCAAACGGCATCGTTTACACTTGGCCGTAACCTATCGGTATCGATACTGGAATAAAGGGTATCGATACCGATTCCCTATCTTTGACCGTTGACCCCGTAAGCAAAAGGTATCGATACCAGTTTTAGAGGTATCGATACTAGACATTCTGGACAGAATTTGCTCCCTCTTAAGCAATTAGTATCGATACTGCCTATAGGGGTATCGATACCGAGATCCTTCGACTGCATTCTTCAAAACCCAACTTCCAAGCCTTGTTTCCCGCGCTTTCCACTTCAAGCCATGCACACACACACGAGCCAAACCCAATATACCTGGAAAACTCATAGAAATAACAAAAACACCACTGCGCACGCATTAAACGGAAAATAAGCATTAACCCGCGCGTTTAACGCTCTAAACCACCCTACTTAGGCGCCCAAAACCAAGGTTTCCACGCGCCTATCACATCCCCCAACTTGAGCGTTGCTAGTTCCTAGTAACGAACGAAACGAAAAGGATAAAAGAACAACACAACGACTCAATAAGGGATACAAGGGTTATGCAACCTGTACAAACTTGAATGAGCAATTCGAGTATCATCCCGCTGTTACCCACAACTCGGGCACATGCATGCTCCAACCAAAATTCGAATAATTCCTTACCCCAACAGAGTTTAAAATAGAGCACCCCCACGTGACACAGAATCACTCATACTCACCGAACACTCTACATCCCATGTGTGGCGCCTGGCGATCAACGTGGCATGAACGAAATCACCACGTGCCAGTCTAAACAACGCCAAGATATGCAAAGAAAACTCACGAAACAGGATACCACACACACATAATTTAAATATAACACATGCAAGCAAGAGAGTTAAATGACGTGCATCGGGTCAACTAAGGGCTTTGATAGGCTTGTAATGACCGCGGTTAACAAGAAAAAGAAGGCAACATGCAAACGGGTGACGGCCTTTAGAAGCTCATGGTCAAACTACCCAGACTGGCCATCACCAACACAAATAAACACAAACACGTAAATCACATAATAACACTAGAGTTTAACATCCTACAGAACAAGACAACACAAATTAAGTTCGACACAACCACCGACCATACACACGGTCACACCACCACATAAACAACCGTACGAAAAGTTTTTAACACTAAAACACATAAAAATAACTACTATAAACACAACGCCCCCATTCCAACCATTGTCCAACTCATGCTCAAACATCTCCTCCGCCGAACTCAGCATCTGAACGCTCCTCCTCCGCTGGCGTATCCTCGAAGTCATCACTCACCTCCAGCTCTGGCCAGCGGCGAGGGACATAAGGCGCGGAAGTCTCTCCTGCAATCTGACGCCTCACATAACCCAACTGATCATCCACTTCCGCCTGTCTCCTAGCCTGCTGCCTCAACTCCAATTTCAACTTCTTCTGGCTCTTAATGATAGCCACATTCTGACAGAAAAGTTTCTTAAACCACTCTTTCACAGATGCTTCCGATGACGGTGCAGTGGTCAATGACTCTCTAGTACCCCTAGCCTGGGCAATACCACCCCTAGCCTGAGCAATACTCCGAGTAAGAACGGTGGAATCCAACGTCCCCGGATCCAACCTATCATTCGTATAAAATCGAGTCCCTGGAACACCATCCCTCCGGAGGATCGAAGTCACTAGGCACGGAAAAGGCATTCGAACATTCTTCGACACAGCCCTAAAGTCCACCATCTCACCAAATATAAACAAAGCCCAGTCACACACAGTCTCCTCATCGGTAAATGCCCACATAATGTTCCCCACCTTCTCCTGCGGTTTGTTCTCAGTCCCCCTCGGATAAATATTATAACAAACCACCTGATTGAGAAACCTGTACGCCGGCTTAAACTTGCCCGGCCAATGAGGAATTCTCGCATCCCTCCTATTCGTGTAAATCTCTCGGTTTACCCAATCCTGATTAATGGGGTTCTCAACAGGTCTAGGGAAATTCGTCTCCCCCTCGGGTCTCACATAATTCAGTGCAGTAACAATTTTATCAACATTAATAAACACGGGGGTTTTTCCTATCATAGAAGTAATCCGAGCCCCCGGATGCATAAAAGTTCCAGCCTCAGGCACAACCATGCATTTATAAAACTCTTCTACCAAAGCATTATTATAGCCAGGGTTCGGCTCAAACCAAAAAGACATACCTTGCTGCTTAATCGCATCAATAGCCAGATGATTTTCCGGCCACTCACCAACCAACTCAATGTGCCTCTCATTTTTCACTCCCCTGCCCACGATTGAATCCCTCCATTGTAACTGTTCGTCCCTCTCCATTTGTTCCCGGTTCCGCCTCGTCGCCCGACCCGGATAAGGTGGGCCTTCTGAGACTTCCCCCGCAGCGCTGGAAGAAGTCCCAGCCTTAGCTTTCCCGGTGTCTTTCCTTGGTGCCATGATTTGGGGGGTTAAAGGGTTTAAAAAGTTGAGTTTGGGATTTTCAGATCTGGAAATTTGGTAAGGTTTAAGGGAATTTGAACAAGATATTTGGGTAGAGGGTGAAGAGAGGAGGTTGTGGTTAAATTTTGGTAGAGAATGGTGGTGATTTTGGTAGGTTTTAGGAAGTTTTGTGGGTAGGGTTTGAGGTGGTTATGGAGGAGTAGAGAGAGAGAGAGAGAGAGAAAGAGAGAAGAAGAAGAAGATGATGGAAGAAGGCCGATCGGCCCTTGATATTTTTTTTGATCCGTAACGACCCGGTATCGATACCCCTTATAAGGGTATCGATACCGAACTGCTAACGCCAATTTTTTTTTTTTTTTTTTTTTTTTTTTTTTTTTGATTTTTTTTTTTCAAATAGAAATTCATTTCTCTCTCTCTTTAAGGGCAATTTGTTGGTGGAAAAAGGATTGGGGTTTTTTTTTTTTATTATGGGGGTTTGGGCTTAAGGGCTAAAAGTTTTCAAAACCATGGCATCCACAAGCAACCTTCAAATTCCTCCGTAACAACAATACTCCTGATTTAGGTCTCCTAAAATGGAACATAGAGTTGGACCACCAAAACGACACACCACCCAAACTCCGGTTTCCTAAGTTTGACACAGGACTGACACCTATGGGTTTAACGAAGGATCAATTGGACATATGTAGTGGTCTAATCATGCAAAAATGGCCTTGTTTCATCCCCTAAACACGTCATCAACTCTCCCACATGCATATGAACATTCAAATCATTATCTGTGGTACAAGCGCCTACTGTTTTATGCGAATGCGGAAATTGAAGAACAATGAAACATGGGATGCCTTAAGGACATACTGTGCACAATGTGGGAACACCTACTCAAATTTGCTTATGGTGTGGAGACTACTCGACATGGAAGTCAGATATATGCATGTGACCAAGTTAACAGGCAAACAATTTAGACAAAATTCAGCATGCTCACCTAAGTCATACAAACAAGCATAACAATCGTATCCCCAGACTCAATAATTAACCAAAATTTATTAAAATTTGACCCCTAAACTACTAACAACGCTCAAAACCCAAAAATAACGTGTACAAAGTACACCCCTCCCCCAACTTGAAATTTGCTCTGTCCTCAGAGCATGAAGACAAAACATAAAGAGAGAAGAACAAAGGGAAAGAGATGGACCGATGAATGGCAGCCAACCATCGCGACCCCGGCCGATGTATGGGGAATTTGCCATCATTGCCGCTGTTCGCCATCAGAATCGCGCCCATAATATATGCCTGCAAGAGAACAAGAGCCAACTACCTACTCGGCAACAAATGATGTCAGTATTGCCCGCATATGAAAGCCGGGCCAGAACAAATGAAACAAAGGAAATAATAAACACCACCACTTCCGTCACGTGAAAGATACGGGTACTACTTTTCTCCCTAATTTGCTCACTTAAATATGCATAGAGAAGGTCATCATAACAATCCCGGGTAAGTCATGACTCAACAGGTTAAATTTCTCAAGGTTTTTCCTTAAAGAAATCAGAGCCAATCGTCTTTTATGACTATCCGAGACACGGCAATAAGATTGTTAGAAACCCAGATATGCATATTTAAGGATAGCAATTAGGTGGCTATACCGGACCATTAAAAACTTTTTTTTTTTTTTGTTTTTTTTTTTTTTTTTTTTTGAATAGAAAACTGAAAAACAAACACGAATATAAAAATTGCCCTTACTAACCGGAGCTGGGTACACGATCCTTATTTAAACAGCGGCGTGCAAAGCTATGCGAAACCCAAGTCAATGATGGGTACCCCTATTGCTAGGGGCCGGGTCCACACTCAATTAAGAGCATGGTACGCGTAAGCTACCCGTCAAAACCTGGCTGCAAAAGCCTAAGTAACTGGGTCGTCCGAATACACAGGATCGACCAACTCCTCATCAGGTTCTCCCACTTCTAAAAATTCCAAAAACGGTTTCAGACGCTGCCCATTAACTTTAAACACATGATCATCCTTAGAATCATGGACATCAACTGAACCATTTGGATGCACTTGCACCACAACATAGGGACCTTCCCAACGGGACCTCAACTTCCCGGGAAAAAGATGGAGACGCGAATTATAGAGCAATACTTTCTGACCAACTCTAAAGGTTTTGCGCTGAATATTCCTATCATGATACGCCTTAACCTTAGCTTTATAAATACTAGCATTCTCATACGCGTCATTCCTAAGCTCCTCGAGCTCACATAACTGCAATTTCCTATGCGCACCCACCACATCTAAACTCGAATTAATTTCCTGGAGGGCCCAATAGGCCTTCTTCTCTAACTCAACGGGTAGGTGGCAGGCCTTACCGAAAACAAGCCGATAGGGTGAAGCACCCAACACGGTCTTATAAGCAGTGCGATAGGCCCACAACGCATTATTCAACCTGGTGGACCAATCCTTCCTAGTCACACCTACAGTTTTCTCCAATATTCGCTTAATCTCTCTATTAGCTAATTCGGCCTGCCCATTAGTTTGGGGGTGGTACGAAGTGGACACCTTGTGAGTGACTCTATACTCCCCCATTAACTTTTCAAACGACCGACTTGTGAAGTGCGTGCCCTGATCAGAGATAATGGCGCGTGGCACGCCAAACCTCGACAAAATATTCGACTTAAGGAACTCTAGCACGACTCGCGACTCCATAGACTTAGTGGGTATCGCCTCCACCCACTTGGACACATAGTCCACCGCTACCAAAATATACTCGTAACCATGCGACATAGGTAATGGACCCATAAAGTCAATGCCCCAACAATCGAAAACCTCTAGCACAAGAATGGGTCGGAGGGGCATCTCCTGACGTGAAGACAATTTGCCAAGCCTTTGGCAACGGTCACATGACCTACAGAACGCATGAACAAGCTTAAACATATCCGGCCACCAAAAACCACACTGTAAAATCTTGGCGGTGGTCTTCTTCGCAGAGAAGTGACCACCGCAAGCCTCGCTATGACAGAACTCTATAATCCCCTTCTGATCAGACTCGGGGACGCATCTACGCACAATCTGGTCCGCACAGTACTTAAACAAATATGGGTCATCGAATATATAATGTCGGACACTCCTCAAAAACCGCTGCTTCTCCTGGGTAGACCAATGGGGAGGAATCTGCCCAGTTACCAAATAATTGGCAATATCAGCGTACCACGGGCACTCATTAGCGGCGAACAACTGCTCATCCGGAAAAGAATCTCTAATGGGAAGATTCGAGGTGGGGTCCTCGAATTCCAGACGAGACAGATGGTCAGCCACTACATTCTCTACCCCCTTTTTATCCTTGATAATCAGGTGGAATTCTTGCAGCAACAGAATCCACCGAATGAGGCGAGCTTTCGCGTCCTGCTTAGTCATTAAGTACTTGAGGGCCGCATGATCGGTAAAAACCGTGATCTGCGAACCCACCAGGTAGGACCGAAACTTATCTAGCGCAAACACCACCGCTAACAACTCCTTCTCGGTGGTGGTGTAGTTCATCTGCGCCTCATTCAAAGTCTTACTGGCATAATATATCACACACGGGTCTTTCCCTCTCCTCTGCCCTAAAACAGCTCCGACTGCATAGTCAGAAGCATCACACATCAACTCAAAGGGAAGACTCCAATCCGGGGACTGCACAATCGGCGGAGTTGTGAGACTCCGCTTTAACATCTGAAATGCCCCCTCACAAGCATCGGACCACACAAACGGTGCGTCCTTTGCCAACAACTGACACAACGGGCGGGAGATAGCACTGAAGTCTTTAATGAACCGCCGGTAAAAACCAGCGTGTCCTAAAAATGAACGCACATCCTTAACAGACTTAGGTGTTGGGAGATTTCGGATTAAATCTATTTTGGCCTTGTCCACCTCAATACCCTTAGAGGACACAATGTGTCCCAACACGATCCCTTGGGTAACCATGAAGTGGCACTTCTCCCAATTAAGCACCAAGTGCTTCTCCTCACACCTCTGCAAAACCTTTCCCAAATTTTCGAGGCATCCATCGAATGAATCTCCGAAGACCGAAAAATCATCCATGAACACCTCTACTATCCTTTCCACCATATCGCTAAAGATCCCCATCATGCACCTGGAAAAGGTACCAGGCGCATTGCACAACCCAAAGGGCATGCGACGGTAAGCATAGGTTCCATATGGACAGGTGAACGTGGTCTTTTCCTGGTCCTCTAATGCGACCTCAATCTGGTTGTACCCCGAGTACCCATCTAAAAAGCAATAAAAAGCCCGACCCGCTACCCTCTCTAAAATCTGATCAATAAAAGGAAGGGGGAAGTGGTCTTTCCGGGTGCTCGCATTGAGCTTCCGGTAATCTATGCAAACTCTCCATCCTGTGGGAACTCGGGTTGGTACTAATACTCCTTCATCATTGGTCACGACGGTCACTCCTGCCTTCTTAGGCACCACTTGCACTGGGCTCACCCACTCACTATGAGCAACTGGGTATATGATCCCCGCATCCAACAACTTAAGCACCTCAGCCCTAACCACGTCTTTCATGTTGGGATTAAGACGCCGCTGAGGTTGCCTGGAAGGCTTTACACTCTCCTCAAGAATAATGCGGTGTGTACACACCGTTGGGTTTATACCATGCAAATCCGCTATGGTCCAGCCAATCGCGCCCATATGCTCTCTCAACAAACTAAGCAGTTTCCTCTCTTGATCTTCCTCGAGGGATGAGGAGATCACAACCGGATAGGTATCATTGCCTTTCAAAAAGGCATACTTAAGCGTGTCCGGTAGAGGTTTCAACTCTGGTTTAGGCGGCTGGACAGATGACGGAAGGACTTTGGGCGGAGGGTCGCCCAATGGCTCAAACATAGGGTCATGAGTGACCCCACACATCTCCTCAAATGACTCGTCGACATCTAGTAACTCTAAAAAGCTCACCACCTCTGCTGAGTCCAAAAATGATGTTTCCTCGGAGGTAAGAGCAACCTCCAAGGGGTCCTTATATAAGACCGTATCAATATGCTCCTGGACTAACGTGTCAATCAGACACAACTCCTCAGACTCCTCCTCATCCTCTAACGTACTGACACTGAACACATCCACCTCCATTCTCTCCTCACCGACAGATAACTGGACCCTGCCAGTTTTGCAATTCATAACAGCATTGGAGGTGGCTAGGAAAGGACGCCCTAAGATGATGGGAGTCTTCTCTAAAGCCTCACGACCGGGACTAATGTCTAAAACAATGAAATCAGCGGGGAATTGAAACTCCCCTACCCGGATCAACACATCCTCTACTATCCCCTTGGGCACTCTAATACTCCGGTCAACCAACTGTAGCGTGACTGGAGTCTCACTAAGGTCGCCTAAGCCCAATCTCAAGTATGCTGAATAAGGGAGCAAATTAACACTCGCTCCCAAATCCAACAATGCCTTGTCAAAGTTCTGACCTGCTATGGCTATGGGAATGGTGGGACACCCTGGATCCTTGCACTTGACAGGGATCTCAGTCTGAAGAATGGAGCTCACTTGCTCCGTCAGAACCACGTTGTTCTGACTCTTGCGCTTAGGTGTGCAGAGGTCCTTCAAAACCTTAGCACACTGGGGAAAGGATTCAATTGCCTCCATCAGAGTGATGGGGAATTGAACTCTCTTAAACAACTCCATCATCTTAGTGTTCATGGTTTGCTTAGGTCTCACCGCCAGTCTTTGGGGAAATGGAGCTACTGGCACAGCTGGCGGTGGTGGAGTCGTGAGGGCCGCAGTTGCAGGCACCACCACTTCAGGTGACTCCTCTCTCTCTTCTACTTCCTCTCGAGGCACCTCAGCAGTATCAAAAATGACCTCAGGCTCAATAACTGGCTCCTGGGGTGGAGCCTGTCTTAGTGTTGGCTGAATGGTCTTATCAATGGTTTTCCCACTCCTCAGAATGGTAACTGCCTTAGCCTCTTCCTGATTTTTCCCTTGAACATTGGGGCCTGAAGGATTTCCCACATAATGGGCACCTGCTTGACTACCTTGGGCCGGAAACCTACCCTTTTCCTGTTGCATTTGACTGATCACCGCAGTGAGTTGCGTCATTTGGGCCGTAAGGGCCCCAATTTGCTGTCTGGTATCAGTCTGAAATGTCAGCTGAGACTGCATTAGGGAATTCATGGAATCCTCAAAACGGGGTGGTGCATAACCTGGGGGCGGCCCACGAGTGGATGGACCTCCCCCCCTGCCTTGCTGTGGCTGGTAGTTGTAAGGAATGACTTGGCCCTGTGGGGGCCTGGGTGCTTGGGACTGATGAAACTGTTGCGGCGGAGGCGGCGCAAGGGGTTGCGCTTGACCTCCACCTGCGGGTCTAGGGTCTGACCACCAGTCTTTGGAATGATCTCTCCATCCCGGGTTATACGAATTAGAGTAAGAGTCCCAATTCCTCACCGCATTTACCTCTTCCTGATTATTCTGACCCGCTCCCTTAGCAGCTAAAAATCCGGGGCATGCAGTGGCAATGTGCCCCTTACACTCGCACCACACACAGACTTCCTCTATACTCACCTCATGCACTGGACGAGTCTGCCTAACTTCTAATTCCTCTAGCTTTTGTGCCATTTTTTCAACTTGGGCCTGGAGTCGCTGGTCACGAATGGTAACGGGGATAACAGTGGACCCAAAAGGTCCGGACCGATCAAAATCAGAAGGTTCTAACGCCCTCTGCCTATCTGCTAGGTCATCCAGAAAATCCCAACCCTCATCCGCAGTTTTGGACAAGAAGTCGTCCCCTTTACACGAATACTCTATATGCTGGATTGTCTCAGCGTTGAGACCCAGATGAAAAAATTCAACCAACTGTATCTTCTCAAAACCAGGGTGTGGCATTCTTAAGAGCAAATCTTTGAAACGCTCCCATGCCTTCACGAAAGACTCTCCCCTCTCTTGCCTAAAACCTTGAATTTGACGCCTTAAACTATTAGTTTTAGCCTCAGAAAAATATTTCCTGTAAAAAGCGTCACGCACATGCGCCCATGTGGTGAAGGACTGAGGCTTTTGCATTCTAAACCATCTAAGTGCGCCATCCTTTAAAGTTGCCTCAAACAGCTTGAGGCAGGCATTGTCATATTGGGTAGTAGACGCCAGGTTGCGCACTAACCCCTCGAACGTCCGCACATGTTCGTACGGATCATCAGACTCTCTCCCATAGAAGTTAGGGAGGCTATTCAGGACACCGGGTTTTACAGTGAAGGCATTGCGTGCCTCCTGTGTCTCTCGAGGGAACACAATCGGCCCGGGAGGAGTGGTCCTCTCGGGATTCAAGTGCTGCCTCAACGATGGTTGTTGAACTACCTCCTGGTCTCCCATCTCAAAAGATTCTGGTGCGGAAACTGACTCTGACTCTGACTCTGACTGATAAAGCGGATTATCAAAATTAACTGACTCGAAAGGTAAATCTATGTAGAGTCCACTAATGGGAATGGACTCCGACCGACTCTCTACTGACTTTGACGAAGAATTTGAAGGCTCAGACTGACTCGACCTGCTCTCTATCTTAACCAAACGATTAGTACGATCACGGTAATAGAGAGGATCAGGCTTATGTACGACTTGCTTACCTCTACCTATGATGACTCAACTAAAATTTAACAAACCTAAACTAACACCGTTTGAACACACGTCACCGTCCCCGGCAACGGCGCCAAAAATGCTTGACCGTTCGGGTGTTCAAAAATTAACTAAGATTTCGTCCCAAGCGTAGGACTATCGACCGGTGCAGCACAATAAATCCGGAAGTACCGGAGTCGAACCACAGAGACGGTCTACGGTGTTGACCCAAACAATGCTAGATTTTATGTTTGTAACTGGCTCTCAGGTAGCCACCCCTTGCTCAATTGGTTTAATTAATTATCTAAATTGAACTAATTTAATTACTGGACTCTGAATTAAAAAAAGGAGAGCACAGCCGAGGGCACTACGGTGCCCGCAGCTAGCCTAATTTACGTCCACTCGGGCCACAATAATTCAATTAATTGATTTAAAAATATGGAAATAGTTCCCAACAAGTGCACACCACTTGTCACCAATTCCTGCGCGCTTTTGGAACGGGCGATGCCCGAGTTTGTTTGCTAGAAAAATTTCCGTATTTAAAAACTGCGCATTAATTAAAACAATTCGGCACCGAGGTGAAATATAAATTAGCCTAGCCACGGGACACCTTGTCCCGCGGCCGCACTCAATACGACTACTCACACATGCTTAAGAAGATTGCAGAAATCGAATTGAAACTCAAATTAAACATGCTTTTGATGAATAAAATGTAAAGACAATAAAAATCGATACCGTGATTTCAAAGGAAAACAAACTTGATTATCAATATACTAGAATCAATCCAAACGCCGAAACTCTGACAGAATAATCTTTAATCCGAAAACGCTGAATGTTGAATGCTCCGAGAACTGTAGCCGCCAAACTCAAAAGTGCAGAAAATTACAAAGAGATTCGAACCCTAATTAATGAGTAGAAAAACGTTTATATAGCCCCCAACCCACGACGCCACCAAACGGCATCGTTTACACTTGGCCGTAACCTATCGGTATCGATACTGGAATAAAGGGTATCGATACCGATTCCCTATCTTTGACCGTTGACCCCGTAAGCAAAAGGTATCGATACCAGTTTTAGAGGTATCGATACTAGACATTCTGGACAGAATTTGCTCCCTCTTAAGCAATTAGTATCGATACTGCCTATAGGGGTATCGATACCGAGATCCTTCGACTGCATTCTTCAAAACCCAACTTCCAAGCCTTGTTTCCCGCGCTTTCCACTTCAAGCCATGCACACACACACGAGCCAAACCCAATATACCTGGAAAACTCATAGAAATAACAAAAACACCACTGCGCACGCATTAAACGGAAAATAAGCATTAACCCGCGCGTTTAACGCTCTAAACCACCCTACTTAGGCGCCCAAAACCAAGGTTTCCACGCGCCTATCAGTTCTTTTAAGTTGTCTTAAAATTACTAGAATAATACCGAAAATTCAGCAACAAGGTGTCACAAAAAAGCAGACAACACGGATACATAAGGACTAATTAGCATATTTCCCAGAGGCTAAGTTGCAGTACGGTCACGAAATAACCTCCAATCCAGCATAAACCAATACGGAAAAGAATTGTCTCAACCTCTACTAAAAAAAACCAATGCAGGAAGATGAACAACAATGCCTGAAAAGCTATCCATATAAGCTCTACATTTTAGTCTTAGGGTACACAATCATCAGAAGAAAAATTGACAGTCTTAATAATATGCTTCATCAAGCTGCTACTCCATGCACCATCGAAAATCCATCTTCATTTCCCCCGATTGAGCTGAATTTTTGTGGGGCCTCTCGGAATAATGTTTTAAGAATAATGAACGGTTCGGATTATTCGTGTGAGACCCAAAAGTGGATCCCCGAACATGCTCTGTACTTTTTTTGTGCCTATCTCTCCGTACGGGTAGCAACGTCCGAATATAAGGGCTTAAATTACGGAAAACCTATGTTTGAATGAAAAGGGGAGATTTTGGATCAACCACTTACAAGTTGATTTCTCGCGGGGCCCCTTGGAAAATTATTCTAAGATGAATGAACGGTTCGGATCATCCGTGTGGGACCCAAATGTGGGTCCCTGAACAACTATGTACATTATTTGTATGTTGTCTTTTTGTACGCCTAGCATCCTCCTATAAATTACGCCATAGGCTCAATAAGTTGCGCCATAACTATAGTTTGGAAAAAAAAAATTGAGTTTAAATTTTTAAATAATTTGAGCAATAGTTAAAGTAAAAGTGTTTTCAAATTTGAAGGGAAGAGAATCCCAAATTAATATCTAAAATTAGTTTACAATAAAAATATCTTCTTCTTCTTCTTCTTCATTTTTTTTTTTTTGAAAAATTGAAACTAAAATTAATTTAAAAAAAAAAAAACTCATTTACTTCTTTGAAACACATTGGCCTCAACAATTACAAAGGCCATATAATATCAAAAGGTAATAAAAAATCAAATCTAAATATTTTTTAAACTATTTTTAAGACTGTTTGAACCATGTAAGGTCAATTTTTTTTTTTTTTTGTATTTTTAAAAAAATGCATATTTTCAATATATTGCACAACACTTTTACTTACAGAGAAAATGATAATATAACTTTTTACCTAATTAGTTCTCAAGGAAATAATAGTTTAATTAAGCAACAGTGGAGTCGATCATCCAAGTTAAACAAATGTGGAACACCAACAATGAAGGTAATGGGCGAGTTATAAAGTTATTGACACAAGATTACCAAAACAATATTAACTGCAATAAGATAACATCAACGACGCACTATTAGTGCCTTGTAAATTAGTGCTCGTAACACGATTAAAAATAAAATTGATCACTCCAATTTTATAAGATGGCCAGTCACATGTGTTATCAAGACCAATCAATTGAGGAATTTGAACCGTAGTGAAAATAGAATCTAGAATCTATCATTGATTATGTGAAGTTATCTAGAGTGATTGAATCCAAAACCGGTTGCAGTGTTGTCTCTAACTTTGAGAACCCCTTAAGGAGTCCCACATCGGGAAGTTGATATACTAACATGTAAGGATTCGTCACCAGCTACTGTATAACTTGAGGTAACGTTTTGAGTCACGTAGTTCGACTATGGGTAAGTAGGTTAGCTGGTGCGGGTCATCACACTAACCGATTCCAAAATCTATTAGAAAGGTTATTGATAACGATTGATTGCAAAATTGAATACTCTACTCACCCAATTTGATTGAACAATTGATGTTGCAATGTTTACCCATATTATTGCATTGCATAATTGATTGGATCGTATAATAGATTATAGCATTGATTGTAGAAATGATAATGTATTCAATTGTTCCCAACCGTTTTTTATAACTCAAATTTGAAGACCACTTTGATTGATTACCCAATTGATTGTGTTGTGTTGTGTAATCGATTATGGAATTGATTACATAATTGATTATGTATTCGATTGTTCCCAACCGTTTTTTATAACTTAATTTTGAAGACCACTTTGATCGATTACCCAATTGATTGCGTTGTGTTGTGTAATCGATTGTGGAATTGATTTCATAATTGATTACGTATTCGATTGTTCCCAACCGTTTTTTATAACTCAATTTTGAAGACCACTTTGATCGATTACCCAATTGATTGTGTTGTGTTGTGTAATCGATTATGGAATTGATTACATAATTGATTACGTATTTGATTGTTCCCAACTATTTTTTATAACTCAATTTTGAAGACCACTTTAATCGATCACGCAATCGATTATACATGGTTGAAAAGTTATGATTTTTTATTACTAAAGTTACGAGACCAACAAAAATGTTATGAATCATATCTGTGAAAAGTTATGAATTTTTTTTATCTCAAAGTTACGAGTTCCACGAAAAGTTACGAAACAAAAGAAAAGTTACAAAACAAAAGAAAAGTTACGAAACAAAAGAAAATGTTACGAATCATATTGTCAAAAGTTACGAATGCTTAGTATAAAAGTTACGAAACATACAAAAATGTTACGAATCATATTTGAGAAAAGTTATAATTTTTTAAGTCAAAGTTACGAAACCCACGAAAAGTTACGAAACACACGAAAAGTTATGAAATGAAAGAAAATGTTACGAATCATATTATCTAAAAGTTACGAATTCTTAGTATAAAAGTTACGAAACAAACGAAAATGTTACGAATGACCTATTCTCCAGGTCATTTTTTATGAGGTGGCGCAATATGGACCACACAATGGGTGCATATCGTACACCCTAAAAAGGGGTGTGTATTGTAGATTTTTTCATAAATATATTGTTTTTGTAATTTTGAGGAATTGGATGCATCCATATATATCAATAATTACGGGATACATATAGCGGAGGAGTTCAAAATTTTAAAATTGTGAAATATCCAAATCCCATTGATTTTGTTCCCAATTCTAATATACGTATCCTGTTTTCCCATAACTTTTCATGGTAAATTTGTGCAACAATCATGGTAAATTTGAATAAGATTCATGTTAAGTTTGCAAAATATTGATAAAATTCTGAGGAACCAACGGTATGCAAATTTAACATGAATCTTACTGAAATTTACCATGGCACCAGTTTGATTCAACTCAAGATGAATGATGAAGAATTTATCATGAATTGACTTGAAATTTACCATAAATATAGAATCAATTTACAAATCATGTGTAAAGTACTTATCATGAAATACGAATAAATTAACCATGATTTGTATGACCGGTTTTCGAATTTACCATGGATATGTTGGTTGCATAACACAATTATGCATGACGGAGGTCATCGACGGCGATAAAGAACGGTGGTCGTTGACGGTGAATCAGTGATAAAGGACGTTGTTGGGCAACGATTTCGAGGATGGATTGCAACGAGAATGGCAAGAGAAGATGGAGTGTTTTAAATTGATTTTTTTTACCGCTATGGGAAGCGTGAAATTGAGGATTCTTTTTGCAGTGTATATCACGAAATAACATATTAGGACTCCCAAGTTTAGGATTTAGTCTCAATATTTTGTGCATATATAATACCCAAAATATCAGAATATACCAACGTATGAGAGAAAATTTGAGTCTATTTGAATTTGGGGATGAAAATATAAGCCCCAAAAATAACCCTTTTGCAAAAATATTTCAAACGTAAAGAGCATCTCAAGCAAAATTAACATAAAAAAATTTGTACTTTGCTGCTTTTGTTAATTGAGAGTTATTTTGTGATGCGCTCTCCAGCTAAATTAATTGATAAACTTAAGGGTATAGATCCGAGGGTTACAAAAAATGTACCGGCAGCTTGTAGGGTCAACTTTTGTGCATGTCTCACATAAATGATCCGAATCGTTCAATAATTTTTTAAAAAAAAATTTGAGTGTCCTAGCGAAAATTGAGTATTTCAAAATCAAAATGTCGCCCAATCGATTTGCAAGAACATAAATGGCATGTACGGGAAAACTAAACGCAACTTCTATGCTAAGAGAGCGAAATTATGTGGAGTATGACATTTTCATTTTTTGTAAATTTTCATGTATTTTATAAATTATTGCAAGAAAATCTTTACTCTCTCTTTTTTTTTTTTCCTTTTTGGGAGTAAAATTTCTTAAAAATCCCATACATATTTCATACATTTTTTTTTTTTGGGCTTTTCATAGCTTAAAGGAAAATCTAATGGAGATAAATTGGATTACTAGAGTAAGATTTGATAATTGATGTTGATTGATGCTAAATTAAGTCCGCTCATGCTTGAACCTGTGCCTTCAGGGTAAGGGTATTTACTGGTATACCTATGATCAGTGGTGGATAAAATAACAACTCAAATGGGACACATTTTTCAACTTAGAATTTTTTTTTCAACAATTCATGTACTAGTATTATTTACACTATGAAACAAATGGTTAAATAAAGGCGAATTCCCGATTTTAGTACTAATTGCTAAAAGTCACTGTTTTTATAAAAGTGCTAAAAGCGATAACTTGCTAAAAGCCAATTTATTTCTCATTAGCTAAAACTAAGTTGCCAAAGGCCAATTTATTTTCTATAAAATTAATCGCTAAAAGAGGGTGCTACGCAGCGTGTTGTGTGTTGGTCAATGATATTAATAAGATTGAATCCGACGTATTCCCCTAGCCTCCAAAGGAGAGTGCTACGCAGCGTGTTGTGTGGCATCCAGTGCATCCACACCGGTGTTGGTCCGATGATCGGAGACGTCCATCACGTAGAGCTCGTCGAGTACTACAAGTGTTTCAAAAATCAACTCGATTGGATATCATTAAGTGCGTGATCGGAACACATAAATCTTGGACGCACTTAGTGATATCCGATCGAGTTGATTTTTGATACACTTGTAGTACTCGATGAGCTCTACGCGATGGACGTCTCCGATTATCAGACCGACACCAGCGCGGCCGCGCCAGGTGCCGCATAGCACATTGCACAGCACATGGCTAACACGTTTTTTTGGGTAAATAAGCTTGAAATATAAAAAAAGGCTAACCGAATATACAAGTTGGACTGGAAGTAAGCAATACAATGTAAAGTAAGGAGTTTCTAGGCCTTCTAAGAGAAGGGCCAGAAACTCCCACAAACCTATAAGTATAACCTTGACCTGTCTATTGTCTTCACTTGAGTCGTCAGTTACATCTCCTTATAAAGCATATCAGATAAGAGCTTGATAACCAAAACAGGACTTCATAAGATGGCAGCAGCAAACAGCAGACCGCAGTAGCAAAATCATAGCCTGGGTTGTGTACTTTGTTGTGAACAGCAGACCGCAGAACAGAGCCTAGGGAGGACACCCCCCTCCCTAAAGGGGATCAAACTATGCCAAGGGACAACCCCCAAGGCTAGGTCAAAACAACATAAGTGTGACAGTTGCATAGGCGTATTACCAAAGCATGCAGCAAGTTGTTTAACGGGTCACAATGCAAATGTAATCAGTATGGTAACGGAAGGAAGCCCCCTCCCAAAAGGGATCAGACATGCTAAGGGACAGCCCCCCTAAGCTAGGCCTAAGCCACCAATGAACAAAGTTACAATACTGTGCATTTGATAAGATAAGTGCTATAGCAACAGTACAGTAGTAGCACTCTCAATTCAGATCAATTCAGATGCAACTACAAATGTATCAGCAGTGTATTACATAGACATCAGAGTACCAGTGTGTTCACGCCCAAACTTTGAACCACAAGAACATGATCTAACAGATAATGCAGATAATGCAAGGACCATGTTGAGCAACAAAGTACAGCTGCAAGCAGTAGGTTCAAATGCAGCAGTACCAGTGAAATAGCACACTACAGCAGGAAGCATTAAGGTATTATCCAGTATTGGCAGCCAGAAATGGCAGTCCCTGCTCAACTTATAGCAGGAAGCATTAAGCATTATTGCATGCAGCAAGGACAACAAGAACTCCAAGGAATGCCTCATTCCATTGGAGCAGCAAAATCAAGACATTAAATCAGACTCCAAGGAATGCCTCCTTCCATGGAGACAGGGCAAAAGAGTAAATTAGACACGTTTGTTCTTTTCATATTCCAAGAATTGTTTGTTCTCAAAGTACGCAATTACTATGTTAAGCATGCTGCGCTTATTTCTTCATGACCTGACCACCGTTGAACCTCTGATTATTACTTGTGACCGACTTCAACTTCAGCCCATATGAGGTTCTTGAAATTGTGAGTTTAAACAGTTGCCAAATGTTTCTTTCGGTCACCTGTTATGACCCAAAAATAAATTTAATTAGCTGAAACAAGTCTGGGTTTTTGGAAGCCGATATGGTGCTTTTCGTGTGTGTGGTACCATAGGCTTCTAGCTATCATTGATTAGGTGCTCTCTAATCGTCTCCCTCTCTCTCGTCATGGCGCTAGCTCTTTGTCCCATTTACATTTCTCACCCTCACTCTTGCTTTGCAATTTCTGTAAGATAATTTGCACAGAGGATTGATTTTAGTTATAATCACCATTCAAGTAATTGCATGTTTATGTTATTTTAGTTATGTATGATTTGGTTTGTGATTTGGTTAGATTTTGTATAATTGATTCTGTCCTTTAGTTTTTCTCTCAACATGAGATGATTCCCATTCTTCTAGAGTTTGGATGCATTTTGGGGATTTGCTTGAAAGCAGAGATTATATATCGGGCATGCAATAAATTTATGAGAGAAAGCAGAGGGCCTCTTTTGCAACAGGGCATTTAATACAGTGATTATTTGATAGTTGGATGATTAATGTTCAAGCAAAAGGATATTATGTTACATTTAATTTGTCGGATTTGTAATTTTGCAAATTTTTTTGAACAGAGAGTAAGAAGGTAATTCTACTTTAACTAAGAAGGTAACTACTTAACTCACTCGACGAGGGAATTTCTAACTAGTGAGGGATTAGAAGACCATTTTAAACACACAAACTCAAACTTCCCTATGAGAATCTAGCCCTAACGCAGACCATGTCTAACCCACTTAACCCACTCAACTAGGTAAATCCGCAAATTCGAGATCAATTACTACTCATCGTGCATCCAGTTGATGCCCAGGTCAAGTTTTGGAAACCACCACAAGAATAAAATAATAAAATACTCCAAGAGCACTGGGCCCTTCCTCACTACCCATGTGTGTGGGATCCACTGTTAAGTATGTTCTTACAGTAATTGCAATTTCTATTGCATAGGTTCAGCAGGGGATCAATTAATCATGTGCCCCGAGAGGCAAAACGTGCAGGCGGGCATATTGGCGAGGATAGCGAATACGACATTTGATGATTGTATTATATGAGATGTAGCTCAAACTAGTGTTTCTTTTCAGTTGTAAGGTGATAATCAAGGGATCTTGCTATCTAATTTCTTCGTTATATATGTTCCTGTTTGCCCCCAAAAAATTGAAGGCAAATTCTAGAAACAGCCAAAGTGTGGTCTAGAGTGTATTCCGAGCGCCACTCTGACTTTACTTAATCACTGATTTGGTGTGCAAGCGTCGGTGTGGAATCATGATTTGAGTTGTGGAGCAAATTGCCCAAATTATTCTCGACTGACTTTTATTGACCCTTCTTGCTCACATTCGCCAAAGAGAAAAGGGAAACAGTGCGCTATGTAAGCTAGAGTTCCTCAAATCTGCTATGCTCACATACGACTATTGGGGAGCAATTTACAAATTATGCACAAACATTTTTTTTTTTTTGCGGGACAAACTCCTACCTGGCTACGGGTACAAAACGCAGGTGCACAAAAATTGCACCAACGGCTTGTGAGAGTTACTTTTGAATCATTCAAACCGTTCATTAATTTTTAGAATAATGTTTCTAATGGCCCTACAAAATTTGAGCTCAATTGGATGTGCACAAGTGATTCATCGAATTTTCCCATTTTTTATTCAGATTTCAAGGACCTAAAGTCTAAATGAAACATGGGAATATTGGAATGAGTAATCACCACTAAATTATTATTTTGTTTTAGCTGACTCCTTCCTTTGTAAGCTCAGTATGGATGACAATGGTTTGGTTTTGTCCGGATTTTGTGAAAACCATTCTCAAAACCAAAGTTGTTACTTGCACCCAATTAAGGGAAAATTTCAAAAAAATCCCTGACCTTTGACCCATTTATCACATCAACACTGGACCTTTTAAAAACGTCAACTAAACCCCTGAGCTTGACACTCCGTTATCAATTTGCCCCCTCATTCGATTTTCCGTCCAATTGATAACGGCGAGTCCTACGTGGACATATGTGGGACCCGATGCCCATTAGTTGGCCTCCACGTGGAGATGATAGTACTTAAAAAAAACCCCTGACCTTTGGACCAAATGTCACATAAACACCTGAACTTCAAAAAACATCAATTAAACCCCTCACCTTGACACTCTGTAATCAATTTCCCCCCTCAGTCCATTTTTCGTCCATTGCTTAACAGAGACTCCCAAAATTACGTCGTTTTGTGGGTTTGTCATGGGCTTCCAAATTTGTTTGTTACACACGTTGCTTGTGGAGCCGGTTTCGGAGTCTCACACAAACGATCTGAACTGTTCAATAATTTTAAGATAATTATTTTAGTGGTCATGGAAAAATCGGGCCCATCGGATATTAATAAGTAATTGATCTAATTAGTTTAATTTTTCATTCAGAATGAGAACCTATAATATGAAAGAATTTTGAAAAACGACACAATTGTGCGCTCGGTATCCCCTTGATCTAAACCGTAGATATCATAGCGTTCATTGATATTAGCATTCACTTAAAAAATTATCTTGATTGGACATTAATAGGTATGAAAACGCAAAAATTATGAACTGTTTTGATATATATCGAAGTTCTGATCAAGATAATTTTATTAGAGAATGATCCTCTCAACAAGTAGATATCTACGGTTCAGATCAAGAGGATAACGAGCACACAGACAACGTGTAACGAAAAAATTTGGAGGCCCATGACAAACGCACAAAACAACGTTGTTTTGGGAGTCTCCATTAAGTTGGACGAAAATGGACTTGGGGGGGGGGGGGGGGAATTGATTACGGAGTGTCAAGGTGAGGGGTTTAGTTGACATTTTATGAAGTTCAAGTGTTTACGGGACATTTGGTCCAAAGGTCAGGGATTTTTTTAAATAGTGTCATGTCCAACGTGGAGGCCAAGTAATGGGCAGGGGATCCCATAAGTGTCCACGTAGGACTCGCCGTTATCAATTGGACGGAAAATTGAATGAGGGGGCAAATTGATAACGGAGTGTCAAGCTCGGGGGTTTAGTTGACGTTTTTAAAAGGTCCGGTGTTGATGTGATAAACGGGTCAAAGGTCAAGGGTTTTTTTTGAAATTTCCCCCCCAATTAATACGTAACTTATAGATACCCAGTTACCCACAGATATGAGTATTGTGTCCAAAACTAAAGGCCATTCGCGTTTCAGTTTTAATCCGAATTTCATTATTATACCCACGACATTAATGATAATTTTATTCATTTACTGATAAAGAAAAAGAAGAACAGGTCGTAAAATTCACAAAAGAAAAGGTTCTATCTTAATTAAGCCGTGATCATTTCCATTCAACATAATTAAGCAAAATATATATAGTATTTAACTTTTTCAAGTCACCCCAGTAATAAACACTCACGACACTACTTAAAACGAAACCAAACAAAGCAACACAATTTCTAAAAAGATAAATTATAACGTTGGGTCATGGGTGTAGTGTGTATCGCTTTATTTTATAGACGGTATTGATAATTAAGAAGTTATACGATGTTACTATATACAATTGAAGTCAAGTTCGGATATCTTTCTCAATATTTTTATATACCAAACTGAAAAGGCGGAGTGTTTACTTACGGTTTCAAAACCTTAATCGTACTCCACGCGGAATTGCAAGGAAAAGTGCTCATTTAAGTCTTCTTGTTTGATATATAATTAACGATCGAAAAGAAATGGAAATAAGCCATTAGACATGAATAGTGCAATGGGTACACCACATATGGGTACCCCAATTGCACCCCATCTCATCGGGGCCGTTCAAATGTTTTTTGGACGTTCCAGATTTAAAGTGTTTTATGACCGGTAATAAAGCTTTATGACCGGTCATAAAACACTTTAAATCTGGAACGTCCAAAAAAGCGTTTGGACGGCCCCGATGAGGTGGGATGCAATTGGGGTACACTTGGTGTTGGTGGTGTACCCAAATCATTTCCGATTAGACATAGCGAACTCTAAAGACCGTTGGATGGATGAGTAAACCCACTCATTTTGAAAGTCTTAATCGCATTATGATTTAAATACTTTCTATCAACTTTGTGTTTGCAATTGCTAACTTAGTCACTCCATTGGTTTATTGACTCATAATGACAGATGACTTTTGCAAGTCTTTGCTGCTTTTAGAGTCCAACCAATACATGCCCATGAGTGATCAAAAGAGTTTTTTGAACGAACCAAGCCTGCATTGTTTATTGTAGGAAAGCCCTTTCTTCTTCGTGTTAATTGGTTGCCTATTAATCAAAGAATCTGTCATAAGGGAACTTGATTGTCCAAATATCCAATGAGGAAATTTTGGAAACTCTATCCCTACCACAAAATCCGAGGCAGCGGCAATTTTCCGCTTTGTTGTTTTTTGACTAGACTAACATGCATTGAATCTAGGTAATTAGGTAAAGATCCATCCATAGCGTCTACTCCCATCATTTTTCGCTTTTTTGTCTCTGACAAGAAAATCATTTTCATAACATTTGGGGCATCTTGTAACTTTTATACAAAAAAAAAAAAATCGTAAACTTTTATTCATAAGAGAGAATCAATCCGTAACATTTTTAGGGGTGCGTATAATACACACCCAATAAAAGCGTGCATTGTAACATTTCCCTGTCTTTATGTTAATGTCACGTTTGGTCTACTACTTAGTGTTAAATTTTTATCCTTTCGAACTCCGTCTTTAATGTCAGTTTTTGTTTACCCCTCCCCTTATAGAGTTTTTTTTTTTTTGATCGGCGAAATAGAATTTATTAATCTTTGAAGACGGATTACAAAGATTAAAAGGACCCTAAGCATGCGGCATCACAAAGGAAAACAAGCATCCCAACAAGGTTGGCACCCCTCGCAACCGACAATCATATGCCACTCATGACCCGAGGGAAAATAACCAAAAAGTAGCAAGATTGGCAAGATGCCAACCTGAAGCAGAAACCAACAAAAGTACAAAAGCCGGAAACAAATACAATCCAAATACAACTGAAATCGAGCATCATCCATCAACAGCTTCAATGAGATTCCAAGAAACCTTATATCCAGTAGTACATTGAGTGTCCAGGCAGCATCATTGATAGACCATAAACATCGCACAGAGCACAAAAAATGAGCACAGAGCATATGCCGGGGATAACCCAGAAAATGAGTACAGAGCACATAGCAGCAGTTGAAATCCCAGCACAAAGGCAGATGTAACCCAGAAAATGAGCACAGAGCAGAAGTAGAATCCCATAAGTCATCATCATAATCGAGACTAGCCCCATAGATCAGCACCCAATTTATCAAATAAGGATAGCCAATGACACTTAATAAACTGAAACCCAGTGAACAAGTAAAAGAAAAGGAGACAGGCACCACCGCAGACCACAACAATAAACCCAGGCACTAGAGTCTCAAACTCCGAATACCTTCCAAGCATCTTTTAAAATCTTCAATAGAATAATCTTTGATATTGCATTTTGATTTGATCCAAATAGCCATTCTTGTCTTTACCAAGTCCAAAATCTGGGCTTCATCCCACACTTTATTATTAAACACTACATCATTTCTCCCTGTCCAAATAGTCCACATTACAGCAAAGAAACAAGCTATCCCGCACTTCTTCTCAAATTTCTTGAAGCTTTGATTATCCCAAAATACTCAAAGGTTTTCCAGATTTGAAGGACTTACCCACTTCAATGCCCACCAGTGCAATACTCCTTTAGCCATGGCAGCATTGGAGTGAAATTCTGCAAAGAAAGCATAAACGTCCTCCTGAATGAATTTCCAAGCTTTCTTCACAGATGAAAAATTGAACCCATCCGGGCCAGGAGCCTTCAAACTATGACAATCTTTCAAAGCTGCCACTATTTCTTCTTTTTCAAACAGCTTTTCCAACAATGACGCCTGTTCACTTGAAATCTTCCTTATAAAATCACCTCCAAGCATTGCTCTTGACTGACGTTCTTCCTTGAAACAATTGGTGAAATGGTTAACTGTTGCTTCCTTAATTAATTTGATGTGGATCTTCAAGAAAACATCCATCAACAGAAATAGAACCAATAAGATTCTTCTGAAATCTATTATTTGTCACAATTTGGAAGAACCTAATATTCCTATCACCCAGTTTCAGCCAGCAAGCTCTAGATTTTTGTCTCCAAAAGCATTCAGCTAATTTGGAGAGCTTAATGAATTCCACCCTGAGTTCTTTCCTCTGCCCTTTTTCTTCTTAGTTCAGTTGTCTTGACTCATTCAGAAGTTCTAGTTGATGAAGCTTATTGGCAATGAGTTGAATTTTAGCATTGGCATCCCCAAATTCTTGCTTGTTCCAAACCTTTAATCTATTCTTCACTTCCTTGAGCTTTTTGGTGATTTGACAAGTTGCCAAACCACGAGTCTGAGTATTTTTCCAAACTTCTTCAGCTAGCTTCATGCACTTTGGATCACTCAACCAAATGTCCAGGAATCTAAAAGGTTTGGGACCCCAGTCCCTGTTATTATCAGAGATTAAAACAGGGCAATGGTCTGAGATAGGTCTTGGCAATCCCCATTGGATCACTTTAAATCTGGCTACCCAATCTTCTGATACTAAGAATCTATCTAGCCTGCTCTGAATTTCTGAATCTTGAAAATTTGTCCACGTGAACCTTCTCCCAACCATAGGTAGGTCCTTCAATTTAGAATTGTCAATAAAATCTTTGAAGTCTCTCATGCTCCTCTCAATCCTTGTACAACCTACTCTTTCACCCATTGATCTTATATCATTGAAATCGCCCCCTACACACCAAGGGATATTATGAATAGATTTGAGATGTAAGAGTTCCCCCTAAACCTCTCTTCTACTATTGCAATCATTAGGAGTGTATACGTTCACAATAGCACAGGGAAAACCAAGCAAATCACCAGTAATAAGAATAAAGTTTCTATTTGTGATGATCGAGGTCTCCTTGAAAACCTGATGATTCCACAGAGTCAAAATTCCACCTGAATTTCCTTCAGCTCCTGATTCTGTAAACTTTATATCTACATTGTTCCAGATTTTCTGGATAACTGCCAACTCCATCTTTTGTATCTTGGTTTCTTGCACCATCATAATATCTATACTTCTTTCCTTGATTAAGCTGGCTAAGTATCTCTTTTTGACCCTACTACACAAGCCCCTAACATTCCAAGTGATAATCTTCATGTTTGAAAGGGGTGAAGGGCCAGGAATTAGTTAAGATTAAGATGTACACCAGCAGGAGAACACTGCAATAAATCTTGATATTCTGCCTCGATTAATTTTCCCATAGCTACCACGTCCTCTTCTCCAAATTCCACTCCCCATTTCGTTCCAGCTTCAACTGTTGGTTTCAATTCATTTGCAATTTTGTTTCTGATTTGAGTATTTATCCCCTCCTGACAATTTGAGTCTTCTACAAGAGACTGACTCCTTCTGATTTTCCTGATTTCTGCTGGTCTTAATTCCACTAAAAGATTTATTCCTTCCAGTTGTGAGGCTCTAAGCTCATTATTTTCTCCAAGTACCAATGGTTCGTTTAAAATCTGGTTCACTTCCTCCTCGTCACTGTCAACATTTTTAATGCTATCATTATCACCAGCCTCCTTGTAACTTAAAAGATGTTGTTGAGATTCCATCTTTGAAGAGCTCGAGACCCACGAAACGATGTCATGAGTTGTTGAAGAACTAACCACTTTTATTTTTGTCAGTATTTTCCAAGATTGGAATTTGATTAGAGGCCACCATAAATGGTAAAGGGTTAAGCTCTACCTCCATTAATGCATTAACATTATTAGGCAACTCCTTGCCCTTTAATGACTGTGTACCCACCTCATTAATTCCATCCACTGAATTGCCTATCAGCTTATCATTTCCACCTGTCACCTTAATGTCGTCTTCTAATTGGATTTTTGGTGCCAAATTGTTATCCACGTTTTCATTCCTATCCACCTCAACGCCTTCTTCAGAAGATGGTACTGTTACAATAGCCTTCTCATTAACCATACCATTAGCCATGTTGGCTTCATTGATTGAGATCCCATGTGTTTCACCAGCACCTTCAATTCGATCCATCAAAGTTTCAGCAACTACAGATTTATCTCCCTCCTTCTCTTGATTTGCAATATGATTAGTACGGGTAATTGAATCCGTTGAATGGCCAGAGCATACACAACATGGTTTGAGGGTAGCATTCAACACTATCTGTTCTTCAATGACAAGAATTGGACTTCGAATTCCTTTACAATCCAGCTCCACAACTTGATTAATAACATCCATAACAGTAGTGGAAATGAGAACTTTACCAGATGTAAAGTTTAGGGATTTAACAGTATCATCTGCAATTTGGATCACCTTGCCCCAGATTCCACCAATCTTTAAGAAAGTGCCAAAATTCCACAAATTAAGTGGAACTCCATAGCAATTAAGCCATACCAAACGGGATCGGGGGGTAAATTTAGAATCCTCCCATCGATGAACTTCAACAAAATAGTCTTTAATCCACTCCATCTCACCTTCAGAAAAAACTGATTCCCTTTCTGAGATTGAATTGAAGGTGAGAACAACATTATCACCCCCCAAAGGTTTGACTTCAATATTAGCTATTCCAAGAGATTGAAGTTGATCTTGAACCAAAGCAAGAGACCTCTCTGGAGCTAGTGTAGCAATAATACTTCTGGAAAGCCACTCATTTCCAACCTCCACAACCCTGATTGGAGAGATGGATTTCTTTGGAATAGACAGACGAGTATGCATCCTGAGGGGGAATTTTGGTTTCCAGTAGTGATCAATGGGATTAGACTCCAATGCCTTTTGGTTTCTTTGATTCCTTATAACACCAGAGGAATTAGGGAATCTGGCAAAGTCCTACAATTGTTAGTTTCTTAACAATCTTATAACACCACAATAGAGTGACCTCTGATAAGCATACCATTCATAGATTTGATTGCCTTATAACCTACCTCTCTGTTGGCCAATTTAACAAATCCATACTTGTCATTGTGCAAATATGATCTCCTATTTGGTATATAGGCAAGCAGAACCTTACCCACACTGCTGAATAGCCGTGAGAGCCAGTCTGAGTCCATATCCTCTGGTAGATTTCCAATGAAAAGAGTAGAGACTTCACCATTTATGGAAACATCCTTAGGGAAGAGAGATTTTTTCCTGGGATATGGAGGAAGCCATTTTGAATCTTGAACTCGGTTGAGAGGATTAGAACTCGCCCCCCAATTACTGATACGATACTGATCATCAAATACTGTTTCCTTAACATCTCGCAATCTTTTCCGCATCATGAATAATATAGCAGAAGGATTATAAATAGATCAACAGAAAGTTGTCAAAACTCCCCTTACATCTCACCGGAGATAAATCCGATGAAAAAGGATGCGAAGTTTACCCTTTACACCTCACCATAAATTAATCTAGTGAGGTAGGACGCGGTAGACCACACCCAAATAGAAAGTGACTTAGAGCTCGGAAGTGAAGAGCAACAAAAGTCACACCCAACAAATTCACTTCGATCTATCTATGTACCATATCATTCCTCCTATCTACGTACCACATCAATCTATCTGAAATGAGACAAGTAAAACCACTTTGAAGTTCTTTGAAATTTCAAAAAACTAAAATGGCAAGTCTAGTACTCTGCATGCATGGGAAATGATTTGGGTCTCTCGACCTCTCAAAGTCATGAGTACTTCTCTGTAAAACAAAAATAAAAATAGAAATTTCTCGGCACCTCAAAGAATTGTTCATATGTCAAATGTATAATGTTATATATATTCAAGAGGAATCTTGTTTGATAGTTCTCGATGTATTCCATGAAACAACGTTTTGAAAATTACAAGAAACATTAGAGATTAAAAGATATAAGGAATTGAAAAATGACAAGCATGACGAAAAATTGAAATTCCTTAATCGAGTCACGGAATTAAATTAACTTGAATAATGGAAAAACAATCAATCGCACAAACTGAAAAAATAATCAATCACGCACGACACAAAGATTTACGTGGAAAAACTCAAAACGGGAAAAAAACCACGGGAAGGAATCATGCACTATAATCATTATGTGAATACAAGAGATCTTACTCAGTGTTCGTGTATCCTCACCACGAAGCCTAAAACCTACATGCCGAATCCACGTTAATCACACCTCTGCATGATTGTGGAATCTTGAATCCTCAAGCCTTCCTACTGATTGCCTTCCGAACTCCACGAAAGGACTTTCTTCTGAAGAAAAGTATTGTTGATGTAAGAACACCCCTCGAAGATGATTTTGAGAATCAAAGATCCATTCAATCTTTGTAGTTTCTTCAAGGTACACAAAACCCTAGCCGCTGAAAGAGATGGATGATGGAAAAAAGTGTGCTAGGGTTATACAGGCACCAAGCTAATAATTTTTGACCTAATATGTGATATATATAGAGCAATGATGAGAAATAATCTGGTGTGGTCGCTGCTTCATAAAACGCCTATTTTGCTTGAGCAAAATCATTCTGCTTCAAAATCTTCTAAGTGATGAAGGCCGATGTTGCTTGGAGTGATTCCCACCGTCAAAAGACTTGGCTAACAACTACCGCACTCATGTGGAAAACCAAAAAATACAAAATGTGAGATTCCTTTCCACATCCTAAAACAGACGCTCTAAAAGATAAAAAAATATTTTGAATAGAAAAGAGTACAACTCGATAAAAAGGGAATACAAGCAAATGTGCATTTTGGTGATGAACGTGCCAACCCAAAAGGGAGCTCGGCTTATGGAGCTTACAATCTCCCCCTTTGGCACTTCGATGACAAAACAAAATACACGCAATAAAGTACATCGTACATATCCCCTAACTGAACAACCTGTGAGAAAAAACCTAGAAGAGACATCAAAAACAACTCACAAGACAACCATCAGTATTCGAATAACTTGTTCTCCCCCTTTTTGTCATAGAAGGACAAAGGGACTCTATCCAACACAGAGTATTGATAACCATGCAATAAGCAAAAATAGGGAATGACTTCCTAGCAATTAGAATAATGTAGCCAGATGAACCATATATGCCACCAAGAACTAAACATCTTTTATAAGGCTATCAAAAGAACGGAAATAACAAAGGTGAAAAAGTTCAAAAGAGTGAGACAAAACCTAGATTGTGAGTTTTTGGGGGTTAAAAAAAATAAATAAATATTTGTACTAAGGCAAGAGAATAGACTAGTCCTTTTGGTTGCCAAATAACGATTCATTAAATAAGACAAGAATACCTTTAAGCCTGAAGCAAGAAATAGAGCACATGGAGTCGTGGACTATATATATAAAAAAATGACCTTTTGAAAACAAGTACCCCACCGAATATAATAAGATAGAGAGACTGAATATTATATAAAAAGAAATAGAGAAGATTCACATAGGAAAGATTAAAAATGAATACTTTAAAGTTTAAACACACATTTAAAGCATATCCGCAAAATCAAATGATGGTTAAGGGCATTGATAAATAAGCACACCAATAAACTAATGTATGCACTCAGGCTACGAACCCATCATAGTGATACGAGTATACCGGATATAGCATCGGTCAAATCAGTGTGACAAAGGTGTGTGTGTGTGAATCACGACAAAGGCACTTAAGCTCAATAAAATCACAATTTCTTGGTTTCTTATGAACACATAGGAGGTCTTAAAAACTCCCCCTCAAGAAGTCAAACCAAGCATTTTTTGGATACATTGTCAATAAAAACATCAACTACTTCACACCGTATTAATACTCCCCCTCAACATATTCCAGTGGATAAAATGTGAACGTGCAATGCCTTGGTCCTTTAAGTTTTCTAATTGACCCATGTAGCGAGCTTTAGGTCAGTGACACCCGAACCAGATGGCTTTAGGGCACTAGATGTAGAGAACACCCCAACGGACTTACTTACTCGAGTAAAAAAGGCTACAAACCTCAGCTATTCACATAAGACAATCCCGAAACTCTCCACCGTTTGACGCGAACACTCATTGCTTGCTGAGGCAAGAGGCCCGGTTATTAAGTGAAAAGCTCGAAAAAGCCACAATAGAAAGACTTAATACCACCACACATCATTCTTCCTCCCTTTTTTTTTTTTAATATTAATTTTTTTTCCCGACTAAATGCCCAATACAATATCATAAATGCTAAACGGTCAATCTGTTGGGGAAAAAGTCAAGACCTCTCTATTTTCATAAGAAATGACAGGAAAGGATACATAAGCATATTATCATTGTCGTGAAAAAGTGTAGGACATGGAGGTAGGACCATGCTCCAACCAATAAAATAGCATTCCACAGATAGGAAGATAGAATGAAATCAAACACAACTCATGTGTCCTTATCCAAAAAGACCATTAACAACCACTTCAATCACAGACAAATGCTTCAAAAAGTGCTAAAAAAGAAACTTTTAAATTTTTTTAACTATATAATGAAAAACTTCAAATAGAAATATAAATCAACATAGGGAACACATAATTAACTGAATTTTTTATTTTTATTTTTCTTAAGATAATGAAGAAAGGCTAACAGTCTAAATAATAAAAAATATAAATCAGCACGAACCATAGTTCTAGGTAAAAAAATAGAGAATGTAAACGAACCTAGACCATGGGAATGAGACCAAGCCTTAAAAGGCAAGATCAACTCCTCCGGATGATATAATGTCATCAAGAGGGTTGGTAGATAAATTAGCGTGTGGTTTCATGTCCAAAATTCTTATCCAAATAGGTCTAAGTTTGACCTTCTCAACTTTTCCAGTCAATTTAGCCGCAGGTTTAGGATTCACATTCTTATTATGTCTATGAGGAGTCACCCTACGTCTAGGTCTTTGGGTTTTATCCCCATAATCATTAACATGGTAATAACGGGAATAGGCATTGGGATACCCATAGAGTTTAAAACAATTCGGTCGAGTGTGACCCTTCACCCCACAAAAATGACAAGAAGGAATAAAATTGTCATAATCATGAGAATGTGAAGGAATAATATTATCATAATCATGCGAATGTGCAAAGTGTGCATGTGAAGTATAAGTGCCACGCAACTTCCTACATTGAGGACTAATGTGGCCTTCAACACCACAATGATGACAAATGGGAATGAATTTTTTAACATTATTCCCTTGATTGTATCTAGGAATTTTGGCAAAAATTTTAGGCTTAGCAATATTTTGAAGGGGTTTAGCTTTTACCTTCTTGTGCTTATTCTGAAATATTGAAGCATTCACTGGGACTTTTGATACACCTTCCATAATCTTTTCAATAGGCAACTTTTCTCCTTTTTCTTGACTAAATGACGAGGCATCATATCCAAGCCTAGATCGATCGTTGGCTGGCCTTTGAACCTCAAGAATGTCATCCAATGCTTTGGATCCTGCATTGAAATGCTCGAAAATACCATTAGCATTTTTTAATTCATTAGATAAGTTTTGTATTTTACCTTCATTCAATTTGTTGAGTTCTTCAAAACCCTTGACTTTTGAACAAAGTTGAATCACTTCCTTCTTCAGACTTGCTCTCTCTTGTGTCATACATTCCAATGATTCTGACAACTCCTTGGCTGTAGATAAAGCTTTCCCTAAGTCACAGCTGGCTGCTTCAAACTTACTACCAAGTTTGATGTTCTGTTTGGTGATTTCAGCACTCTCCTGATACAACTCATCATACGCCTCTTTTAATTCGTCAAAATCAACCAGTTCTTCTTCAAAATCACTATCAGTTCCTCCTTCATGACTCAATTTTCCAGTAAAGGCTAAATAATTTTTTCTACAGTTTTCATTATCCGGGCCACTTCCTGATTTTTCACTATCGGAGTCTTCATCCCACATCTTAACTTCGTAGACTTTTTTCTTTGCCTTCTTATTAGCACAATCCTGAGCCAAATGTCCATAACCATGGCATTCATAACATCTAGGCCCTGAGGGTGGTCCTTTCACTCCTTTTCGTTCCTTGTTGTTAGAAGACTCCAATTTACCTCTACCATTTTTAACATTATTATTTTTATCTTTTGTCTTTTTCTTAAAAAAATGTTTAAAGTTATTAGCAAATACAGTCAAAGCTTCCATATCATAGTTATCATCACTGTCTGACTCATTCGACTCTTTATGTTTGCTAGAAAAAGCAATTGATTTTCCAGAAGTTTTAGCCGTAGATTTAGAAGAAACATTTTCATCCTCTAAATGGGTGAATTCATAAGTTTGAAATTGACCAACAATATCTTCAACAGACATCTCAACAAGTTTCTTTTTACTCTCTAAAATATCAACTTTGGTTTTAAACCGTTTCGGCAAAGAACGTAATATTTTTTTAATAACACGGAAAAGAGTGATAAGCTCACCCAAAGAGTAACTTGTGTTGACAATATGATTTAGCTTGGCGTAGAACTCATCGAAAGTTTCATCCTCCTCCATCCGAATCATCTCAAGTTGAGTTGTAACCCGCTCTAACTTCCCCTATTTCACCGTGTCAATTCCCTCATGGGTTGTAACCAAATATCCCACGCTTCCTTAGCAAGTTTGCTTGTTGAAATACGATGAAACTCTTTTGTATCCACGCAAGTAAAGAGTATATTCAGTGCACGACTGTTTGCAGCCCTTTCAATCTTCTCAACTTTAGAGTATTTTGCGCTAGGTTTTGGCCTAGTAACTTCATCCTCTGTTTCAGTCGGAGGAGTGTATTTGACTTCACACGCCATCCATACATCTTCATCAATTACCTTCATATAGGCCTCCATCTTTTCTTTCCAATGATCAAAATTTGTGCCATGTAACACAGGGGGCCATTGGCACTTTCCATTTTTTCAATAAATTAGGACTTGCTCAAGAACACAACGATTCCACAAAAAAAAAATAGAGCGACCCGCTCTGATACCAAATGAAATTCCTTAATCGAGTCACGGAATTAAATTAACTTGAATAATGGAAAAACAATCAATCGCACAAACTGAAAAAATAATCAATCACGCACGACACAAAGATTTATGTGGAAAAACCCAAAATGGAAAAAAAAAACCACGGGAAGGAATCATGCACTATAATCATTATGTGAATACAATAGATCTTACTCAGTGTTCATGTATCCTCACCACGAAGCCTAAAACCTACTTGCCGAATCCATGTTAATCACACTTCTGCATGATTGCCGAATCTTGAATCCTCAAGCCTTCCTACTGATTGCCTTCCGAACTCCACGAAAGGACTTTGTTCTGAAGAAAAGTATTGTTGATGTAAGAACACCCCTCGAAGATGATTTTGAGAATCAAAGATCCATTCAATCTTTGTAGTTTCTTTGAGGTACACAAAACCCTAGCCGCCGAAAGATGGATGATGGAAAAAAGTGTGCTAGGGTTATACAGGCACCAAGCTAATAATTTTCGACCTAATATGTGATATATATAGAGCAATGATGAGAAATAATCTAGTGTGGTCGCTACTTCATAAAACGCCTATTTTGCTTGAGCAAAAACTTTTTGCTTGAGCAAAATCATTCTGCTTCAAAATCTTCCAAGTGATGAAGGCCGATGTTGCTTGGAGTGATTCCCACCGTCAAAAGACTTGACTAACAACTACCGCACTCATGTGGAATACCAAAAAATACAAAATGTGAGATTCCTTTCCACATCCTAAAACAGACGCTCTAAAAGATAAAAAATAATTTGAATGGAAAAGAGTACAACTCGATAAAAAGGGAATACAGGCAAATGTGTATTTTGGTCATGAACGTGCCAACCCAAAAGGGAGCTCGGCTTATGGAGCTTAGAAAAATAAACAAGAAGTTTGAGACAGAGTGAGTAAATGTTCGAATCAAAGGATAATAAGGGAAATTTGAATGAACTTTTTGAGGAGATACCAAGTTACTCTTAAAAAGTTGAAAATCTCAAAAGGAACTAACAAAATGAGACATAGCAAGTATTACTGTTAGAATAGTTAAATGAGTTGAAATCCTAATTAACCTCCTTTCTCTTGGCCAAATCTATTCAGTTCGGCACCAATAATTTTAGGCATACTCCATTTAGTTAATATTCATTTAAAAGTGGATTTGGTATATGTTTTCAGTTTCCAGTAAATTCACAAGAAATGTATTAATTTCATCTCAATTTTGAGTACGCTCCTTTGTAAACCATCCTCGCTCTTTGGAAATAGGTAACATTTTCAGTATTCAAAAGCAACTCCAGCTTCAAATTACGAAATTATTTGCAAGTAATATATGAGTTCAAGTCTTAGAGCTGTACATTGTAGTTTCATCCTTCTTATTTATATTAATGAGAAAAGCCAAAACAGAAAAATTTACAAATAAATTAACCGACGCAGAACTATGCATACACCATTTAATGGCTTGACTCTCGTAGGAACTACAAAAAAGCAATCTCGAGTTTATTCTAGCGCTCATAAATAGTTTTGCAATAAGCGTACAATAGTACATGATTACAGACTTCTATCATGAGACTCACAAACTCCATCCAATTAAACAACACTTCTCTCAATCGGATTCAGAAATGATCTCTAACATACTACTGAAAGGCCTTTCTCCCATTTTCCCCTTGTAATCGACTGATTAGTGGTAGAAAAGGGATTCGGGGGCATGGCCAAAGTCTCTCCATCTCCCTCAAACATTTAAACCATTGAGGGCCGGCGTCCTGGATACCACTGGATGTACAAAGTCCTACAATTGTTAGCTTCTTAACAATCTTTGCATCTCTCCCTTCCACAACTTCATTGTTATTTAATTCGGCCTGATTTAAACGATTATAAATCCATTTAGGAAAGTAAACTTCCTCACTATTGTCTGCTTTATGAACATCAATATTTTTTTTCCACCCTCCAACCATTTCAAGCAACAACATTCCAAAACTATAGACATCTGACTTGTGTGACACGTTGCTGAAGTTCCTGGAGAACACCTCGGGTGCAATATAACCCACGGTTCCTGCTTGACCGAAATCCTATACCTAAATTAATGGGTTGCCCCAAGCGTAGGGCGGAGACCGGTGTAGCACAATACCCGGTAAGACCGGAATCGAATCCACAGAGAAGGTGGAAAGTGCTCACTAAAAACTCGGGATGCTAGTTTAACACGGCTCTTAGGTAGCCACCCTTGTGATTTGATTGGTGAAATTACCTAAACTAAGAGAATTGATTTTACTTAAATTAATTAAAAGGAAGTACGGTCGTAGGATTCATAACACGGTGACCAGGTCCGGATATTTCTTGCTCCATTTGTTGTTCCAAAGAGAACGGTTGATTTTAGAGAGAAAAGGTTACCCCGAAAAATGCGAATCCTCGCAGTCGCCGTCACCCATGTACAGCGAAGAACAAGTTTTGGTCCCCCGTTCCTCGCGTTACATAGGCACCAACGAGACTCAGATTCGTCCAACGGAAGCTCTTTAATAACCTAAAATTGCTTTTTCATTCTTTAGTGTAAAAATCGGAGTAAGAACAAATCCGTCCCTGGCCACGGCGTGTTAATCACCCCGCGACCATACTTATGGAACTACTCACTCATATTGAACAGAACAACCAAGAAAATTCTGAAATAAAACATGCTTTAATACTTGAATATGAATTAAAACCAGAGATTCGAAATCAGATCGCGGACAAACTCCCGCGAACTGAGATTAAAGTAAATAAAGCAGAAAGTTACCAAGCAATACTTGAATCTCCAACGAAACTGCAAAACTTCAATGAAAATAATCCCGGAAAGTAGAATCTCCAAAAGGGAAAAAGTCGGCTGCTAATTGGAAGAAAAATAAATCAAAGTTCGAACCCTAATTTGACCTAAAATCGGAGTATTTATCTTCCCCCGAAGTCAACACACGTGGCAAGGTCAACCGCTGCTTTTAGGGCCCTCGGTATCGATACAGGGAAAGACCTGTATCGATACCCAGACATTCTGTTCGCGTTTGATCACTCGGGTATCGATACAAGACAACCCCTGTATCGATACCGAAACCCTTAAAATGACTTCCAAGCTTGTTTGGCCGTCCTCACTTGGGTCCCACCTGTCCCCAACACGCCCGACCGCCATGTGTCCACTTTACGCGCTCTTTCCGACCTGTTCCCTACAAAACAACCAAAAACAAGAAAAAGCAAAGACAACACCGCATCAAGTGAAAAATGGAATAAATCGCGCCTCTAACGCGCTAATTCGCCCTACTTAGGCGCTTATATCTATGACATTGCGCGCCTATCAGTTCCCCTAGCAGCTGTCATGGATACAACACTTTGGTCTTTTAAGCACAATTTGGCTAGCCCAAAATCAGAGACTTTTGGAATGAAATTTTTGTCTAACAAGATATTATGAGGCTTAATATCAAAATGAAGGATTCTTTGATCAATGTCTTGGAGCTTCTCCCAACCAAGTGAAACTTTTTTATGATCAGATGATATGAACTTGTCTAGAGAATCATTTGGCAAGTACTCGTAGACAAGAGCTTTTTTATACCCATCAGCACAGTATCCGACCAAGCGAACCACATTGATGTGGTGGATCGTACTTATCGTTCCCACTTCGTTGATGAAGCGCCATTTCCTGTGAAATTGTTGAGGATCTTGGCTGAAATAGGAACATCAATGGAAAGCTCTCCCTTGTAAACGGTTCCATAACCTCCTTGGCCTAGTTTGTCCTTGAAATTTTGAGTAAGTTTCTTTATCTCGGCATACGTGTACCGTGTAGGCTTGAGAGCTCCGTAATTCTCTAAAAACCTTTGAACCTTTACTTGATCCTTTTTCTTTAAATTGCTTGATCTGTGGGCAAAATATGTAGCTATAACAAGCACAGCAAGAAGAAAAATGCCAGGTGGGACCAAAACTGCAAGTTTAAACAAACAGATTATTAAGGAAATGTGTTGAAAAAAGATGGGAGGAAAAAAAAAAAAAACAAACAATCACCCGTAACAAGTGGGAATTTCGTTTCACCATGTTTGCTTTTCGTTTCACCTGCATAAGATCATATAAATACACCATTCAATTAATCATACATGGGTATAAAATAACTTTAATTTTTCCATGAAGTTTCTAAGACCCAAGCTCTGTCAGTCGATATTTGCAGAGGCGAATACAATGGCACAAGCATTACCTAGTCTAGTCCCTACCGCAGGAAAGACAATTCACCAGTAACAAGCGGGCTTTTCATTTCCCAGTATAAAATCATATACAAAGCCACCAGTCAATTTATCAAACATGGGAATTCCTCCCAACCGGCAACTACTGTAAGTCGTATACTCGTATATTCAACCAATTACTTAGGTACGTAGTTAAATACAACATTTTCATTAATTTCCAAGCTACAAATCTTTAAATAAGTATCAAAACTCAACTTTGAAGAATTTTATTTTGAGCTTTTCAATTAATTGAAAAAGCAAATAAATGAAAATGAGAGGATAAGTGAAGTAAATATTCTTTATTTTTCATCTGAAGGATGAGATGATGAGAAGTACCTGTTGGTGGCTTAGAGATGTCATAGCATTAGGTTTCATGCTTCTTGCTGTTATTGGCACTACTCAGTCTGCAATACATGCCTATTTCTTCACATTCCAAACAACTTTCTGGTTTAAACCAGTTGGCCGTATGGCCATCAGGAAGGTCTTCTATATCTATACATGGAACTGATGAAATTGTATACATCTTTGTGCAATTCAAAAGGTTTGGCGTGATATAATCCCAATCCATCAAGTAGAGATAGTGACCTGGACGGCTAAGGCATGGGAGTAGTGCATATTTGTCAGGAACATATGGATCTGCTAAGGAGGAGGGACAATTGAATAGGTAATAATCAGATAAATCTGCTAAGAATGGTAGGAAGGGAGAGGTACTGTTGAATATTAAGCTTAGGTTGTTTTGATGTTGAAAACAACCGGAGAACTAGTATGTTATGTACTGAGAAAGGTAATTGATGTCTGTGACCACTCCCTTTGACAGAAAATGGGATATCAACCAGGGTTTCGTTGGTGTTGGTAGGAGAGCAAGTTAGAGCAAAGCCAGGCCCATAGCCACAATGGTCTGGTTGATGATCCTTTAAAAGCTTTGTTACTACTTCTTAAAGGGACTAGCATTTTGGTTAATGACAACTTCTGAAGAACAATTTTGTGAAATTAAAAGCTTTTGTTACTTCTTAAAGGGGCTAGCATTTTCGGATATTCAAAAAAAGAAAGAAAAATCACCAATTTGGGATGGAGGGAGTAGTAATTACAAATAAAATTAATTTTACGAAAAATTAAAAAAGAACTGGTATGATTTTGATGCAATTATGCAAAGCAAATGCTGGGCTTTTTTTTTTTTTTTTTGTGCCTATCTTACATTTTTTGGTATATGCTACATATTTATTTGTTTAATTATGCTAAATTATTAAGTGTGGTGAATAGGGCTGCGCAAGGTCCGGAATCCGATCCTAATCCACGAGTCGTTTTTAGAAAGTGAAATACATGTCTGGACCAAAAATCCTACGGTTCAGTTCCAATCTAGTACATGGGTCACGGTTATGGTTTTATGCATGGATTGCATTCCTATAAGGAAATAGGCAACGAGCAAATGAAAGAAAAAAAAAGAACTAGCAAGGAAAATCCAGTTTCTCAATTCTAGATTCAAGGTTAAAGTGCATTACATATACATTAAAGTAAAATACTATAGATATGCAATATATCACATTAAGGTAAAATGTTAAAATAGTTAATTTATACAAAATAAATATCTCACTATCAGCTTCGATTCATCCATGGTTTCAAAAGGCAAATCTATGAACCGAACCGCAAGTCATGATTTTTTAATTTATTAATTAGTGTCCGGACCATTAAGCCACAGTTCCAATTCACAACGACGGATCGTTTCTGACCCATTCCCGATTCACCGGATTTTTTGTGCTTGTGAATTTTTTTTTTATAACATATTAAGTGCTGTGATTGAGAGGTGTGCGAGTTGAATACTCTGTAGACTAACCCGTGATAAATGGTCAATTGAAGCCATGTTAATCAGCAACATTTCTCTCTCTCTCTGATTTCTCGCTCTTTCTCCTTCCTATGTCAAGCAGAAGGCTTCTCCACAAAACCCTTATTAGTCTTCTTGTTCTTGTTGTTGCCCTGTTTTTGGGAGATTGCGATGCTAAAACAAGTCCCAACTGTGTCTCGTCTTGTGGAAATATCCCTAACATCAGCCATCCATTTCGAGTGAAAGGAGAGCCAGAAAACTGCGGGGTCCGCGGGGAAATGAATTTCGAACTCGAATGCGAGAACAATTTTCACTAATATTGAATGAATTACAATGAGATAAAAATAACCAACCCAAGCCCATGCTCACTTGTATTTTTATTTCTCACACACTCACCAATATTCTCATACAATTTCTCTCCACACACACTACGATTTTCTTCCACTTTTTTTTTTTTTTCCCTCTCTTGTTACTACACACACGGCACATATGCCGCCCTTTTTTACATGAGGCTGGGCAATACTCCTATTAAGCAAAGCAACCCTTGGCATTCCAAGAAGACTTCCTTTGAATTAAAGATTACCCATGTGGAGAAAATTCCAATGTGTTTCACTCCACAACCAACCACCAACATTTTCAAGGCAACTAATGTCATTAAAACTTCTCCATTTTCAAATGCATTTGACATGGGAAACGCCAACGTGAAACTTGTGGAGAGGTAATTAAAATCTTTAACATTTGTACAGATTCCGTTTCTTTAAATGGTTCTTGAGAAAGTGAGGGCGAATTAAATGGCAACTTCATTTATCTCTCAATTTCTCTTCAATTTTTCCCACTCATTTCTTTAATTATTTTATATTCTTTTCTGTCTTTTTCCCCAAGTTTTAACAAGGGCCTGAATTCTTCTTTGTCACAAAAATTGTACTTGTAGTTACTAAACCTGTAAAACGTTTTCTACCCTTTCATTGTACTTTCGGTCACATGCCATAAGATTTTGTATTTGAAACAAACAAGAATATTTGAGGTCGGAAAATTATTCATCTATTTATTTTGTTCCGATCCAAGACTTGGTAAGTAAACACGCATATCACGATTAACAAAACAAAACTACTTATATAATAAATTTCGACATGCCTTCTGTTTGCAAAGGTACTCATTCGAAAGTAAACGCTAGAAATTGGAAAGGTGACATCGAGTGAGTTTTAGGCCACTAGAAGACGGAAACGTGACATCGAGAGAGTTTTAGAGCCAGATGCTGCCAATGCGGCAGCGGGCGTACTCTGCCTCTGAGTCGAAGACGTTACACCCGTTTCCGATTTCCAAGATGCATGTGTGCTCGTAATGTGTTTGCACAGGGGGGAAGAAAGTAGAGACAAGAGGCAACAGAAAACTGGGGAAATTATTAAAATTGAGAAAGCTTTAGACCAATCAAAACTGTTTTTTGGGGTTTTGTTTATTTTAAGGGAGGGGAGGGGAAATTTTGATGAAAGAGAGATCTTAGAGCTTGAACTGTGGATATGAGAACAAAAATTTTGATGAAACAGAGAACTTAGAGCTTGAGTTGTCTTGAACTGGACTTTTGCCAGCCATGGTCATTGCCGGAGTGGGAGGAAAAAACAAGGGTGTGTTGGTGTGTGAGAGAGAGAGAGCGAACATGGAAAGGGGACGGATTTTTTTAACTTCTAATTTCAGCCCTAGATTTTTTAAGTTTTAATCTCAACCCATTATAAAGACTTAGATGGAGTGTCAAAAGGAGTGTGCACAATAAGTGTTCACGGATCTACCCTCTTCAAATTGTTACCAGATGTCCTTAGTTCCTTTCATCTTGATGAAGCTCAAAGCCTCCCTAATTTTCAAATGTTCCTACTTAAGAAAGGGACGAATTTTCCTCTTGGCTGCAAGTTCGGCCTGATTGCAATTCTAATGGCTCTATCTTCTAACTCCTTAAATTGTCCGAATTTGTGGTAAGACTTGTAAATGCATCCTAGATTAACTTATAACTTCTTTAACTCTACTGAACCATAGAACATGTTTATTTGCAGATTATGTCACTCCTGGGTACTATGAATCAGGCACAATATCATAAGTAGAAGAAGATGCAACACAAATAGCATAATTACTAAAATTTGAATCAAAACCAACATGCCCACAAAAGTTTTTTCTAAGATAAATAGACAAACTATTATCCTTAAACAGAAAAGAAAATCCTAACTTCAATAATGGTAAAACTAAAAGTAGATTACATCAGATAGTGGGTACATGAAGTACATCATGAAGAAGTAAATTACACCCAGAACGCATCTTGAGTGGAAAGTCCCGACTCTCAAAACCTCTTCTTGAGCTCCATGGCCCATTATTACTTAGCTTCTACCTAAAGTTATCTGATGATAATCTACGAATCTAGCTCGATCTCTAGCTACACGTTTTGTTGCTCCCGTGTCTACAATCCAACCAAGGAGAGAATGAGTCACAAACGCATGTGAGCAAACAAAACATTGAGAGAGCTAGTGTTAGGGTTTACCTCCTTGGGCTCAGAACATTCCTGAGCAAAGTGACCCTTTTGTCCACAATTATAGCATTTAAGTTTGGACTTATCCTTTCCACCACTTTTGCCTTTGTGACGCTTGGTTATTCTGCCTTCTTTTGGCGCCAGATTTTCATCCCTTTCTTGTCTAGCTCCTTTTTGTTGTCCTTTGCGCTGGGGCCGATGTCGTTTGCGCTGTCCAGCTTTAGCGACATGTGCAGCACTGCGGTTCGCATCTACACGCTCCGCCTCTAGCTCAAGGTGTCGAGAGATGTCATCAAAATTCTTGATCCCTTCATTGTGTGTAAGCACTAGTTTCATATCTTTCCACGAAGGTTCAGGAAGGGATCTGATGACAACCAAAATCTGTTGCTCATCAGTGAGATTATTGCCAGTAGCTTTCATTTCTCTTATCATAGCTGACATCACCCTAAGGTGCTCAGCCATAGTATGCTTTGGGTCCATCACATATTGATTGAACCTTAATGCAAGGGCACGAAGCCTTGTTGCTGATGTGCCTCCATACTTTAGGTGCAATCTATCCGACATTTCTTTGGCAATAGTGAAATTCTCAAATTCACCAAGAAGGTCATCATGCATGCAACTGAGCAAGGTAAAGCACGCACTTTTGTCCTTCTTACGCCAATCGTCATAGGCCTGTTGGTCATGGCGATGCTGCGCAGTGGTCCCCCGTCTCAGGTGGGGCCATGATATTGGTCAAGTGATCAAGCAACTCTTGCTCGTTGAGAGGTACTGCACCTTCCTATGCCAGATATCATAGTTTGTTCCATTTAGTTTTTCTCCCTTATTCAGATCAGCAAAGATATTCTTAATATTTTATTCATAAATTTTCTAGATCATAAAATTCTTTCCCACATTACAAAATCGAAAATTTCGCATTTTTAGGTGCTGACAATCATCTCCCATAATGTGAGATAGAATTAGATATCTAAATAATATAAAATAAAATATGGAGAACAAATCCCACTTTCCACATTGTATAAACATGTATCAATATGAGATGATAATTCACATAAAAATATAGCATGAATGAATTGAACAAATCAATGAGAAACAGAATAAAATATTGAACTAATCAATAACACAGTACTATCCAAATACAGTAGGAAGAAATTGAGGCTTAGCAGGTGACAAAAACAGACTCACGGTCCCGTACAAGTCTAAACATTAGCACCAAGATTTTTTTTTTTATATTCTTTTATTATTTGACACAAAGTTAATAAAAAACAATGGGACTAATGTGCACATAGGGGACTCACGACGAACACATAGCTGGAGTTAGTGCGTTACAAATCCTTTTTGTTCATGAATAAGATCCAAACACTTAATGGAAATATAGGCAGAATTCTAGAGGCGACAAAATCGGACCACGGCGGTCCCACGAGCTTTAGACGCACAACCCCAGATTCCATACAATAGCAAACACATTACTTATATAAAAGTCATGGAGCAACCAAACAAAATGATATCCCATGGATTTGCACACAAAACAAAGAGGCTAACCCAATTCTTTTTTTTTGTGTGCATCAGTTACATATAGCAAGCAGTATGAGTGAAAACTTAATTATGATATTACCTTTCACATCAAAACAGATTAGTTTAAATAAAACTTACATAGTAGCTTGATAAGAAGTTGATGCAAAAAGAAGTGGGATCCAAATTCTATCAACAAAATAAATAGAGCAGTGTACGTAACACAAGTCTAAGAAAGGCTATACTATTTCGTTGTGCCTCCCACTAGATACAAATTCTATCAACAAAATAAATATAATCTGATTCCAACTCCACCAAAACAAATCACGTGATCTCATGTCCCCTATGTATATTAATTTTAATACATAGTTCAAGCATAAAAAACAGATTAAATAAGCATGAAAATATATCAATAAAAAAAATGTAGGAAAGAGTTCTAAGTGCACGAAACACTTGAGAGGAACACAATTAATGGGACTTATCCATATATTTATTAAACCAAGAGGTTAAACTTGGACTAAGTGTTCTAGAGTTAGAAAAAGATTAGAACTCCAATCTTAATCAGAATCAAACAAAGCCAAATTAGTGACAGACGCAACTCATGCGTCTATAGATTCTCTCTTCTTTTAATGTACTATTTTTTAAATAAATGGACTGTTAATAATTAGTCCAGTCCACCCAAACACGAAGTCGATTTCTTTACTAACTTGTACATATACAGACAAAAGAGTAAGAACTGATCTTGCAAAGAGAAAAGGACATTAACCGTCTAATAATGCAATTATGGAGAGTATTTAATAAAAACACAACACTAAGGTGAAATTTTAAGAAGACAATAATACTTCGAATCACACAAGAGTCTAAAAAGGTGGCCTCACGCTTTTCCACAAACTCGGCACGAAGCCATCCGCTTACATGCTCCAAAGGCACAAGCCCACGAAAAAAACTATGATGTTATTATGATTCCCACTGGATTCAAGCCTTTAAACAATTTGTATAAAAACTATTCCAATCTGACACAAAGTCAAAGTTTACTCTAAATCTGACAATTAAATTTCGAAACAAACAAATCCGATCACATATTTATAAACCGTTAACACATCTCAGGAATATTGAATCCAAATCATGTGATCTATATACCAATTGAAAAAAAAAATTGAGAAAAATAATTTCAGTCCACAGAATTTTGTTTACCAAAAAGAAAATTATTAGGCAGTAGAAAAGAAACTACATGCAACACGTGTTCTTAATGCACAGAAAATGGGATTCAACATGGAGCAAAAAATAGATAACAACCAAGAGGTTAAACTTAGGAATCCCACGTGTTCTGACGTGTTAATAGAAATCCAATCTCAATTTGTTGCACAAAGCCACATAATGGACTTCCTTGGTGGAATTGGCTGCCACCCATTATTACCTTGAATGGGTTCTGCACAAAGCAGAATCGATTCATGCTTCTACGGCATGTGTGCCATGCATAAGCCCACGAAGAGCTGCGCCGCGACATTGCGACTCCCACCGAATTCAAGCCATGATGCCATATTATGTCGACAAACAAATGTTAATAGATATGATTTGCACTCCACAAAATCAAATCATATTGTCATGCGTCAGAATCAAATTGATCAGTATTATAATTTATTTGGATAATTGTCTAATCTTATTCACGTTTTTACTAATGCCATGTGATTCTATGGGAGGGAGACCAAACAAGAGATCAAATATCCAGTAGTGTTGTGAATGAAAAATCAGCCAAGCGGCAACATATGCCATTGCCGTTTCAAGAATCCAGAAACACCTATTAGCCTCTGAAATATACTATGAAAGTAATATTCAATTCATGGAAAAAACAATATTTACAAAAAAACTATTTTTTCCGGTCAAAACAAAAAAAACTACGGTAGCAATTATAAGCAAATCAGGGCTTAAACTTCTTAATGCATATAAAGGGCGAAAACAAGCAACAACGACTTTGATACCACTGTAGGAAAATAATATAGGTAATACAAAATACCTGTTGCGGATTACACCAAATATAAAGGATCGAATAACTTGCTTTATGAGCTCGTACCAACACGCACGTCCTGCACTATGTTAAACCTTTCACGCTGATGGAGCGGCTACTAGAGTCCTCCACTTATCTTCACACGTTTCAAATCCCTAGGGTTCTTTAATGGTGCCCTAGAGAGAACTAGGACAGGGGGAGATTATATGTAGTATTTGATGTGTAGAAAATATAACTGATATCTTTTCTATACAAGGCAATGGGTATTTATAAATGGGATAAGTAGGTGATAGAGATAACACTTACTTATCTCTATAGGACACTTATCTCTATCACTTAAGTGATTGTGTCCACCTAAGACTTATCACCTTAAGTGGTAGAATCCACTTAAGACTTGTGTTAATTATTATCCCATGTGGACGCACCCATGGACCCCATGCAAGATTAAACAAGGAGAATAAATTTGTTCTCCTATACAGGTCACAATACAATGCAATCATTGTATAAATTCAAAAATTGATGTCTGAAAGTAGGATCGGAGAAATTAAGGTCTTGATTTCAGATGGCAAAACGTTATTCCAAATCCGTCTGTTAGCATTTTGTTATGTAAGTCAATGGTATCTGATAAATGAGGGTGCCTCTATCATCATCTTCCATTGTCTCACCAATAAATCCCCACACCAAAAAGAATACTATTCAGAGTTTCAGATAGTAATTCCTAATAATTTATAACTCAATGCTTCGCTTGCTGAAAACCAAGATGATGAAAAAAATGCACCTGATTCCTAGCAATGTTGCATACAAACCAATAAATAATCAGCGCAATACAGTGACAATATTCCATGCAAACCGGAAAATTATTAAGGAAATACAATGCCTTGCAATTGTACCATTAACTGATTACGAAAAACATTACATGGTGCTAAGGGGACATGCCCCAACCCCGTCTAGCAGCTACATTGAAAAACATCGGCAGCATAACACAAGTGAAACCTGAAACCCATAAGAACTAAAAGAAGACATCGAACATGTCCAAGTACACGAATTAGGGAAAACATCAGTCCTGATGCTTCAAGAAACTAAAACATCATGCAAAAGTTAGTCTCTTGATAAGAACAAAAAAGAGTTCAACATGTGATTTATGATCTTACAGCCTTTTCTAACTTTTTTGCTTTTTTTTGGGTATGATTCTAACCTTTCCTTTTATTTTGTGTGTCCTCCACTCCAGCAAAATCCATATACTGCATTGATGCAACCACCCTGCCCACATTGTCGATGAATAGTCATAATATGTACGGTGCTTACTGCTTAGCAATTAATTCTACCAATCATGACATCCTTTGAAATCTGTAATTCTCATCAGCAAATTTTTATGTCGATCCATGGACACAAAACTAAATTTGCAATGAATGTAGTCCTAACAATTACTAATCCTGCCCAAAAGGTAAAGGAGAAGGAGAAGAAAGATGGGAAGAGAAGCTATAAATAAGGGGAAAAAAAACAAATTAAACAAATAAGAGTAGTCAACTATCAGAAGTTAATACTAAGCAAACCACCAAAAAAAGTTAAGAATATGGTAATGGTAGCTTGAGATTCATGATTTATATGCATCGTAAGAAGACAATATGCTCCCACAAATAAGCAACTTCAGTAATTGATAATCAAATTTTACATTCAAATCACAGGATGTATCAGAATCTTGCCTGGTTTATACTTCTTCCTTGCTTTTCATTTCTTTTTCCGGGCTCTCTCAACTCTGTTCTGCTCTCCACAAATTTGACTCCCCAGTAAGCCATGTCTCCCCAGTAAAACAAGACTCTCTTTGTAACTCTCCACATGAAACAGGGTTGAAAAAAATACTGAAGCTGCCCGTCATTCCTTTCTATCAAGAGTTCACCACTCTTTCTAAACCCAATCATCCTCTGCAATACCGGATCAACCACCATACCAAGGTGTGCAGTACAAGACTCGGCCACACCATATTCTCTCATTACCCACGCGCGCCACTTTTCCTGAGCAGTATTTGCTATGTATTCAATGAGTGCAAGATCTTCCAGAAAAAAAAAGTAGGACTGATACTAAGGAGAGAAGACTCAAATCAGATCCTATACCATCAGGTAACTCTATTGGTCTAAACAAGTCATCCCCGAAACCGAACGACAACACCAAATGGAGACCACTGCTCTTATCAGTTGCAGACCAATGCACAGCTCCATTCAAATAAGCCTGTGGTGCCTTTTTACCAAGTAGAATTAACACCCAAGACCACCCAAATGGCTAATGTCTTCCCAAGTGCCCGAGCTCAATCTATAAATGTCGATCTCGAATTTTTTACCAGACTCAAGATGCACAATCCTCACCACCTTGTAGTCGTTTGATTTAGGATCAAACCCAAACCCCATCACGTGCTCAAACTTCCCATGCGTGAAAACAGTTATCCTGGGTTTTGGTAGGGGCACAGATTTCCTTATAGAAGGGTTCCACAGAATCGTGTCGTGTGCATAACTAAACTGATCATCAGTGATACAAACTAATCCATTACAGGAACCAATTATCCTAGACAAATTATTGACAGTGCTCTTGAACAGAATTCAATCTTTTGATGCTCATGAAAAGATTCATTATCTATGTCTACACGGAGTGAGTATACCTCTTCCTTACGGCGTTCGGAGTAGTGCCGAACGAGAATTATGTCGTGGGCATTGTTGTAGGATGCCAATTACAGTCGGTTGAGGTGAGCGGTGACGAAACCCGGGTCTATGATGAAATTGTACAAAGATTTACAGACACAAGTACACATAAGGAGGGAATTGATGGGTGCTCTTGCGATAATATCGGTTAATACTTCGTGAGGAAGGTAGCCCTATATCTGGTGTTGAATCTTGTTGTAGTTCTTGAAATCTTTCTTGGGGACCTTCAGATAACTTTTATTTTATTTTTTTGGTAGAGAAGGATTTTATTACCAAAAAGAACAAAGGAATACAAGAAAAAACATGGGTAAAGCCTTAGAAAACAACCAGCAAACTGGAATAGCAAAAAAACACCCTAAAAACAAACTACATCAAAGCCGAACTTCAAGCTAGATACAAAATCTTCTCGGAAATACTCCAAGCCCTACAAAGAGCTAGATTTGCAGAACTTCTACCAAATTTCTTCCAAGAAGACGCACGGTCCCTTACGTCATTGACAATCATATTAAAAATGGCATCCGTAGAGTACCGCTTGTTGCAAAAAACTGAGTCGTTACGAGCTTTCCAAATGTAATAAACAGTTCCAGCCATAGCTAACTTGTAAAGAGCAAAGGAGAACCCTTTCTTCTTTACATGATGAATAGCCCAACTTATCTCACGCCCCAACTCAACTGGCCTCCTAAAAATGCCAAACATTTGAAGTATTTCTACCCCATAAGCAGGCTGAGAAAGAGCAATAAAAAAATAGGTGCAAATGGGACTCATGCCTATAATTGCATAAAACACACAAGGGATCCACCTGCATCCCCCAAGAGAGAAGCCTATCCTTTGTAGAGATCACGATCCCAGCAAACAAGCCACATAATTAAAGCCCATCTAGGTATACCTTGTTTGAACCAGACGACAGGAGCCCACGGAACTTTAGGAAGGGGAGTTCTGAGAGCTTCTACAGCAGAGTTAATTGAGAATTTGCCATTGGAAGTAGGCATCCAAATCACAGAATTATCAATTTCTGGATTAGGTCTGAAAGTTGGAGGAGTATTCCTTGTAATATTCATAACTGCTCGGTTTCTTTGTCTAGGCCAGTGCCAATTCCCATCATGAACAATAGATGAGACCTTGGCCAAGAGAGAACTGCCCACATGGTTATCTATACTACCACCAAACACTTTGTAGAGAGGGCCTACATCATGCCAATAATCCAGCCAAAGAAAAGTAGTGTTCCCATTGCCAATTACATACTTGATAAGGGGCTGCACAACCTTTCGAAGCTTGAAAAGCTTCCTGATCGTCCAAGAAGAGTCTTGGGGAATACTCATCTCCCAAAGACACTTGTGTTTAATGATGTAAGAGTGAACCCAACAATGCCCACGACATAATTCTCATCTATTGTTCAGAAGGATTGACGATAGGTTTGAGTCTAGAGAAACAGTGGATTGAAGTACGAAACCCTAATAATTCTTGGAAAGAAAGTGGAAGTAAAGCACATTACCTTCGCTCCTACGTTCTAACACCTAGAAATTTGCAAAACGATGAGCCATAAGCCTCAAAGCCCCAACAATTTTGAACGAATTTGGTTTGGCGCGTACTGTGTAAAACTTGAAAGGGTTGTAACTAGAGTTTAGGTTAGTCGAGTTAGTCTAGGCAATAATCATGTCAAAATTAAGTAAAATTCACTTAGACCCCCTCATCTATCACTCTTCCACATACACGCTCTCATCTTTGAAACCTAGCAACCACACCCCCTCATCTTTCAACCTACGTGAAATGTTTGAAGCTGTTAAATTTTAGCGTGAATTGACTAAAATGCCCCTTGTTATATAAGGGGTGGTTCAGTTAGGGTTTTCATTTGGCTACCCCCAAATATGATCACGTCTCTTGTCTCTATCCTCTCTCTCTCTCCGATCCACCTCCATCTTCTTTGATCAATCTCTCTACCCTTCATATCTCACCAAAATCGATTGAAAACTAGAAAACACAGATCAATCTCTAAAAGAGCATATCATTCGCGTACCTAGCAGATCTATACAACGTGAAACATAAGGGGAGCTGTGTCCCACCATTATCTTGTTGGGTACTGTTGAACGGTGAAACTCCACTCCATCTTCCTTAATACATAGTCAGAGTCACACAGAGAGAGAGGTAGAAGAAGACGGAGATACAGAGGGGAGCTCCAAAGACCGAAGTTAGGGTTCAGAGCTTTCTCTCTCTGCTAATGTACTTTTCTTTGCTTGGGTCTTCGGCAATTGATTAATTGGTCTTTTCCGTCTCCAATAGAGGGATTGTTTCGGGGCTGGTACAGATTTCTCTATTGTGGGCTGTAAAATTTCAAATGGTTTATCTCCCATTTGACTTCGAGGTTCCTTTCGAAAATTTCCCCAAGGGCATTCTCGTTTCTTCTGATGGTAGCGAAATTAATTTTATCTCTGTTTCTTTGATTATGAACTTTCTTGGATTCTTCAACAGTTCTCTTGCAATTTCAATCCCTTCATGCGCTACCTTGCCATTAGTTACGTCAATCGATTCATCTCCAAGCAAGAAATTCCGGTACGATCGATTCGTTTAAATAAATTAGGAATTTAGACTTTTATGGGCCTTTGTCAATTTAGATCTTGTAATCAGTTTCTTTTTTCAGTTTCTTTTTTTAAAATGTTGTAAAAAAAAGGGAACATAATCATAATCAGTAGCACTATTATGGGATAATGAACTCATTACACTACAAGAGAAAAGCCCTTTTTCGTCGACCCATTTGAGTCGGCAGGAATTGCCGTCTGAAAAAGTTGTTTAATTGCGACGGCATTGCACCCCATCTCAAATGGGATTGGTTTGCGTCGGCCAGATCCCTGTTGCAAATAGCTAGTGGCAAATACATTCGTTTAGCGCTGAAACAAGGATTCGCGGGGAGCTGAAAATTCTAATTTCGTTTTCAATTTTTGGAGGTTAAATCTGAGGCTATTTCACTTTGCCCTAGAATGTTTGCCCCCCAAAACCCCCGCCCTCTCTCTCTCTATCTCTCCCCCCCTCATCAGCTTACGCCTTTTCTCTCTGACATCCTTGCCAAGAACTCCTTTAGCTTATGTTTTAATTATGTTTATTTAGCGGAACCTCCGTTGTTTCTGGCTCATCAATTAGCCGATGATTCTGTAGGGGTTAAATACCCCAAGACTATTTATGTTTAGTTTGCTATAATATCGTCTTTTACCAAAAAAAAAAATAGAGTGTATGTATTTATATATACCCCACGGGGGTGGGAGGGTGGTATGATGCCCAGGTATAGAGAAATCAGGGGTACAACATTAGAGAAGAAGAAGAAGTCTTTGAATCAATTTGAGTACAAGATAAAAAGGAAAATATTTAAGAAAATGAGATGTAGAGAGTGAATAACCCCTTTCCGTTCTTATATTGAGGGTATTTTTAACGCCGTTAGAGAGAAATCTAACAGATGGGGAATCTGTAGAGTATCAATAAAAGTAGGGGGAGGTCAATGGTATTTCAAAAACCTCGAGGAAGGTTTCTGTTTTGGTCAGAAACCTCAGGAGAGGTGAGTCAAATTTACCCTTGTTGTTATGATTTGTAACACCTCGACTTTAAATAAATAGAAAGATAAAAAAGAGAATAAAAAAAAGGGGGTTAATATTCAGTGGTCGCGTATCGTTAGTTTTAGGAAGTAATTTTTGTGCGACTTAAAGCCTATAAAATAAAATAGTGTATTTTTTATGTGTATTTATCAATTTAAAAAATATTTTCGGATACCATTTCAACCCTGCTAACAGCATCAGGACGCGAGAATGCGGCACGAGTCGCCATGAGACGACTAGCCTTGGGACTCAGGTAAAAAACCTTCCAGAAATGGGCGAGGTGGCGTCCTATTATTGGATGCTTGGGGCCCAGGTATGGGGTTTTCGGAAACTAGGAGAGTTTGGCTTGTTATAAGGTGAATCATCATAGCAATAAATAGGATTAATTCTCTTAGATTGTTAATTGTATGTGGACCGGATATCCAGTAACTATAGATAATTCTAGATCTAGGCCTAATAGCACAAATAGGTGTCCCCCCCCCCCCCCCCCCCCCCCCCGCCAATGTACACTACACACACAGCACTTGCAATGCAGTTAGGAAAAGGGGAAAAAAAAAAGAAGGGAAGAACAAAGGGAGAAAAAGAGAGGAAGGAAAAAATAAGGGAAAAGAGGTAGTCGTTCAGGTGAGTCCTCACTTTTGTATAAATAACTGCATTCATAAAAACCTATTAGTGGTATGCACTCTGAATCTCTTGACCATCTTTTACTGCATTGTGAAAATGTCTGGAATGTTTGGTCCCATATTCTTCTCTGCTGGGGTATCCAATGGGTGACCCCCAAATCAATGGTTGAATTACTATTATGGTGGAACAGTTGGAGTATGAAACCAAAGGAAAAAATAATCTGGGATTGCATTCCTTTGGCTGTCATGTGGTCTATTTGGAACTCAAGAAATGCTTATGTTTTTTAAGACAAAGCCCCTATTTGGGAGGAAACTATTGAGGCCATTAAAATTAGAGTTGCTCTATGGGTCAAAACCAAAGAGGGTGGAGGTGGAGATAAATATTCAGTTGAGGATTTCATTTACAGATTGCAAAACGTACTTGATTCCATCTGATTTCTTGTTGGAGTTCAAGCATATCGGTTACGTATTTTCTGGAGCTAAAATACTGAAGCTAAAAGAATTCCAAGTCTGTCAACACTGCTAGAATTGCTGCAGCAACTACAATTCCTAGCAGGGCTTCAATGTTCCTGATATGCTAGTTAGTCATTGCTTTAGCTCTCTTATGTATCTCTCACTTATGTACTTGTCTGTTGTAGCATCTGTTGGTTTAGTAGGTGGGCATGTCCTCTTGCTAAATCTGATACTTTTGTGTTTTGAGTAGGCATCTTGCTTGCTCTATTTTGGATTTGGGTGTGGGCATGTGATTCTCTATTGAGGGGGTGCCAACTTTGTTGGGATGCCCTCCCTAGTTTTGATGCCTTTTCATCCTCTCCTTGTTAATCTTTGTATCTCCTTCAAAGGTCAATATTATTTTTTGTTGTTCAAAAAAAAAAAAAAAAACCAATTAGAAAATAAGAAATTCTTCCTCACTGATTTCACCAAACAAGAAGAGCAAGGATGCCAAGGAGTAGTAAATCTCAGAACATTATCAAGAAATTATTTGGACCATTGGTAAATGCATGCTTATCCTTGGTGTGGAGATACATTAAGGTGTTATCTTCAAATGTCTAGTTTACCTCAAGCTGATCCAATGATCCGATTTTTGTCAATCATTGGTTTTCTAAAAGCTGCCTATTTTGGGAAAGATTCTGTTCAACCCACTTTAAACCAAACCTAAGAGCATTATCAAGATAAACGTTCAACATAAAATGTGTTCTTAACATCCTGAACTATTTGACTGTAAAAAATCATGATTTTTGGAGATGTTTTGATATGTTTTAAAAATTTATTTCTCTAAGAACAAAATCTGTCTTGGTCAGCGTCTCACTGAACTTGTAGCAATTTTGCGGAGATCTTAAAAATTAAATTTTAAAAACCTTTTTATACTGGAAGTTATATGAGTTATGTTGAACATGTGTGAATTTTATTGCCCCCCGAAATGACCTCCTTAAGCCATAGACTAGCCATTCGTTATTTGGTGTCGAATCTCAACATGTAACGGTGAAGTGAGCTTTGATGTCAGTTAAACTCTTTTTTTCAAAAAAATGTTTTCTTAATAAGAATCTTCACAATACCTTATATTACGAACCAGTACAATCTCGTAACATTCAGACCATGTTTGATAATTTAATTTTGTCATATATGAAGACATCAAAAATTTAAAAATTCTGGGAATATTCATGGTTCAAACATTAAAGAAGAAAATAACAAATTTTAGTGTTTCTAATTTTTAGTGTGTTATTTTAGGACCTGGTACATCTCAGTAAATTTTACGGTAGATTTGGACTCAAGAAGGTGAGTTATGAATTATCCTAGTTACATGAAATTTTCGTACTCCCTCTGTCCCTTTTTAAATGATCCCTTTAGGAAATGAGTATTTTTGTGGACGTTAAAAAAAGTACTTCCATAGAATGTTTTTAAACTGTTTTTGCACCAAATTAAAGTAGGAATAATTAGTCATAAATGCACAATATTTTGCCTATTTGAATGGAAGGACAAGGAACTTTTGGAATCAAACATAAAGACATTATTTGTAAGGCACATCACGACAAGTTTTGTTTGTTGTCCAATATACCCTCTCTTCCCTGGTCTGTTTATTTTTTTTTTTTGTACTTTACAACAACCCACTTCCTTCTTCCTAGCCTCCACTGCCACTGCATAATCAAGACCCAATTTTCCCCACCGCGCACGGAATCTTCAATTCCCTCATCTCATTTGTATCCAATCCAACACGAAAACCCCTATTTCATATACAGCCCACAGTATACATATTTAATATATACCAATTACAATTTCAGACTTCAAACAAAATTAAAAAGTTAATAATTTCACCCATTTCTTTCCTCCATCCGATTTTGTGATGATGCAGACTCCTATTCGATGTTGTGAGTAATGTGGTGTTGTTCCTTGATTTGAAGAACAAGTACACTTATAAGTGTTAGAGGTGGGGTAGTGGTCAGACGGAGGTATGGTGGTGATTTTTTTGGATTTTATGTTTGAAATTAAAATTTTGAAAAATTAGTAACATTTCACTAATTTTTTTGGTCGCCGGAAGTGGTCAGTCAGAGGTGGAGTGGTGGTTGGTCAGACGTGGGGTGGTGATTTTTTTGGAGTTTATGTTCGAAATTAGAATTTTTTAAAATTAGTGACATTTCACTATTTTTTTTGGTCACCAAAAGTGGTCAGCCAGAGGTAGGGTGGTGGTTGGCCGAAGGTGGGTTGGTAATTTTTTTGAATTTTATGTTCGAAACTAGAATTTTTAAAAATTAGTGACATTTCACTAATTTTTTGGTCCGAAATTGGTCGGCTAGAGGTGGGGTGCTGGTGAGCTCGAAGTGGGATGTTGATTTTTTTGAATTTTATGTTCGAAATTAGAATTTTTTAAAATTAGTCACATTTCACTAATTTTTTTGGTCGCTGGAAGTGGTCGGCCATAGGTGGAGTAGTGGTCAGCCGGACGTTGGGTGATGATTTTTTTGAATTTTATGTACGAAATTAGAACTTTTAAAAATTAGTGACATTTAACTAATTTTTTGGTCGCCGGAAGTGGTCGGCCAGAGGTGGGGTGGTGATCGGCCGGAGGTGGGGTGGTGATTTTGTTGAATTTTACGTTCGAAATTTAGTTTTTTAAAAAATTAGTGACATTTCACTATTTTTTGTGGTTGTCGGAAGTGGTTGGACAAATGTGGGGTGGTGGTTGGACGGAGGTGGGCTGGTAATTTTTTGAATTTTATGTTTGAAATTAGAATTGTTAAAAATTAGTGACATTTTACTAATTTTTTTGGTCGCGGGAAGTGGTCGGCTGGAGGTGGGGTGGTTTTTTTTTTTAATTTTATGTTCGAAATTAAAATTTTTAAAAATTAATGACTTTTCACTAATTTTTTTGGTCGCTGAAAATAGACGTCCAGGGGTGGGTGGTGGTCGACCGAAGGTGGGGTGGTGATTTTTTTGAATTTTATGTACAAAATTAGAACTTTTAAAAATTAGTGACATTTCACTAATTTTTTTTGTCTTTATATTTGATTGTAAAAGTTCCTTGTCCATCCCTTTAAGAATGTCAAATGTTTTTTGTTTTTATGTTCAATTACAAAAGTTCCTTATCCTTCCCTTTGAAAATGCCAAATGTTTTGAATTTTTGACTAAGTGGCCCATAAAAATACTACTCAGAACGGCGTTATAAAGGCGGAATGGAAAAGGGACACAACCAGGTGTCCGATTGAATTGATCAATCCACTTTATGCGCATTGGGGGTCGCTCCTTCATAGTTGGCAGTAATCGTCAGATGGTATATCGTATATGTTTATGGCATGTTATTTTATATACAAGCTTGTTTTTTAATTTTGGTTATAGTTGAAGCCATGAAAAACTGATTCTATGACTTATGCTTCATTGACGAAAAGATTTTAAAAATTCCATGGTAGATTGTGTAACTTTGATAATTCATAATCTCACACAAGCATTGGCTATAATGTTGTTGAAATCTTTTCCTTTTTATGTAATCGGAATTAGAAGCATGGGCCGAGTACCTATATTAATAAGCTTGTAGTCGTGTAATAAATAAGGGAAAAATGTAACCCATGTTGCCGTAAGCATAATGAATAAAGGACTCTAATAATTTATGATGGCTTCCACATATGCTAGATCTTAAATCTTTTTTTGTTTGATTAGAAAAAAAAAAGAAAAAAAAAAGCATCGATAAAGGCTTTTGGTGAGACAGATTCACCAGCCGGTCACGATATTTAAATCTGTTGAATTTGGGTCGTGACATGATTTCTATTTCTATGCTACAAAAATATTGAATTTTAATGACAACGTTGTGACAACAACGTGTCACTAAAAGTGTGTTTCTAAAAGTATTCAGTAACAACTTTTTAGTTAGTTGTCACTAATACCAAAACGTTGTTACTGAATACTTTTATAAACACATTTTTAGTGACAACCTAGTGACGAAATTTTTGTCACTAAAGGTCAATTTTTTTATATATCAATCTATAAAATCACAATTTCAGATTTCTTTCTAGACTCAAGATACACAATCCTAACCATCTTGTAGTCATTCAATTTGGGATGCAAACACGAACCCCATTACGTGCTTAACTTTGACGTGTGTGAGACCATATCCAATCTTATCAATTTCTCCACTTAAACCCTATTTTTCGGTAAAAAGGAGCAATAATCCATCTCCAATGGCATAACCCCCCACCCCCCTTCCCTTTTTATTTTTCTACCCAAAATGAATTTTGCCAATTTCTCTATCTCATTATGGAAAAATCCAAGATTTAACCCATTTACTTTAGTCTTTTTTTTTAAGGCTCAATCTTATTCCTTTTATTTTACATGTTATCGAAAGTCTTTTTTAGTCCAAAAATGAGATTTTGCAATTGGAGATGCTCATACCCAAATTGAGTGTTTGATTCAAATTTTTACTCAATCTGGTTTAAAAAGGGTGAGGTGGATTTTAGAATGGTAATATCTTATATATTACTGCAGAATGATTTTTCGTGAGGAAGGCTCTCACCGCGACAAGTGGCGTGAACTCATTGGATTGTCATTAGAATTTTTAGTAACACGTGAACTTATTCTTATCACCACTCTTTAAAATTTATCAATACATAGGTTATATAATTCAAAAATTTACCTTAATTTCTTCTTTGCATACCCAAAATAGGAGATTGGGATTATCATAATTAGATACTTGATTGCTCATAATAGAATTCGGCTCCAAATTAAAAATTTAACTAAAATAACTATAAAGTCTTACCCATGGGTTTCACTCATAAAGATTTGACTGGTTTACATCATACAAGGGTTTTCATGGTAGAGAAAAAACTTTCAACTTACAAACAAGATTTGGTGCTCCATCTTCTCCTACGTCTTGAAATCTTTCTTTTTTGGGGCTTTTTTCAGAGAACGTTATCAAGAAGGAAAAGCAATAGGTTTAACTCTAGAGAATCAGGTAAGTGAATTGTTTAGTGGGTGCTTAACCTTGAGGCTATGTTTGGATGGCAGTATTCTCAAGGGGGAATGGGAATGTGATGCCTTCTACCAATGATTCCAACGTTTGGAACAGACAGGAATAAGAATGTGATGCCAGGCTTTTATGATTCCAGCGTTTGGCAGAGACAGGAATATGAATGTGATTCCTGATGACATAATCAACCAGGAATCACATTCCTAGACTAAGTGGGAATCTGATCCCTCCCTTACCCCATGGGAATCTCAGATTCCTGGCTCATTCATTAAGAAAAGGAAATGTTGACTTTAATAAATTTCCAAAATAATTGTATCCCGCGTAAGATTACTGAATTAATCCAAATACCGAAATGTCATTCTTCCAGGTATCAAATTCCTAGGAATTCGATTCCCAGCAATCATATTCCTGTTCCTACCCAAGAAAATTCCCGGAAATTTGATTCCCGGTAATCATATTTTTATTCCTACTCAAGATTTTGGTCATCCAAACACAGCCTGAAAGGAAAAGAAGAAGAGAATACAATGTACTGTTTAATGTTTTCGATTAGTACATGATACGCGGTTAGACAGTTTGGACAAAGTACCCACTTAGTAACTTGTATGCTTTGACGAAAACTTGTCTCACTAGTGTTCCCTTTGGTTTATACTATTAGGAGTTCATAATGAAGTCAATTGAATGGTTTGCATTTGGTTAACCTATTAAAATGATGTGACGTGCAAATGAAGAGGTAAACCTGACATGTGCAAGTATTTCTCTAAGATAATTGGTATTAAGCAAGTATTGTGGTTAAGTGATAGCTTGTGAAATAAATGTGAATTTGGTTATCAATCCTTGTGAAGCATAAATAGTTTTGTTTTAGTCATCAGATCCTGTTAATCGTGGACATTTATTATTCTAAGAACCTAGACGAACTCAGATGGTTGGTTTGCAGAATTGGAGAATCTTGTGGTCGAGATTATGTTTAAATGGGATTACGAAAAGAATGACAGGTGTTGTTTTGGGGTGCCCTATCAGGACCTTGAGGGTAGCCTAGCAAGACCTCTTGTTGTTGAGGGCAGCCTGAAGGACCCTAAGGGCAGCCTGAAGGACCAGTTGTTAAGGGGACGGCCTAGCAGAACCTTGAATTGTTGAGGGTAGACTGACAGGACCTCGAGGGCAACCTGAAGGACCCAATGATTTATGCGGTAACTATGGTTGGTAGTTATTGTCTGTTGGTTGTGTCTGGGGGGTTTGTTGGTCTCAGTTGGTAGTTATTGTCTGTTGGTTGTGTCTGGGGGGATTTGTTGGTCTCATACTCTGTGTCTGTGTCATGGTCTCATACTCTGTGTCTGGGTTATGGTTTTTGTGTCTGGGTTTGGTCATGTTGTCTCTGGGTTGTCTCATGCTTCTGTGTCTGGTTGTCTGGGTTGTCTCATGCTACTGTGTCTAGGGGAGGGGCCTGTCATTTTGTGTCTGGGTTTTTGTCCTAATCTTGGTCGTGTTTGTTTATGTCTTATGATTGGAGGCTTCATGTATTATAAGCCTATTGGTTGCTGCTGAGCTCTATTCTTCCATAGAACAAGTTTTTGCTGCAGTTTTAAGATTTCCAGGTCTTTTTACACATCTCTGAAGTATGTTATGATCCAAGATTAATACCCTCTGATTTGCATATATTTGTTTCGGATTTGCTTCTATTGCCTTCATGATGCTCCATCTTTTGTTTGCTTTCTGGGCTATTGGTTTGCTGGTTTGCTGCCCTGGTTGCATCTGTGGAATTTTGCTGTAGCTGCTCTTGGTTGCATTGGAATCAACCATTGATAGTCACCATTCTCGAGAAGTTGATGGATTTCTATAGCTAATCTAGTTTTTTCTGTATCAGTTTGGATTGTCCAATCATGTGTTGTAATGGATTATTATTAAGGTTTTGTAGTTCTCTAGTGTGGCTGGTTGATTGCTAGCCAACCATGCCTCTTTATGGAGTTTTGGCATATGATTGTCGAGAGGGTTAGGTGCCAACCTAGTTGAGATGTTTCCCTCTAGTTGTGATGCCGTTTTTTCTGCTCCATTGAACATGTTTGTACCAGTCTTTCAGTTAATGAATTTCCCTTTTTCGCTTTGCAAAAAAAAAAAAAAAGTGAAAATGATTGAAAAGTAGTGAAAAGGGTAGAATGGGGAGTTTATCAAATCTTTATAGCCAATTCAGGAAAGTGAGCAAACAATTTGGGACAACCCAAAAACGAATACTGAGTAGGGTTGTAAACAAGCCGGATCGAGCCGAACCTTATGAGGTTCGGAATCAGTTCGTTAAGGTATGAGTCAGACTCGAGTTCGGCTCGGGTTCGATTCGAGCCAAGACAAGTGGGCTCGAGTTTGACTCGTGAAAAAATTTCAAAGCTCGGGCTTGGCTCGGTAGGGCTCATTAAACTTAAACGAGTCGAACCAAGCCGAATTTAGGCTCAAATTACGGCTCGAATCAAGCTCGGTAGGGCTCGTTAGCAATTTAGAATACAAACTGAGAGGGGAAAAAGATATGCTTCAAAACAATGTTACATGTAGATCTACCACAATAATTAAGAAATCAAACAAAAATAAACAAATCTACCACAATAATCAACAAAATCAAAAGAAAAAGAAAACGAGAAAAAAAAAATATTGATAACTAAATAGAGTACTCTAATTAGGAATAAAAGAATAACAAATTAAATAAAAGTTTCTCAACTATAAAAAATATACATGTAAACCCCTAAGTATTGGAGTATTAATTATATTTTGACCTCAGGTTCGCGAGCGTAACCGAGCCGAATCCACTTAGGTTCAGGTTCGGTTCATTTATGGAACGAGCCTGATATTAAGGTTCAAGTTCAGTTCATTTAGTAGACAAATCGAACTCGAACGAGCTCTTACCAAACCGAGTCTTGAATAGTTCACAAACGGCCCAGTTCATTTACAGCCCTAATACTAAGGAAACAAATTGGGACGGAGGGAGTACTAAAAACCAACAAGGCAAAATAGCAAAAGTGGTTTAATATTGTGGAATGTAAATTGTGATAAACATTGATTCACCTATAGATTCGAAACTTTTTTGGGTAAATCGGGAATCGAACCGTTAATCGTACGATTTGTCTCCGTCTATATCAACCTTGATTCACCTATAGATTCATATTGTTTTCACATAAAATCCTAAATCATGCGATTCTACGACCATGTATTGGGGTAAAAATACATTTTTGAAACCTCTTTTTCCGATTTACCGAGTGAAAACATCAGTAGCAGGTTGCCGAAAACATGCTTAAATTTAACAAAATATAAGGCATACTGAAGTGAAAAAGGTATACAATAATACCTGATGATAGTAATTAGTTAGTGATCAATCAAATCTATTTACCTATTTATCTGTACTTGTAGTATGAAAAAGTTAGTCAAAAAATACAACATTTTTTATCCTTTTTAAGCGAAGAACAGTGAGCTATTCGATCTTACTCAATGGGCAGCCTTCTGCCTTCATTCGGCCTTCGCGGGGGGCTTCGTCAAGGAGACCCCCTTTCTTCGTATCTCTTTCTATTCTGCGCAGAGGGTTTTTCAGCAATGCTCCGCAAGGCAGAGGAAAGAAGAGCCATTCATGGACTTAGAATCTGTCGAGGCAGCCCTTCTATCAGTCATCTTCTTTTTGCTGACGATACGATTGTTTTTTGCAAAGCTAATCGACGAAAATTGCAGGCTATTGATTTTATTCTTCAGAACTATCGAGAAGCATCGGGCCAATTGATTAACCTTCAGAAATCCTCTCTTTTTTTCAGTAAAAATACTGCTGCAGATTTAAGGGTCGAACTGAGCTCTTTGATGTCTATTCCGGTTCGAGCAGATCTCGGGAAATATCTGGGGCTTCCAGCTGAGATTGGTAAGTCCAAAACAGAGTTATTTAGCTACATTAAGGACAGAGTTTTGCAAAAATTAGCTGGGTGGAAAGGGAAGCTGATTAATCAAGCGGGCAAAGAGGTTCTATTGAAGTCGGTCGCGCTTGCAATGCCTACATATGCCATGTCCTGCTTCCGATTGCCTCAGAGATTATGCCACCAAATTGAGGCAGCTATGGCAAGTTTTTGGTGGGGTCAGAAGGGTAATGAGAGGAAAATTCATTGGATGAAATGGAGCCGATTATGCAAGGACAAATTTAAAGGCGGGTTAGATTTTCGTAGCCTTAGTGCTTATAACCTTGCTCTATTAGCTAAGCAAGGGTGGCGACTCATGGTGGCACACAAGAGTTTAATGGCGAGAGTATTGAAGAGCAAATATTTTCGAGATTGTGATTTTATGGAGGCTCGATTGGGGAATAACCCGTCATGGGTGTGGAGGAGCATATGGGAAGGTAGGAAAGTATTGGAATCCGGACTACAATGGTCAATTGGAAATGGGTCTTCAGTGCGGATTGGGGATGCTTGGATCCCAAATGCTGGAGATTTTGTCCCACGAGGAATCAGAACTAATGATGCAATTATAACAGTCGACCAGCTTATTGATCCGGAAACGAAAACATGGAAGGTCGAGGAAGTCAATATGTTATTTGAAGAGGAGCAAGCACGACGCATTTTGAGTATCCCATTATCATGCACAAATGCTCCCGACACTCTTGTATGGCACTATTCGAACACTGGATCTATAATGCAAGGTCGGGATATTCGGCACTCATGGATCTTAAAGACAGCGGGCCTAGCATGCAGAATGGGGGAATCTCTCAAGATGAGGAAGTAATGGAGAAGAGATGGCGGCGTTTGTGGAAACTCTGGGTTCCAAGGAAAGTCCATTTTTTTTTGTGGAAATGCTTCCACGAAATTGTGCCTACAAGGGAGACTCTTATTAGAAGGAGGGTTGAAGTGGAACCGGTTTGCCCAGTTTGTGGTATAGAGGAGGAGTCGCTTGTCCATCTTTTTTGTACGTGTTCCCTTGCCCAACAAACTTGGTCCATCTCCTCTTTACATCCAAACTTTGGTAATGCTCAATTTACTTCTTTTCTTGAATTTTGGGATGCCTTAGAAGGGCAATGGCAGAATACAGGAAATAAAGATTGGTGTTCCGCTCTTGCGGCAGTTGTGTTGTGGTTTATATGGAAGTGCCGTAATGGTGTTGTTTTTTAGCACAAGGTACAATCTCCTAGAGTGGTCTTTGATCGGGCAATTGTGTTTTTAAAGGAGTTTCAGGAAGCTAATCGGACTAATAAATCGGCAGGGGCTGTGCGAGTGAATAGGCCCAGGGGGGAAGCTACAATGTGCACCCCCCCCCCCCCCCCCCCCCCCCCCCAAATATGAGAGAATATGAGATTTTGTGGCAACAAATATGAGATTTTGTGGCTCCAAATATGATATGGCACATGGTATGCACCCCATACGGAAATATGAGATTTTGTGGCTCCAAATATGAGATTTTGTGGCACCAAATATGAGATTTTCTAAGACTCAAAATATGAGATTTTGTGGCACCAAATATGAGATTTTGTGGCTCCAAAATATGAGATTTTGTGGCACCAAATATGAGATCTTGTGGCTCAAAATATGAGTTTTTGTGGCACCAAATATGAGATTTTCTGGAAATCTATGAGATTTTGTGGCTCCAAATATGAGATTGTGGCACTGTAGAATTACTGTAGCATTTACTGTAGCAATCCGAATGGGTCCAAATATGAGATTGTGTGGCTCAAAATATGAGATTTTCTGGAAATATATGAGATTTTGTGACTATTCATATGAAGTGGCATACCATATGCACTTCATATCATATTGAGAAGAGCACATTGTCGCATGACTCTAGGCCCAGTTCGGGATGGCAACGACCTCATGGTGGATTTGTCAAAATCAATGTCGACGGGGCGTGGAGGAAGGCCTCTCAAATGGGAGCATTCGGTCTAATCATCAGGAATGACAAAGGTGAATTTGTGGCTGCTGCAAATGGAACGTCTCCTTGGTGCAACAGCGCTACTATCGCGGAGGCTCTGGCATTTCAATGGGGTATGCACTTGGGGCTACAGCTGGGACTCATGGCAATGATTGTCGAGGGCGATTCGCAAGTTATCATCAACATGATCAATGGACAAATACCGATCAGTCAAGAAGTGAGAACCATCATAAGCGATGTGCAATCTTTATCCAGGAGCTTTCACTCTTGTTCTTTTTCCTTTACTTGTAGATTTGCTAATGTTGTGGCTCATTCTTTAGCTAGTAAAGGATTCAATGGGAGGGGGTATGGTCAATGGACCGAGGTCCCCCCGGATTGGCTCCTTCCTTCCTTATCAAGGGAGGGAGGCTCCTCTTGATGTTTTCTTGGTATTCATTAATATCATCTGTTATCGTTTTGACAAAAAAAAAATAGCGAAGAACAAGCACTTTTTTCTACTAGATATCACTTCTTTTATAGATAAGCCAAAAGGACAATACCCTCCCTCCCCCTCCACAAAAAACGACACACGCAGATATCCATAACTTCCACCACATCCTCCATTGCACTCAACGATTTCTCTACAAATACTGATTCTCCGGCTGGCCAAACTCCAACAACTCAAATTTCTTCATCGGAGGCAGATCAAATTTTAGCAATGGCCTGCGTTTTCAACTTACTTATTGCTCAAATTGACTATTGCCATGAGATCGACTGTTTGGGGAACGTGTAACTCCATTCCGTCAAACTTTTCCAGCCTCTACTGTCATCTGTCAGTTCCGGCTGGAACCGTCAAGTTTCGACGTGTTCCAGTCATTTGTCGGGTTCCGCCTGGTACTCAATAGCTCTAGTTTTCTGACCAAACTGCACCGACAATTGAAGCAAAATTCAAAGAGAGAGAGAGAGGAGAGGAGAGAAAGTGGATGGATGTTCACCGGGAAAAAAATGGAGAGAAGAGAAAGAGGATGAATGTTCAACAGAGTCACGAATCTGAGATCCACGTTGAGCTTTCTCGAACGCCAAGGGAGATAGCTTCGTGCCTTTTTAGATCAGAAGAGGTGAGCTTTGTTGTGTCATGTGGGACAGAAGAGGGAAATGGAAAATCGGAGTACTTTTTTTTTTCTTTTAAGCCTCGTGAAATAGGATAGCTGATAACTGTACACTACAGCTGGGCATGTTTTCTACTTTCTAGGTGAAACGATAGATTAACACTAAGGCTATGATTTGTGATTGTAAGTTTGCTCTAAAAGAAGAAAAAAATGATTGGGGCTGTATAGTGTACACTCACTAATTTTTTTGGCCTCGGAAGTGGTCGGCCGGAGGTCGAATGGTAATCAGCTGGAGATAGGAGTTGATTTTTTTTTCAATATTCTATACAAAAGTAGAATTTTTAAAATTAGTGACATTTCACTAATTTTTTGGCCGCCGGTAGTGGTCGACCTGGGGTGGGGCGCTGGTCGACCGGAGGGTACAAGTTTATTCTATATGAACGTAAATTAGTGAAATGTCACTAATTTTTTGGGTCGTCAGAATAATCGCTGAAGGTGGGGTGGTGGTCGGCCGGAGGGAAGAGTTGATTTTTTTGAATTTTCTGTACAAAATTAAAACTTTTAAAAATTCGTGAAATGTCACTAATTTTTTGGGTCGCCGGAGCTGGGGTGGTGGTCTGTCAGAGGGAGGAGTTGATTTTTTTGAATTTTCTATATGAAATTAGAACTTTTAAAAATTAGCGAGTTGTCACAAATTTTTAGGGTTGCCGGAAGTGGTCGGCCGGAGATGGGTGGTGGTCGGCCGGGAGACAAGAGTTGATTTTTTTGAATTTTCTATACGAAATTCAAACTTTTAACAATTAGTAAGATGTCACTAATTTTTGGGTCGCCGGAAGTGGCCGCCGGAGATGGGGTGGTGGTCGATGACGAGGCAGGATTGATTTTTTTTTTAATTTTCTGTACGAAATTAGAACTTTTAAAAATTAGTGAGATGTTACTAATTTTTTGGGTCCTCGGAAGTGGCTGCCGGAGATGGGGTGGTGGTCAGCCGGGAGGCAAGAGTTGATTTTTTTGAATTTTCTATACGGAATTATAACTTTTAAAAATTAGTGAAATGTCACTAATTTTTTGGGTCGCCGAAAGTGGTTGTCGGAGATGGAGTGGTGGTCGACTGGGAGGCAAGAGTTGATTTTTTTGAATTTTCTCCACGAAATTAGAACTTTAAAAATTAGTGAAATGTCACTAATTTTTTGGGTCGGCGGAAATGGCCGCCGGAGACGGGGGGTGGTGGTCGGCTAGGGGGTTGGAGTTGATTTTTTTTAATTTTCTTTTCGAAATTAAAATTTTGAAAAATTAGTGATATTTCACTATTTTTTGTCTTTATGTTCAATTGCAAAAGTTCCTTGTCCTTCCCTTAAAAAATATCAAATATTTTTTGTGTTTATATTCGATTGCAAAAGTACCTTGTCCTTCCCTTTAAAAATGTCAAATGTTTTGGAATTTTTGGTTAAGTGGCCCTTATAGTATTGGGGTGAGAATATATTTTTGAAACCTCTTTTTTCCATTTCTTGTTTCAATATTCGTGCATAGTACGGGGACATGTTAATGTTAAGATATACAACTATCAAAATAATAACTCCCAAAAAAGCATATTCATTAAAATTTAATAATTTTGATACAAATCTAATATAACTCAGTCAAAAAAGTCTTTTATATCAGTAAAAATATCAAACTACTTAATTTCCTTACTAAGATCGAATAACAAAATTTATAAAATTTACTATATGGTTATCAAAAAAAAACATGATATATATCAGTAAAAATATCAAACTACTTAATTTCCTTACTAAGATCGAATAACAAAATTTATAAAATTTACTATATGGTTATCAAAAAAAAACATGATATATTTAGACAAATCTACCGCTAATCTGTCAAAATGTAATCACTCCCAAAAAAGTATATTCATTAAAATATAATAATTTCGATACAAATCTAATATAACTCAGTCAAAAAAGTCTTTTATATCAGTAAAAATATGGGGATATTTTACTTGGTGCTGCTGGACTCACGGCTATCATTCTTGGACAGAACTTCTTGTATTCTTTGTGTTGTTTTGGTGTTGTTGATTTCTCATCAACTTTTTTGGGTCGGATGTGGCATGTGATTGTCGAGTAGCTAAGGTACCAACCTCGTTGGGACGTTAGCTTCTTGTTGTGATGCCGTTCTCATCTGTTCTCCCTTTAATCTTTGTATCCCTTGCATTGATTAATAAAATTCTTGTTGCCTTTCAAAAAAAAAAAATTCAAAAAAAACCTCCAAACTTTGACCTCAATAGCAAAAATATTTTCAAACTTATAATTTTTTCAAGCGTACTCCCAAACTTCACTTCCGTAACAAAAAATTCTATTTTCGTCTGCATTTGTTTGGCAACTAACGGGAAATGATGCTGGACGTTTGGGCCCCCCGGTAAATGCTTAAGAACAATTAATACGTGGGTAAATTACACTTTGCCCCCCTAAACTATCTTCATTTTGCACTTAACCCCTTTGAACTATTAAACTCAACAAGTCAAACACTTCAGGTATGATTTCTTGGCACTTAACCCCCTTTCGTTATCTATCCGTCCACTTTATGGACGGAATAAGGTCAGATGACAGAGAATGAGAGTTCAAATGAAAAAACTAGGTCGAAATTACCCCTGTTTCTCCAACGGTAACATATATACACATATTGGCATATATATCAGGAGGAAGGAAGTAAAGGCTCCAACGGTAACTACCAAAGCCCTATAAATAGGGTTGTTTTCCAGATCTGTGTGTGTGTGTGTGTGTGTGTGGTTCCTCTTTGCTCACTGCTCTCTCTCTCTCTCTCTCTCTCTCTCTCTCTCTCTCTCTCTCTCTCTCTCTCTCTCTCTCTCTCTCTCTCTCTCTCTCTCTGTTCCACCTTGCTCACAATGGCACACAGTGATGCAACATCATTTAGAAATTATGAGCCTCCCATGGTTTGCTTCTGTGGAGAAAATGTACCAATGAGAACATCAAACAATAGAGCTAATCCAGGGAGGAAATACTACAGCTATGAAAAGAAGTTTAAGGTAAGATATTGGTGTTTGTTCTTTGTTAGCTGTGGAAAAAATGTGCACTGTAACATCAATTTTTTTTTTTGTGTGCAGAAAGGTGAATCATGTGGCTTCTTTGTTTGGTATGACAACCCTCAAATAGGGAGAGAGATGAGACAAAACAGTGGAGCAGGTAGTAGACAGATGAGACAAACGTTTGGACCATACAGTGAAGAGATGGGGAACAATTCTGGAATGCTGGGGCTTGAGATGTTGGGCAGCAAGATTGAAGACATGGAAGAAAAGATAATCTACTGTTGAAAAACCATGAGGGTGAGAGATGTATGTGGAAAATAATCTGTTGTTTAGTTGTGTGTGCGTGGTTTATCAGCTATTTGTACAAGTAATTACAAGTGAAAATATCCCAAATTTAGTCACATAACATTTGTAATCCAATAGAGCCAAGTTCAATACATTAAAATCTGGATAAAATACCAGACAAAACACAAGCCACCCATGTTTGTCAATGTTGTGGGGCTTTTGAGACTGTCCATGTGCAGATACAAAAACAAATAGTGGTGCATGTGAAAAACCCTACCTTTTGTTCAAAGATTCCATCGATTCCCTCATTTATATCACTATTCGTATTTATATTGTGTGTGCAGATGTTTTAGTTAGGTCAACAATGGCAACACTAAGGTCAAGATACTACTTACCTTTTATAGATCGAAACTCAGAATGCCTTTGGCATTCACTGCTTTGTTTGATTTTTCGGTCCAAGGTGCAGACTCTGAGTTGTCGCTTTCTCTCTGCTGAGAAATAACTGTGGCTGCATGAGTCAGGGTTGTCTGGTAGGTGGCTCTTTATAGCTAGGGTAAATATGGAGGGAAAACTCCCGCCAAAAGCTCCATACTCACCCCTGATTTTTCATTGCATCTCCTTAGATCATATTATCACAATATAAAGGGATAAAATGATCATCTCATCGCTGGGCAAAAGAGTAAAATCGCATTTCCTGTTAACGGAATGGAGTTGTCAGTAGTTACCGATAGTTTAAGGTGGTTTGTTGTTGAGTTTAATAGTTCAAGGGGGTTAAGTGCAAAACAAATATAGTTTAGGGGGGCAAAGTGTAATTTACCCTTAATATGCATGTGGGTCTTCCTTCTCCCAATGCTCCAACCCCTCTCATAATGAGACAAATGACAATTACGAAATCCAATGGTTAACATTATGTAGACACCCCGATTTTGAACCCAGGATGCGCTCGAGCATTCCCGATGATGAAACGGACCAATCATGACTACCCGAAACTTGTGAGAATGGCTTGAACTTGATTAAAATCAACCAAACACCACCCAAGCAATCAAAACAGCCCAAACCAACCCAAGCAATGTTGAACCAAGCCAAACTATCAATCTGCCACCAAGAACCTTAAGCGCTCAAGCTTGAGGCCTTGAGCGCTCAATCCTAAGGAACACCTTGAGCGCTCAAGCCTACGGCTTTGAGCGCTCAACTCTGATCCCAGTCAGGAATCTGCAGAGTATCTCATCATGAGATTTCATGCAGGGAGGAGCGTCTAACCACATGTATACGTCTTATACACGTATAATACATCCTACATTGCCCTAATCTACCCCTAAATCTACTCCTAACCCACTTTCAAATACAAACCCACTCTCTCTCTCTCCTCTCTTCCCTCCCACTCACTGCCTATAAAAACCACCCACTACCTCTGGTTTTGGGGACGAATTCACACTCCAGCTCACTCAATTCCTCCAGAAAACATCCTTTCCCTCTCTCTCTACAAAACCACCCAATCACCATCCAAACCACTCACAAAAACCACTCTTCAAATTCTAAATTCGTTCTTTGATCATCAATCAATCACATACATTGTCTCACACATCTAGAATACCAACCAAAAACATCCAGAATCAACCACCTCCAAGCCAAGAATCAAGCTCAAGCCTTGATCATTTCCAAAAAGGTAGTCAATATGTGAACTATCACATTCTGGTTCTTCTGAGGGAGACCAGTAGGTCCAAGCAAGTTCTTTGTACTTGCCTTGGGCTTACAAGGTCCAAAATAAATGATCAAAACGTTTTCAAAATTTGCAGTTGCAGCAGGGCTTGAGCGCTCAAGCCTAATCCTTGAGCGCTCAAACCCCTTCTGAGTCAGTCACTGTTTTATGTTTCTGGGCTTTACACAGACCTTTGATCAACATAAAAAGGCCATTGAGGTGTTTATTTCATTTTCCAAATAACCTTTTACATCTTAAATGTTCATGCATGTACACCTTTTTAGCCTTTTATGGTTTTAATGTGTATAAACCTTGTTTTAAAAGGGTAAGCAGTGACTGAATCACCTTTAGTCACTCTTATTTAATATACTGGAGGTTCTGAGAATCATCAAAAATCTATTTGAAGGTCAAAAATCAGAAAGCCATATGATGGCTTGAGCGCTCAAGGTCATGCCTTTGAGCGCTCAAGCTGTTCTTGGTTCATTTGTATGTTGATAGTTGTTTCGATGATGGATCATGGTTTATTTTATTTCTGGCGTGTGTGAGTTGTTATTCATGTGCTTATGATCTGAATCCCTCTCTCTCTTCCATTTTCAAGTGTTTCCTTTGCTAATTTTGTGATGATCCTTTTTGTTTCATCATTCTTTGAGAAATTAAACCCTTTTGTTCTAATCTGTTTATCTATGAAAAGTGTTTACAAATGTTTAATCTTGCAAAGAATGAGAAGAGGAGTTGTAAAAAGGGTCAAATTCACATAAATCAGAAACTGGTTTGAGCGCTCAATTCATGAGCTTTGAGCGCTCAAACTGGTTTGGAAGGTTGAGCGCTCAAGTCATCACCTTTAAGCGCTCAATCCTCATTTTGGGATTCAGATTGCAAGTCAGTTTATTAAGTCTCATATTCATAATTTCTTGATGTTGTTGTACAATTTCTGTTGTTGTTTACTTATGTGAACATTCGTAGCAGTTTCCTTTATTGATATCATCATCACCCATGTAAATCACGTGCACGAGCATCCACCGTAGATTCATATCTTTTGTGTATATGTTGTTGTTATGTGATTCCCATCCCCGATTCCCTATTTACGTGGATAAATTAAATTTCAAATATTTCCAAAATCCCACAAAATGTCGAGTAGAGACCGGTTCACGGACCGGGCGAGAAGGGTGCCGTAAAACCCTTCCCCTCTCGTAACCAAACCCCCGAATCCGAGAAATCTTTGGGGCCGCCATGATCAGTAAAATCTTTTTCAATGGGCAAATGAGTCATTTTTAATCGGTTTCTCGGGTTCGGACCTCAAATCCGGGTGGCGACTCTAACAATCACAATCTTTTCAAACGCGAAATCGAACCATTCCCATGGGCAGTCCACACATTACTCTTGAACATACCTTATTCTATATCCAGCCAACACCAAATAACTTCTCTCGCTCTTCTTCCTTCCTCCCTCAAGCATGGGCGGCGGAGAAACACCAGCTTTGGCCAGACAACTACTCCCCACATTAGACTGTACCCTCTACACCGACAGTGACAGAGGTCTTCGTACTTGACCCTTTTTTCCTCTGATCTATATGTATCCATCCATTTTGAATAATGTTACCTTCATCTCTCCAAATATATACAGTAGCTGAGAAAAGGTTCTGAATGAAATTGCATAATGTCTAATTCGTTGGGTTTGGCCATTCACATATTCCACCAAGGAGCACGTAGAACTGGGTTCAGTTTACGAAATTGATCATACCAATTGCTCCCACCCACAACCCCACTTCAACTCAGGTCCACCCGGATTGTCAACATAACCAATTCTCAATAAAATTAGTCATTCAATTCAATTCAATACATATGGTTTTCTGTATACAATTGTTTATCCTAGCAATTTTATGTTGTAGGTTGTTCGCAACTTTTTGATTCCTCAATTGGGTTGTATTTCTCTCCGTCTTTTTCGGTTGAGAAGACCGAATTGAATGTTTCAGTGAGATTTCCGAGCACTCAATCAATCCCATATCAAAATGGCCAATACACATCTTTCAATCCGCATTTTCCGGCCAATCCCCTGTTCCCCTGTATTTTCTGGCGACTTAACCGCACCAGGATTAAAACAAGAATAATAGTTGTTTTTCAGATTTGTGGACTTTGGGGTGTTAGAGAGAGAGAGTGTGTGTTTAATGAGTGAAAGATTTCTAGGGATGAAGGGAGGGAAATGGGTTTAATGATTTCTAGCTACCCAGTTCTCTCTCTCTCTCTCTCTCTCTGAATTGGAGGAGATAGGGGAAAGAAATTTATTTTTTTAAACAGGCCCAAAACGGAGCCCAAACGTCCAGCTCATCATTAGTTGCCAAATGGATGCAGACGGAAGGAGTATTTTTTATTACGGAAGCGAAGTTTGGTAGCATGCTTGAAAAAATTGTAAGTTAATTTGAGAGTATTTTTTATATTGAGGTGAAAGTTTGGGGTTTTTTTTTTAAATTTTCCCTAGTAAAACCATGATATATTTAGACAGATCTATCGTTAATCTGTCAAAATCTTGTTAAGGCAGCAATTTATCTTATATGAAAACATATGAAAATAACAACAAAGACAAATATGATAAAGATGTTTAGCTTTATCGTACATTTAATGAAATACTAGGACAAATATATAAAAACTTCATTCTAACTTTTGGTCTTTCCTTTCTAGGATAGCACAAATTATTTGTCCATTTGAGTAGGTAAGAAGAAAAAATGTAAAACATGCATTTCTCTTCTTCTTTTTTTCCCTTCCTTGCCATTACAAAATTCAGAAGTGGAAGAAAAATTGTAGTTAGACTTCAAATTTATTTATATTTCAAAGAAGGGAACTAAAGTTTTGAGAGGGTGGGAGTAATAAATTGGCAGCAAGGGGAAGCAAATATGATAAATTTTCAATGCAACGCCTTTTTCACATTGGGTTGGAGCTACACATGCATGTGACCCACATCACGTGAAAGGGTGTTGCAAAAGAGGGTTGCGTTGAATTTTTTTTCCAGTTCTTTGGAGTATGATGTTATCTCGTGTAATGTTGGCCGTCCAAAAGTAGTTTTAATGGGTCTATTTCAAAAGACTTTTTTCCAGGAAGAAACTATTCTTTCTTCCCAGGAAGAGTCATTTTAAAATTTGGACCATTGAAGGCAAAGATAAAGGATTGAGATGTAACAGTAGAATCCTCCCTGTAGTTGGATCCAACGGCAGATAAGCCGGGTCTCAATGAAAATGGTCCCCTCTGCGTCTAATAAGACACCAAGGTTTCAGACTCCTCTCCTCTAGAATATGTGTGGACCAATGAGTAACAATAGAGTAGTAATTCAGAGCTCACGGAGTATCATTTGGCGTTGCCTACATGGTACTCCAACCATTTACATAGCGACAAAACATCCGGTATGGACAATTATCATTCACTTCTATTGAGTGATTGGGAAACAAGGAATGACCTACATAGTGTGGTGGTGATCTTTTGATTTTGGGGAGCACCACATGGCAATGCCACTTGGTATTCCGGAGTACCCGGTATTTAGTTGTTACAACCACTGAAGTTATATTTGTTCTTTTCATCAGATTCTGCAAGTTATGGTTCTTTTCTCATCACTTTCTTTGGATTTCTTCCAATTCTTTTGAGAAGCCCTGAACCAAGCAGTGGTTTTCCCCTGTTCTCTCTGCCGTGTGAAATCGGTAGGGAAGTGGTGGTTTCATTTTTTGGTTCGTTGATTATGGTTTACCTTTCCGATTCCGCATTCTCTACATTCTGTATATACTATATACCATTAATTATTTGTTCTTTTCCTTTGCAGTTTACAGCAACATTTGGTTCGCATCGTCTAAAATTGTGGTAGGCAGGGATTTTGTGTTAGTTTGTTATACTGTACAATTTGTCTGCAGGTGAATGTGTAAAATGGGAAAATCACTGGCACATTCTTTTTTTTTTTGGGTAAGTACTGGCACATTCTTTAAATGACACTAAAGCAGCCATCAAGTAGTTAATGGTTGTTTGATATATTTCTGTTAACATATTGACATTTGACAGATGGTGGTTGAAGAGAGAAACATTTTGACGACAATCTTCTTGAGATATTACAATGAAAATATATTCTATCCAAATTTTGCTTTGGGTACCAAACCTATTAACAATTTCTATCGGAGCCCAGATATGTGTGATTCGATGGAGTTTGCTATCAGTTTGTCGACTTGAGCTGAGATTATTGTAGCTCTTAGAGCTGAAATAAAAGTATATGGTAAGTCATGTAGCACAGACACAGGTCGTCGTGTCCCCGTATGGAACACGGGGAGGGAAACTCAGGGACACGTATTGGACACGCTATGTGGCATGTCCCTTACATTAAATTATTTTTTGGAGAGAGACACCGCATGGACACGTGTGTCCCATGTATACACTATGTGACTCTCATGATCTCTCTCTCTCTCTCTCTCTATCTCTCGATGTATATACATTTATATTTACGTCTATACATATGTCTATATATCTATATATATACAGGAACTATCCAATCAGGGATAGTTCCAGTCCGGGATTGTCCGGACAAAGCCCTTCCCGGTCACATTTTGATGATCTGAACCGTCCAATGTGTTTAAAACGTGTTTTTGAGGGTCCCTATGAGAAATCATAAAAAAAAAAAAGGGAGAAGGGCTTCATCCGAGTAGTTTTTTGATAAAACTCTATTTAATCGAAACTAATCAGATGAAGCCATTCCCGGTCTTTTTTAATGATGATTTCTCGTAGGGACCCTTAAAATCACATTTTAAACAAATTTGACGGTTCGGATAATCAAATTTTGATCAAGAAATGAAAGGTGCGGATGGTGTGGACGTAGTGGACTAGAACAATGGTGTGTGTATATATATACACGTACTGGTATATATTCGATGTATATATCTCCGTAGGTGTGTGTGTATATCTCACATGTATATATATATATATGTGTGTATATACTAGTACATAAAAACGTAAATATCTTGCATATCAAAAGAAAATGTGTATTTATTTATGTATACAAACTATTACTACATACATATATAATATATTGTCATATAATATATACATATATAGGGCATTTCTAATGAGGGCTACCTCACTTTGCTACGGTGAGGGACTTTCATTTTCGGATCAAATTTCATCGATCTGAATCGTTATGTGTTTAAAACGTGTTTTAAGGTCTACCGCGAGGATTCGTGAAAAAATATGGTCGGAAGGGCTTGATCCGATCAGTTTTCAATAAAGCTGCAAAGTTTTATAGGAAACTGAGTTTTATCAACAACTGCTCGGATCAAGCCCTTCTATGTATTTTTTTTTTACGAACCCTAGCGTTCGACCGGAAAAATACTTTTTAAACACATCTAACGGTTCGGATCGTCTAAATTCGATCCAGAAATGAAAGTCCCTCGCCGTAGCAAAGTGAGGGAGCCTAATGTGAAAATTCTTCTCGCTCTCCCTCTCTCTCTCTCTCTCTCTCTATATATATATATATATATGTATGTATATATAAGTCTGAAGATCTCTCTCTCTCTATATATATATATATATATATAACCAGGATCCAGTCAGGACACCCGGACCTATCTTAGGTCCGGAATTTTCACTTCCCGGTCATTTGGCCGGGATCCGAACAGTTGGATGTTTTTAAAACATTTTTTTAAGGTTCCACGCGGGAAATGGGCAAAAAATAATACCGGGAAGGGCTTCATCCGAGCATTTTTTGATAAAACTGCGATTTTGACAGTTTTATCGAAAAATTCTCGGATGAAGCCCTTCCCGGTATTTTTGTTTGCCCATTTCCCGCGTGGAACCTTAAAAAAATGTTTAAAAAACATCCAACGGTTCGGATCCGGGCCAAATGACCGGGAAGTGAAAATTCCGGACCTAAGATAGGTCCGGGTGTCCTGACCGGAATCGGACTCTATATATATATATATATATATATATATATATATATGTATATATATATATGTATGTATGTATATATATATATATGTATGTATGTATATATAAGTCTGAAGATCTCTCTCTCTCTCTCTATATATATATATATAGGACGCGGTTCTAGTCTGGGATCCGGACCTCCGGACCTCCATGATCTGAGTTTTTTTTGACGATCTGAGCCATCCAATGTGTTCAGAAGGTGTTTTCAAGGGTCCACGCAAGAAATCTTCAAAAAAAAAATACCGGGAAGGGCTTGATCCAAGCAGTTTTTCGCAAAACTGTAAATATACAGTTTTTGCGAAAAACTGTTTGGATCAAGCCCTTCCGGGTATTTTTTTGTTTGAAGATTTTTTGCGTGGACCTTGGAAAACACCTTCTGAACACATTGGACGGCTCGGATGTTCCCAAAACAATTTGCAAAACACAAAAAACACCCCAAATGCTCAAATCCGGGATCCCGGATTAGAACCCCATGGTATACATATATATATAAGTCTTAAGATTTTCCGAAATTACCCTTCCTTTCTATATATATATAGAGAGAGAGATCTTCAGACTTATATATACATATATATATATATAAGGCTGAAGATCTCTCTCTCTCTCCTTCAGACTTATATATACATATATATATATATAAGGCTGAAGATCTCTCTCTCTCTCTCTATATATATATATATAAGTCTGAAGATTTTCCAAAATTACCCTTCCTTTCTATGTTATTCCCCCACCTCTTCCAAATTTCCCCAAATGACCTCTCCCCAAACTCAACGACACAATCAAACGGCGACCCCCATACGCCGACTGATATTCAACCTCCCATCCTCTCTCTCTCTCTCTCTCTCTCTCTCTCTCTCTCTCTCTCTCTCACACACACACACACACACACACACACACACACACGCCCTCCCCTCCTCCTTGCTGATGATTAATCATACATCTCATCTCATTCGACCATACATCTGTAAGTTCAATTTTTTGTAGACTACACAGAGATTCTGCATACTGAACGGAGGCAACCGGTTGATAAACGGTGGGTTTTCCTTTTGATTTCCCGTACTGCTTAATGTGGAAATTACAGTTCCTTAATGCAAAATTTCTCAATGGAGTTCTTATTTGCCTACTAACTGTTCAATAGAAAACTCTAATTTTTTTATTTCCCTTACTACTTACGGTGCAAATTACAGACCCTTAATGCAAAATTTCTAAATGTAGTTCTTATTTGCCTACTAATTGTTCGATAGAATGTTCTAGTGAGTTTGAAACCTTTGAATTCTAAATGTAGTTCTTATTTGCCTACTAACTGTTCAATAGAATGTTCTAGTGAGTTTGAAACCTTTGAATTCTAAATGTAGTTCTTATTTGCCTACTAACTGTTCGATAGAATGTTCCAGTGACAGTTTGAAACCTTTGGAAAAATTAACTACCATTCCAAACATTAGATTGACACGAGTACTCAGCCATTTCAAAAATTAGATTGACATGAATAATCAGCATTGAAGGCGTCCGTGTTTTCTACATTGCTACCGTCCATGTTTTCTACATTGCTAAGCATACCAGTCTACAAGAAGGAACTTGGAATCCTATTTTCCCTTGGCAAGTAGACATATATCTGATGCATACGACTGTTGATGTTGCATATGGCTGTTGATATTGCAAATGGCTGTTGCTTTCATTGTAGAAAGCAGGCCAGGTTATTGATAGAATTAATCACCATTTAACGTTCATTTCGGAAATTACCCTTCCTTTCTATGTTATTCCCCCACCACTTCCAAATTTCCCCAAACGACAATCCCCAAACTCAATGACACAGTCAAACGGCGACCCCCATACGCCGACTGATATTCAACCTCCCATCCTCTCTCTCTCTCTCTCTCTCTCTCTCTCTCTCTCTCTCTCTCTCTCTCTCTCTCTCTCTCTCTCATACATCTCATCTCATTCGAACATACATCTGTAAGTCCAATTCTGTTGTAGACTACACAGAGATTCTGCATACTCAACGGAGGCAGCCTGTTTGATAAACGGTGGGTTTTCCTTTTGGTTTCTGTTACTGCTTAATGAGCAAATTACAGTTTCTTAATGCAAAATTTCTTAATGGAGTTCTTATTTGCCTACTAACTGTTCGATAGAAAACTCTAATTTTGTTATTTCCCTTACTGCTTACGGTGCAAATTACAAACCCTTAATGCAAAATTTCTAAATGTAATGCTTATTTGCCTACTAATTGTTCGATAGAATGTTCCAGTGAGTTTGAAACATTTGAATTCTAAATGTAGTTCTTATTTGCCTACTAACTTTTCGATAGAATGTTCCAGTGACAGTTTGAAACCTTTGGAAAAATTAACTACCATTCCAAACATTAGATTGACACGAGTACTCATCCATTTCAAAAATTAGATTGGCATGAATAATCAACATTGAAGGCGTCCATGTTTTCTACATTGCTAGCGTCCATGTTTTCTACACTGCTAAGCATTCCAGTCTACAAGAAGGAACTTGGAATCCTATTTTGCCTTGGCAAGTAGACATATATCTGATGCATACGGCTGTTGATGTTGCATATGGCTGTTGATATTGCATATGGTTGTTGCTTTAATTGTAGAAAGCACGCCAGGTTATTAATAGAATTAATTACCATTTTACGTAATAAGTTCAATGATTGGAAGATTTTAGGGATGCATAGCCACTTTTTTTTTGTGATTTTTCCACATCGAAAGCATAAGTGTTTCAGACATGAAAGAGTTTGTTGTTGGACGTATCACAAGTGCTACGGTCACAATTTAGTATATATTTTTATCTCAGCCGATTAGGGTTGCAACTTATGCATCCCTTGATACATGTTAACTGCACAACATTACCATTAGCACCAACTCAAAATGCTATCAAAGCTCAGATCCAAATTCTGCCGAATGGTCGATTGTGCATTGTTAGACATTTGTATATAAATTTGTTACTCATATACATCTATGTATGCGTACATATATGGTACGTGAAATTTGAGTGGAATGCATCATTTTGTTTATTTATTATTTATTTTGCCATAAAAGTTTTATAGTTTGTTGGTTGTTATCAATGGAAATGAAATGATTTCACACATGACTACGTAGTATGAAGTTCTACCAAGTTTCCAAATTTGTGTTTTTTTTATGGTTCCATTCTTATAAAAAAAGTTAATTTTATGGTTCCATCTTTTAGTTGGAATGACTTGAAATGGCTCTCCAATAAATCTTCATCCATGCTTCATTTCATCTCTAGAAATTTCTCTGTACCAAAAGCATGTCTACATTTAAAAGTTACAAGTTCCTGACCAGTTGTATTGTCTCATATGATGAGAAATGTGAGAAGCTATAATTGAGAGGACTTAGAAAAGACCAAAAAGCCCTGGCGTTGAAGTTATCGAATTCATCAATGACGGATAATTTGGTCTCAAATCATCCTACAACTTAATCAATTTAGTTTTGGGTTAGTTTATCTGCGTTTCAACTTTCACATTTTGTTCCCTTTTGATTTTTAACATGTATGTAACTCAAGCTAGCTTCTTTTTGACAAATTAGATGGCCAATAATGTAGAAGTTGAATGCAAAGCAACAACATAAGGCAACGGTGCTAGATACAACAATGCAAAGCTCAAGCCCATGCCATTTCTGTCATTATCAGGATGAGAACTTTGCTATGTTTGTTGCAGTTACTTTATTCCAATGAAGCGAGATGAAGCTAAGGTAATCCAACTGTACACTACTAAAGAATAATCTTGTCATTTTTGAGATACTGCTACTCTTCAGGGCAACATACTGCCTAATTCATTTCACAGGTTTGTGACAAGAATCCCAAATTATTCAACTGCATGCATTGGTGAGAGATTTTGTTTCAGTTTTTTGAACACCATTAACATAATTAGGCATTCCAAGCATTTGACAAATTCTGACAAGAATTTGTGACTATTGATGCCAATCAGCTTGTTTTTACTAAAAAGACTGGATCATGCATAACGTTCATAGGACTTTACATTTAGAGTCATTTCTATCATTTGGCATCTTTGGGAAAAAAGAGAAGTAATGTGTTATCTGACTCTCAGTATAATGAGCAACAACTAAATGGCAAATTGGCAATGTTTGATTCTATGCTAGAGGATATCCTCACTGGCAATTTACTTACCAACCGTAGGAAATTACCAATGTTTATTAGGTGGTCGTTTGACTGGTAATTTTTACTTTGATGGTTTGATTAGCCTGTTTGAACTTAGCTCAATCTGCTCGTGTGTTTGGCAGGATGAGACCAGGTTTCCAATGAATAGGCCCAAGTGGGATAATGAATGTCAAGTGAAGAGTATCGAACAACAACTCTAACCTCTTCCAAAAAAAAAAAAACCCTAGCCTCTTGAAATGAACTGATCATATTGAGTAGATGATACAGCCATGGCTCTTCTGGCCTTTGGAGCTTTGCTTTATTCGATGGTCTTAGACTTTTACTTAAACGTGCTCAGCTTTGTATTTTCAAATATTCAGAGTAAGTTGAGGAAAAGCAATTAAATGCTGCATATTTTTGTCGGAGTGGTCAATGTTTTGCCTTATTTTCTTGTGTTGTTGGTTTTTTAAGTTGAAGGTACTGAATAAACAGGTATTCACAACTTTCAGGTACTTAGGGAGCAAGCCTCAACATTGGCATCCCAACCACGTACACCATGAAAGTTAAGGATGTTGAGGAGGCGAACAAGATGAAAATGGGTCCTAATGCTAATCATACTACACAACTTTTAAAATTATGCGGAGAAGATCAGCCGTATCTGAGTTAATGTCAAAGCTGAAGAAAATACTTGAAGAGGTTGGTATCAAATATAATCTTCTCCCGCAAGAAGTTCACCTCAGCTATACTGGGTCTGCTGCCCCAGCATTTACAAATGTGTCACGATGATGATCAGTTTGCTAGCATGATAAAGTCCTACTTCTGACAAGTGACAAGTATGTTCCTTGATACTTCATATGTGCTTGCATGGTTGCCTGTATCGTGGGTTTGTAATGTATGGATCCCATTATTTGGTATTTCCATAACAAATTATGAAATTTTGGTTTTTTTTCTGAGATGATTTTCTCTTAGGTCAATCTATGGTTTTAAAGGAAAAAATGAATGTTCACATGTGGTCATGAATTGATTGAGTCTGATTTCTAAAGCATCAACCATTGAACTCTTGCTATTTTCATGTGCATATATTAGCTACTCGTATGTGCTTTTGATTTGTATTCTCTCACTTTTGGTTCTCTCTTTTATGCTAGTTTGATTCAGTGATATATATCTACCGTACTTTTTCAGGAGAGAAGTGAAATGAAATGGTTTTCATGGGGCACTCAAACTATCCTCATTGTATTGTTCCCTGTAATTCTTGCAATCTGGTCATGTTTTACCTTAGATATTGGCATTGATATTATTGTACTTTTTCATTTCTTGGGCACATTGGAGGCTATAGCATGAGGGAGTATCTTGTCTATGGCACTCTTCTTCCCATTGTGAACTCATGATGGGACATGATATACGTTCCACCTATCCTCTAGAGCAATATCAATATTATGAAAAGCACATTTTTTCAATGAAGCAACATAGTAAGCCACTTGGATGTAAACTCAGGCTTGGATCATTATTATGAAAAACACATTTTCAACGGAACATCAGAGTAAGCCACTTTGATGTAAAGTCAAGATTAGAGAACTTGAGTGTACCAGGATATCAACTTGCAATTTGTCAGACTCATGAGTTGCCACAGTACTAGAGTTCTACCTAGTCTAGTGATCAACCGTTTGGACAAATCTAGTATCCCATGCACTGTCACATGTTTATTTTGTTTTTTTAGTGACCGGTGCCCTATCTCTTATTTCTGTAAAGAAATTCTATGGAACTCCAAGACTTGGGAAGTGTATGGCTCATATTTTTACTCATGTACTAGGAAATTTAGAGTATTGTGGCATTCGGAAAGAGCAAGTTTTTGTTGCCCTCTTCATGATGATAGAGAAGTAACTATGTACACTCTGTGAATGTTTTAGTTGTTTTCAGCTTTGGGAATGCACTGGTCAAATATGTGGATGAGTTTATGGTCCTTGAAAAATCATTAAACCTTTGTTTTCATCAGTTTGCCTCGATGCTATATGGAATTGTCTTTGTAATTGCTTGGTTTTGATTCTGTCTTTGGTCACCTTTTACATTTCTAGATTATAACTGGATGTGAATATAGGATGGCACGAATGTGTGTCAATTCCATCTATTAGTAGGAGATGAGGCTTGAAGTTATCTTCAAAATAGATGAATCTTGTTTAACTCTTGTTTCCTTTTGTTTTTAGTGCACACTCTAATTCACACCTTATTGAAATTTGTCCTTAAATTGTCATTATCATGTATTTTCTTGATGTAATATATTGTGTTTTGTATATAGCAGAAGGGGAAAGTGTGTTCAAGTAATGGACCTGGTGACGTATAAGAAGTTGAAGAGTTATAGCCACACGTCAGTTGCATTGCACTTGATGCTAGTGAGACTTGGTGGTTAAAGTGAATGCCGCGAAGATTCCATGCTTGATCAGTTGCTTGTCATGAATTGGTGATTGCAGACTCAAGGTTTTGAAATCGGGATACGTATCGTGTATCGTTTTTCTTATTTTATAAATCGTATCGGGATACGTATCACGTATCGTAAGATACGTTAACCATAATTAAAAAGTGAATAGTACCCCTATCCAGTAAGGGCAAGTGCAACAAGCCTCCCTATCCTCCTTCTATCTCTATTTTAGGGAGCCAAACCCAAAAACTAGCCTCCAAGAGACTCCCTAAACCCCTCCCTAAAATACAAAAGTGAATAGTACCCTCCCTAAAATCCCCCCCCCCCCCCCCCCCCATTTAGGGAGGCACTACTCACTCCCTACCCATTTTTTATTCTCTCTCTCTCCTTCCCCCTCTTTGTCGTAGTTTTCTCTTTTTTTTTTATTCTCTCTCTCTTGTCTCTCTTACTTTTCCCCAATATATTATATTTTATTAAAAATAGGGAGGGTAATAGAGAGGATTGTTGGAGACATGAATTGGTAAAATGAAAAATGTGTACTGTTCACTACTTTTTTTAGAGAAAAATTTGAGTCATCTATTGTGGTTGCTCACCAACAAACTAAGTTTTTAAGTTGAAAATTTTCAAGTCTCTCAATTGAGATTTATTAGATTGAGGCTTCCTGCTACCTTAGTCAAGGACAAAAAAGAAAATCCCTAATAATATTCTCCCAAAACAGGATCGAAGTATATTTTTCTTCTATTCAAGCCCTACATTGACGTTAGATATCTTTCAAATGTTTGAATGTCGCTCAAACGACTTATATTAATGTGTTTGAGGTTCCTCTTTTTACAATAATGTTTGAATTTCTTTCATTAAGAAATCGTAAGATACGTACTGAATCGGGATACGCATATGTATCGTAGGATACGCCATAGTATCGTTGGATTTCTATACAAAAAAGATACGGAGTGGGATACATATCGTTTTCCTAAGGAGACGATACGAATCGTAGGATACTTATCGTGTATCGTAGGATTTTAACAACAATGATTCGCAGTTAGTCAGATGTTCTTTCTAGTGTAAAATCCTAAAAGGTACATTTTTAGTTTTTTAATGAGAAAAGAGTAGCTCATAAAACCCTTCGCTTTAGTTGCATAATGGGTTGTTGATTCTAACCATAATCCTATGATCCCTGTCCATAATTGCCCGACTGTAACCTACTTTTTACCTGTTGGCTTGTGGCAATAGCCGGAATTTGTCTGTTTTGGATCTTCATGCTCGCGAGTGCATTTCGACAATATCCACTCGTGCTTCAGTTCAAGATAAGGTATTTGTTCACAATCAAGTTTTTTTTTTAATTTCTCAAAGAGTCAAAAAATCCATCAATCTTAAATTTCTTTTGGAATGTTTATACGTATAGGGTAAACTCGTCTTCCCCTCTCACAATTAAATAGATCCCACTGCTTCGAAAATCTACAGTAAAGCTTAGATGTTATGAAGCTCACTTGCTGCCACTACAAGAAATTACACTATTAGTGACCAGTTTTGGTGATCACTCGTGTTTTGGTCACAGAAAATCAAGAATTAGTGACCATAAATACATTGGTCACAAAATCTTGATCAATTGGTGACCACTTGAGTTTTGGTCTCAAAAAATCAAACAATTAGTCACCCAAAAATACGTAGTCATAAAATGTTGAATAATTGGTGGCCAGATCTACATTTGATCGCTATTTGTTCAAAACTTTCTGTGACAAACCCTAATTTGGTCACTAATCATAGTATTTTCGGTGACTAACAAAAATCTAATCACCATAAGTGGAATATTTTGTGACCACTAGTTTATTTGGTCACTGAATAGTCAGTTTAGTGACCAAAATTCTGTGGTCACCACATCAATTTCGTTTGCGCCACTTTTTGGGGAAATATCATTCTTCCTAATGAAGGGTTTTTATAAACCCGGTCGAGTAAAAAATTTACATGAATGATTTAATCAACAAGCACAACAAAATCAATGATCTCGATCATCATGATTGTGTCGTGATCGTGTGGCTATTATACATTTAACTACGGTACAAGGCTTAGTTTACTATCAATTGCGTCTCAATGAAGGGGCTTTCTAAACCCAATGGAGTCAAAATTTTGCATGAATGATGTAATCAACAGACATAACAAAACCAATGATCTTGATTGTCGTGATTGTTTCGTAGTCGTGTGGCTACTGTGTATTTAACTACTACATAAGACTTAGTTTACTATCATCGCGTCCCGATGAATGGGCTTTCTAAACCCGATCGAGCTAAAATTTTAGATGAAAGGTTTAATCAACACACACTATGAAATCATCGATCTTGATCATCATGATTGTGACGCAATCGTGTGGCTACTGTACATCCAACTACGACACAAGACTTAGTTTACTATCGAGTAAGTTGAACGTATAAATTCTAAAGGTTATTGTCAAGTATATTTTTATAATGAGCAATCTGAAATGTTACGTTATCACGTTTTACTTATTCCATCATTTTCACCAAATTAGAGAACCATCCGATATCGATAACGATGAGATTAGAAGACGTTAATCCTTTCGAAGACATTAACATTAAAGCCTTATAAAACACCACCAGAGCTCCACCTGAGTTTTTTTGGTTTTTTGTATCAGAATTGCCTGTATAACTTTTGTACAATGAATTAGATTATTTTGTATTAAAATAACGTTAATCGTGTATCATTAGACATATGATAAACTGTATTCCTATTTAATTTTGGGGGCGGTTCTGCTAACACATATTTTGACACACATTTTTTTTATAAGTCTCACTGTGGTGTTCCGACCCGTTGATCTTGTTTAATGAGTAAAATAGGGGGCCCTGTAAAAAAACAGCTCAATCAGATAGCTATAAGGTTTGATCCAAACAGTTTTGCAGAAACTGTGACAGAAAATGGTGTCTACAAAATTGTTTTGATCAAGCTCCTACCAATATCCGATTGAGCTAATTTTTTGCAGGGCCCCCTATTTTACTCATTCAGACAAGATCAACGGTTTAGAACAATGGGAATAAAAAATTGGAGGTGTCAAAATGTGTGTCAAACGGAACCGCCTATTTAGGGGGTGTTCCACTAAGCTAGTTTTTGAATAAACTGGTTTTTCACGGTTTTTTATGTGATGTATTGTGAAAGAATAACCTATATCGATTTTTGGAAAAATAATTTTTTTGTTAGTGGAACACCCCCTTAATTTGTTTTCCAATTTAGAGACAATCAGTGACTAAAAATATTTCTGTAATTACAATGACAAAAAAATTTCAACACTGGCACTCTGCTTTTCACTTTGGCGCTCTGCTTTCCATTTTGGCGCTCTTCCTCACCCATTTAGAATTTCAGATGGTACCCATTCAGAATTTCAGATCGCAAGCGCGCCTCTCCCAGTTCCTCTCTCTTCTCTCCGTCATTTTTTTTTCCCTTTTGACCAGCTTGATTAGACCTTCTTCTTCGTCAGAAAACCGTGATATCCACTTCGCGAGTGGATCTAACGCACTCGACAAGTTCCACTGTGGAACAGCTCATGAGGGCTGTGTGTACTGCTCCGATCGAAAGGGGTCTTTCTGCATTCATATCTTTTATTGATGCCGCAAGAAACTCTGGGCTCAAATCGATTTTCATATCAGATTTGAGTCTGCTCGTTTCAAGACAGAACACACACCAAGAACAAAAGGAAAAACTGAGTTTTGACGTCCTCCGACGATCGGGACAACACCACAACACCGTCGAGATTGTCTAGGTAAGTGGAACCACATATTTGGGGTTTTGTTTTGTACACTAACAGATTTGGGGTTTCTAAGACTTAGGGTTTTGTTTTGTAATTTCTGATGCTTGATTTGGTGTTCGAAGACTTACGGTTTTGTTAAAGACTTGAAGTACACTAACAGATTGGGGGTGTGTAAGGAGGCGTACATGGCGGAATTTTCGTAGTTTGAAACAAGGTACGATGGTTATAAATTCTATCGTCTTCCAACTCCGTCTAATTTAGGAGCAGTTGTCTATTCCACCCAAGAACATGGCTTCCTCATCACTAACATGTATGTATGTGTTTTGGATATAATTTATATCATATGCCATGGATTTAAACATGAAGTTAGGTGTGTTTGGGTAAATCTAGCATGGTTACCAGTCAAGACTACACAAAGTAGTTTTATAATAAACACACAGTGGATCCTTGAGTTTCAAATTGCCATGATATCGTTTTAAGTTTCCATATAATTTTCTGTAGAGTTGCTTTCATTAACTTCAGTTAATTGTTTTAGTCGTTGGAGCACAATATATAAGTTGGAATGCATTCAGTTTTAAATTAATATGATGATATGACTTGCATTTAGTTAAATTAGGCTAGAAGTTGCACGATTCACAATTAAGTGGAATTCCTTGATATAGCATTTTCCCAGCTACGTAAGCTTTAATATTTCAAGTGTTGTGGAATTAGAATGCTGCTTTATATGGTTTACTATTTCTAGAAAATGAACAGATTGTCCAAAACTAGAATTATAATTTGAGATGTCAAAATTTATGTCCTGTTCTGGTAAAAAAAAATGATTCTTGACCTCTCGAATTCAATTGTTAGAAGCTGAAGTAACTGAAACACTTTGTTGATTTGAACTAAAACATGGCCGAACCATTGTTTTACCATAGCTAGTTTAGACTATACTTTTTGAATGATGGTGTAGCATATTGTGATGATTTCCGGTAATCGTTATTTGATTCCCTTCCTATGTCTTAGCCAATCTGAACCCTTTCTTAGATGGAAAAGCACAATGAGTTTAACAATCTATTTTGGGTGTTCAAATATTTTCAAATTCCAGGAACATAGATTTTGTTTCCAACTCTTACTAGAGCTAGATTTTGTGAAGTGGTACAAATCTTGAATTGGTGCAATCACAGTAATTTCCAAAAAATTAGCTTGTTTCAGTGAAAAGAAAGTGCTTGTTTGGGGTTTTGATTGGGGCTTAACTGTTTGGTGGACGCCACATGTCCTATTTTGGTTGCAACTGAATGGAATTTAGATTTCTTTGTTAGTTTATGATCTATGTTTTGTATTACGGATGCATGGTTAAGAGTTTTAAGACTAAGGGATCATAGTGTTCTTTTGATTCACGAAAAAATTTGAACTGTTGGTGTCAAAAGTAGTACTCAGGAGCCCTTGATAATAATCCGAAATTTCATTCTTGACATCATTAGGATGTTGAAGCCTTATACCATTGCAATCAGTCAAACTCAGGATTTTTGTTTCGAAGCCTATGAGTAGTTTCCTTCTGATGGAAAAACTTAGTGTTTTGATCTCCCAAAGTAAGCCACCTTAACTCTAGACTTCTGTCTTTTAAAATCCTCTTCAGTAGCACAAATCTCAGTAACTTAGAGTTCTATTTTGTTGTACCTCCTGTGTGGGTGCGTGCATGTGGCTAGGACTAGTTCAAGAAGAAGAGGTTGCATTAGGGTCTGTGGATCTAACTTTGATATTGGCTTTTGACATTTTAATTTTGTAACATTGTTAGCGGGGAATGGTGATTCTTTTTGCAACTTCAGGGAATCTTCATTTTTAGGTATAAATGTTTCACTTTTATGCTTGAGTAGATACGTGTAATTTTTTGTCCCCTTTAACTTGTCATTGAAACCATAGGTACAATTTGTATCTTTCCTCACTTAACAGATTCTTGATAAAAAAAATAAAAAAAAATTAACAGATTTGGTGAGGCTGAAACTTGTAATTATCAGCTTTAGATTTCGGGCAATTCGTAGGATAGCCGATTAATGAAAGGTTAATGTCTCTGCTTCTAATTGTTTTAAATCATTGCCTTCTCCACCTTTTTTCTTACACGGACACAAATCAAAGATTTGTGCCAAGTTTCGTGGATTGTTCGAAGGGTATTCTTGTTTTCTTAAGATTTTCCATGCACTGAACCTCAGCCAGGCTCACAGATCTAGCTTCTGACGAATAATACCTTGACAATTAATCCTCCTGCTATACAAGAGATAAGGGAAATTTGATTCATTTTGTCACGTTGAATGAAGCATGGTTTGATTATTGAAATCCAAATAATACCCGGAAGTTCTCTTCTTACTTTGATTTGTGGAAGGTTAGACTTCAAACCATCCAAGTAAAACTCGTTAGGTTATGATCGAGAAATTAGTATTTTCGTTAGCTGTGGCTAGGATTAGTCCAAACTGCAAACGAATACTGATTATGCATTTATCTCTTTATGGGTATTAATTGCATTTATTTGTGCCATTACAATTTACAGGTTAAAGTGGACTTCTTCGGAGCTTGGGCATATTTTGGATATGGATGCATTTCGCGATGATGTCTATTTAAGACAAATACTTCTTTGTGGTACGTATATTTTGTGTAGGTTGGTAGATGGTTATGACATTAGGATAATGCATGGTTTAGTATTTGTAAGTATGATTATGGTTACTATTCTATCTGAATTGAGTCAGCTTTCTTGTTTATTGGTACTTGGGATTCTTGCGCTCAATTCTATTAATTTAACCAAAATGGGATTCATGCCTTTGATTCAAGAGGAATGGATAAACAAAATACCATGCGCAATATATACAAGACATCGTACGTGCATGGATGCGTATACTTGCTCAAAAGGAAACCAAAAGATGCGACACCATTGTCTTAAGAATACAGCAGCACTACCTTTAGGTTATATCGCTATAAAAATTAAAAAGATGAACTATAAAGTTGGGTAAACATATTTGTATCGCTCTATATTATATTTGGTAGTAGTTAATAAGTCCTAGAATGTTACTCCGTTTGAAGCTGGGTTCAAATTCGGTGCAGTTATTTTCGGTGCAGTTATTTTCACATGCTAGACCGAAACCAAGCAAGCGTTACGATTTCCAAACTGCAAAAGTCCCTCGGTAGAACTAGAAAATTGGGCCCTACTTGGGCTATTTGGTTCGGTTAGGCGTCAGTTTCGGGTAAATTTGGCGTCCCTAACATACTTTTAAAAGTATGTCTCGGCCGGTTTGTATATGATTTTGGAAGTTCTGGTACGGATACTCACCGGTATAGCAGTGGGATTGAAAATTGCATATCGTCTCTCCGGTTCCCAGTATGTATCGGTGTTTCGGCTAGTTCATGGTCTAGATCAGGCCGTGACAGTTGAAACGGCAATGGAAATTAAACAGAGTAGCAACCTTTCTTTTCAAAATTTCAGCAAACTTGACCGAATGAAGAACGACCGTTGGATGAAAAAACACTCTTGCCAACTTGACCGAATGAAGCACTTCGGCTGGTGAATTTATCCCAACAAAATTAACTAGAGTTTGATTGTTGGGTCAAGCAGCAAGAAAGTAATTTTTTTTTAATGATGGCTTGCTTTTGCTCAGAATGGGAAAGCAATTAATCGAGGCTTCCATAAATTGGTCCGAATACTTTAAGCATTGAAATAAACCCCCCAAAAAAAAAACCATTACAAGATTAATGTTTGCGACTTTGCGGGACTTTTTAGAAAGTTTTTGTTGCATTATGATTTAAGGCCCACATTATTTACTCAGAACACAATGCTACGACTTTCTGGGGTCACCGCCAAGGGGGTACAAATCGAGATTCAAGGCCATTAATTTTATAGGGCAGCACACAAAAGTGTGGTCACCTGAGAAATGTGTGGTGGGTGTGTTGCGACACAATCTGGCAGTTATCCAACACTACCAAATAATTTTCCTCAAGATGTGAGAATCGGATCGTGCTTAAAGTACATTGTAACATTTTTTTTTTCTTTTGATTTATATATAATTTTTTTTTTTGATTTAATAGAAGGTGGGCAACCAAGATTCAGGTTGGGCTTGGGCAACCCAAATGTCAGGACCGGCCTTGGAAATGGGCTATTCATTTCTGTTTCCCGTCAGTTTCAAATGAAATTGCCATACCTAGAGTTAAGGTCGGTCAATGCAAAATAGGGAAGAAATTGCGAGGAAAAGGGTTCATTAAGTTGCAATTGATAGCGAAAAGAAGTGGAAATAACCCGTTAGACAATCAAGCCAACGAACGTTCCTAAAGACTGTTGGATGAGTAAACACGCTTCTCAAACTTGACTGATACGAGTCTTTGTCCCTGTATTATTTAAGGCCCACATCACTGTTTCCATCATAAATTGATACTATGACTTTGCAGAGTCTTCTGCTACTTGATGAGGTCCCAAACTGTTAATGGCCGGCCGGTTTTGTACTCTATTGGTTGGTTGCAATAATGCTAGTTGATGAAGTCCCAAACTGTTAATGGCCACTATATTGGTTGGTTGCAATAATGCTAGTTGATGAGGCCCCAAACTATTAATGGCCGGCCGGTTTTGTACTATATTGGTTGGTTGCAATAATTTCATCACAGTTTTATCTTCAAACCGTGATAATATTGTTGATTTAACTACAGTTTGATGTGTAAACCGTAATTGTATAATATTTTTAAACACGCTTTTTGTTCAAATCGTGATCTTTTACGACCTTTAACCACGGTTTGCTGTCCAAACCGTGGTCTTATCTTGCTTATCATCACGCCTTATGTATTTCCATATCAGTTTGGACTTACATTTAACCACAGACATAAACCGTGATTGAATCTTGAAGACTTTTAATAACGGCTCCATCAATCACGGTTTTAAAACCGTGATTAAATTATAAAGATCACGGTTTTTAACCGTGATCTTTTAAGTTTATTGTAGTAGTGATTAAATTGCAATTGATAGCGAAAAGAAGTGGAAATAACGCGTTAGACAATCAAGCCAACAAACGTTCCTAAAGACTGTTGGATGAGTAAACACGCTTCTCAAACTTGACTGATACGAGTCTTTGTCCCTGTATTATTTAAGGCCCACATCACTGTTTCCATCATAAATTGATACTATGACTTTGCAGAGTCTTCTGCTACTTGATGAGGTCCCAAACTGTTAATGGCCGGCCGGTTTTGTACTATATTGGTTGGTTGCAATAATGCTAGTTGATGAGGTCCCAAACTATTAATGGCCACTATATTGGTTGGTATATTGGTTGGTTGCAATAATGCTAGTTGATGAGGTCCCAAACTGTTAATGGCCACTATATTGGTTGGTTGCAATAATGCTAGTTGATGAGGCCCCAAACTGTTAATGGCCGGCCGGTTTTGTACTATATTGGTTGGTTGCAATAATTTCATCACAGTTTTATCTTCAAACCGTGATAATATTGTTGATTTAACTACAGTTTGATGTGTAAACCGTAATTGTATAATATTTTTAAACACGCTTTTTGTTCAAATCGTGATCTTTTACGATCTCTAACCACGGTTTGTTGTCCAAACCGTGGTCTTATCTTGTTTATCATCACGCCTTATATATTTCCATATCAGTTTGGACTTACATTTATTGTAGTAGTGATTAAATTGCAATTGATAGCGAAAAGAAGTGGAAATAACCCGTTAGACAATCAAGCCATCTTTTAAATTGTAGTAGTGATTAAATTATAAAGATCCGGCTTCCCCGATGACCTTCAGGTCCCGTAGCCATCTCTCTCTCCCTCTCTCTATTTCTCTCTAAAATAACCCCAATCGGAGAAACAAACCGGCAATCGACGATCGAACTACAAGAAGTAGACTGTTCAGCCTCCATCTTCATCTCCTCATTGAACTCCCTCTGCGATTAGGTTTTCTGCTCGTCCCATTCAACCCAGCTTGATTTGATTTCTCTTTGTTTTTTAGTTCAGACTCAATTTTGGGAATAATTAAGATCAATTTTGGGAATAACATTTTTTGGAGAAAGTTCTGATCATAAATCTCAATCAAGAAGAGTAATATTTTTAAAGGGTATATCTGTCATTTGGATAGATATAAGATTTTTTTATCATTTATATAGGATGGGGTACCATTTCCATTTTTACAGCAAGGACATTTTGGTTAGTTTATTAATCAGTGATTTTTCATGTCAACCAAACAATAAACAATGTTTTCCAGAAAATGTTTTTATATCACAACCAAACATCAAAAAATGTTTTATTTTCTAAAAAAAGTTTTCCAAAGAAAATGTTTTCCAGAAAACGTTTTCCGCTCGAAACAAACGGAGCCTAAGTTTCTGATGTAATTTTTGGCTCGAAACTATAAAGAGAGAACCCTAATTTGTTTTTGGAGTTCCGAACATTTTTTAGAGACCTAGAGACAAGATTTCCTGGTGTTGCATCACCGAGGTCTTGCTCTTTCCTATGAGCGACTAAACACCCTTCTAGGTGGACACGAAGCTTCCTAATAATTACTAACTTATGTAGATTTTAGGTTTTGTATTTATGCGGATTGTACGACAATGCCCGTCTTCATCCAATGAAATGGATTTCTGTATTTTCTAGGAGTATCTATTTTGTGTTTGCATTATAGGTTTCAAATTCCCTCCGTCCCTTTTTAATTATTGGATTGTCCCTTTGATAAGTGTGTGTTTTGAAAAGTTGATGGTTAAAAGTTTGTACAATTATATAGTTTTGCTCTTTTGAAAAATTAATAGGTAAAGGGTTAATGGGTAAAAGTGGATGATGATTTTAGAAAGTGGTGGTAAAAATTGATGTAAAATGTGTAACGTAGAGGTAAAAGTTCGATTTGAAATGAGTAATGATAATATTTCTTTAATAAGTTGGATTTACAAAACAATGCACTTAAAAAATGATGAAGGAAGTACAGGTTATGCAATGATTTTCTTAATTTGTGATTGGGATGGTGGGGTTAAATTATGCCCGTAGAACAATGTTACATTTTGTAATACATTTTTACACGCTTTTATATAGATGATCTTTTGATCCTTTTTTCTTTACAGAATTTCATGACTATATTTCCATCTCCCCATCTTTCAAATTTACTCTACGTTATTCGATCTCTTTCCTAGAATCTAAAAAAAGTTACCCAAAAAAAAAAAAAAAAATGAAAGCACTTTAGTACTGATTGGTAATAAATTGTATGGGTAAATTTTTTCATAATTTTTTGTATTTAAAATTTTGCTTATTTGCTATTTGGTAATAAATATTTTCATTTTCCTCTTAAATTTAATTATTACTGTTTTTGTTATTTCAAATTACATTGTTGTTAGGGTAAATTTCATTGACCTCCCCTGACAGAAACCTCTCCCGAGATTTCTGAAATGCCAATAACCTCCCTTACTTTATCTGACAATATAAAATAGAAAAATAAAAAAACCCTTCTGTTATGTCACCGTCCAATACTTGATAGAATGAGTTAATATCAGAAAATTTAGGTATTAAGATGTCCAAACTACCCTCCTTTCCACGTTTCTCTCAATCTTTCCACTTTCTCTCAATCTTAATTTAGGTATTAAGATGTCTAATACTTGCATATCAAAGGGCCATTTTACCGACATTTCTTTTTGGGAATTTTCGTTCGTATTTTTTTAATTTCTAGTAGACTTACCTTCAATGTCTTGATTAAACATTTGGGAATTTTCGTTCGTATTTTTTTAATTTCTAGTAGACTTACCTTCAATGTCTTGATTAAACATTTGTCCGATAAGGAGAGTTTAAAATATAAAATTGCAAAGAAAATAGAAAAGTTTGAAACCACAGTTTTTATCGTTCTTCGGTATCATCTAACTTGTTAACTTCATTTTTATTTTATTTTTTGCTAATTTCTTAACAATGATCCCAAATTTTTTGAGGAAAAGCTTAATGAAAGATAACTTAAAAGTAAATACTCTATTCTAACCGAATGTAAGACAAATTAATTTAGCAACCCCAAGAGGTTTGCTCCCACCACTTAAAGTCTTAGGTTTGATTCCCCTTGCCACCGAACTCTTGGGTATTATGACAAGTCATTATCTTCAGGACCACAGAATTAGTCGATCTGCGTGCAGGCTGCTCTGGCCCCTGAACATCCGGTTATAAACGAAAAAGACCAATTAATTTAGCTCAAACTCACCCTTATTACCGTAACATGCAAACTAACTACTCCCTCCGTCCCATAAAGTTTGATCATTACGAAACTACGTGCAATTTTCAAACTAAAAAATAACGTGCTTACGAAAATAATTTTTTAGTCAATATGGATCTTGTTTGATAGATCTCATCGAGAACTTTTATACGATGCAAAAAAAATTCAAAAATTATTTTGGTAAATAAATTATTTTTTAGTTTGAAAATTGCACGTAATTTCGTAGTGATCAAACTTTATGGGACGGAGGGAGTAATTAAAAACTGCAACCTTACAATTAACCCAAGGTCCTGACAAACGGACACCAAGGTCCGGATCAAGGATGCTGTGACCTTTCAAAGCTTAATTAACCCAAGGTCCGGGCCAACGAAGCTGCAAACATCTTTATACACCGAATTTTCTATCTTTCTTCGAACGTCTTGAATTCAAAGTATATCTTCAATAATAATTAATTACATGTGATTTTGCCAAGTCTATGCTACTTTATGGAGCCTCATTGCAAGATTTTCTAACGGATTCTATTCTGTGATAATGACACATGACTTTGCCAAGTCCCGTATGGCCTTTTAGGAACATGGCCACATGTTGACTGCAAGATTTTTGAATGAGTTAGGCCCACATTATTATATGGGTTCTCACTAGACTGACAAATAAAAATAGAGTTAGAATTATAAAAAAAAAAAACATAGAGTAAGACAAAAATCATACGCACTTCCATGTAAATTTTACATTTTGTAATACATTTTTTCATACTTTTATATAATTTTTTACACATTTACTCGTTACACTTTTTCAAACCTTAACGGTAGTCTAGTGGACTAATTTTAGCATTTTTCTTATTAGAAAACACAAAATACGGACATATGGAGTAATAATTAATTGCAAGTGGCTTTGCCAAGTCTATGTTACTTTATGGAATCTCATTGCAAGATTTATGGGACAATGGAGTAATAATTCATAGGACAGATGGAGTAATAATTAATTGCAAGTGACTTTGCCAAGTCTATGTTACTTTATGGAGTCTCATTGCAAGATTTTCCAACGGGTTCTATTCTGTGATAATGACACAGGACTTTACCAAGTCCCGTATGACTTTTCAGGAACATGGCCACATGTTGATGGCAAGATTTTTGAATGAGTTAGGCCCACATTATTATAAGGGTTCTAACTATACTGGCAATAAACATAGAGTAAGACAAAAACTACACGCACTTCCATGTAAATTTTACATTTTGTTATATTTTTACGCATTTTTATATAATTTTTCACACATGTACTCATAACACTTTTTTAAACCTTAACGGTAGCCTAGTAAATTGATTCTTCCCTGGGTGGAAAAATAAGACAAATGACTTTTCCAAGTCTTGGTCATTTGTGTGTTTGTTTTATGGAGTACTAGGAATGTAGCCATGTGATCGCAAGATTTTTGAATGAGGAAAGCTCACTGTTATCACAACGGAACCAACACGGAAAGACTCTCCTCACATTGTTTCCATTTTCCAAGTCTTTTTCGCTTTATAGAGGGTTGGAAACTCGGTTTAAAAAATACCTGAATAAACACGAAAATAAGTATAAAGAATAAACAGAAATCGTACCGGGCCAACTTCAGTACACCGAAAATTGGCAAATGACATTTCGAGTCGAGGCGAGTATCAAAATACTATTTCCTTAAGGCAAATTCGCCCTCCACTATGGTGCTAATGGAAGACTTGGGCGTTTGCCTCCCAGGAATACCCGACTTTCACCGGTCGGAAGCAGCACAGCAATCTGATCGGTTGGCAAACTAGGAAACTACGCAGAACTCTCAGAAGTTTTTATGCAGTAAGTGCAGAATGAATACAAATGAAAAGACCCGAACGGAAAGGTACGAAACGAAAAGACCCGACTGTTCGGAACGGACCCAACTCGTAGGAAGTGAACAGTCGTGTCCGATGACTGTTGCTGCTAGTTCGCGAACAGACGCATAGGAAAAGGAAAAAATATTTCTATTGGTCACACTGTTTCGATAGGAGAGGAAATAAATCAGACCCGGCCCAGTCCGTGTATAAAATTTCAGTAAAAAGATAAGAAACTCTTAGACCCAAACCCAATCTCATCTTTTGACCCAACCCAACCCGGTCGAACGGACGCGGCGCGCGTGGTATATGGACCAAAGCCCACTTTGTCCATGCCCTCTCCCCCAAGAAAAGGTGTAATGTCCCAAAGGGTCAACCCTTAATGCCCAACTTGGGATACAAATACCCAATGAATTTGTTGTGTCTCACCAATGTGGGATAACAACATTTTCCCCCTTCTACCAATGTTCATGTAAGCACTTTCAAGGTCAATTTCTCATTCACCTTAACTTGATTTTAGCCAACCGAGGGTTCGAACTTAATCTTCTAACTAAGACGAATACAACGGTATGTGGGTCCGACCACGTGGATGCGTGGGACCCACTGAAATAATTAATTATAAATGAATAAAATCAAGTTTTTTTCCAACATAGAGTGTCGCTTTAAGGGAAGACTCGTACAGGTCACCCTGTTAACTCATTGTTACTTCTTATATTGGTCTCTATATAAATAACGTATTAGTCAATATGCTTATGTACCACCCTGAGATATCAACAAAAAGAAATTATTGTTTTTTTTAAAGAAATAGGAAAAAAATATTATTAAATCAAAAACTACCGGTCAAAAGACCGGGTGCGCACAAAATCGCCGGCCCTAAAATCATCGGCCACAAAACTACCTGTTTAATCAAACCACATTTCAGATTAGAGACAAAAGTTTAACTTGTATAGTAAAGGACGGAGCCATTATTGTAATTCAGATGTGGTATCTAAATATCAATATTCTCCCTCCCTTCATCCCACAAAAATAGCCTATTATAAAACGACCTGCAATTTTTGGATAAAAATATCAATTAGTTCTTTAATGTTGTGTCAATAAATGAAAGAAATCATCCACAAAAGTGCTTATTTTTGTATCCGAAAATTATAGGTTTTATGACAGTAGATTATCTTTAAGGGCTAAGGGAGTAATTTCAAAGAAAGGTACATAAGTGTTCTAAGATTAATTATTTCTAATGCCAGAAAGTAGACACATTTTCATAGGTTAATTATCGATCAATATAGTTAACATTAAAAAATTACATACTTTCATCGATTAATCATTCATTAATGTGTTTTCTACCAAAAATATTACAAGCGTTTTAAAGAATTAAATTGCTCTTATAACACAAAAATAGTTTTTCTTTTTTCTGGACCCAAGGGGTGGGACGTGCCACCTCCCCTTCTTGAGGTGTGTCTCTATAGTACTATAAATTTGGGAATCTAGTAGAAGCGGAAGAATATTTTTATTCGACTTGTGAATTATAAATTAAGTTGTAATAAAAACATTTGTAGTAAAAGCTGAAAATGACCTGCGAAATAACTGATAGCCCAAAAGTGTTAGAAAACTTATAAAATTACTTTAGAAATTTTAAACAAACACACAAATGACCAATCATGCAAGAAAAAAAAAATAGAAGAAGAAAAGAAAAAGGGCGTGTGATGTGGTTGCACCTAGGGGTGCAAACGAGCCAAGCCGAGCTTTGTAGTGCTCGAGCTCGGCTCGTTAAGTAAACGAGCCGAAAAATCGAGTTCGAGCTCGGCTCGGTCATAAACCAGCCGAGCCCTTAACGAGCTGAGCCAGGATAATTTACTTTACGAGCCTCCTTAAACGAGCCGAGCCTATACAATCGAACCAAGCCGAGCTTTAGTAAGCTCATTAACTAAACGAGCCTCAAAATCGAGTTTGAGCTCGGCTCGTTTACTTATCGAACCGAGCCGAGCCGAGCCATGAGCTACTCGCGAGCAGCTCGGTTCGTTTGCAGCCCTAGCACTTGCACCCTTCTTTATCATGTGTGTTTCGTTGAAAGCCAAGCAAGTCGCACAAAATGACAAGGTCACTTCAAAGGTTAAATATTTTTGGTTGTGTTGCAACAATTTTAGGAGACACACACAGTTTTATGTTAGAGTTGATTTCGTTTCCAAAGACTAATAAAATATTTTTTGCTGTTAAAAAAAAAGACAAAATGTGATACAATACATGATTGTATTCATCACGCCTGTTAAGGTAGTGTGGTTAAAACAAACACAATAGATTATATCACGATTCTAACAAAATATAGTTAACATAAGCACTAAATTTACCACATTTACGAACAAAATGTGATTAAAATACGTGATTGTGTTTATCACGTCTGTGAAGGAAGCGTGGTAAAAACAAACAAAATTGATTCGATCACTCTTCTAGCAAAACATATTTAAATAAACACTACATTTTATCACGTTTTCAAACAAAATGTGCTTAAAATATATAATTACAATCATAATTCTATGAAAACCGTGATAAGACATACTAATTATCACAATTTTATTAACAAAGTGCGATTAAAAATTCATCCCGTATTTCTATATCCCGTTTTTCTTAAAATTATGATCTTTTTAATTTTTTTAATGTGATCTTTATCTATTATTCTTGTAGAACCATCCCAAAATACAAAACAGCTATAAAGTTAAACCATGTGTGTTTTTACAGAGCATCTGAAAAGTTATAAAGAGCACTTGAGGAGCCTAAAAAATCTCAAGAGAGTAGCCCCAGAGATCCCCTCTGGGCGGCACAACTCCCTGTTTTTCTATGGAGGGTCGTGTTACTGTTTGAGTCATACATAATCATGTAATGATTAAGGTGTAATACTCTTGGCCTCCGTTCACATTGTTGGTCCCTTTTTGAATTTTGTGTCATTTTTAATTGCTTATACCTTTGAATATGAATCTCAAAAAATTGCAATATGAATTTTGTTTGATAGATCTTAATTAGTTATATAATACAACGTTTGCAAAATCATAAAGACTAAAACAAATTAATTGATATAAGCAATCAAAAGTAACATGAATTTAAAATATAGACCAATAAATGCGGACGGAGGGAGTAATTAACCGCCAGGGGTTTGGGGTTGGTGCTGCGCAGGGGGTGCGCAACACGCGTGCTGTTCAATCCGAGTTGTCCCCTCGGCAATTCAATGGTTCAGATCTCATCTCGATTGTGCAATGTCTGACCGTTCATTGCAAGATGAAATCTGGCCATTGGATTGCCCAACGGACGATTCAGATTGCGTAGCACAGGTGCTACTTTTTGAAGTCTCATTGCAAGATTTTCTAACGGCCGGGTTCAATTCTTTGATAATGACACATGACTATTTTTTTTATTATCCAAATGACACATGACTTTTTTTTTTTTGTAACATTGACACATGACTTTACCAAGTCCTGTATGGCTTCTTTGGAATTATGGCCATACGTTGATTGCAAGATTTTTTGAATGAGTTGGTAAGGTTCCTAGACAAGCTGACATTAATAAACAAAGAATTAGACAAAAATCATACACACTCCAATGTAAATTTCACTCTTTCTAATATATTTTTACACGCTTCCAAATAATTTTCACACATTTTAATATAATTTTTCAAACCTTAACAATAGTTTAGCAAGCTGATTTTAGGATTTTTCTTAATTTTTCTGTTTTTTAGGGCAAATTCATTTTCCTTATTAGAAAACAAAAAACAGGGAAGGAAAGAGAAGAGAAGATTCTCCACGTCTATACTGTGACAATGACAAATGACTTTTCCAAGTCTGTGCCTTGTTTCATTACAAGATTTTTCTAACGGTAAGTGTCCCACTTTCTCTCTCCGAAATTGATACTATCCAGCACTGTCATTTCACCATGCTAAAGTCATTGCTACTTCTTACTTTGGTCTCCATGTATTCGTCAAGATGCTTGTGTACACCTTGAGATATCAACAAAAAGAAATTTTTGTTACTTCGTGGAAGTTATGTTCTAACAAATTGCAAATCTTTTCAAATGGGAAAAAGCCTATATTATCATTGTAATGAAAAACTTTGTTAGGCTAAAAAATTCGTGCTTTACATCATATGTCATAGGGGTGTTTGCAGTTTAATTAAATACATTGCAGATTAGAGACAAAAGTTTAACTTATATAGTCAGGGACGAAGCCATGATTCTGATTCGGACGTGGCATTCAAAAATCAATATTGTATCTGTTAAGAAATATTGTCCCACATTGCTTGGGAGTGGAATGGGTGATCACTTACTATATGTTGGGACCTCTCCACTCATTGCCAATTGGTTTTGAGATGGATATAAAGTTTCCACATGGTATCTATTATAAAACGACGTGCAATTTTTGGATAAAAATCTCAATTAATTATTTAATATTGTGTCAATAAATGTAAGAAATCATGCGGAGAAGTGCTCTAATTTTTTATCCAAAAAATTGAAGGTTTTGTGACAGTAGATTATCTTTAAGGGCAAAGGGAGTAATTAGTATAAAAAAAGATACAACTGTTTTAAGATTAATTATGGGAGCTGATTTTGAGGCTTCTTTTTTTTATGCAGGCACTCCAAAGTGTAATGAAGTTACAAAACTATCCTTTTGAAAATATAAAAATTACTGGGGGCACTCCACCCCCAAATTATCTCCTCATTTACTACGGCACTCCAAACAAAAAAGTAAAATTGAACCAAAACCAAACGAAAAAGACAGATGCAATTAACATTAGCAGTCCAAATGGCAATTGTTTTCCATAAATTAACGTTAGTAGTCTGAATGTTAAAGACAGAAGCAATCATAGTCCATAGCTATGCAAATCTGTTGTTGCATGTTAGATCAGAGCAGGAGAAATCAACGATCGGCATGGCGGCTAGATGGATTGGGGATGGAGACTAATCAAAACGCTTAGAAAATCAAGAAAACAGGGGGAGGGGAGGGGAGCCGGTGTTCAAGAGACTAGCGTGAGGCGCCCGATCTCCTCTTCAGTGGCGACGGCTGGTTGAGAGGCGGCTGGAAAAAAGGGCTTACGAGAGAATTTAGGTTAGAGAGAGTTGGGTTAGAAAAACTTTAAAAATATACATAACAAATTAACAACTAGAACACGGAAACCTTAAAAAATTACAGCTAGAACAAGGAAACCTTATCAGAATATGAGAATACCAAGGTAAGTTTCGACGTGGAGAATCTACTCCAAAAAGAAATAAAAATAATCACAAGCTTGAACCAGCTTTCAGACCTAGAAATTTCCAACATTTATGCCTGTAGTGGTAGGTGATGTATTGAAACGCATTGATGTTTTTCCCTTGTTTGCATGGTTCCCATCTCATCTGGATTTGTGAAGTAACGATGGCGAAAATATTTACCCGAACCACGCCCTCTTAAAATACACAAAACCCACCCAATCATAACTTAATCCCGACAAAATCATAAGAAAAGAACTAAAAAACTACCTTTCGAGCTTCAATCCTCGATCTATAGCACCCAATTCACATTAGAGTTTTTGTTACAGGTTAGGGTTTGGGTGGGCGTCCATTTTTTCTTATTCTATTAACAGAGGAGGCAGTGGCCGGGGAAGAGTAAAAAAAATTTAGGAGCATCTGAAGTAAAATGGAGAGTGAAAAACTTTAGGAGCGCTTGAAGTAAAATTGGAACTTGCAAAATGGTGGTTTTGGAAAATCACTGTAGCTTGGAGCGTCTGCATCAATTTTTGGAGTGCGATTATCAATTCCCTTAATTATTTCTAATGCCGAAAAAAATATACATTTTCATAGGTTAATTATCCATCAATATACTTAATACCCAAAAATTATACACTTTCACCGTTTAATCACTCATTACTATGTTTAGTACCAAAAATAATACAAGCTTACAGGGGTCACCCTGTTAACTCATTGTTACCTCTTATATTGGTCTCCACATATATATAAATAACGTATTAGTCAATATGCTTATCTAGAGGTGGCAAATTGGTGGGTTGAGTTGGGTTTGAGTGGATTGAGATGGGTTATGGGTTGAATATGAGTGGATTGAATATGGGCCAATATTAAACAGGTTGAATATGTGTGGGTTGAATATGGGTCTAATCAAACCCAATATGACCCAACCCAACCCGTTTTAAAATTCACTGCATTTTGTCTCCATTTTCAGTGATAGAAAGGAACCGTATTTCCTGAAGAGTCCCCATCAACAGAACCTTTTTGTTATAATCTTGACTCGATCACATTCTCTCTCTCTCTCCTCAATCGTATGTTAAGCTCACAAAAAGCCTATTCTAGTTGAGCTAACAGTAAATCAAGTGGTTTATTTTTTTATCTTTACTAAAAAAATTGTTTAGCTAATAAATTTGTTACACTTTTGATTCCTCTCGCCAAGACTAACCAAAAATTCACAAAAAATTGACAAAAAACTAAAAATACAAAAAGACAAAAAAAATAAACCACTTGGTTTATTTTATCCAAAGCACAGTTGATATTCTTTTGTGTTTTTAGTCAAATTACAACGTTCTATTCGGACGATTGATTGAATGATTCCAATTGATGTATAAGTTGAATTTTTAGTTCAGTTGGAGTCGTCTAATTGAATTATTGATTGAATTATTCTAATTGATGTATAAAAATCCAATTTTTAGGAAAATTGAAGTGTTCTGGTCGAATTGTTTCCTTAATGATACTCATTGATGGATAAATTGGATTTTGTTCTGTTCGTACTATCAGACATGAAAAATAAATTGGATTTTGTTCTGTTCGTACTATCAGACATGAAAAATAAATTGGATTTTGTTCTGCTGCCATTGTTGTAGCACCAGATTAAACGAAAACTGTATGTATTTCGTGGAAGTGTTTCTGTCTAATAGTTAACTTTCAAAAGCATTCAGGTAAATAAGGGTAGTGGATCCCTGTGTAGTGCTTCGCTCTAAATTTGTAACAATAATCGTTCTTTACCTATATCGATGGGAAAAAGAGAAGTGGAAAATGACTTTTTAATTTTTGGTACAACCCATTTTGAACCCATGTAAACCCATGTGTATATGGGTTCACTCATTTATAATCCATATTTTAATATGGGTGGATTGGGTTGGATTTGAGTGGGTGGATTTGGATGGATTCATGGGTTGGGTTAGAAATTGTCACCTCTATTGTTTTTCCTTTTTTTTCAGAAATAGGAAGAAAATATTAATAAATCAAAAACTACCGGTCAAAAAACTGCGTGCACACAAAATCGCCGGCCCTAAAATCATCGGCCACAAAACTACCTACAAAGAAAAAAACCAAAAAAAACCAAAAATACAAAAAAATAATAATAATAATAAAAATAAAAGAAATTATTGTTACTTCGTAAAAGTTATGTTCTAGCAAATTGCAAACCTTTTCAAATGAGAAAAGGCCTCTATTATCATTGTGATGCAAAACTTTGTTTGGCTAAACAATTCAAGCTTTACACGTCATAGGGGTGTTTGCAATAACTGTTTAATGAAGCACATTTCAGATTAGAGACAAAAGTTTAACTTGTATAGTCAAGGACGGAGCCATTATTACGATTCGGATGTGGTATCCAAATATCAATATTCTTCCTCTATTCGTCCCACAAAAATAGCCTATTATAAAACGACGTGCAATTTTTGGATAAAAATATCAATTAGTTCTTTAATGTTGTGCTCATAAATGTAAGAAATCATCCACGTAAGTGCTTATTTTTGTATCCAAAAATTATAGGTTTTATGACAATAGACTATCTTTAAGGGCTAGGGGAGTAATTTCAAAGAAAGGTAAATAAGTGTTCTAAGATTAATTATTTCTAATGCTCGAAAGAATACACATTTTCATAGGTTAATTATCCATCAATATAGTTAACATTCAAAAATTATATACTTCCATCGATTAATCTCATTAATGTGTTTACTACCAAAAATATTACAAACGTTTTAAAGAATAGCATTGCTCTTACAACACAAAAAAAGTTTTCTTTTTTCTGGACTCGAGGGTGGAACGTGCCACCTCCCCTTCTTGAGCTGCGTCTCTATAGTACTATAAATTTGGGAATCTAGTATAAGCAGAAGAGTATTTTTATTCAGACCTGTGAATGATAAATTAAGTTGTAATAAAACTATGAAACATTTGTAGTAAAAGCTGAAAATGTCCTTCGAAATAACTGATAGCCCAAAAGTGTTAGAAAACCTATAAAATTACTTTAGAAATTTTAAACAAACACACAAATGACCAATCATGCAAGAAAAAAAAAATAGAAGAAGAAAGGGTGTGTTGTGGTTGCACCCTTCTTTATCATGTGTGTTTCATTGAAAGCCAAGCAAGTCGCACGAAATGACAAGGTCACTTCAAATGTTAAATATTTTCGATTGTGTTGCAATAATTTTAGGAGGCACACAAATTTTATGATAGAGTGGATTTGGTTTGTACATTAAATTTCCAATTAATCTGTGAATTCCATCTCGACTTGGAACACACTCCTTTGAAAACCAACCCTGGTCCTTCAAAATGGGTAACATTTTCAGTTTCAAAAGCAAGTCCATTTTCAAATCTGAAATTAAACTGGTTGGAGTTTTTCTGAGTGCCGCTTCTCTATAATCTAGTATTCTAATTTTCCAGTCATCTGTTGCAGGACAAATACATTGAGCGATTCAATAAAAATACTTCTATGACGAAGTATAATATGTGAGCTTCTAGCTTTCTGTGTCAGATTGAATACGATGAAAAAGTAAAAGACCTAATGGTTGAGGCACTGTATTGACATGTAATATATGAGTTTGAGTCTTAGAGCAGTATTTGCTGCTTCATCCATGTTATAGCTCTTAACTAAATTGCAAAAACAAAACAATACCCCCCTTCATCCAATGAAATGGATTTCTGCATTTTCTATTTATTTTGTGTTTGCATTATAGGTTTCAGTTCCCTCCGTCCCTTTTTAATTGTTGGATTGTCCCTTGATAACTGTGTGTCCTGAAAAGTTGATGGTTAAAACTTAAAAGTTTGTACAATTATATAGTTTTGCTCTTTTGAAAAATTAAGAGGTAAAGAGTTAATGGGTAAAAGTGGAGCATGATTTTAGAAAGTGGTGGTAAAAATTGATGTAAAATGTGAAAAGTAGAGGTAAAAGTTCAATGTGGAATGAATAATGATGATATTTCTTTAATAAGTTGGATTTACGAAACAATACACTTAAAAAATAACGAAGGAAGTACAGGTTATGCAATGATTTTCTTGATTTGTGATTGGGATGGTGGGGTTAAATTATGCCCGTAGAACAATTTTACATGTTGCAATACATTTTTACACACTTGTATATAATTTTTCACACATGTAACCATTACACTTTTTCAAACCTTAATAGTAATTCAGTGGGTTGATTTTAGCAGTTTTCTTATTAAAAAACACAAAACAAAGACGGAAAGATAAGAGATGATTCTTCCTGTTTATTCTACCACAATGACAAATGACTTTTCCAAGTCTTGGCTTGCTTTATGGAGTACAAGGAATATAGCCATGAGTGATCAAAACTCACATTGGTATATCGCAATGGAACCAACACGGAAAGACGAGGAAATACTCTTCTCACATTGTTTCCAAAGTCTTTTTCGCTTTTTGGAGTCTCTCTTTAAGGGAGACTCGTACATGTCACCTTGCTAACTCATTGTTACTTCTTATTTTGGTTTCCACGTATATATAAATAACTTATTAGTCAATATGCTATGTACCACCCTGAGATATCAACAAAAATAAATTATGGTTTTTTTTTTTGAGAAATAGGAAGAAAATATTATTAAATCAAAAACTACCGGCCAAAAAATCGGATGCACACAAAACCGCCGGCCACAAAACTACCTAAAAAAAAACCAAAAAAAAAGACAAAAAAAAAACAAGAAAATCAAAGAAATTAAAAGAAACTATTGTTACTTCGTAAAAGTTACTGTGCTAAGAAATTGCAAACCTTTTCAAATGAGAAAACGCCTCTATTATCATTGTGATGAAAAACTTTGTTTGGCTAAAAAATTCATGCTTTACATGTCATAGGGGTGTTTCCAGTAACTGTTAAATCAAGCACATTTCGAATTAGAGACAAAAGGTTGACTTGTATAGTCAAGGACGGAGCCATTATTGCGATTCGGATGTGGTATTCAAAATTCAATATTCTCCTTCCCTTCATTCCACAAAGATAGTCTATTATAAAACGGCGTACAATAGTCTATTAAAAAATATCAATTAGTTTTTTAATGTTGTGTCAATAAATGTAAGAAATCATCCACGGAAGTGCTTATTTTTGTATCTGAAAATTATAGGTTTTGTGACAGTAGATTATCTTTTAGGGCAAAGGGAGTAATATCAAAGAAAGGTACATAAGTGTTCTAAAATTAATTATTTCTAATGCTTGAAAGAATACACATTTTCATAGGTTAATTATCCATCAACGTAGTTAACATTCAAAAATTATATACTCTCATCTATTAATCACTCATTAATATGTTTACTACTAAAAATATTACAAGCGTTTTAAAGAATAACATTGCTCTTACAACGCAAATAATTTTCTTTTCTCTGGACCCGAGGATGGAACGTGCCACCTCTACTTCTTGAGCTGTGTTTCTACAGTACTATAAATTTGGGAATCTAGTATAAGCGGAAGAGTATTTTTATTCGGAATCCGTAATCAAATATTCATAGGATTATCTTCTGTGTTTCATTGAAAGCCAAGCAAGTTGCACGAAATGACAAGGTCACTTCAAAGGTTAAATATTTTCGGTTGTGTTGCAATAATTTTAGGAGGCATACACAATTTTATGATAGAGTGGAGTTGGTTTGTACATTCAATTTCCCTTAAATTTCCAAGTAATGTGTTAATTCCATCTCGACTTTGAACACTCCTTTGAATACCAACTCTGGTCCTTCAAAATTGGTAACATTTTCAGTTTCAAAATCAAGTCCATTTTTCGAATCTGAAATTAAACTAGTTGAAGTTTTTCTGAGTGCCGCTTCTCTATATATAATCTAGTATTCTAATTTTCCAGTCATCTGTTGCAGGACAAATACATTGAGCGATTCAACAAAAATACTTCTATGAGGAAGTATAATATGTGAGCTTCTAGCCTTCTACGTTAGATTGAATATGGTGAAAAAGTGAAAGACCAAATGGTTGAGCCGCTGTATTGGCAAGTAATATATGAGTTTTGAATCTTAGAGCTGTATTTGCTGCTTCATCCTTCTAATAGCTCTTGATTAAATTGCGAAAACAAAACAAAGCAAAGCACAATTAACCAACAAAGCAAAACTATACATACACCATTGAATGGCCAGACTCTCTTAGAAACTCCAAAAAAGCAATTCTAGATGAGTTTATTCTATTGCTCGCAAAGAGTATTGGCATAAGGCTACAACAATAGATGATTATAGTCTTCTATCACAATATTCACAAACAAAAGACCATGCATTTGACTCAATCAGATTCGGAAATGATCTCTAACATACTGCTAAAAGGCCTTTCCCCCATCTTTCCCCTTGCGGTCGACCGATTGGTGGTAGAAAAGGGATTCGGGGGCATGGCCAATGTCTCTCCATCTCCCTCAAGCATTTGAACGACTGTTTTCATTGAGGGCCGGTCTCCTGGGTACCACTGGATGCACCAAAGTCCTACAATTGTTAGCTTCTTAACAATCTTGGCATCTCCCCCTTCCTCAACTTCATTTTTATTTAATTCTTCGCGATTTAGACGATTATAAATCCATTCAGGAAAGTAAACTTCCTCGCTATTGTCTGCTTTACGAACATCAGTACTCTTCTTCCTCCCTCCAACCATTTCAAGCAACAACATTCCAAAACTATAGACATCTGACTTGTGTGACACGTTGCCAAAGTTCCTCGAGAACACTTCCGGTGCAATATATCCCACGGTTCCCCTAGCAGCTGTCATGGATACAACACTTTGTTCTTTTGAGCACAACTTGGCTAGCCCAAAATCAGAGACTTTTGGAATGAAATTTTTGTCCAATAGGATGTTATGAGGCTTAATATCAAAATGAAGGATTCTTTGATCACACCCTTGGTGAAGATATTCAATTCCTTTGGCTATGCCTAGAGCAATATCTTGGAGCTTCTCCCAACCTAGTGAAGTTTTTTTTTTATCACATGATATGAACTTCTCTAGAGAATCGTTTGGTAAGTACTCATAAACAAGAGCCTTTTTATACCCATCAGCACAGTATCCAACCAAGCGAACCACATTGATGTGGTGGATCGTGCCTATCGTTCCCACTTCGTTGATGAAGTCGTCGCCATTTCCTGTGAAGTTGTCGAGGATCTTGGCTGCAATAGGAACATCATTGGACAGCTCTCCCTTGAAAACTGTTCCATAACCTCCTTGGCCTAGTTTGTCCTTGAAATTATGAGTAATTTTCTTTATCTCAGCATATGTGTACCTTGTAGGCTTGAGAGCTCTGTAATTCTCTAAAAATCTTTCAACCTTTACTTGATCCTCTTTCTTTAATCTGTTTGATCTGCGGGCAAAATATGTAGCTATGACGAGAACCACAAGAAGAAAAATGCCAGTTGGGATCAGACCTGCAAGTTTAAACAACCAAATTACTAAGGGAATGCAGAGAAAAAAAGATGGGAGAAAAACGATAGACAACTTACCTTTAACAAGTTGTATTTTCTTTTCACCTGTATAAAATAATATAGAAAATGGCAGTTAATTTATCACACAACGGAATTCATAATTTCATATAATAAAATCAATACCAAGAACCGTGCTCTCTGATGTCATTATGTCAATAACCGCGGAGGTGAATACTTTGGCATACACCTTAGTTACAAATGTAATAGCTTTAAACAACTAAACCCCACTTGAAGAAGTTTATTTTGAGTTCTTTAAGTAATTGAAAAGGCAAATAAATGAAAGCACGAGGAAACTTGAAGTAACTATTCTTCCTGTTCTTCTAAAAGATGATCGAGATGATGAGAAGTACCTTCTGCTGGCTCTGGCTCATTAAAGCATTCGGTATCATTCTTCTCACTGTTATAGCCACTAATCAATCTGCAATTCTTGCCTCTTTCTGTACATTTCTTACAACTTGTTGGCTCAAAGCATTCGGTTTCATGCTTGTTGCTGTTATTCCTACTACTCAATCTGCAGTAGTTGTCTTTTTCTTCACATTTCCTGCAACTAGGTTCGGACCAGGTTGACCAGACGCTCGAGCAATCATGATCGGAGTATCCTGAATCCCAAATAAGACATGGAACTGATGGAAGGGTATAAATCTTTGTGCAATTCAACAGGTTTTGCCTGATCAAATAATCTGAATTTATCAAGTAGAGATAGTGACCTGGACGGCTGAGGCATTGGAGAAAAGAGTATTCGTCTATGTTGGAGGGACAACTGAATATGTGGTATTCACAGACATCATATCGATTTTGTGAGTAGGAGGCCGAGGGACAACCGAATTTGTGGGATTTACAGAGATCACATGGATTTTGTAAGTAGGAGGCCGAGGGACAACTGAATTTGTAGTATTTACAGAGATCACATGGATTTTGTAAGTAGGAGGCCGAGGGACAACTGTGGGAGGGGTATGACAATTGGATGGGATTGAAGAGAGGGGTGTTGAATATTAAGCTTAAGTTGTTCTGAGGAGGAACATAATCACCGATGAACTCGTATGTTATGTACTGGCAATAGTAACTGATGTCCTTGACCACTGCCTTGACAGAAAATGGGTTATCAAGCAGGGTTTCATTGGTAGGAGAGCAGGATAGAGAAAAGCCAGGCTCATAGCCACAACGCTCTGGTTGATGATCCTTTAGCCAGAACGGGAACCGGATTAGTGGGCCCTCTTCTCCGCACCTAGTGGGCTTGCACTCATCTAAACCGCGATCCTGTGCTCCGGCTCTAACCCCTGCGGGCATCAAGAAGAAGAATAAGAGCAAGTGGAAGATCGCTATTTTGTTGTTAGGTGTTGATGATTCACTGATGCGGAGTTCTTTCATATCTCTAGTTTATGTGTCAAGGCGTTTGTCTTTATACTATTTATACAATTTCCAGCTACTGCCCTTTTGGGCCCCAAATATATTTACAAAAAATAGAGAACAACTGCTCTAATTTTGACGCGAAGTAAACGTTACGCATTTTTGGGACTATGGTTACCCGTGTTAAAATGGTCAGAGGAAACCATGTTACACTGTAATTTTTTATAAGTCAGATGTCCAAGCAGCTCATACGAACCTCCACTAATCTATGGGTTCTAATGCCACTATCCACTTACGGAGAACCTAATTAAAGTCATAGCAATTTAAAGTTCTGTATGAAATGACACCCAAGGAGTTGATACCACATGAATATTTCGAACTAGAGATATTAAGAGAAAGCAAACAGCTAAATCTCATAGATTTCGGAGGCCTAAATCGAACCTATTAAACGAGGCACACCCTATATTTGAATTGGGCCCTAAAGTCGAATTTGGCCGTTTTTTGTATGGAGGGCTTACACAAAATTATATTGGGCCTAGTATATATATATGTACGGTTCCTAAATAATTGGAGACCCTAAAATTTTGAATTTTTGGTGAGCCTAAGGCCCACGCCTCTTGAGATTCATGTCTAAGCCGGCTTTGTTAAGCGCGTTAACCACCAGGCCAAACTTGGTCTCAGGGGTTCTTAAACTGCAATACTGATCGTCCACACACACACAACTCTCTCTCTCTCTCTCTCCATGTCTAGCAGAAGGCTTCTCTCCGATGTCTACAAAATCCATAGTCTTCTTCTTCTTGTTGCCCTGTTTTTGGGCAATTGCCATGCTAAAACAAGTCCCGATTGTGATCGACCTTCCTCCTCTTGTGGAAATATCCCCATCGAAGACCCTTTTCGAGTGAGAGGAGACCCAGAAAACTGCGGAGACAAGAATTACGAACTGGAATGCGAGCACAATCGTCTTGTACTTAACTTGTTTTCCTCTGGAAAATACTACGTCCAGGCAATCAACTACAACAACTATACAATCCGACTAGTCGATGTTGGCTTACAACATGGAAATTGCTCCTCCCTCCCTCTTTATTCTATGTCGGATCTCAATTTTTCTGATTCAGACACCACACCATACTCTTTACTGATGCAGTATTTTCCAGAGGAAAACACTAATATTTATAATTATGATGCATTCCCGTGGAATACGGCTGTAGCACTACGGGTAGATTGCGAAAAGCCAGTAACATTCTACACGGACAGTAACACTAGTGCTTCTAGTTGTATCGGAAAAGCTGCTGCTTCTTCTTCTTCTTCTTCTTCGCTCTCCTCTGGGGAAAAGAGGCACTATTCTTACTTTCTGTTCGGGAGCAACTTAACAGCTTCGGATGTGGCAGATCAGTGCAAAATAGATGAGATAGTAATGGCAACGTTGCGGTTGCCACCTGCTGAAATTGAAAAAAACATTTCCTTCTCGGATTTCCACAGCAGATTGGAGTTTGGGTTTGAGCTTTCCTGGCTGTCCTTTCCCTGTGACCAATGCCATGGACGTGGCGGCGATTGCATCGTTGGGTCTAATTACAGTGTCACTTGCGTGAACTACTGCTATCCATTCGGTTATGCGGTCGGTACAAAGGACAAGTCCTTTCTATGTGGGTAACATTTCTACTTAGGCTCTGTTTGGAACTTCCTTTGTCTGGTTCTTGAGAGAGAGGAGAAAATTCCAAATTCCAAATTCCAAATTCCAAATTCCAATTCAACCTCTCTCTATTTCGCTTTAATTTTTCCATCTCATTCCTTCTTCCTTTTTTCCATTCTTCCCAGATCCAAACAAAGCCCGAATTCCTCGCTACGAAAGTTGTAGCAGTAGTTATTAGTTACTAATCTATTACTCGCTCTATTTCAAAATAATAGTCCACTACGAAAAGTTGTGCTATTTTCAAATCAAAAGATGAAGTACTTTCGCGTATCATTTTTTCAATTTTTTTGCTTCGAATTAAAGTACTCGTCGAGTACTTTAATTGGTGTGAAAAATTCAAAAAATGATACACGGAAATACTTTATTTTTTTATTTGAAAAATGACAAGAGAGAGAAAGTGAGCATTTAATTTAGGAACAGAGGGAGTACTAAATAATTAGAGGCTATATGGAATGAGAGATGTTAGGTAAATATCTACCGACAACAACTCCAACCACAAGCCTGTCACGTATACTTGAGCCCTACACATAAAAATTTGGGGCCAAGACACGGCAGGGGCCTTAAAAAAAAAAAATCCTTTATCTAATACATTTTGTTCCTATCCATGATTTGGTAAGTAAACATATTAGGATTAGCAAAATAAAACTTTTTAAAAAATTAGCAAAACGGAACTACTGTTTAAATAAATTTCCTGATGCTTTCTGTTTGAGAACATAATTCATTCTCTCAAAAACTGCAGGTCACTTGAAGATCTTTTACTGGAGTAAGTGATCTTTGTCTCATTTCTTTTCTACTCTCTTTTAGTGCACACTGTGTAATACAAATGTTTGTCTTTTTTTTTCTTTTTTTTTTTAGCAATGATGAGTGTCCAGATAAATCGGATTAATTTTATCACCACAAGTATCCTTCCAACAGTCAATTTTGTGTTACATAATAGAGGTTCGAACTAGGTGAATTTTGTTTTCTGTTTAGATAACTGGGACATTAAGAGTTGCTTTCGCGCAGGCATCAACTAATTATAAGAGTTAATAGATGGTTAATCACACCGTCGACTAGCAAAGGCTCAATTACTTAAAACCATAACAAAACTCCTTATGGAGTACTTGCCGTACAAGAGTTAATAGATCATGACAGGTTTCGGTGCTGTCTTAATTAATTAAGAGAAAGACGTACAACTCTGAGTCTATGCCTTGAACACCATGCGAATTTTTTTGAATACATGGTTAATGGCAATGGCATAGCAGAAAATTGAGTTAGTGAGGGCACAATTCTACTTTTGTTGTGAAAAAAATCTCTTTTTAAAGAATCTAACATGTCTTAATTTCCATTTGAAATGAGTCTCACTTGACTTATATTTTATGGACGGGCCGGGTGTGTCTCTAACTAGCCTATTTGGTTTCACTCATTGGCTTCCAAGGGAGATGTCTGGGGTTCGTAAACATGTAGTTTCGAGGCAAAAATTCAGTGAATTGAGACTTGTTTGTGAGTAATTAGTTATTCAGTGGCTCTGTGTCATCACCATGGGCCTTCATCACATATTCAGATAAAACTCATAAATTTAGTCTTGTGTCCTACATAAATATGCGTAGGAGAATTACATTATAACACCAACTAATGACGCTCTAAGAGCACTAATTAGTTTTTTGTATAAAAATAAAAATTGATGTACCAATTTATATTTTTCTACCAAATGCAAAAAAATAATAATAATAAATTCGTCCAAAAAATCCAGTGTGGGCCACAGGCCCACACTGGTACACATGTGGCTCCACCACTGGTTAATGGTAGCCATGCATAATTTTCTTTCACCTTACGTGGAGGTGCTTTTTCTTAACAAAAACTCAAGGCTCAAAACGGTTGAATCTTGGGGTTGTGGCTGGAGACGCTATAGCCATTCTCTAATATATATGAATTTTTTTTAATAGATTCAAAACTTAGTTTAGAATGTGTGAAATGTGCCCGACATGTAAGTTAGATTCACTAAAAATTTAATCCATAGGATAAACATTGCTTAAGAAAACTACCTTTGTCAATTGACTAAACCATAGAACATGTTTATTGCAGATAATGTCTTTCCTGGGAACAAGGTTCATAGGCTCGAAATAACAGGTAAGATTTATCAGCGTTCTTTCTTAATTGCCCAAAAAACCTGAGAAAATCACTTACGAATGGATGAAGAAGGAAAATATGGAAAAGTTTAGCCACATTTGTCAGTCAATACTTTGGTGGGACATAAGGAGTTTTGGGACTGTAAATTTAGAGACTAAATTTTTCTGATCCCATTGGGTTGGGTGGTGAAGCTGGGAGGGGCAGCGAAGGGTTAAGGAGCCGGCAACAGGAAATCAGGAATAAATTAGGGATTTTAGGGCTCCGTTTGTTTTGACGTAAAATGTTTTTCGATAAAATGTTTTACTTAATTTCCGGTTTTTGGTTGGACAAAAGGAAGTAAAATGTTTTTGAAAAGTAAAATGTTTTCCATCATATGGCCAAAAATGTTTTTATCTCAGATAGCCCGTAAGTCATTTTACCAAGTTTTTTTCAAACCTATGATGGAATGGACGCTTCATCATTCTCAGCGAATCCCAAATTCGAACTGCGTGCTGTCTAATCTCAAAAATGTTTTTATCTCAGATAGCCCGTAAATGTACGCACTTCATGTTACTATAATGCAATTCTATAGATACATGTCTCTCTCTCTCTCTCTCTCTCTCTCTCTCATGATATCAGACAAATGGTGTCTCAAATTCTTAGGTTCTCGATTGTTTTGTTATTTAGGAAAATATTTTCTCAATTGCCAACCAAACACAGGAAAATGAAAATACAAAATTCATTTGTTGCAAAATTATTTTACACGAAATATTTTACGATTAAAAATGTCTTACGTCGAAACAAACGGAGCCTAATTTTTTTTAATTTATTTGCGATTCCACAGACAATGTCAAAATTTGCTGCACTGTTTCAAGGATGTCCAATCTCCTTTGATGCAATTCAAAAATGCAAAATGGCCATAACATATCAAAGAAAAAACTGAACCATAATTGTAGGACATTGGTGACAATGGAATAGGCCTGGAAGTTATTTTTGTATTGATTTTTTTTCCTGCTTTGTATATGGTAATATTTACTTTTCGCTGAGCAGGATGGATCCTTGGAGCAAGAACTTCATTAGGGATGTTATGCCTACTGGCCTATTTAATCTATAAGTTTATGAGAAGACATTTGTCAATGTTCGATACCGTTGAAGATTTCCTACAAAGTCAGAACAACCTGATGCCGATTAGGTACTCATACTGGCAAATAAAGAAGATGACCAGAGGTTTCAAGGACAAGTTGGGGGAAGGAGGCTATGGTTCTGTATACAAAGGAAAGCTCCAAAGTGGTTACATCGCAGCGATAAAGATTTTAGGAAAGCGCAAATCCAATGGCCAAGAATTCATCAATGAAGTTGCTACCATCGGAAGGATTCATCACGTCAATGTGGTCCGACTAATTGGATTCTGTGCTACGAGATCTAAACGAGCTCTTGTTTACGAATTCATGCCTAATGGCTCTCTCGAGAAATACTTATTTTCTCAAGAAGGAAACATCTCCTTGAGTTGCAAGCAAATGTACGACATTTCTGTTGGAGTGGCGCGTGGAATTGAATATTTGCATTGGGGTTGTGATATGCAAATTCTACATTTTGATATCAAGCCTCACAACATTCTTTTAGATGAGAATTTCAATCCAAAAGTTTCGGACTTTGGGCTTGCGAAACTATATTCAACAGATGATAGCATGGTGTCTCTTACTGCGGCAAGAGGAACAATGGGTTACATGGCTCCAGAATTGTTCTACAAAAACATTGGACGCGTTTCGTACAAAGCTGATGTTTATAGTTATGGGATGTTGTTGATGGAAATGGCAGGCAGAAGGAGGAACTTGAATGCATTCGCTGATCACACAAGCCAAATTTACTTCCCGTCATGGATTTACGACCAATTCAAAGAAGGAAAGGAAATCGAAATGGGAGAAGCCACAGACGAGGAGAGGCAGGTGGTGAGGAAGATGGTTACAACAGCGTTATGGTGCATCCAAATGAGACCTAGCGATCGTCCTTCGATGAACAAAGTCGTAGAGATGCTTGAAGGAAATGTTGAAGGTCTTGAAATGCCTCCTAAGCCTTTCTTGATTCCTCAAGAGATGCCACTTGAAGATCCATGAATCATCTTATAGCCATTCTAGCAGCTTCATTGATAGAGTATTGTACTTTGGCTTATTTTCAAGGACAAAAGGTCATGATATCCTCTAAAAATAAGAATATTAGACTAAATATTGATACAACTCATTATCCATAATTTTGGCTTTCACATTGCTCTTTCATGAAGGAGAGAAATCTAATTTGCATTTGCAGAGTCTTAGATACATATTGTTGTGGCTCATGTATTATCACATAAGTCTTGGAATCACATGTTCTTGCATCATTTCAATTTTATCTGGAAAATATGTTTACAAATTCACACAAAGGCCACTCCTTTAATTTATTGTTATATGTTTGTTGATGTAATAGTATGCTTATGATGATCAATTACTAGCAA